>VDFB02256132.1:118647652-118805285 GCA_007258455.2 Sequoia sempervirens | reverse complement strand
AAGGATAGATAGGAAAATTGAGGTTAGTTGTTTTATTTTATTTTATATTTCTTTTAAAAGAAAATTATTTGAATCACCATTCTGCACCGTTCTGGGGTGTATGCACAGGGACGATAGGGAATACAGTTTTTCTTTCTTTCTTTCCAGCCACCACAGCTGGAAGTAAACAAGACCTCTTGTTATAAATCCCACTCTTTTTTTTATAGCATTTCGATCTGCAAGAGTAATGGGGGCTTGCAACATTATTTATGTAAAATTCTGGATAACACAGATAAAACAAAAAAAAATTGATCAGACAACGAAGAGGGGCAGGAAAATAATAAATAAATACAGTTTACAGAGTCAAGATCTTGCCTGTAACTAAACTGTACTGAAAAAGGAGATTATTCAAAAAAATTTGGAATACCCTTGCATAGAATTGTTCTTCTTGAATTCTTCACAGTGTCTATGTACTCTGTCTCACCGTTGAACATGGTATTCACCCACAAACTTTTGGTGTCTTTTCCCCGTTCATCTTGCTATGCATTAAACACTACCCAAGTCATCTTGCAATTTAACTGAACCTATCAAATGATTATCGGCCTTTTATCAGCCTCCACTTTCTTGTGTTACTGTGCCTGGAATTCTATTCATTGCCCCTTCATAAAAAACTTACTCTCCATATTCTTTTGATTGCTAATATTAGCATGTTGCTATTACCACCATAAAATATGGTATATTCCACTCATAGAGTTTGCCTTCTCCTTAACACCCTTCTGACTTTCAAAGCAGACTTAGTGAATCCACAATGCCTAACCTCAATAGGACCCCAATTTGAGGAGGACAACACCACATCTAACCATATCTTAGAAATCACAAAACCCCTCTACCTTAGTATGCATGTCCTTGGTATCCTTGCATAGGTAGATCACATAAGAAATTCGAACCTGTGGCTAAGCTAACAAGAAAGATAAATCTGGAGCTTTGGCAAGGTAATTTTGAACTCTCTAATATCCAACTGTTCTTGTTTTTGCTAGTAGTCAATAGTCATAAGCACTAACTACTTGAGGACTCGGGTCAAGAAGAAGGTAGCATAACAGTTATTGCTTCCAAGTTGTCCCAATATAAATTTGGTATTCACAATTCGTACATGAACTTTAAATTTATCGTCAGTTCTCATTTACCTCTCACTGCAATACATGAGATTGTGTTTAAGTTGGGTCACCTTATCCAAGTCAAGCAACGTTACATAGGAATGGGTGGTCATAGTGCTTAACAGTCATATCATGTCAAAATACCTTTTGAGCTATGCCTTGTGATGGAAAATAAATGTTGCTTACTTCAAAGCCTCCTAGTGCTAGATTATTAATAGCATAGTCAGCCTGTTGTAGGAGCTGCCTCTCTTTTCATTGTCATGTCAGTGGGGTATACTTGCACGGAATGGGACTCTTTACCTTCTCCCCATATTTTTTTTACCTTTGATAGATCTTATAGCTAGGTTGGAATTGAATTTGTGCATCACTTTCAGCCGCCTAGCTAGATATTGATTTGTTTCAAGAAACATAATAATGAAGCATGCAATTTTAAATGTAGGCATCATAAGTTTTGGACTTGACCAGATACCTAGAAGATAGGATGTAATTTTTTTATATATAGCTCATTTGTAATTCGTATGTTAGTGGATAACCTGCAACATGACAGTGATTGAGGCTATCTTGCACCCATATCGATGAAAGATGAGTAGACGAATCTTACATGTTCATCATTCTTCATCATGTTTTATTTTGGCTGTCTTTCACCATTTTTTTTTTCTCTCATGCTTTCTTGCCCCTGATGGCATCCACTCCAATCTCTACTCCACTAGTATTACCTTTTTTCTTCTCTAATTTGGCAAGCTACAGCCATTGTGTATTTTTTTAATCCCTTCAAATCTCTAGATTTTTCCAAATAGTTAGTGCAGCCATAAATATGTGCTAAATAAAATAATCTCATCCTCTACTTCAAGCTTCCTCGACCTTATGTAGCTCCAATCAAAATAAATAAATAAAATAATCTCATCCTCTACTTCAAGCTTCCTCGACCTTATGTAGCTCCAATCAAAATAAATAAATAAAAAAACAAGAATGTTTTTCTAGTGATTAATTGAGAAGATTAACGATTTCATTACTATCCGTCCAAAAGGGAGAGATTAATAGTAAAAATTTATATTTAACTTCAAAGGTGAGAAAATAAATAAATAAATTAGCATACGGGGATGACGGCATTAAAAATGGTATATGATAATAATATGAGGTGGTCAGAGATTTTATTTATGAGAACATAAATGTTGAGTGTGTAATATAAATTTAAATTGGGTTTACTATCAAATCTTAGAAGATGTTATAATATAATTTTAAGGGAATAATAAAATTATATTAATCATAATATAATTTGGCTAATAAAATAATATTATTGGGACTCATTAATTAGTTAAAAGGTAAATTTAAATGAGATTTAAAATTACTATTGTAAATATCTTGGGGAATAAAGAAAGATTACTAGTAATCGATAATTACTTGAGAAGTAAATTCAAATATGGTTGAAAATTACCATTGTAAATATCTTGGGGATAAATATTACTAAATATAAATAAGATTGAAAATTACCATTGTAAATATCATGGAAAAAAAAGAAACAGAACAAAAAAAGATTAATTACTTAAAGAGGTGAATTTAAATATGATTGAAAATTTACTATTGTGAATGTCATGGAAAATAAATAATATTAGCAATCAATTAAATATTGGTATTGTATCAAACCCTAAGGAAAATTAAATAGATTAAATTAAAATAGTATAATAAAATATTATAACATGGATAAAGATTATAATTAGCCATACGAAATCAACAATATAATTATAGTAGTGGAGATTTATTAGTTGGTAAAATAATTATGAATATTATTAATACCCAATCAGAATAATATAGACAATCATAAAATAAAATAAAATTAGATGTGATTAAATTATTGTTAACATGATTGCGGTTAATTAATAACACTACTATTAAGCTTGTGCCTAATATTATTATTAGAATAGTGCTAAATTAATATAATCAAATTATGGTAAATTAGGGTGAAATGAAAATGACAACATAGGAAAATAAATATCATCTTGCAATATTTGTAATCTTGTTCGTTATAACTATTATATCATTTCAAGTGAGGTTTTAATAAAGATTGTAGTGACAACAACAATAATAATGGTAAAAGATGGGGAAGGAGATAATAGTTCTAATGCCTAAAATTATATTGGACATTGCCTCAATATTATTATCCTTAAGAAATTTTTATTAATAATAATATGGTTAGTGATCAGTAAAGCGACTTCATCCAAAGTGTATCACTCATGCTCATGTTAGTGTTACATCTCAAGTTCTTTGAGTGTTAACCAACTTCTTGATTTATAGAAAAAAAAAAAATTGTTAGGGTTTTCTAGTGAAAAATTCAGGGTGATGATGACCAAGCACAATGCTGTGAGAAGGAAAAAGTACAAAAAGGCTATAGTTGGAAGGAATATCACAGGAAAATAGACTTGATGCACGACTATAATTGTAATCTAGTATATTTTTTATATTTAACCACAATAATTTTCTTGCATGAAAAATAGGCCGCAATTATATAAAATAGGAATAAAAAATAGAGTCAACTTGTAAATTTAGGCCATAGTACATCATAAACTTCATCACCTTTGTATTTGTGTTCGTAGTAGATAATCTAAGTGACAACCACCACCTAAGAAGAACAAGGTACCTATCAACCTTAATAATAAATATAAAATATGTATAAAAATACATTCCAATTTTCAACACTTAGCATTATCACCAATTTTAGACAAGTCATGTGAAATACTATGAACAACATCACCTATCCACATAAACATTTGCAGTCAAGACATGTGTATAGCAACAAAACATTAGCAATAAATAAGCATATTGCAATTTTCCATCCAACAATTAGATACTTGCTATATTTTGTGGGATTATTTTATTAATAGGCAATTTTGGCCTTTTTTTTGCAATTTTCTCATTGGTTTTTGATATTTTCCTCGTGGTTTTATATTTTTGTAATTAATTTAATTATTCTAATTAATTTAACCAATTCCTAATGTTTTGTTGCTATTGGAAATATTTCATGACTTCGTAATGTTCTTTGATATAGTTGTGTCTTCGCACCTAGTGTTTCTATCGACACATGGCATTTTAACAAGGATATTATGCATTTACTATTTTCTAATCTTCATTTATTGTGAATAGAATGAAGTGTAGGCATAATTAATGACTCATGCTATGAATTTTTAAGTCTATTGTGCAAAGGATTATCTATGTTGTTTATTCATTTGCTCATATTACATGCATGATGTACATGCATCAAAACATCCACAATACATCAGACATATCTTGAACAAATCGACATATTTCAATGTCTATCACTATTTCATGAACACACAATTAATTTGGATTGAAAAATACAAAACCATGACCGAAATATCAAAATACAATGAGGAAATTGCAAAAACACAGATTAATCCATAAAAACACTCATCGATAAGGAATGACAAACCATTGCAGAAATGTAAAAAATGATTGAGAGGGTAAAATTTTTCTGTTAAGAGGGTTCATGTCTATTGTATGGAAGTGAAAAATGAGGAATTTTTAAGTTCTTATGTCTTTTACAGTTTCGTTTAATAGTTTTTTACATCTCTGCATTTTATCAATTAATGTCTATCATTTGTTGTTCTTTGTATTTTATGGGTTAATGTCTACTCTTCCCTATCTTTGAGTACTTTTATGGGTTAGTCTCTTTTGTTGAGTTAAAGACTTCATACCATAATTCATCAATATTGACTTATCTATTGACCACAATTAAGAATGAAACTAATATTTTCTCTGCACGCATGCATGCCAACTACAGTTCAATCTATTAAATGAAAATGAAAATTAGATCTAGATAAGAGAAAAATGTCTTCATATAAAATCATTTCATCAATTGGTAATGTTTTGTTGCTATTGGAAATATTTCATGGCTTTGTAATGTTCTTTGATATAGTCATGTCTTGGCATCAAGTGTTTCTATCAACGTGTGGCATTTTAATGAGGACATTTAGCATTTGTTAATCCTTAAATTTCATTTATTGTCAATGAGCTAAAGTGAAAATGCCATTAATGGATTCTGATGTCAAGTTTTAAGATTGTTGAGCAAAGGATTGTTTGTGTTGTTTATTCATTTGCATAGATTATTTGATTATGGTGAAATATGTCAAAAAGGGAGGTGTTTGTAATTTCCTATATCTTTTACATTATATTTTTTGTGTTGTTTATTCATTTTATTAGATTGTTTGATGAGGGTGAAACCTGTGTCTATTGAGAGGGTCTATATCTATCGTGTTGGAAGTAAAATGCATCATTATATGCACCATGAAACTAATTTTCATTTATTGTAAATAGGTGCAAAATGCCTCAGTATAAAATCATTTCATCAATTGGTAATGTTTTGTTGCTACTGGAAATATTTATAGCTTTGTAATATTCTTTGATATAGTTGTGTTCCATTGTTTCCCATCATTGAGTGTTTGTATGAGTCCAGGGATTTTCTTATAGACATTAAGACATAAAAGCATTCAACAATAGGGAACAACATAAATACTAAAAAATAGAAGAAATTTATTTGTTGGAAGCAAAAAGGAGGCATTTGTAATTTGCTATATCTTTTACACTATCATTCTATATTCTTTTTCTATGTCCCTATAATAGTTTAATCTATGTCGTTCCCTATCATTGAATGCTTTTATGGGTTAATATTTGTTGGTCAGTTAAAGACTAAACACCATAATCCATTAATGTCGATTTCTCTATTAGCCATCACTAAAAATGCAACTAATCTTTTCTTTGTTACAAATACATGCCAACTACACTTAAATCTATCGAATGAAAATTAGATCTAAATAACTGCAAAATATCTTGATGTAAAACCTGTCTCTATTGAGAGGATTTATAACTATCTTATTGGTATGCATACTATAACAAATATCTCTGCATCATTTTAAAGCACTTGTGCTGTTTTAACCATGTTTTGGGTCTCAGAAAGGTTTTTCATAATTTGCTCATGGTGTTTGTAACAATTACTGATGTGAAGACTAATGTTTTATGTGTGTTATTTCCTACTGATGCATTCATAAAAAATCATGCCACTAATCTTTATCCTATCGTTTGTGGCATTATTTTATTAAAAGGGAGTTTGGGTTTTTTTTTTGCAATTTTCCCATTCAATACAAATTAATTGTGTGTCCATGAAATAGGGATAGTCATTGAAACATGTCTATCTATACCAGATATACCTGATGCTTTGTGTATTTTTTTAACCATGGACATCATGCATATCTTCAAAAAATAAGGCTTATGTTCAAGATGTCTATTTGAAACTATTAAAATGAATTTTGGCCTATTTTTTGCATTTTTCTCATCAGTTGATATTTTGCTTCTGGTTTTTTATTTTCCCAATTGCAAATTATTCTTGGGAATAATGAAGGAAAAAAATACATTAATTATTAATGTTTTGTTGCTATACACATGTATTCACTGCAAGTGTTTTTGTGGACACATGGCATTGTTGATAGTAGTTCACGTGCCTTGTGTCTGTGAACATATTTTGCATATATTTAGATCTAATTTTCATTTATTGTCATCAGATTCAAGTGCAATTTCCATCAATGGATTATGATGCTATGTTTTATGGCTGTCAAGCAAAGGATTCTTCTCTGTGACATTGAAAGATGTCTATGTATTCAAGATATATATGCTGTTATGTGTGTTGCGATTTGCACACCCCACTTCGAGTGGGGACCCTTTTTCGTGATGTCTTTTGACCTTTGGTTTTTATTGGATTTGTCTTTTCAAGGTCTTGGGATGTTGGTCTTGCTGACTTTGGTCTTTCCCTGAGGATTGAATTGGTTAAACTTGATTTTTGATGAAAGTCCGGGTTTTGACCTGGGTCCGAGATTTTCCAGCTCAGTCGGATTTTCCCGGGTCCTGGTCCGTTGTCTGATTATGGCTAAATTTTTCGAAGTCTGGGTTTTTGCTTGAATCCAGGATTTTCTGGATCTGGCGGATTTTCTCGAACTTCGTTAAAATCCCAAAGGGTGCATTATCTGTGGAATTCTCGCTCACCCGGATTGTCCGTCTGGCTTGGTTTTTTCCGAAATTCTGTTCTAGGCTCGGGTTTCCAGATTTCCTCGATATGTCTTGTCACTCATTAATGCTCAAAGTACGTCTTCTCTTGCATGAGTGCAGGTGGATTTAAGGCCTTTTGGCATTCTTTTGATTTCATTATTTCATCTACTATTTGCTCTGGCACCTGAGTTCGTTCTTCTTGAGCTTTGATTGTTGGATTCGAGCTGCTTGCGTGTGGATTGCTTGAGCGTTGGTGTTGAGTTTCTTGTTGCTAGGGCACATTGTTTTGCAGTGACTTCCTCGAGTTCGAGCTTCATCCAGAATTGATCTATGGTAAGTCGTTGCTGACTCCTCCATTTGTTTGCACTTTGATTGAATCTTTCGAGTTGATTGGCAGTCCTTTTAAGTCAGCCCTTGCTTGTTCCATGATTATATGTTTAGCGAAGTAGGGTTGGACTTACCTTTTCACGGGTTTTATCACCCGCACTGTGCATCCCTTCGTTTATCAATTGAATGTCGGGTGTATCCCTATCACTAGGGTTTTGGTAGGTTTGCCTAAATTTGCTAGGATCGATGGAGTTGTCACGATTTTCATGTCTCGAGTTTAGCTCGACCCTGTTTATACCTTGTGAGATCTCGGTGCTTTAGCTTGATCATTTCGAGGGATAGTATTTGAAATTCTGAGCTTACCCTAGCTTTCATGGTGGAGGTCTGGTTATTAAATTTAGGGCATCTTCATCCCTTTGCAAAGATCAGTCATTTGAGGGTTTTAGGAATCCAAATTCATATGCTATCAAATTTTTGCTTATTGGGATTGATTTTATGTCCATTGGAATCCAAATAGAGAGGTTTGCATGATCATTCGGTCAGTGGTTTGCGCGTTAACAATCGTCGGGTTTTTGAGGTTTCCGCAGAATTTCTGCGCACCCGGATTTTCTTAGTTTTTGCCAAATCCGTGGAGTATGATGAATTCCAGAATTTTGAGCTGTCCGCGGAAATTCGACCTGTCCCGATTTTTCCGGTTTCCTGCCTGGATCCACTTCTTTATGATTATCGAATTAGGGGGTAATGAATTGAATGCTAAGTGATGATTTCTTGTTGCTATTGAATGAATTTCATGATAGCCACACAGCTCTTTCGTCCATATTAATGTTTTATTTGATGAATGATGTCTTGGCAGCAGGAGTCTGTCTGGGTCAGATTTCTCTGAATTCCGCCCCGACTGGATTTTCCCGATTTACTTCATTTTCCTAGATTTTCAAGATTGATGATTAGTGATGGATCTTAATTGTTTATGTGGTTTCCGGGCTAACCTTTGATTGGAATATGGATGATAGTTGGATACTCATGAGGCTCTTTTGTGGATGGAGGCTGAATCAAGCAAAGCTGCAGCGAGAAAGTCCAAGGGTGATACTGAAGGGTCCTCCATTATAGATGTAGAAAGATTGAGGCTGGATACGAAGAGTCAGGTTCCTGACAGCAAGATCGCTTCAATATGGTCTGAGGTCTCCGACACCAATGTAGGAGCATGGAGGTATGAGGAATTCAAGGCAAGAACAGCTCAGAAAGATCTATCGGCCCTGACCAAGGGAATGATGAAGTCTGGACTGGTCCATGTAGCAGGATTCCCTCATGTGGTTCAGTGCTATGAATTGATATTAGAGTGTGCCCAACAATATGACTTCGATACGCAGAGGGTCGTTAGCACCGAAGGAAGAGTCTTGGCAAACTTCAATCCAGTTTCTATTGCCCAAGCATTTGATATGCCAGACTTGCCATGTGTGTGCGCCTTGGACATGGACTTGGCCAGAACTTACTATGAGGATGAGCCCACCAAAGCCCAACAGATGATTAATTCTTGGTTGGAGAAACCAAAGTCTCATTTTTCCAAACTGCCCAAGCAATTACACAGGATCAAATTCAGACCAGACATATATCATGTAATCACACTATTGAGCAGAGTGGCTGGTTTAAAGAGTGCTGGGGTATTGGAGAATTGGATGGTGCATGTGATCAACAAAATTGAGCAAGGTATTAATTACCATTGGGTAGGACTCATCAGTGCAATGATTGATAGACAGCTGAGAGATGTGTTAGAAACGAAGAAGTTTACTATGTCCTCCTATGTGATGTATGTGTTGGCCAGATTCTACCCATACAGGGGTTTGAAACCAAAGGGGACATTTGGACAGGATATAGTCTATGAGATATACCCCGAATTGCACCTGGGAAATCAGAACTATAGAAGAGAAAATGATGCATTTACAATGCATATTACTAGGCTGCTTCAAAATGCAGAGCATGTGAGATTATCTGATGGAGCCAAGGAGCTAATCAAAAAATATGGAGCTTGGTTTATACAATTTCCCACCTTCTCCTATATCAGAATTGACGGATATCAAACTGCTCCATACAGGTTGCCTAGATATCCTACTGACCACATTGTGCTATTGGAGGTTATGAGGCAAATATGTGATTTTGATGCTATTGTTAAAAAGGCAAAGCATAAGATGGGGTTTGGTGGAGATTTCCCTCTAAAAATTGGTATAAGTGAGGTTTGTCCTTCAATCCAATCAGCACATGCATCAAGGGATGAATTGAGTACTTATGGTTTCTCTTTCCACTCTAAGAGGACAAATTTTGAAATTACTGGTGAAGCGCAGAAGAAGGAAACCAAAGAATATCACCACAAGGATGATCTAGAGGATTACTGGGCAAACATCAAAGATGACTTTGAGGCAAGAAAGAAAAGGTATTCTAGGCTTCCAGTGGATGTGATTAGAATGTACAATGTCAAGTTGATCCCTGACCAGTTAGAGGATGACAGGAATCTGGTTCAAGATCATGCATATGAGTCGTTCAAGGACAGGTCCATTGGGGAGATAAACTGGTCTGAAAACGAAGTAACCGAGCTAGAAGAACTAATGGCTCCTGTTATGAAATTTACTAAGTCATGGTTGAAGCACAAAGTATGGGAGCTAGAAAGTGAGAAGGTACCTTGTACCTTTAATCTAATGGGAAATCTGAATCCTCTTTCCACCTCAGAGGAATCCGGTGAGGATGATTCCAAAGGAAAAGCTAAAGGAAGCTCACCTTTCAAGATCAAAATCAGAGGCCCTAAGGAAAGTGATCTAGAACAGAAAAGGAAACCTAAGGGAAAGAAGAGAAGCCGAACTTTGAGAATAGGAAAGTCTGTAGAGGAGGAGGAACTTGAGGAAGTAGATAAAGAAGATATTCCTCCAGAGCCAAAAAGGACAAGGACAACTAGGGCTTCAAGGAGGAAGGATCAAGAAACTTCCAAGGATGAGACAAACCCTCTAGTGGTTGATGTGGAAAGCTCGGGAGAGAAAACAAGGGTTTATTCAAGGAAATCAAGGACTCCATCTCCCAAAGAGACCATGCAAAAAGCAGATCCTCTTCCAATGGCGTCCACTATGGAGCAACCAAAGGCTACTTCCCCTTCACCAAGTGTACCTAAGCAGACAACCCATGAAGAGCAAGAGACTAGTGGAGAGGCGGAACCATTCAAGGAAGGAGAACTCTTTAGTGCAGCAGCTGAGCTTGATGTGGAAGGTGTGGAAATGCACCCTTCTCCACTGGTACAGTATGAGGATTCTCCTACGAGCAGCAAGGACAACAGATCCCCTGAGAAGGAGGATGTCTCTGTTAAGACCCCATCACCTCTGCAAGAAGAAGAGCCCGAGCTAGATAATCAAGGTGATCAGCCTCCTGAGAAGGAAAAGGATGAAATAGCGGAATAGCATGAAAAGGTCAAGATAGATGAAATCCGGGTGGATCCTGCTGTCCTAGATTGGCTGGATAAGGAGATTACAAGAAAGAAACAGGTCATTGTTGAGGACACTCCTATTGATTGGGATGAAATGTTGACCAAAATTGGCAAAGGTAAGAAGAAGAAGATGGCTAAGGTAGTTTCAAAGATAGAAAGATATGAAGCGAGTAACAGGGTTATTCATATTGCCACCCATGCTGCTGATAAGAGTAAAGATGAGGTCACTGGAAAAGATTACAATGTACAGGCTATCAATCTTGGACCCACTTCTATGGAGCAAGATATTGAAGAGTATGAAGGGTCCAGTGCAATAATAATTGGGAGATTAAGGAAGGAAACACAGTCCAAGCATGAGCTTAAAAGGGAGAATGAGAGGCTTAGGAAATGCCTAGAAGACTTGATGAAACCTTTGCAATCTCTGCACCCATCCTCTTCTGTCGCTACTAGTTTCTTGCCTAAGGAAACTATTTCTGAAATTGAAAGGATGAAAGCTTCTACTTAGACTACAATAGATTGGTTAAAAGATGTACAAGTGAAAGGAGATGATGCAATAAAGGAAATCCTTTCAATTGGAAAGGATGCAGTAAGAGCTAAAGATTTATTAGAGCATGTCTTATCTCAAGATAAGGAGGATATTGACCTTTTATTGCAGAAAGCTAAAGTGATCATGGAGTATGGTAGGGATCAGTTGGTTGTAGATGGAGTCCTTTCTTCATCTAGAGTTAATGAGCCTTGGGAATGGTTCGAAGCTTTGCAAATTCGGCAAAAAGCCATCAGGAAGATCCATAAGTGAAAGAAACAAATGGATAGTGATCTGACCAGTGTTTATGATGGATGTATTGCATTCTTCGAAATAATGACTGGCAGGAGGAAAATTGCCCCTAAGTACTTAAGTTTGGAACAATTGAGGGAATGGTGGCATGATGTCTATGCCCCTGATTCTGAGAATGTTATAACAGGGCACCAATTGGATGATGCGGCAACTTACTTGGTTGTGATGGACAAGTACCAGGCAAATAAAGGTGAGTGGGATAAAATTGTTAAGCAGTCGAAGGAAGAAATTGGCTCCATTGAATGTCGGCTCAAGATCCTACCTTTGCCACCTGTTGCTGAGTTGGATAGGGAATTTTTGAAGGTTCAGGATCAGAATAAGGATAAGGGAGGCGGTAGTTAGTGCCAATTTTGAGATTTGTGCTTCCCTATTATTATAGGGCACGTGTTGATCCGGGTTGCATTGAGGAATGTGTTTGGGCCGACCTTGATGATGTATCGGCATTTAATGTGTGCCTTATTTTGAAATTCCTAAGGCCGACTTGTTTTGGCTATTTTATTTTGTAAATGTTTGGCTAGGCCGACATGTTTTGAGAATTTTCTATAAAGGGCATTCCTGCCTCATTGTAAGGAGTGAGTTAGCTAGAAAGATAATAGAGACAAGCTAGATTAGAAAAAAGCTAGAGCATTCTATAGTAGAGATAGTAGTTAGTTCCTTGGAGCAAATGTGGTAACACAGAACAGTGGAATTGTTGCTACATTTTGGTGATCTAATACAATTGAAGGCATTGCGGTTTCTCTGGTGAATTCTTTTGTGTTAGTTTATCTTGCATGGTTCCTGTTGTTCCATCTTTGAAATTGCTTAAAGATCTAATTTTTAGTGTTAGATCTAGAATTAGATTAGTTCGGTGAATAATGTTAATGATTTCATACTTGGAATGTTTCAGGCACCGGTCTATACCCCGCAGAACTATCCTGATTGTACAGTGGAAGTCAACCTAGACCATACATCTATCTCTGGCAGGTTAGTTCGACAGGATCTAATGTCTATGATTTGAAAATCTATATACCTTAGAAGATTGCAACTGCTCTGTGGATATTGCATTGTGGGTTAAGCAAGAATTGGTTATTTGAGATTGGTCCATCTTGTGATATCCGGCCATTTTGCATCGCTCATTCCTTAGAAATAGTTTAGATTCAGATGGCCTTTGCACCCTTTATCTTTGTCAGTTTCTTTTATCATCATTTGGATTAGGACTAGATCTAAGATCATCATATTGTCAAACCTGATAAATTGAAAGATACAGTTTGCTTGTAGTAAGGTCCGATTGTGATTACCAGCATTTCACATTTTATCTAAGTTGTTTTATGCATTGTTATGACCTAAATAACCTATATCTCGGCGGTTTTCGCACTTATTGTTGAAGACTACCTTCCAAGAGAGATAGGATATCAGATTTTGTCCGAAGCGTTTCTGCAAGTGTAAAACACCATCAACATCGGTATTCTTTGATCCATGGACATCATGTATATATTGAACAAATAAAACTTTTGTTTAAGATGTCTATGTGAAATTATTGAAAAGGAATTTGGGCTGGAATTTCAATTGCCTAATTAAATGTAAAAAATATTGAACCTATTGCCTCTTAATGCATTCGTCAGAAATCACACTACAAAGGAAGGTGAACGCTTATCCTATGCTTCACAACATTTTCATTGTTAAAATAGAACCTTAGCTCTTTTTTGCAATTTTCTCATTGGCACCAAATATTTTGGCCATTTTTTTCTATTTTCCAAATTGCAAATTATTGTTGGGACGAAGAAACAAAATTTTCATCCATTTCTAAAGTCTTGTTGCTTTAGACATATTTTCATTGTGAACATCTATGGTGGGTAGGTCGCATTGTTGATAGTAGTTAACATGTTTGATTGGAAATTGGAATGCATCTTTACATATATTTTATTTACTATTAAGATTGATAGGTTCCTTGATAATAGAAGCACTAGCTTACTACTACAAGACAATCAATAGATGTATTTGGTGTGAGATAAGAGGGATTCGATACACACGGGTCTCTTTGTTCTCAAGAGATTCCCAAGGAATGAATTTTCCTTATCCACCTCAACATAAGACAAATGAATAAATTGCAAAGGAAATGTTTTCACATTAACTTTCAGAGAAAACTACTTCAGATCCCGAGAGAGTGAAACCTCTAGATTTCTACCTTTGATAGAGGAGCTCTTAGCCAAAGGATGGCAACACGAATTTAGGATTCCAATGCGATGCACTGTCATCCAAATCACACGCTAGCATCCTAAGCAACAAGGATCTTAGGAAATTAGGAGGGAGAAACTGGGTTCCACTTCCTAGCTTAGATCTGGGGTCTACTAGACAAAACAATAAAGTAGAGAACAATAAATACAAGAAGAGTACAAGGAGAACTTGGAGAAAACTTACCCTCAACCAAATGCTCAGGTATTCACTCCAAGCTCCACTTTGCAACCTACACTCAAAATGAATGAGGGTAAATGTTGGGGTTGTATAGGGGCTTGCCATGATTAGACCCCTGCTTTGGTGTTCCCACCTCCAAAGACATCTAGATAGAAAGAGAGTATAACCAAAATGGACCAAGGGGGTGGTGAAAGAAAAACCTGCTTCAGTAGTAGAACCTACACCACCAAGTAGTAAATGAACAAGAGATGTAAATGGGAATTAGTGAGAGAGAGAGCATTACCCATAGGCCTTAGCCCCCTCCAGAGCACACAAACACACCGTTGAATGCTTGCTAGAGATCTTTGGTTGTTGGAGGGACCTCAATCTGGCAGAGCTTCACTTGTAGAAGTATTGCTTGTCAAGAATGAAGAGAGATTCAAGAGTGAAGTTGGAGAGAGAGCTTGATCGAATGAATTAAACCCCAAAAATGAGAGCAAATGAGGGGTTTTGTTGCATGCAAGGGAAAAAAAAAAGAGTCATTACAACAAAAAATTTGTCTTCTAGGACACATGCCAAGAGTCAAGATTCAATATTCTTCATTTCAAACTTAGAAAACTGTTAGGACATTAGCACACCACACAGATGTCCGTGCACTGCGTAGGCATCCAAGGCATCAAATTTTAGGAAATGTGTCATTAGGCTGCTATTGCTTCACCACTGGTCCACATGGGGCTACAATTGTGAAATTCTAACCCATGGGAATTTTTCCATTAATGCATTTGGGTGTCATAAATGCTAGGTAAAGTGCTAAAATGTGGAATTTCCCCTAGGTGCAATTCTGCAACATTACATTTTTCCCCCACTTTAGTGGGCTCAATTTTGGGAAAAAACAGCCACACTAAAGTAGAGAAGAATTTTTTTCCCAAACTTTGAAATTTTAGGGATTTGCATGCCAATAAAAGGTGCCTCAAAGGTCACCGAGGTTGACCTAGCCAATGTTGATGGTACCCCCAGCAACTGAGCTCGACAAGTAGTGTGAGATTGGTTGTGAATTTTTTTTGATTAACGCAAAATAGGTTTTGAAGGGACTAGAAACCTTGAACAAAAAAGGAAGTGACAATAAAGAAAAGACAAAAGACTACCCACCCAGAAAAAACCACAAAAAAACCAAATGATTACCAGACCATCAGCGAACCATCCAAAGAAACATCAACCAAAAAACAAAAAATAGAAAGACAAGCCAAATGACCCTTAAAGTAGTTCTTTAAGCATTTTTGCAGCCCCCAAATCCTTGGCTACCAACCTATCATGCATTTCCATAATTTCTTCCACATCATGAATAACATCCTTCTTACCTTTCTTAGTTTTGCTTCAAGTACAAACATTCAGACCAGAAGCCAAATTAGTTGAATTCCCATCCATACCAGCTTCCTCCCCATGATCCAAGTTCACCTAGTCACCGAACAATCCCTTCCTAGTTAGCTCCATGGCCTTCTAATTAAGGAAAATCATCCCCTCATCCGACACCTCCAGCTTCTCCTTGCTTATGTTTATGAGCGTATCTAAATCCCTTTGGAGTTTCCCATTTTATCTCTCCAACACCATCACTCTCAGCCCATATTCATTCTTTATAGCAGCAATTTCATCCACCATACAACCAACACTTGAATTCAAAGACCGAGATAGAGCAAAAATAGAATCCTACTCTTTCAGACTTCGCATAGTAGAGATGTTGCACCTGGAAATGGTATCATGCTTGTTATGGAGATCTTGAATCTCTTGAACAAGCCACATCAACAGATTGAAAGAAATATCCCCCCTTCCTTAACAAGGCCCGATGCTTGAGAAAAATCCATAGCACCCCAGAACAAATCCCTGCCCTGATGTGAACCACTCGATGGTTCCTCCACATGAACATCCTCAGAGCCCAACTTGGACTTCCCTTGATCCCTAGAAGTAGAGCCCCGAGAAAAATCTTCAAGGTTTACAACCAAATTCTTTTTACCAACCACAAGGGACCCACCACCACCTGACACCTCACCCTGAATATTTCGTGCCACCTCCTTAATGTTAACATTCACTTCCTTGGCATGGCGCTTACACTTCTTACTAGCAGAGCCCTCCACAGCACCTGTAGGAATCTTCAGCTTATGTTTCACATGAGGAGTAGCTTTTGAGGAAGAAGAGATAAAATCACCTATAGATGAAGTATAATCCAGATCAAAAGCCATCATACTAGCCCTCTGACTCATCCTCAACCTCTATACCAGCAGAGACCTAAACTTCAACAATTTTGCATTTCCCACTTTCTTTCCCCAATTTCTTAGATATATAGGACCAAGGAGTTCTAACAATGTAGTTAGCCTTGATAAATCAACAATTAAAAGCATTAATCCTTCATGAAGAAAGGGATTCCTATGGTTTTTTTTGTGATTCGAGAAGCTTTCTTCCATAGACAACAACAAATAGAAGGGAAAAGAAACCAACTTACCATGGTGAAAATGGTTGAGTAGAACAAAGTGATGAACATAGAGTGTCGTAAATCTACCATTTAGATTAAAGTAGTGCATTAACGCCATAGAAATAGCTCGCCATATTGGTTTGATCTTAGTTCGGTCATAGCCACCATAGTCCAAGTGAACCATTTCTTCCCTTTCCCTGTCATGGAGAAAACTTTGCCTACCAGATTGCAAAATATTCTTGTCCCAGTAAAATTCCCTACCTACCATTGACAAGCCATTCACCTCCGTGATAAGATCTTCATCAATGGTAATATCCCTACCATATAGACTCACCATACGACCATGCCAGGTAGCCACAAACTCCTTAGAGGTCAAGGATTTAAAACCCTTCAGTCTCTCCAAGTAAGGAGTAACACCCCCTCTCTACAAAATTTCCCAAAGTCTGGGTTAGCCTTGGTATCATTGCAAGAGAGCGGCTTTGTTTGACACCTATCCCCACCCATCATCGAGAAACTTGTAGAACATCCACAATTCAAGGAAAAGACAATAGTCATAGAGATACCCAAAAAGCATGTGAAGTAATCCAGTATAGTCCAGAAGGAGATAATGCAAAGGACTCTAAAACAATTCCACTGAAAGAAGCCACAAATTCCAATGATCATAATCTCTACGATAAGTCCCATTATATTACTAAATTCATGATTCCCATTCAAGCCTAAAAAAAAGGTGGTAAATGAAGAAAAATTAATGCCGATCATTAATAATAAGCATTCTTAAATAAATGGGAAGGACTTCATCCTCCCGCCACATTTTAGCCGAAGACACCATAATTTTCCAACCAATCAGCCACGACATTCACTTCCCTATAGGGAAATATAAATTTCTTCAAATTCCCCACAAAAGGAAATAACATCCACAATAAAATTATTAAAGGACCAAGAAGGGGTAGCTCCTTGCTTAAGGAAATTGATAATATTCAATGAATCACATTCGATCCAAAGTTTAGAGATCCTCAAATCCCTAGCCATCTTGATGCTATGATAGGCCGCAACTACTTCAGCTAGGTGGTTTGTCTGGATTCCCAAAGGGAGTGCCACCACTAAAACAAACCTACCATTTTGATCTCTCAACACTCCCCCACAACCATTAGGACTCGGATTACCTTTCACTGAACCATCAAAGTTGATTTTGAACCAACCAAGAGGGGGGGAAACCACTTCACCCCTTCCCTCGCAAGGTTAGCCTTCCTCAAGGGCTTAGCAATGTCAAGGGAGAGTTTCCAATTAGACTTGAACTCAGCATCATAATCAAACACCTGCAATTTTTTGGGAATATCAATCTTAACCACCATCATTAGATTCTCCTTGATAGCATAAACAATTTTGAAGAAAAGGGAGAGAGGAGGAATAATAGTATCTCTGAAAAATCCTATTGTTCTGATCCTTCCACAACCCCTAAAGAAAATGCAAAAAAGAAAGAAACCAAAGAAGCTTCAAAGTAGGATTATACAAAGGAGACTTCCATTGAAGCCATAAGTCCCAAACAGAGGCAGGAAAAATCTATTCCACATGCCAGAGTTTGAGAAAGAGGGACCACACTTCCCAAGCATAACTACACAGAAATGAACAAATGAGAACAATACTCTACATCCATAATACAAAGATAGCATATGTTCAACATGGAGAACCCCCATTTCCATAGGTTATTAATGGTAAGAATCTTATCCTGAACAAGCAACCAGAGAAACATGTTAATATTGGGTATAAGCTATGGAGACCAAACTAGGACCCAGGGCGGCCTTAGACCCACAATATCGGTATAAGACTTAAAAGAAGAAGCCATTGAGAAAGCTCCACTCGAGAGTCTATTGAAAATCACCTTATCCCTACAAGGAGAAACAGGGATATGAACTCTGGAGAATTCAATAAAAAGGTCCTCCAACTCAGGGAACACCTCATGAATCTTCCTCCATTCCCCATTAACAATGTAATCCACCACATAATTCACAAATTCACAAAAGCACACTTCCATCCAGGGGTTTTCCCATTGAGATTCACACAGAGGACAATGCCCAAACCATCAATCATCCCAAAAAATAATATCCCAGCCATCCCCAACCATCCAAAATAGGTCAATAGATAACAACCCTTTGGATTTGGATACTGACTTCTAGAAGAAAGATCCCAAAGGAGGAGAGAAATCCTTACTCAAAAACTCCCAAAACTTGTCCACCTAAGGGAGATATTTAGAGGTCATAATTTTCCCCCTCCTCCCCACAAAGGAGATGCCACAACTGCTTAGCAACAAGAGCCAAATTAAAGGGCCTCATTTTGCACAGACCCAATCCCCCATGAGACTTTGACCTGCACACATCCTCCCAGGAAACTAAACTCAACCTTTTTCTATCCTCCACCCCCAACTAGAGGAACTTCCTCTAGATGGATTCAATCTTCTTTTGTACTTATGAGGCATCTAAAAGAGACTAAGAGCATACACACGCAGATTCTAAAGAGTAGACTTGATGAGCACCAATTTACTTTCCTGGCTAAGTAATGCCCCTTTCCATCCTGCCAACTTCGAATTGAACTTATCAATCAGACCATTCTAGAAGGAGTCATGAGAAGAATTGGCACCAAGCCATAATTTAAGGTAGGAGGAAGGAAGGTTCCCAACCAAACATTGAATAATGCCAGCAATTCTTTGTGCCCTTCTTTTAGGAGTGTTAAGAAAGAAGATTATACTTTTGGGGAGGCTAACCAACTAGCCTGAAGCCGCCTCATACCTCTGAAGAGTTACCTTGATAGTTCTAGATTCTGCAGTTGATTCTTCACCCAAAATCAAGGTGTCATCAACAAACTACTGGTGCCCACAAGATGGAAAAGAAGAAGAGGGTCTTAAACCCTTTAGAATTCCTGAGGAAATTTTATGTTGCAACGCTCTACCCAAAGTCTCAACCAAAATGATAAAAAGAAAGGGAAAAATAGGATCGCCCTACCGCACCCCTCTAGAAATTTTGAAGAAATCAGAAGGGGAACCATTCACAAGAATAGAAAAAGTCACCGAAGAAACAAGGATCTTAACCAATTGAACAAAAGTCTCTGAAAAGCCAAAATCCCTGATAATTCTTAACAAAAAGGTCCAATTAGTTCTATCATAGGGTTTAACCAGAACCAACTTAAGCAAGAATCTAAGCCTTTTATTAACCATCAGCAAATGGATGTTCTCATGCACAATGATGATAGGGTCAAGAATTTGTCTCCCCATGACAAAACCACTCTAATTGGGAGAGATGATCAAAGGCAGAACCTTATGCAACCTCAAAGCAAGCACTTTAGAAAAAATATTGTAAATAGAATTACACAAGCTAATTGGCTTGAACTCATTAAAATTCAAAGCCTTAGGGATCTTAGAAATCAACACCAAAAAGGTAGCATTTAATTCTTTAAGCAAATTCCTACTACCAAAAAACTCTTTCATTGCATCCACAACATCTTTAAAAACAATTGGCTAGAAGTCCTAAAAGAAGAACATAGGAAACTCGTCAAGCCCAGGGGCCTTATTACCAACAAAGGAGAAGACCGTACTTCTGACTTCCTTAATTGAAGGAATGCAACAAAGCATACAATTGAGATCCATGCTCACCAGACTAGGAATAACTTCCAATAACCAATCCTGATCAACCAACAATGGAACAAAATCATCATAAAGGGGATTAGAGAAAAAAGAGATAGCCTCCCTTCTAATTTCAGCCTCATTCTCAATCACCCTACTATCTACATGGATAGAATTAATGTGATTAGAAGCCCTATGCTTAAGGGTGGTGAGGTGAAAAAATTTGGTGTTCCTGTCACCACAATTCAACCACACCACTTGAGATCTTTTTTTCCAAAAATCTTCCTCTCTGGCCACAATATTATAAAGATGGGATAATAACACACTCTCCTCAGAAGCCAAGGAAGCATCATAACCCCTCATTTGAATATTTGTTTGAACACGATCAAGATATACCTTGATGAGATCCTTCTCATGGAAAATATTACCAAAGGATACTTTGTTCCAATTCCTCACATTAGCCTTAACAACAACCAATTTCTTTTCCACCCTATACATAGTCAAACCATCCACTCTAATCTCCCACCATTCAACCAACTTGGATTTAAAATCTAGATGAGAGGTCCACATTTTTTTAAAATGAAAGGGGAAAGCTATACTTCGACCCACCACATCTACCAAGAGGGGGATGGGAAAATGATCCAATCCCAACTGGGTCAAGGTAGAAAGGGAACAAGAAAAATCAGCCATCCACTCGTGAGAGAGAAGGGCCCTATCCAATTCGACTTGAATAAGAGTATCACCCATCCTCTGATTCGACCAAGTAAAAGAAGCACCCACAAATCCACATCAAATAAAGCATTATCATTGACAAAAGTCATCAAGTCAAACCTATTTTCCTCATCAATTTGAGAGCCTCCCACTTTATCATCAGCACTTAGAGGGGTGTGGAAGTCCCCCATAACCATCTAGTTATCAGAAGGAAACAAAGTCCTAAAGGAACACAAACTCTCCCAAAAATGCTTATGAGCACTTCTAACATTAGAAGCAATCCAAGAAAAATTACTATAAGAGTGATAAAAGGAAGTGGCAATGTGATTAGGAACCTCATAAATAGCCTTACCAACCACAACTTTCATATTCTATAAGGTAGCCACACCTCTAGATGCCCCATCTGCATCAAAACTATGAAGACCACAATCTTTAAAGAGCCTTTTCTTTAGACATTCCAACCTTTCCATATGCATTTTTGTCTCTTGAATCAAAATCACATCTAGTTTCAGATCCCGCACTAAATTCGCAAGGAGATCCAATTTGTGAGGGTGATTTAACCCTCACATATTCCATGAGAGAATCTTCATTGAGGGGTCTGAGATGCTCCCTTGGGACACATCTCCAAAAGGGTTTTCTAGGAGCCATCTACAATAGAAGCTTTGCTTTCTTTCTCCCTGCTCTGCAACAAGGTGGGTCTACTTCTTCCCCTTGGTTTAGACCCATAATCATCCTTAGAGTGATTCCTTATGGGTATCCCCAAAGGGGAACCATTCTTCTTTGTATTTCTAGTCTTGACCAAAGAAAAATGAGGGTCCTTTACTTGCTGCAAGAAACTCAACCTATAGTCATTGACAGAAGAGGTGAGCACAAGATTTGAAAGAGCCCCCAATGGGTCTTGAAGAGTCACTTCCCCACCACCTTTCTCCCCATTACTGGGAGAGGATACCACTAGAGACGAGTCCTTACCCTTCACTTCAATCTCCCTAGAGAGAGAGTCCTTAACCAAATCCTCACCACCAACACCATTTGACCCCACAATAGGGGCCAACTCGAAAGTACCCTCACCACCATTAGGCCCCATAACATGGCCCTCAACACTAGCAACCACCTCCCCTTCCTCAAACTCCGAAACAACTTCAGAAGAATGAAGAACTCGAGGGGAAACGACACCCATTTCCTCAACAACACCAACCTCCTTAATAGAAGAAACCAAAACCTTTGGAACTTCCTTAGGTTTCAAAGTCTCATCCCCTGCCTCCACATTTTGTTTCTCTCCATTCCACCCATTTTTGGGGAGGGATAGGCTTAACCTTTGACGGGAACTTCTTGGCCTAGTGACCCACCTTTTTACAATGGAAGCAAGAAAAGGGGATCGATTCATACTCAATCAATTGGACCCAATCACCAAGCTTCGAATTAATAGTCACCTTTTCAGGAAAGTCCGTAATTTGGTCAAAAAAGACACAAAACCTAGAATAAACTAATCGTTTCCTTGAATTCATCATTTGATCAATGCACATGAGTTTACCAAACATACTGCGATACTCATAAATATTTTTTCATCCCAAAACTCTAGAGGAAGAGTAGGTAATCTAACCCAAACAAGGGCCAAAGAGAAAGAACAAGAATTGGGATTAAAACTTGACTCCCATTTCTTTAGAACCAAGGATGACTTACTGATTAACCACGGTCCACCAATGAGAACAGCAACCATATCCTCATTACACGTGAAGGTGAAAGAGAAAAAACCTTTTGCCATTGTAGCAACCTCCACCTGCCCTTTTGTTCTCCACCTCTTAGAAGCAAGGTTACAAACCAACTCCACATTAGGGAAAGGAATTTCCCAACCAGCGTAAGGTCCATCAAAACCAACCTATTATCAATAATGCTGTCAGGAATAGACACCAAGTATTCCCTAGTAACCAAATTCGCCTTAAAGTTAACCAAAAATGAAGATCTTTTTCCCTTAGGTTTGGGCCCCAAAAGAATAGACCAGCTAGGGCCATTTTATGAGACCTCCACATGCTTATGTCCTTCAACATCAGCTTTCCCAAGACTCTCCAGAAAAGGGGAAGAGGATGGGCTCACATTATGAGGAAAGGCCCCCACTCCAAGATTGAGATGTTCACCATCCACACCAAAAGAATCTAGAACAAACGATAAGAAATAGGACCCACCAGCAAAGCCCACAATGCCACTACAACCTGACAAGTCTTCACCAGCACCGACATCAACATTCGACCTACCACCATTACCACCAAGGATGGGACCAACATTTCCCGCCTTTGCAAAATTTTGAATGAACTCCACTCTGCCAAAAGAATCTCCCATCACATTCTTTTCACAAAATTATATCGATTGTGAAAAGTTGCAGAAAATTATAATCTACAAAAATCAAATTTAAGTCAGTTCAAAAAATTAGAAGAAGCTATCATGGCCAGAAGAATGGTCAAGAAAAATTTAGTGATTCAAAAGAAAAATATGGTGAAGAGGTGACTATCACTAGTAGAATTTGGCAAATAAATGACTATGTGATTAACACTTTTAGTCACAACAACTAAAAATGACTAAATTCTACTCTTTTTTGCAACACGACTATAAATAACTAAATAAATGACTAATTTGATCATCATAAGTGACTAATTTGATCATTAGGTAAAAAACACAACTGAATAATTAGTCACACAAATAAAAATGACTAAATAGTTAGTTACAAATAAAAATTAGACAATATGATATTAAAGTGCATAATTAAAAAATATATTTTGAATTGACGGAGTGGGTCAAGTATTATAGTGCAATATAATAATAATATATTATATTCCAATACAATATATTATAATGTTATTATTTTTATTAAAGGGGTAAATGCTTTTGGCCGGGAGCTATGGCTGGATACAACCATTCAACAATAACACCCCAATGGGGTTTGAACCTTAATTGGCAACAACAATGCCACCTATAAACCATCACACCATGCCAATACCGGCAATATATTATAGTATATTATAAGTATAATATAATATTTTTTATTTTAGACTATAGAATCGAGTAACATGACCCTATAAATTGTAGTGTGCAGTAAAATTAAGCGTGACTAAGCGGCATGGCAACACATCCTCAGCTACCATGGGGGTGGGGAAACTGACCTGTGACCAACCTCCTAGCAGGAAAGATTTAGCCAACCAAGCTAGGGCCCCACCCATAATATAATATAATATAATATTATAATATAATATAATATAATATTATATTATATATATAATATAATATAATACTATAATATAATATAATATAATATAATATAATATTTTATATTTTTTTTGTATTAGAATCGGATAACATGACCCATATAAATTAGGTGCACCTAGTAAAATTTTTAATATTTGGGTAGTAACACAGTATTCATTACCATGGGGGTGGGGAGATTAGACCTCATGACCAACCTCTTACAATAGGAAAGATTTAGCTTGAGCTAGGGCCCCGCCCCTTATAATATAATATAATATTATAATAATATAATATAATATTTATTTTATTAGGGGTAAATTCTTTTGGTGGAGCTATGAACCAAATACAAGAAACCACAAGAAACTTCCAGAACCATGGCGCAATGGCCTAGTGAAGGCCTATGGCACTTTGGCCCGAGCAAGATTTGAACCACAGGTGGTCATGACTACAACCAAGTGACTTGACCACCGACCACACCTTATCAACATTTACATAATGTTATTATAATATAATATTATATTATATTATATAATATTATAATACTATAATATAATATTATTTTATAATAAGTGGGAGATTTTATTATTTATAAATTAATTACTTTTTAATCCATTGAAATGTATTTCGTGTTGGTAAATTGACCCTAATGTGTAGGCGATTAGAGATTTTTAGGCTGCAACTCGCCAAATTGGAGAAGTGAAAGGTCAATACCAATGAGGAAGAGTTTGGAGGAGCTGAAACCAGTAGTAGTTGAGGAACCTTGCTTCGTGAGGAGAAAGAATGTTGACAGATAACTGCCTCGATGCCCTATCTATATAGTTTCTCAGTCGATATCCATGTGCCCCCATCTCGCTTTTGAGAAAAGAAGTCAATTGATTAAGGGAAGCCAAACCAGAAAGAGAGTCGTATGGAATCATGAGTCAAGTACTGGGCCAGAATCCTTAGTCATGTGATGCTTGGGTAATCTTGTAGAATGCTTGGCCTAGTATAATTTGCATCAATGTTATCTTGGCATGGTACACCCCTGATCTAATACTCCATTTATAGAGAGAGGGGGGTGGGGGAATGAGAGAAATACTTTGTAATTAGATTACTTTTTAATAATCTTCAATATTGCTTTCATATTAGACTACTAGTTTGTACTTAAGCTAAGTTCCATTAAAATATATCTTTTCTCTTATGTTTAGGGTTTGTAGGTCAGTGCTACTATGAGACAAAGAAGGATTTTGTTTGGTTTATGTAAGGTTGAGGAAGCCTTCTCAGGTTCCTATTAAGGATTAGCTCTCATAATAAAAACCCTTGTCGAAATCTTATTTTCAAGCTGCAGCTTGCCAAATTGGAGAAGCGAAAGGTCAATAATAGGGAGGAAAAGTTTGGATATGATTATCTTTTTCTGTTGTAGACTTTTCCAAATATGAGTGCCCAAGTCCATAGGAAAAGCCACACCTAGATTCATTTTTAAATATGAAATATTAGAAATGACCCTTTCTTTTGTGACTGGAAGATTTACATATATAAAGGGTCCATTTTTTGATGATTTGTGTTTTTCTCAAGGCCCAGAAAGACTTCTGGTGTATGAAAAAATGGAAAAAAAAAAGCCTTAGTTTGTAAAGATCTATAAAGTATAATTGTTGTAAATTTTCTTGAGTTTCATTTGGTTTTTGAGTTTCAAATCCAAATGAAACTTTCAAGAAAAGAAATTCATTGTAAAACGGCTAATGATACAATGACTTTTTAGTGAGGTTGTAACCATTGAGATTTTGATTTTCCAATGAGGCTTAATGAAGTAATTTTTACTCGTAAATATTGTGTTGTGGCTCCTTTGATTTGTGATCTATTTGTGATCAATCATATTTGTTCAAGCATTTTAGTCTTCATTTCATGGTGCTTCTCTCAACATTTGAATATCTATGATACTTGAAGTTTATATGCATAAATTTGTGAGAATTAATTAAGATAGATTTGATTTGTAACTTGAATCACCGATTCACCCAAATAAATGACTAAACCATAACTAAATAAATGATTAACATAACTAAAATAAATGACTACAATGACTAAAGAAATGACTACCATGACCAAAATAAATGACTACCATGACTAAATAAATGACTAAAATGATTAATTAAATGACTACCATGACTAAATAAATGACTACCATAAATAAATAAATAATTACCATGACTAAACAAATGACCAGTTAACAACAATCAATGACTAAATTAAAAACTAAATATACTACCAAATTGATCGATCAAAACAACCAATAAATGAATAAAAATGGTTTAGTCATAAATTTGGTCACTTTATAAATGATTGGAAATAAACTACTAATAGTCACGTGACCAAACTAATGGTCACATGATGACTAATTTTTAGCAGTTTTTTTAGTCATTTATTGTTGTTTTTGTATTAGTGTATATGTCCCCTCCTGAGTTTTCCCCCAGCTAAGTGCGGTAAAATCAAGAGAAACGGGGAAGCCACAAACTCCAATAAAAATGGGCCCAGGGGAGGGAGAGTGGGGTGGGTCTATTTATACATAGGTGGGTGGAGTTAGGTCATGCATTAGAATGGTTGTGTATAGACCATCACTCCTATAGTCCCCACATATACATGGGCGGTGAGGAGTGCTACAAGACCTAGGGATATTGCTCACCCCTCTATCACAGACACTATTTTGTTAGATGATGATGAGCCCGACTGAGATCTACCACCGATGGATGTGGTAGATAATGTCAGCATAGCTATAGATTTTAGAGCATGGTGGGACAGGCACCATCCTCATCTAGTGTTCGCATAGGATACCCTTGAAGTGGATCCCAATCCATAGGGGGATGTGCCAGCATAGGCACCACAAGATAGGAGGAGAGGTTGAGGAGGTGGGCAGGAGTAGGGTGAGGAGGAGGACTGACCGACAACATCACTAAGGTCGAGGAAGAGACATAGAAGGTCATCTCCTCCACCAGCTACCCCTGTCTCATTAGGACCACCAACAACACCTACTATCACAATAGCAGTGGCTCTAGCAACACCATGAGTGATTATCAATATCAGCAATGCAAGCCCTAGCATTGCTCCTCACCTTGACCCTGCTTGGTAGCTAGGGGACCCACATATATTGAGCATGTTATTTATATTTCAGTACCTTTAGTTTTCTTTGTTGATGATTACACAAATATGACATGTGATACTAATCTTGTTCTTTCTTTATGTGGTTGCAAAGGATGCACATGCATGGATTGGGTTCATAGCCTAGTGCATATCATAGGTGGCTCCTAACGTTCCCATCCAAGGGACGGTCCTCAAGGAATACTAGCTAGTTTTTGTGGGGTGACATTCCCACTCACTTGAGCTGGTAGTGCGTTTAAGGATCACTTATGAGGAGCGGAGGGTGGAGATCGTGCAGGGGGATGCAAACTCTACCACACTCCAAGGGTAGTGTGACCAGCCATCAGGGGAGTTACGGATGATGCTCATAGTGAGACACGGCCATGATGAGGGTTGATGTTTCTGAGCAGGCACATGATTCCCTTAAGATTCATCTCGATGACCTCAGAGGACAACCAACAATCATGATCCTGATAGGTGATCAATAGTTGCAACAAGAGTTGATGTAGGCCCGTATGTAGATATGTTCCCTTCAAGGAGAGATTAGGGCAATGCATGTAGCCATTTCTGCATCATGCTCACACTACTCCAGGTCCATCCCCACCATGTAGCCTTTACCTAGGCCATAGCTGCAGCCAAATCCAGAGGGCTCAGGGAGCCATATGCCCCAGCCATAGAGAGCTCCTTGTATATCAATTTTGCAGTTACAAGATACTGATTTTGACATTATGGCATTGTGTACTTTGATATGTATTTTTTTTACTTTCATGTATGTTGATACTATGGATGTTATGGATGTATGTTTATATTAGATGCTATCATGATTTAATGAACACATATGGATGTATATTAATTAAATAAAATGATGATCTAACCATCTTAAAAGATGTAATGTAATGCATGAATACATAGCATAGTAAAACACATGTATGTATATTTCTTGCACACACACACAGTCACATCATAACACAATTTTTTTTCATAATGTGAATAATTCCAACATATGTAGTGCTACTACTCTTAAATAGTAAACACCACACACATGAAACATTAGACACTATGTAAAGTATTGATGAAGATGTATCACATTAACGGATTCTCTTAGAGGCATTCCATCCATAGACGATAATCCAAAGGCACCCAAACCATACACGAAGATGAAAATGTAAGGGCCTAACTAGTTAGGACTAAATTTCCCCCTTTGATTAGGTGATGCATTTACATTTTTCTAATTATCATAGATAACCAGGTCACCCACCTTAAAAGTTCTAGGAAGCACACTTTGATTATACTGTCTAGATAATGATCTTTGATGAGCCTTAAGATGATCGAGGGCCTATAATCGACATTCATCGAGCATATCTAGCTAATGCAAATGATTAGCTCAATAAGTCTCATTGTCAACTAACCCTTTAAGGGAAACCTATAAAGACAAAATTTACAACTCTAAAGGCATGATAGCTTCAGAACCATACACGAGGTTGTAAGGTGTCATTCCCATTGTTGTACAATCACTCGTGCGATAGGCCCATAAAGTTTATGTCAATTGAATATTCCAATCCTTACCATGTTTGTTAACTATTTTATGAAGAATGAGCTCAAGAGTCTTATTAGATGCTTCTACTTGGCCATTGGATTAAGGATAGTATGGTGTGGAAAATCTATGTTGAATGTGAAACTTCTGTAGAAATTTTTTTACTTCTTTGTTATTGAATGGCATACCATTATCAGAAATAAGTGTAGTAGGAAATACAAAATGAGAAATAATGTTGTTTAAGAGAAAACTACAAATAGCCTCAGCGTTCATGGGTTAAAGAGGGATAGCTTCGACCCACTTCATGAAGTAATCTATAGTAGTGATAATAAAATTTTCCTTTAGAAGAGGGAGGTGATATTTTTCCAATAATATCCTACCCCCATTTTGCAAATGGCCAAGGAGAGGTCTAGTTTTGTAACTCTTGTGCAAGTGCATGAATAAGATGACTATGTTGCTAACATTATAGGCACTTTTTAACAAAATCAAAGGAATCTTGTTTCATCGTTTTCCAAAAGTATCCCATGTGTATCAATTTCCTCACCAAGGATTTACTGCCAAAGTGTCTACCCCCAGAGCCTGAATGGGCTTCTCTAAGGGTAAAGGAGTATTTTTCACTTTAGTGAGACATTGGAGAAGCAAGCCATTATAATATTTTTGATAGAGAACATTAGACAAGATAACATAATGGACTGAAAGCTTTCTTATACAAGTGCAATGATTTCTTGTCACATCATCGGGAAAGCTTCCAATCTTAAGGTAGTTGTAAATATTAGAAAACCATTCTCTTGAGTCTACATGAGAACACACAAAAGAATCAGATTTAGGTTGATCAGAAACAATTGGGGTCCAAAGGACTTAAACCATGAAGTGGTATTCTTTTGTATCCTCATCTGAAGGTACTAGGAAAGTAGTGCTTGCCATGGCATCTACATGTCTATTCTCCCTCCTAGGGACACTATCTATTGTGAAAGAGGAGAATCATTTAATAAAGGAAAAAGAGAGGTTTCAATATAGAGATAACTTACTTTGCTTATCTTGATAGGTTCCCATAATCTGGTTCACAATAAGCTCAAAATCACCTAGTATATAGAGATGTCTTATTTTTAACACAATCGCAACACACAAGCCAACAATGAGGGCTTCGTACTCAGTGATTTTATTGGTACAAGGGAAGTCCAATTGAAAGGAGAGATGGATCAGCTTACCTTTGGGTGATATTAGGACCATGTCTGACATCTAGACCCATCGAAGTAAATTTTCCATTTGAGGTCATAATTGATCGCAAGAATGTTCTCATCAGGAAACAAATCTAAACCTAGGAAGGAGTGAGATGAGGGAGCATCTGCCAATTTATCAACAACCACTTCACCCTTTATTGACTTTTGAGTAATAAAATTTATGTCAAAATCAAAGAGTAACATCATCCATTTGGCTAATCTCCCAACAAGGTCGGTACTCGAGAAAAAATGCTTTAGAAGGTCACTTTTTACAATGACATGTGTTTTAGCATGAAGAAGATAATCTCTTAGCTTCTGCATAGCAAAGACAAGAGAGAGAGACATTGCTTCTCCATGGAAGAATATCGAGTTTCATAATCAACTAGGATAAGACTAATGTAGTAGATCACTCTCTCTTTCTCGACATCATCACACTGAGCCAACAGAGTTGCCAAAGCACATGGTGATGTTGTGAGATAAAGAAAAAAGGGTGTATCATGCATAGCCAACATTAGTATAGGAGGATTGTCCAAATAGGCTTTGATTGACTCAAAATATTTCTAGCAATCTTCATCCCATATAAAGAAAACATCTAACAAGTGAGTGAAAGGAAGGGTATGATCAACCAGTTGAGATATGAATCTTTGAATTTCCTGAATCTTCCATTGTAAACTTTGCAACTTAGTAATATTCTTGGGTGGAGGAATGTTAACAATTGCATCAATATTATTTGTGTTGACCTCGACTCCATGATGAGAGACTATGAATCCCTTAATTTTTCCTGCATCTATGTTGAAGACACACTTAAGAGGATTACATCTCATATTATAGAGTCAAATCCTTTCAAAGATAATACAAAGGTTCTTCACATGATCTTGACGGATTATAGACTTGGCCAAGATATTGCCAACATAATCTTCTAAAATCTTATGGATGAAATCATAAAATATTAGTGTCATCGCCCACTAGTAAGTAGCTCCCACATTCTTTAACCCAAAGGGCATGACCACATAATAGAAAGTACCCCAAGGGGTAGTGAAGGGTATCTTGTACTGATCCTTTGGATTAATACGGATCTGATTGTAACCCGAGAAACCATCCATAAAAGATAACAAGGAATGGCCTACAGTCAAATCCACAATCATATATATATTAGGTAACTAAAAATCATCCATAAGAGAAGCCTTATTAAGATTATGAAAGTCAATACAAATATGGATATGACCATCAGGCTTTCTAATAGTGACAATATTTGAGATCCAAGGGGAATAGTTGATTGGCCGGATAAAGCCTACTTTTAGCAACTTCTATATCTTGATCTTAACCAGCAATACAACCTTGGGATTGATCTTTCATATTTTCTACTTAACTGGCTTGGCATCAGGACATAAGATGATATTTTGAACCACTATGGACTCATTTATATTAGGCATGTCCTTATACGTCCAAGCAAAGATGTCAAGATGAGAATATAGGAGACTGGAATGTTCCTCTACTTCTTCCAAAGAAAGGAACTTCCCAATCTTAATCACCTTTTTAGAAGACTTAGGCTCTATAGATATTTCAATAGTGTCCCCCTTGAGGAGGAAACTACGATCTTTAGGATGTGTTATCATGAAACTGTCCTAAACATTAGCTAGAGGGTCTTCCTCATTGACATTCAAAATAGATTCTCCAAAATATGCCCATTCATTTAGGCGATATTGGAATTTCCTTTTATGATGAAAAGGAGGAAAATGGGAGTAGGCACCCAAGAATTCCTCGAGTGCTTCATCCAAGGAGAAGACATCTAGAGGGACTTTCTCATCCTGCACCCCTTCCTCTATTAGCTCAGGATGGACCACACTAAGTGGTTCAACTAAAATCACGTTAACACTCCACCAAGGGTTTTGCTTAGACTGTTCAATATAGCACACCAAACCTAGATAATTCTTATGAGGATTAAACTGGATAGGGACTTGGATTCCTTGCTCAATATATCTGAGGCCTTTTTTCTCATAGCCATATTGAGAAGTGAGTTTGTAAAACCTCAGAAGGTGGTGGTTCCACATAGGGAGCTTTGTTCCACCAATGAACATCGAATGCATCTATGAGAGCACAACTATCTCCTTTACTCGATTCACAAAAATTAACCTCCTTTGTATGATCAGAATTATCCTCCTCAATAGGGGAAGGACTGGTCTCCTTAACAAGATTATAGTTCTCCTCCTTGGCGGGAGTATCATCTACTTTTTCATGAGATGCATTTAAGGTTATAGGAAGTTTTAGATGAGTGGAATTCACCTTGTATTGTCCAATAAAAAATTTAGAGAATTCCAAGGATCCCCATTCATCACCAAGGAAAGCATTTGAATCACAATAAGAAGTAGACGGGGAAGACTTAGGGTTTTCTACTTTAGGTGGTTCATCTTTAGCGATATTCACTTTAGGGACAACCTCCATGGAGGGTATCACTATGGAACACGTCATAGCATCAATAGTTAAAGATGGAATATAATTCTTAAGAATGGAGATGACTAAAGCCTGACCAGTAGCCGCTAACTCACAAAGGTGAATAGCTTTTGGATTGGCTTTAATTGTGACCACTTGATTATTTGCAAAGAAATTTAAAGAAAAATGTAAAGTAGAAGTTATGACACCCGTAGCATGAATCTAGGGTCTCCCCAAAAGAAGGTTGTAAGGTAAAGGGCCAAGCATCACATAAACCAATCTAGGTAAGGTAATGGGGCCTAGCTGTAAAGGTAGTATTATCGTGCCTAGAACTTGGTGACCAACATTATCAAACCCATGAATGTAGAAATAAGTAGCTAGAGAAGATGAATCAACTTTAATATTAAGTAGTAGATCGATACCGTAAACATTGAGAGCTGAACTGGTGTTAATGAGGGTACACCTAATGCCAATATTATTGATAATAATTATAATCATTAAAGGGTTTGCTTGTTTTTGCACATCAGGAGGTAGGAGTTCTTGTGGATGGAATTTAATATTCAAAAAATCCACACAAATATGAGCTAACAACGCATTAACATCCATAGGCCTAGCAGAGGTAGGTAAGGCAATCTTTTGCAAGGCTTCCTGAATCACTTCTTGATAAACTAGATCGGTCTAAAGCTAATCCCAAAGCAAGATCTTAGCCAGAGTAGCGTGAAGTTGCTTGACAAGATCATAATCACTTGGTGCTTTAGTCATAGGTTTAGGAGATGAAGGAAGACTTGGTTGAGAAGGTCCTAAGGAAGTAGGAAATTGAGTAGATTGTGATTTAGGATTAGAGGGTCGTTGATCCAAATTCTATTTGTTTCTTATTGTATTATATGTGTGCCTTGCAGTATTGTAAGAAGTAGAGAACATAGCTTTTATGAACCTTGAATACAAGTCTGGTGAATCATCTCGATAAGAAATACCATAGACAAAATGATCTTTCCTTGAAGAAGGGCTATCTAGGGTCAAGTAAATGATGGGTTTCTTAGGACTTGGAGGAGCCATAGATACCACCACAACATTTATTGACTCACCAGATTGCGGAGAAGTTTGCTTGAAATATTTATGGATAGGGGAAGACACTTCTAAGAAATCATCTAGAGCATCATCCAACATGTCAAAATATTCCTTAGAGAAATCATTATTGTAAACATGAAAACATTGTAAAAATAGATCTGACATGCTTCATGTTGGGTTCACCAAAATGTGAGATAAGAGGGATTTGTTGCACACAGGTCTCTTTGTTCTCAAGGAATTCCTAGGGAACAAACTGCCCTTATCTACCTCAACGTAAGCCAAATGAAGAAATTGCAAACTAAATGTATGCATGTTAAATTGTAGAGAAAACTACTTTAAATCTCAAGAGAGTGAAACATCTAGATTTCTACCTCTGATAGAGGAGCTCTCCACCCAAGGATGATAGTGTGGATTCAGGAAGCCAATGTGGTACACTGTCGAACAAATGGTGTGGTGGTGTACTGAGAAATAGGGAGCTCAAGAACTCAGGTGGGAGAAAATGGGTTTTACTTCCTAGCTTATATTTGGGGTCTACTAGACAAAACAATAAAGTAGAGAACAATAAATACGAGAAGAGTACAAGGAGAACTTGGAGAAAACATACACTCAACCGAACGTTCAAGTCTTCACTCCAAGTTTCTCTTTGCAACCTACACACAAAATGAATGAGCAAAAAATGTTGGGGCTGTATAGGGGCTTGTCATAATTAGACCCCCACTTTGGTGTTCCCACATCCATGGATAGGTAGATAGAAAGAGAGTGTAACCGAGATGGACAAAGGTGGTGGTGAAAGCAAAATCCACTTCAGGAGTAGAACCCGGACCACCAAATAGTAAATGAAAAAGAGATTTAAATAGGAAAGAGTGAGAGAGAGAGTTACCCACAAGCCTTATCCCCCTTTGGAGTACATGGATGCACTGTTGAATGCTTGCTAGAGAGCTTTGGTTGTTGGAGGGACCTCAATCCAATAGAGCTTCACTTGTAGAAGTATTGCTTGTCAAGAATGAAGAGAGATTCAAGAGTGAAGTTGGAGAGAGAGCTTGATAGAATGAATTGAACCCCTAAAATGAGAACAAATGAAGGATTTTGTTGCATTCAAGGGCAGCAAAGAGTCGTTACACCCGAAAATATGACTGCTAGGACACGTGTCAAGAGTCAAGATTCAAGATTCTTCATTTCAAACTTGGAAAATTGTTAGGATGCTAGTGCGTCGCGTAGGCATCCACACACCACACAGGCATCCAAAGCATCATTTTTTAAGAAACGTGTCATTACAATGATGTTTCTTTGCGATTGGTCCATATGGGGCTAGAATTGTGAAATTATGACCCATGGGATTTTTTCCATTAATGCATTTGCGCATCATAAATGCTAGGTGAATTGCTAAAATGTGGAATTTCCCCTAGGTGCAATTTTGCGGCATTACAATTGGTAAACTCAAAAATCAATTTAACCAAAGAGGATTCCAGTGCTTGTGATTTTCATTACAAGTTTGAGATAGAATTTTCCAATGTTTTAGGAAGCAACACCAATGGCTAGATTCATGTGAGTAAAAGAAATATATCCCATAATACATAGCACTGTCATAACTATGAGTCCAAAAGCAGTAACAATTTCCAAATGAGATAACACGTTGTCTCTTGCATCCATCATTACTCACCAACACCCAGCCAACATTAAAATAAAAGATGAAAGAATTTATACTGCACTTCACACAGATTGCATTAACTTCATTAGATAACATCTAACAAGCATATGTCCATAACACATAATAAGTATGAATTGTATTCTAATTGCATAATATGATCCCAAGTAAATGGAATTATAATCTAATATTGAATCCATGCATTGGAAAAACATAAAAAGCTTCATTTGATAGATTGTAGGTTTGTAATACTACATCCATAATCTTGTAAAAAGTATAAGAAGAGTGAATGAGAAAAAATGGGAAAAAGATACTGCATTGTTCATTTTAGCTTTAATTTTAATCTCCATACTTCATACGATTCAGGAAATATTTAAAAACTAATATATAAGATGAAATAATAAAAATGTTACTCACATATTAGTTGAAATTTTCAATGCTTACCTCTACTTCCTCATTAGTGGACATTGTCTCGTATGCAAATCCTTGTGCAATTCAAGTTTCCCTATTTGTGATCAACTACAAAACTAGTTTAAAGATAAGGTTGCAAACATATGCTATAATGCATAAATATAAATGTTAAGCCTAGAAAAGGAAATGACATTGCAATTTACCTAGAGGAAAATTTATCAAGTTAGTCAACCACATAGAAAAATTAATAGTTAGGTTTTTTATCAATATATTTAACTATCAATACTTATTTTTTATCCTAAAATTAATAAATTTTAAAGCCATATCAAGTTGTAATTTATTATTGAACAAAAGTGAAAATCAATGCTACCATTCAAATTTATTTCTACCCATGATAGTTGTATAGTTGTTTGGATCTATCTATTTATATCCATTTCCACTTAAACAGATAAAGTTGAAATATGCTAACATGTATACATGCTTTTGAATTAGTGTACACTAATCTCTATCGGTTTCTGATTCTCCTCTTCAATTTTAAAATATTTTAACTTATTTCCATTTGATTGCTTTATCCATGATTTAATTTACATGTATACAGTAAAACCAAGGTAGATTAAAAATATATATTTTTTCCATATTACATTTCACTATGTCATAGTTGAACTATTAGAGAATTGATTCTTTATATAGATCAAATTGAGGCCAATCAGTTATGTATCGATGAATATGCCCTATAACTATAAATGTAAAATGGAAAAGGCTGGTTAATTAAACATTTAATTAAGCTATGGACTTTAGGTGAAAGAAATATGTTCTAGACTAATTAGGACTAGTTGATGCATTTAGCTATAGATGATGAAGTTGATCAATTGAGGATTAAGTGATGAACAGTCCTTGGGAATATTTTAGTTCTTTGTATTTTCTCCCTCTTTGATACAATGCAACTATGTGGTGTTGTGTGAAAGAAGAATTAAAAGTAGGATGGATTGAAATGAAGCTTAACTAGAAAATTGTGCCAATCGCTTGGAAAATTGGTATGTTGAAAAGACATGATAGAAACTAACTTTAGATGATCTTCATGCCATGAATATACAACTAAATTATTTATTAATGATTGATGATGTTGATTCATGTTGCTAAGATGATCAGATTTGATTTGCATGAATGTACATGTAGGATGATGAAATCTCCCAAAGATGGTAATGCAACTAAATGACACATGATGATGGATAAATGGTGAGATAAAAAATGGAATAGATAAGGAAGACATGTTTTCATAGTAACTTCATGTGCAAGTAGCCACCTTTATTTTGTTGCATCACTTAGTGTGATGCACCATGATATAAGAGACCCTGATGACTATGAGCCATGCGAACATAGACTGACACAAAAATAGAATAGCGACCCAATAGACACATTGTATTTAGCACGAAAACATGTGAATGATGACAAAAGCTATGGTAGTGTGATTGGTGCAACACTAAGAGTAGAAGAAAAAACAAAACATAAACCAAAGATAAAATAAATTAGAATATGTAAAGGTGATGCATCATATATAAAGTAGAGAAAGCTAAGCTCCAAGCACATACAATTGATTTGAAAGTTTTGAAATGAAGTATCATACATACTTAGTGTGGATGTAATTGTTAAAGCTATTAGAACAATCCTTGTGCAAAAAATATTATGTTCTCTTCCTTTCAGAACATACCTTTTTCACATTGTTGTACTGGTAGATCCATCTCTTCAATGGAGGTAAGATGCCAAACAATAAACATTTGGCATAGATCCCTACAAAATCAAGAACCTTTGCAAAACACATTGTGCCATGTTTCTAAATAAATGGGTCTTGAACATCATGCATGTATGTGACATGTTATAGACAATATACATTGTGAACCAATTTTTTCTAACAACTTCTAAAATTGCCTTCCATATAGTTTCTTTGTTTCAAGGGCTAATACTATTCAGTATTTGTTGCACATAGGTATGCATAAATAATAGGTACATACCTTCACCCATATATACACATACACACACACATATACACACACACACATATATATATGCATACATAAACATAAATTTATATACATATATATATACATATGTACGTACATATATATACACATATATGTGTATGTATATATACTTATATATACATACATATAAATGCATATATATGTATGTATGTATACTTATATATATATACATAAAAATATATGTATATATACATATATGTATGTACACATGTAGATATGTATATATATAGGTATATATATACATATATATACATATATACATAGCATATTAGCCAGTGTAGACATGAACCTACGATTTTTTTTTAATAGTTTGAAGTGCAGTTGGCATCCATGCATGGCAGAGAAAAAATTAATTGCATTGTTGATGGTGGTTAACACAAAATTTGACATTAATGAATTATGATGTTAAGTCTTTAACTGAACAACAAATATTAGCCCATAAAATCACTCAATGATAGGGAACAACAAATATAGGAACTTACAAAAGTCTCATTTTTTGGTTCCAACACAATAGCTATAAACCCTCTCAAGAGGCATAGATTTTAGACTAATTCAATGTTCTGAGCAAATGAATAAGCAACACAAATAATCCTTTGCTTGACAAACTCAAAACTCAACACCATAATCCATTAATGATTTCTGCACTTGAATCTATTCACAATAAATGAAGATGAGATCCAAATAAATGCAAAAATGTGGTCGCACACACAAGAACCTTTTGCATGACAGCCATAAAAATTAACACCATAATCCATTAACAATGAATGCACTTGAATATAACACACACACACACACACACACACACACACATACATACATACATATACACACATATTGTGGACACCGATTTTGGTATCCAAGGTTCTCTAGCACTTTTAGGGTTTTTCACCTAAAAAGGAGAGAGATGGACAAAAATGTGCAATTTACCCACTCAAAATAAATACAAGAATGAATTAATTATGCCTAAATGCAATGTCTAAATGCAATAAACTGATAAAAGATATTGATTATTAATGTAAAACCTAAAGAATGCAAGTTGTTTGAAAACATAGTGATGTATGCAAAATGACCTAAGAATGCAAGTAAACAATTAAAAAAATGAACAAGACTAGACAGGTGCACTTGGAAATTGAAGTGTGATGTAGAGAAGCTTTGGAATCTTGCAAAATTTGTTGTTGAGGCCAACTGGGACACTTACGCCAAGCTGTCCAACTTAGTCTTATTTCAGGGAGATCCTATTAGAATAGGTTTCTACCAAATGGGTATCTAGAAATACAAAAATCACTTTTCAGGTCTGGCAGTGGGACTAATTTTCCATAGATGGAAACTTAGTCCACCTGGGAATCTCAAGAAATTTGGGGTAGGAACTTGTAGCTTTCCATCTGCACTTCTCTTCTTGACAGGTTTCTGGTTCTAAAATTGCAAAAATCAGGCTAAAAAGGGTCTCCAAGCTTCAATTAGGGCTTTGTTGACTTGAAGGACTTTGATGGATTGTTGACCACTTTTTAACACCTTTCTTTTTGAACAATCTACATACAAGACCTGCAAAACACACATGCAAAGAGAGGGAAAAGGGTTAAGGGTTAGAGAATATGTGTTTGTCTTAGTCAAACCCCAAATTGGTAATCAAAACCTTAAAAATGAAATGAAATAAAGAGAGAAGGATGAATGAACAACATGAAATATCACAACTCACCAAACCCTTGATGTAGAAATTTGAGGATATGCAAGTAGATGCTCTAATGGATGTTTGATAATGCTTAGAATGCTTGAGAACTATGAATAAATGTATGCTAATGTGTGGATGAATGTATTAGACTAATGGGGGTAAAATTGAGAGGAGAACCCTTTATTTATACTTTATTTTACAATATTTCCTGAAAATAACACATCACAAGCCGACCTCAAGGTTAAGAGAATAAAATCTTGCCAGAAAATTAAAATAATTTTGATTTTTGTGCCCAGTGGGACTAAGTCGCCCTAGGTGGCGACTTGGTACTACCAGGGAAATTTTATTGGGTGTTGAGAATTAAAGTGTATTTAATGAGGTTTAACGAGATTATTCTCTAAAACACACTTAAGTGGGGCCGAAAAGTGCATTAAAGGGTCATTTAAACATAAGAAAGGGTTGAATTAGTGACGACAAGCCTAGAAAAGTGTGAGAGTTTGTTACTATAGACACCTAAATTTGGACACTCGCATTTGTCCAAATTTATCCCTTTTTCGTCTAAACATCCTCGTGTTTTCATTAATTAGGTAATATCATTATTATCTAATTAATACCCTTAATTCCTCTAAATCACTAAGGTATTTAGTTAACAATTAAATACATTACCCCCTTACTACTCCTTTCATCAAATGAATAAATAAATATGACATTTATTTAATTCCTCATATGTCACATCCTTTTTCTTAATTCTAATTATTCTCCTAATCTTATCCTTAGAGATGTGCACATGCCTAATCCTTGATTAGGATGTGTCACATCCTCCAACTTTTGCAAGTTGGTCTCTAATCTTCCTTAACCACTAATTATCTTCTAATTACTAATCAGTTAAGCCTAATCAATACCTTGGTCAACTCTCCCCATCCCCCAATGAATTTTTTATTCCTTTTTATTCATCCAAGGCTCCTCTCTTCCCCATGTGAATTTTTAATTCACTATTATTCATCCAAGGAATCTTCTCTTCCCCATGCAAGTTCTAGAACCTTTGACTTGTCACATCACATGTGCCAAAGTCTTCTAGAATTTTTGACTTGTCACATCAAGTCACATGTGGGTAAGAACTTACCTTTTTAACCACCTTGTTTTATCCAAGGTAATTCTCACCTCTCTTTTTGAGAACCCTATCTTGTCCACAAAATCTCCCAATCATGTGAATTTTAAATTCACTTTTTATTCACCCAAGATTCTCCTCTTCCCCATGTGATCATTGAGAGGTCACATCATCCCTTTTCCAAGGTACTTGAAAGTACCTCCACATCATTTGTACCCTCTCCACCTCATGTTTCCTTGTGACACATCATCTACCACATGGCAAGATGTGAGGGCTTGTGAGTCCTCAACTCACCATAGCCCTACATCTTGCCCCATGGTGGCAAGATCTCAACCATCCATTCTTTTTAGGTTTCCTCTCCATAAAATGAAAGAAATTTCTTTCATTCTCATTCATTATCATTATGCATACACACAATCATAACAACATTTATCCTATCTCTCATCTCAACCTCTCAACCTCTCAAGACCTCCATTGTTGCATACTTGCATACTTTCAAGCTTCATCCTTTGCACTCAATCCATTCATTCAACTACCCACTTTTCTCATTGCATTCCCCATCTTTCATACATCATTTTGAATCCATTTCATCTACCTTTCCATCGAAGGAGCACACAAAATCAACCATTAAAGGCCAACCAAAGGATCAATCCAAGACAAGGTATAATCAGCTTCTTTGTTATCTATATTTTGTTTTGGATTCAACTAGGCTAATCATGAGGTGTCAATGTTCTTTTATTTTCTTTTTTGCATCTTGTTTTGCATGGTTTAGAGTAGGTCAAGATTGTTGGTTCACATTTTTGGCACGCTCGGTGGGACCCACAAATGGGTTTCATTTTTTCAAGTTTTATGTTGTTTAAATTATTTGTAGGTTCAGGTCGCAGAGGGGCAAACTTTCCCCAAAGGGGCGAACCCGCCTAGGTGGGGGAAAATTTCCCCTACAGAAGGGCGACCTTGCCCATAGAACTATGCTTTTTCATTCTATTTGTTAATTGTTTACTACAGAAGATCGACCTTGCCAAGGACCTGAGTTTTTTGTAACTTTGTTTTCTAACTATTTGCTGCAGAAGGGAAACCTTGCCCAAGGAACTAAGTTTTATGTGACTTTGTTTTCTAACTGTTTTCTATAGAAGGGCAACCTTTCCCAAGGAATTGAGTTTTCTATAACTTTTTTTTTCCAACTGTTTGTTGCAGAGGGCAACCTTTTCCAAGGAACTGAGTTTTCTATAATTTTGTTTTCTAAATGTTTGCTGCAGAAGGGTGACCTTGCCCAAGGAATTGAGTTTTTTGTAACTATTTTTTTCTAACTATTTGTTGTAGAAGGGTGACCTTGCCCAAGGAACTAAGTGTTTTGTAACTTTTTTTTCAAACTATTTGATGTAGAAGGGTGACCTTGCCCAAGGAACTGAGTTTTTTATAACTTTGTTTGCTCACTATTTGTTGTAGAAGGGTGAACTTTCCCACCAAGAACTGTGTTTTTGTGTTGTCTACTAACTATTTTCTCTAGAGGGGTAACCTTGCCCTGCAGAGGGGAAAACCTACCCTAAACAAAGCATTTTGGGAGGTAAAACAATTGTTTTAGCTTCATTCTTGCTTCAATTTTTTGTCGATTTCATATTCTAACCCCCTAACATCGTCTGTTTGCAAGGGTTTTTATGTTTTTTGCTAACATTTATGTAGCTTATTTCGTGACTAATGAAGAACAGAGGATAAAACAACTAACATTTTCTTGCAGGACGATCCATTTACTTAGTTGTTTAAAACTTTCCTTGCTATCTTCGTTAGTTAATCTAGGAACATAGTTTGACTAGGGGAAAGTAAAATTTGTTGTTTGTTGTTTCTATAAATATGTTTTTTTTTGTTACCCGAGGAGGCATTAGTTGTTCACACTTTCCCTTGCACTTTGTGTGAGCCTAGGGAGTTGCTGAAAATGATTAGTGCTTTCTCTTTAGTGGGACCTGCTTAGGGATTTCATCACCCCAAGGGACGATCCCAACCATGCATACCGACGGGGTATAGAAAGGGGGGAGAGCCAAAGTTGTACCCCAATCCAGTCACAACGTGTCTGGCATAGCGTTGAAGCTAGGGTGATACCTAGATAGACATGAAGAGTTGGTCTGAGCCTTTCAGTATCTCATTAGGGTTCCTGACTCACACTTGTGACAAGTTGGTGTTCATAGTTGTTCCTCACGTACCAAGAGTATATAAAGGACTCCCTAGAAGCCTTGTGCATCTTAGATTAAGAAATTTGTTGGCCATACCCTTAACACTAATCATAGGATTGTGCTTATCTAAAGTGTCTTCTTGTGGGAAACCAGTAAACCTTTTGATAAGTCAGCCTTTTTGATTGCTATTATATTTTAAGTCCTTGCCATAGTTGTTTCCATCCAAGTCAAGTCCCAGTTTTCTGCAAAGGGGTGACCTTTCCCTACTAAGGGGTGAACTTTCCTTGCAGAGGAGCAACCTTTCCCTGCAGAGGGGGGAACTTTCCCTATAGAGGGGTGACCTTTCCCTATAGAGGGGTGACCTTGCCCTGTAGAGGGGTGAACTTTCCCTATAGAGGGGCGAACTTGCCCCCAAAACAGTTAATTTCACCCATGTTCATCTGTCCCCAGAACCCGTTCACCCATCCCAAGCACCCGTTCACCTGTTCCAAGTAATCTTTCACCCATTCTAACTTTTCACCTCTTCGTTCTGAGACTCGTTCATCCATTCAAAGCAATCGTTTACTCATTCCGAGTAATCATTCATCCATTTCAAACTTTTGTCTCCTCATTCTGAGAATATGTCTCCCCTTTCGATTAATTGTTTACTCATTCTGAGTATTTTTCCATCCACTCTGATCATTTTTTTCCTTGTTCTGATCATCCATCTCCTCAATCTAATCATCTATCTCCCCATTCCGAGAGTCTTTCTACTATTTCTAAGAGTCCATTTCCTTGTTTCAAGAGTCTAAAAGTAGAGGGGAGAACCTACCCTACGGAGGGGCTAACCTGCCCCACAAAGGGGTGAAATTTCCCTGTAGAGGAGTTAACCTACCCCACAGAGGGGAAAACCTTCCCTATAGAGGGGATAACCTACCCTACAAAGGGGCGAACCTACCCCACAAAGGGGTGAACCTGCGCTATAGAGGGACAAACCTGCCCTATAAAGGGGTGAACCTGACTTTCATCCATCTTCCCATCATCATCGTTTCATCAAAATAATCACATAGGTGCATCTTAGAACATCATTAGAGTCTATATTCATCATCAAATCATCCATCTCAATCACCTATAATTCATTTTAGGGGTTTTGGTTTTTATGCAGAAACTTCTAGAGGCCATAACTTTTGACTCAAGTGTCCGTTTGGGCTGAAATTTAATGGGTGGTTTCATTATGAGGTGCATGTGGATTCTCAATTGACCCTAAGTGGTTGGCCCCCATTTTGGCACATTTTCGGGGTTTCAAACTTTCATCTTGACCCTCAAAATTGCGATTTATTATTTTTTTCAATTTTTGAAAAATTGTTTTCATTAATAACTTGGAATGCATCTCTCAGATTTGGGATGTTAGTTGGTAATTCATCCTACCTTAGTTTTGGGTATTTTTTGGGAAAAAATTGGACTCTCAAAGTTATGCCTATGAAGTTTCCTAAAATGGAAAAATTTGACAATTTTTGAAAACTATGAAATCTGAAAAATGTTATTGTCAGCATCTTACATCCTCTAGTGAAAACCCCTGAACTTGGTTTAAAATCAGTCCTATCATGTCTGCTGATCCAATTTAAATCTAAGATTTGGTCCATCTACATTCTCCTAAGGTCATTCCTTCATCTAAACCATATAGGTGCAGCATTTGAAAGCATCTCTAGGTTACATATCCCTCATCGTTTTCATGATCTGAATCCCCTAAACTTCATTTTAGAGGTTATTATCCAAATTGACCTAGTTATCTGAATTGGTCATCATCCTCAACAACTACTTAGTATTTTCATCCGTCTTGAGTGAGTCAATTATCGTCATTGACCCAATCAATCCACTTTCAATCTCTATGTGGATTCAGTGCCACAATCATCCATTTATCCTTTAATCCAATCAATCAATATCCTAAGTCACCTAGAGTAATCTCTAAATGGGGTTTACAGTCCCTTTCGTCATCCTATTTGATCCATCATTTGATCTTATCAATATTTCCATCAGTCGATCCTATCTAATCTAATTCAACCACACCTTTATCCAATCATCTCAGACCCAATTAATTTGCTTCCATCTCGAGGTAGATTTGATGTCCTAATCATCCTTTGGTAATCAAATCTTATCAATAGAATAAATTTCATCCCATCATCCAATCTTCTGAATTTGAGCTTACACTAATCCCAATCTGAGCTTTAATGTGAAATCCTTAGATTTAATATGAAATCCTAATCTGGGCTTCAGTCCATCTACATCCAAAATATGCTGATACTATATCCATATTGATCTAATCCCACATCATGAATCCTTATCCTCCACCAATTCTACCAAAAATAGTAGTCAAGGGAAACACTAATTACATTGACGATGATAATGAGAGTCTTTTCCATCAAGAGGTATATGCAATCGATCCCCTTGATGCTATCATTGCTAGTAAGCTTTCCCCAACCACTTCCAAAATCCAATCCCCCCTCTGAGCTATCTCATTACGTCTTCATCCGCATCTAATAACACTCCTTATGCTACCTTTGACAAGAGATATCCATTATTTTCCTCACCTTCATCATATCCTATCTCTACATCATCTTCTTATCCAACTTCCATGTCTTCTTATCCCAATTTAGTATTCCAACAACCCTATTATAATCCCCCATCCACATCTTCTTGCCTCAATCCTTCATCCACATATGCCCACTATCTTAATCCTCCATACCAATATACCTATCCCAATCCTCCTAATCAGTCTTCCCGTCCTAATTCTACATCCATACCTTTTTATCTTAATCTTGCACCCCCATCAACTTATCCTAATCCAACATCCACATCCTCTTTCCCTAATACACCACCCACATCCTCTTCTCCTAATGTACCACCCACATCCTTTTGTCCTAATCAACCATCTATATTCTCTTCTCCTAATTCGTCATTCCAATATCCCTACCTTAACCCTCCACCCAATCCTAATCCTCCATCTACTCCTAATCGTCCATCCAATCTCATTCCTCAATCTAATCCTAATCCACCAATCCATAATCCTTCATCCACTCCTATCACTCCATCTAAGCCTAGAGTATGTAATTTTATCACTCCAAAAGTTCTCCAAGAACTTATGACAAAGAAGATGTCCCCAACTCCACATCATGATGTCATGGAAGCATGCCATCCCAATCCATCATCCATGGTCACTAGTGATGAGACCCTTCTTCGTATCGCACTGATCATTGATGTTACAACCCCTAGCATCACTCAAATCACTGAAATCATCAAACCCATTGAATCAATCGAACCCCCATCTCCTACTCTGGGATCTACTGAGTCCATCAAAGATATTCAAATCCAATTCACTCCTTCTACTCCTAGATCTTCCCAACCCATCACAAATCTACAAATCCAATCCACTCCTCCCACTCCTAGTATTATCAAAATCCATTCCCATGAACTTCATGAATCCTCCATCCTTCCATCTCCCCCACTTGAAGAGTCCCTTCAAGACTCCATCATCATACCATCCACACAAGATGAGTCATGCCAATAGCCTAATCCAAAGCATGCTAGCATATCCCTTTTTCCACATCAAGATCTTGTCAACCCACCTAGTCCTACTCAAGATCATAGTCCTCCATCCACTCCATCGTATGACTCCCTTGACATTGAAAATTCCACCGCTCTATCTCATGAGCCCGTATCTCCATCTCCATCACATGATCCCTTATTGCCTACCATCACAAATCCAAATCCTATCATGTCACCTAATCCCTCTCTTGATACCTTACCACTCCCCTATCCAGATCAAGATGTTGTTATCCCATCATCTCCATCCCATGATCCTCCATTGTCACCTAAACCCACTATTCCCTCATCGCTTTTATATCCCCTTGGTACTCTCACATTCTTCCATGGTGGTCTCCTTGCAGAAGAAAAAAAAATCATATATACCACCCATCATCCTCTGCCTAATAATGGACTCACATCATTCTTCCAGAATAACAAAAATCCTATCATGGATCAAATGCTTAAGAATATGAACTATCAAGGAAAAGGTTTAGGCCTTCATGAGAAAGGTATTTTAGAGCCCATCCAAGTCAAAGAGCATGATTACACATGTGGTCTTGGTTATACTTCTCAAGACTCACAATCCAAAAATGTTGGTACAACCTCTACTCATCCTTGACGAGTCTCCTTGAAAAGCATAAGAGGCTCTTCCCATTGCTCCACCAAATCATTCACTACCATCCCCCTCCATCATATAGCCCCAAAATAACCATCCATATTCCTCCTTCATCTACTCCATCCATTTTAGGTCACATCCCTCCATCCACCATCTCCAATCCTTCATCTACTTCGTTCATGTCTCCTCCAAGTACTACATATATTTTGGTCCCTTATATCCCAAAATAACCTCCTCCACCTTATCTTGTTTATCCTTCTATCCATCAATCACCTATCCATGTAATCCATTATATATATCCCACTCGCATGTTCCCTAATTAGGATCAACAAAGGCACATACCCACATATCCTCCCTCCACACATCATCCACAAAATCCTACCTCCATCACTCCACGTCACCCATCTCCTCACACCCATCCCATTGCTATTAAAATCACTTGGAATGCCAAAGTAAAAATGCATAAATCTACATCTCCACATGAATCTAAAGCTTCCCATGTCCCCTCTAAAAGACATGTTAAATAAAAGAAAAATAAAATCCAAAATCAAAATCAAACCCATCGGCCATAAAGTCCCACCAAAGCAAAAATCAAAACCATGTGGATCCCAAAGAAAAAAGATGCAATACCTTCAAATGAAAAATCTGCAACAACATCCAAAGTTCCTAATCCAAAAGCTAATCATACACCCCTTTCATCTCCTAAATCTGTTTTGGGTCCTCATGTCCCAAAATTCACTATCCTATCTCCTCAATTATCCCCACATTCTCCATCCATTAATCCTCCTATCCTTTCACATACACGACCATATGTGTTGATGTTGGTCATGAACTCACTACCCTTTCACACACCTACCCCATCATTCTATCCATACCATTTCCATAATCCCATCCATTATCCCACATATCTTTCCCATCAAATCCCTCTAATTCATTCTCTTGCATAATCGATTTATCCTAATAAGGTTGTACCAACATCAAATAGTTGCTTCACACATGAGCTCTTAATACCTCATATGGAACTTGATGATTGAGTCCTTCATCCATATCCTTATCGTGCATCCACTTATCCACATCCCTATCTTTATCCATCTCCATCCACTTTCTATCCAAAAAAGTCCAAAAAATTCAAAAAAAAAGAAAAATTAAAAGTAAAGAGAAATAATTGGTCAAATGGTGAAAACTTGGCAAACAAGCACCTTGGATAAGTACCATGATGAAAACCTAGAAAATAGGCATCATGCATAAATCCCCATCTATCCATTTCCACACTTGGGGGCAACTTCTTGATATGCATTCCCTCCATCTGTTATGCTTCTTGTTATGCTTCCAGCTATGCACCTATCTTCCTACTATACATCATTTGCATCATCCCTTCCATCCCACCTAACATCTGTGTCCTACCATCACATCCCATTTATCTCAAATCCCTCCATCCTCCTTGTGATCTTGATAACGACAGGGGAAAACATATAAACATTCTTTAGACACATTTTGGAATACATTCCCCTCATCAGCGCACTATCCTAATCCTCATTCGCATTCATCTACCTTCCTTGTATTCCCTTCATGCTACCATTAATCTTCCTTCCTTATCCATGCATCCTATCCATATCCATATCACTCCCTTATTTTCCCATCTTTCCATCTTTCATCCCTCATGCCTCATTATATATGACATATCTAGAGCAGGGAATCTTCTTCCTTTGTGACATAAGTCCTTGGAGACATTATTCATCCAAACAATCCTTTCCATCTCACCATCCTCATCTTCCTATCCATCATAGCATCCATTTTCATCTATCCATTTGGTAACTTTTTCCTCATCCAAATCCTTATCTTCCTATCCATCTATCCTAACATCCCTTTCATCTCCCCATTCTTATCTACTTACCAATCCAAACAATCCTTTTCATCTCCCCATCCCTTCATATTTATCCTACTCCCATCTCATAATCCCTTGTCATTGGTAACTAGCTATAGGCTACTGCCCATGTAGTCCAATGTCATCTATCTCATCATCATCACTTCTACTTATTTTGCACATCTTTTCAATCTCCTATCCTTTCTCATCATTCATATCTCCATCATATCATCCTCCCAATTCATTTTGATGATTTGTATCACTATCTTATCCTTGAGCTTTGTTATCACCATCATCCTATCCAATCCAACAGGTCTATCATGTCTCATCGTATTGGTCCCATCTTTTTATCCACCTATCATGGTTATCACAATATCCTTTATCCATTGTTTGTCTTTGATCCTTTGTCAAACTACATTGCCCATATGCTTTCACGTAGGAAAGGTTGATCATTTGATCCACCCCATGGGCTCCTATATCATCTATCATCAATCTTTCTGATTTTTCCCATCCAGTCTTTGTCATCCATCATCTAGGTCTCCTTCGTCCTCTTTCTGCTTTCATCCATGATCAATTGTTAGCCTTTTATCAAACTACGAGGGATCTGTGCTTTCACGTAGGCAAGGCTAATCTTTGATCAGCCCCCGATCCCCTACATCCTCAGGGTGTGTCAGTCTTTTGTCTTGCATCTCATATCTTGTGTCGTGTCATCAAGATATGCCCTTATCACGCTGGTTCTTCACAAACAAGATCCACCTATATCATCAGATCCAATCAGTTTTGAATATCTTGTGTCATATCCATGTTTTAGTTTAGTATCCATCATCGGTCTCAATAGGATGCATCCTTCCTAACAAACCTCATCAATCCCATCCATCCCCTTGATCCTATGGAAAAGGACATTCAAAATTAATTGTGGTCTTTTGATGCTTTTGTATTTTTTTATCATTTGAGCTCCCTATCATCACTTGTCATAGTTGCCTTAATCCATCATATCATGGTGTGCTTTGACTGGTAAACATAGGGGAATATCTTGATCTTTTTTCTTTGTTGTTGTCTTTTGGGTTGTCCCACATAGTACCCACCAAGACCCATGAGGTCTTGTGTTATGATGGGGCATCCTTTTGTGCTTGTGGTTATCCCAATGCCTGGCTCGACCAAGGTCTTCATGACTCTAGGGTGTTGGAATAGCATTCTTGTCTATTGTGTTTATTTTATGCATTAGACAAGAATAGGCCTTGGTTCTTCATACCTTGGCATCTTGTGTCTTATGCTATAGCAAAAATCAATGCTCCAAAATGGAAAATTGCATTAGGATTTCCTTTCATCTCCCATTCCATCCTCTCATCTATCAAAAATCCCCCCATCCATTCATCCTTCATCAATCTCCCTCCCCTATCCATCCAGTCTCTTATCATCATCTCATCAATCTTCTTAGCATAGTATATATTGCTTATTCTAAGCATATTTTCCCCCATCATCTTTATTCCTTTCATCCACCTTACATCCCAATCCAATCCTCATCCATTTACTCTAGCACAAATCATCTAATCACATCCTTGGTCTTGTTCCCTATCCTCGTGTTTTTTTGGGATGTATCCTTCCCTCATCAACAACACTTACATCATCATCATCATCGGGATGTATCCTTCCCTATCCTTGTGTTGTTTCGAGATATATCATTCCCTCATCGACAACACTCCATCCATCCTCAACCCATTTTGGCTTGTAGCTTGACTGGGGAAACCTCATCTTTCGTCCTTAAATCCATTTGTGCTTCTCATCATCTCCTATCACTTATCATCCTCTCTCATCCATCCCTTTGCATCATCTTCCTCATCTCCTCTCTCATCACATTATCCATTTTGAGAGCACTCCCGTGTTCTCTTGAACCTGCATGTACTCTCAAGGGGGCATCCTCAATCCCTAATCTTCATCTTCACCCCAATCATTTCGTTCTTCCTAGTCATCCCTTTGATGATTGGGGCATATTTTCCAATCTAACCATCTTCTTCTGGGTTCTATATTTTAATATTCTTTGAAATCCTCAATCCCTAATCTTCATCTTCACCCCCATCATTTCCTTCTTCCTATTCATCCCTTTAATGACTAGGGGATCTTTTCCAATCTAACCATCTTCTTTTGGGTTCTATATTTTAATATTCTTTGAAATGATGCTACTTCGCAGCACCATCTCAAAGAGGGGAAAAATGTAGACACCTAAATTTGGACACTCATATTTGTCCAAATTTATCCCATTTTCATCTAAACATCCTCTTGTTTGCATTAATTAGGTAATATCATTATTATCTAATTAATACCCTTTATTCCTCTAAATCCCTAGGGTATTTAGTTAACAATTAAATAACTTACCCCCTTACTCCTCCTTTCATCAAATGAATTAAATAAATGTGACATTTATTTAATTCCTCACATGTCACATCTTTTTTTCTAATCCTAATTATTCTCCTAATATCATAATTAGAGATGTGCACATGCCTAATCTTTGATTAGGATGTGTCACATCCTCCAACTTTTGCAAGTTGTCCTCTAATCTTCCTTAACCACTAATTATCTTCTAATTACTAATTAGTTAAGCCTAATCAATACCTTGGTCAACTCTCCCCTTCCCCATTTGATCATTGAGATGTCACATCATCCCTTTTCCAAGGTACTTGCAAGTACCTCCACATCATTTATACCCTCTCCACCTCATGTGTCCTTGTGACACATCATCTGCCACATGGAAAGATGTGAGGGTTTGTGAGTCCTCAACTCAGCATAACCCTACATCTTGCCCCATGGTGGCAAGATCTCAACCATCCATTCTTTTTAGGGTTCCTCTCCATAAAATGAAAGAAATTTCTTTCATTCTCATTCATTATCATTATGCATACACACAATCACAACAACATTCATCCTATCTCTCATCTCAATCTCTCAACCACTCAAGATCTCCATTGTTGCATACTTTCATACTCTCAAGCTTCATCCTTTGCACTCAATTCATTCATTCAACTACCCACTTTTCTCATTGAATTCCCCATATTTCATACATATTTTTGAATCCATTTCATCTACCTTTCCATCTAAGGAGCACACAAAATCAACCATCAAAGGCCAACTAAAGGATCAATCCAAGACAAGGTATAATTAGCTTCTTTGTTATATATATATTTTGTTTTGGATTCAACTAGGCTAATTGTGAGGTGTCAGTGTTCTTTTCTTTTCTTTTTGCATCTTGTTTACATGGTTTAGAGTAGGTCAAGATCACTGGTTCATAGTTACAACTCTTTACAAAACTTTGAATAAGACTTGGTAAGTGATAAAAGGGGTTATTTAGGTAAATTATAATAAAAGGGTCCTAGAAAAGTGTGAAAGTGGGTTACAACACTTCACAACACTTTTACAAGACATCCTAGAATTCTTAATGATTCACAAGGGTCCAAGACCTAATGTGAATGTGTTGACAACATTACAACATTAAATCTAGGAAAAATCAAGCCAAAGTCCACAAAAAAGACTCAAGTGAACGTAAAAATGTCCAACTATACATTTTTTGGCCACACACAAACACACACACACATATGTACATATATATACAAACATACATATATATACATACCTATATATATACATATATACATATTTATGTATGTATATATTCTTATATGGGTATGTGCAGGATCATGGGGGTCCAAACTAGGCCTCTAAGTGCTAATGAAAATTCAAAAAATTAGAGTTAGGAAACTTGACATAAAAATTTGAATAGGTTATTAACATAATTTGAAAAATATGTCAGAAAAAAATTTGTAGAAAATTGAATGTATTTTCTAGGATACAGTCCTTTTTTGAAAAAAAGAATTTTTTTTTTGAGAAATTTGAAATTTCAATGCAGTGGTACTAAATTTTCAAGAAAAAGATAAGAAGCAGGTGTGTGTCTAACCACCCTAAGTAAAAGAAAAACATTATTTTTTTTCTAATTTTTAAATATAAGTAGAGGAAACATGTCCAGATGTGCCATATTTTTTTTTGTAATTTTTTTCCACATAAATAATTAGTTATGATTTTTTTACTAGAACTTTTCAGAATTATGAAAACATGTGTCTGACCACCATAACTTGGTCAAAAAATTACGAAATTCAATTTTTTTTATCCTATAGTATGTTAAGCATAAAATATGTTGCATCTTGTAGATTCAAAAAATGTTAAGTAGTTTGAAAGTTATAGAAGTTTTACAATCAGCCTATCAATCAGGACTTCAGATGTAATGTAGATAGAAAATCAATAATAATTATTCATTTAATTCAAAATAAGGAAAATTTTATATTGGTGGAAAGCTGACAATTTTTTCTATAAACCCTTTTCGTTTGATGAAATTTGGGTAAAAAAAAGTTGTCAGCCACAAGGGCGAACTTTCGAAAAACTAAATAAATTTTCAAAAACACATTTTTTGGGTTGAATTTCCAGGTTAGGAAATCCCAAGCCTAATCCCGAATGGATATCCGTTAATTATATATTTTTATATTATTTATAATACATAATATTATATAATATGTATTATTATATTATATATTATAGTGTATACTATAGTACATATATTATTATATTATATTATTATAATATATAATATTATGTTATATATATTAATATATATATTATATTATTATATTATACTATATAGTACATATTTTCTATATAGTATACTATATATTATATATAGTACATACATATTAATTATTATATATAGCATATAATATATATATGAAATATTATATATTATATTAATATTATGTAATATATATTATATATTATATAATATATTTAATACATAGTATAGATTATATATTTATTGATGTGTTGCCAATTCACAAGAGAGAGAGAGAGAGAGGGAGTGGGAGGGACTTGAGAGAGAGGGAGAGAGAAAGACCTTAGAAGTGGGAGTGAAAGACCTGAGAGGGATGGGGAGAGAGAGCTAAGAGGGAGAGAGACAGAGAGAAAAGGGGGGGGAGAGGGAGGTATAAAGGGAAGGAGAGATATATATATAGTTTGGAGGGAGAGAGGGAGCAAGGAGAGAGTGAGAGAAAGACTTGAGAGGGAGAGAGGAGATATTGAGAGGGATATGGTGAGTCTTGAGATGGAGAGAGAGAGAGAGAGAGGGAGAGGGAGAGAGTCCAAGAGAGATACTTGGTCTGGGAGATAGAGGGAGGGATAGAGGAAGCTTTGAGAGACTTGAGAGAGAGGGTTAGGAGGAACGAGAGTGAGAGGGAGATAAATGGAGATTGATATGGAGAGGAAGAGACATGAGAGAAGAGGGAGAGGGAGAGAGGAGAGACCTAAGAGAGAGGGAGAGAGAGAGTTGAGAGGAAGAGTGTTTTCGTGTGTTGGGACGGGCTCTAGAATAAGAAGTGATACAACCATCAAAGAAAACCATTACAACTCAATTCAACATTCATGCCATTAAAACCTTCAAGTTTAATAACATGTCATTAGATCATTCATGTAAAAGACCACAAAATCATCATGAATAAGAATCACTATCTTCCAATCATGGTACATAAACAAGAACATTATGCAACTTTCAAACAAAATCCTTAGAATACATCAAGATACATGTTAATTAGATTGTTCATGTGAAATTTATACAATGATTATGATCAAAAAATAAGTCATCAGTCAACCATGATGCATGAATAAACACTATATACATTAACAAACACTAAATTAATAGATTATTTAATATTTATTACTAAATTTTTGTCTCATCATTATACTATTAAATATTCATAAATTCAACACTAAAAATATCCATCGAACCAAATTCTTTATAAAATATCCATCCAAGATCAATTTTTTTTATAAATATAAGATCATTGTCTTAATAAAGTTTTACGGCTCTCAATTGCATCTATTCATTTCTTTGTGTTTTCCTCTTTAGATTGGGATTGTCTCCTTTCCTCTAGCCATTGCTGATGCTCGTCTAAGTCCACTTCCATGGACCTACACCCATCAACAACAATTTACAGTTTTGATGCAAAACACCTCAATAATGGGTGAACACATTCTTTGTTTTGAATAGTGTTAACTTGATCCTAAATGGTTCTAACATTCACATCGACTTGTTCTTGAAAACGAGCACCATCAGGTGTAGGTGGTGGAGGTGGGGGGTTTCGAGTTGGAGTGGTTGGAGCTGGAGGGTGTGGATCCATGATTTAGATATAAGTGAACCTACATTAAATTTGTAATTGAAAAATTTAAGATACATGTTCAAAATCCCCTTAAAACATTCAATATAAAAGACTTAATTGAATGCAAATGAAAAACTATGTAAAGCTCAATTATGTCTAAGGCATGTAAATGGAAAACAAATCATTGTTAAATTGATGTGGAATCTCATTTAAAAATACATTAAATTTTTACCTTGCTGCAATGTGGAAGTGTTAAGCTCCAAATTGATTCAACAAAGGGGGAAGTGTTAAGCTCCAAATTGATTCAACAAAGGTGGAAGTGTTTTTCTCTAAATTGCTAATACTAAGTGAATCTGTATACATAGTTAAACAAAAACTTGTCCTTGCAGCCATAGGGAAATGGGAAGAGTTAATGGGTAATAATTGATGGGTTTTGCAGGAGGCTATCATTTGTATATGATTCAATATAATAGCCTCCTGCATAGCACAACCATTATTACCCATTCACTTCACCTATTTCCCTATGGTTGTAGGGACAAGTTTTGTTTGGTCAGTACTAACAATGGATCTAGATTCATCAAGAATTGGAAATTTAGAGCACTTCCAACAATGATCCTTTCTATTTTGAGATCTAAAGAGAGCCAAAACAATTAAAAATTTAAAAAACAAATTGTTTAGCAAAGAAATACTAATTTAAAAATAATAAACAAAGCAAAAATTTAAGAAACATGAAAATAAGTGATAAAAAATAATGAAAAATGGACAAAAATGTAAAACAGTTTAAAAAATTGGAGAAAGGAGGTAATGAAAGTTCTATTTTATGTTTGTTTAGTATGCTAGGTTCAATTTTATGTTTTTTTTCTAGTAATAAAGGTTCCATTTTTTTGTTTGATGTTTTTTTCGTTTTTCACTCACTAGGGTTTCAAATTTTGTTGTAACTTTCAATAGAAATGAAAAAATTCAAAAAATCTACAAAGAATGCAAAAAAAATGTAAAAAATGCAAAAAAAAACATACTTGGAGGTTGCTCGAGGTTGATGCTCGATTGCTGCTTCGCCAAAATGAGGAAGAATTCGCATTATAAAGTCCTCAAAGAAACAAATATCTATTACAAATGGATATCCATTTCATGGAAGTATATTATATTCCCATGTGGCTTCAATTAATTGGATAAAAAATGGATATCCGTTAATAACGAATATTCATTTATTATATCATAAATTTATTGTATATATATAATATATAATATATATTATATATAATCTATAATATATATTATAGAATATATTTTATTATATAAATTATAGAATATATATTATATATTATATATTATATTTATTACATTGTCTCTTGAAAACAAGAGAACAAAACAAATATGAGCTAAAACTAGATATCTGTTTGGAACGGATATCCATTTTTTAAATTATAAATTTACTACATATAAATATACTATATATTATATAATATGTATTATGTATTAAATATATTATAGTATATATTATATATAATATATACTATTCTATATATTATTCATATTCTAGATATATTGTATATATATTAAATATATTATATAATATATTGAATACAACGTATCCCTTTGAAGCCTCCATCTCCCTTTCAGATATATTGTTTAGTGTTTAGGGAGAGAGTGAGAGTAGGGGAGTGGGAGAGAGTTGGAGAGTGGGAGAGGGTGGGAGACAGTGGGAGAGAGGGTGCGAGAGGGTGTGAGAGAGTGGGAGAGAGGCTGGGAGAGGCTGGGAGAGGGTGCGAGAGGGTGTGAGAGAGTGGGAGAGAGTGGGAGAGAGGGTGGAAGAGGGTAGGAGGGTGGAAACCCTTGCATTAGAAACTCACTGAAAGGCCATATCTTCAAATCACAAATAGGCAGCTGCAAGTCTAGAGCTTTGATACCATGTTAGAAAACCAAGATCACATGCATGTAATCACCTGTCATGTGCAAAAGACATGAAGAACCAAAAAAGATGTTCTGTAAACCTCAAAGTAAAATGTATTGAAGAGAATCAATTATTACAAAGAGATCAATCCTTATGAAGGAGATCAAGAAACCCTAAAAGGGAAACCCTAAGTGAAACCCTAGTGTGCACACTTAATAATTAATCTAAGTGAAACCCTAGTGTGCACACTTAATAATTAATCAATTATTAATGTGCCTAAGTTTAGCTTAAGCAACTAAAGGAATAAGTGACTTAATTAATTATATCATACTAGTTAATTAATTAAGTCACTTATTCCTTTAGTTGCTTAAGCTAAACTTAGGCACGTTAATAATTGATTAATTATTAAGTGTGCACACTAGGGTTTCCCTTTTAGGGTTTCTTGATCTCCTTCATAAGGATTGATCTCTTTGTAATAATTGATTCTCTTCAATGCATTTTTACTTTGAGGTTTACATAACATCTTCTTTGGTTCTTCATGTCTTTTGCATGTGACAAGTGATTGCATGTAGGTGATCTTGGTTTTCTAACATGGTATCAGAGCTCCAAACCTATAGTTGCCTATTCGTGATCTAAAGATATGGCCTTTCAGTGAGTTTCTAATGCAAGGGTTTCCACAGGCATCTTTTTTGCAAGATATGGAGATAGCCAATTTTTTGAGACACTTTGGGCTCAAACGGACACCACCATCATGTTCGCAACAGCCAAAAACCCGTAGAATGCCTATTGTTTCATCAATTTTGGAGTAGTTGATCCGGAAGGCAAAAAAAATTTGCCAGGGAAGCCGTACGGCATCCCCAGAATGCCTTTTGATGCACAAAAATTATAAAAAAATATTAAAATGTGCTTTTTCAAAGTTTGTGCCGGCGCCTGTAGTTCAAACCGGATCCACCACCGCCACTGGGCTCCTCCACCCGCTAGCCGCTAGGCCTTTTCAGCCCTCGCAGGCTTGCACCAGCCAACATCGGGTCTCATGGGGGGCCAGGCGCTATCCACCCAGCCCCCAGCCAGCCCCCTCCAACTAGCCGACGGTCATATATATGACTAGGAGCTCCGAGCCTAGCCCCGACTGACATCCAGCCCTAGGGAATATTCTAATATCTAGAGAATATTCCGGTTGCCGCTTGGAGAATATTCCAACCGAAACAGCATCTTCTGCTGGCCGTCAATTTTTTTTGCAGGGGGGAGATTTTTTGTTTTCCCGTGACCCGTTGATGTCATCATGACGTCATCGGTCGTACGGGCCCTCTTTGCCCCTACTAGTCCTAATTTTTTCCTAAAGGAGCAATTTTTTTTATTTTGGTCATAACTTGGGCATACGGTATCGAAATTGGAAAAATGAGATATTGCCGGAAAGATGGTTCCAAGCACTTTCTAGTGGTGTTATTTATTTTAAATTATTTTTCTGTTTTACTACATTTATTTCTGTTTGAAGTCAGATGTTCTTTTTGGACTTCTGAGCTCATAACTTTTTGCCACGATCTCAGATTTTCGCTATCTTTGTAGCATTGGAAAGGTATTAAGGAAATATATGTTGTTGTCCATGCACTTTTTCTATATCTTTCCTAGGTTGATCACTTATTCCATATTTGGCGTGATGGGTTGTTTGGAGATTACTTGGATGTTTTGGCAGTTGGTAAGGTGCATCTTGCATCTTTGTACTTCGTTTTCAGTAATACATCTTTCAATAATTGCTTGTTGCTTCATAGATTCCAGGGTTGTTCCCGTTTGAAGTTTTCAAGTGTTTCGTGGCATCAAGTCTGCTATCACATTATTTTGATTCCAGTTTTGGTTTCAGTTGTAGATAGAGGTATCTTTCCTTGCTTGTCAGATTGCGGTTCTAGTGTTACTCTACAGAGTTCTTCCAGTGCTTCTTTGCAACATTTCATCTCATTGTAGGGGGGTTTTGTCCCACTGGGTTTTTCTTTCTCTACCTCTTTCTTGCATTTGTAAATGGGTACCTGATCAGGCCTAGTTGTCAGGACCCATCCTTGCTCTCATGCATCTTATTCTAATGTTTTAGCTTCTTCCTAAGTTCATCTTAAGGGGAGTGTTAGAATAATAAGTTATTATGCTTAATTAATTATATCATACTGGTTAATTAATTAAGTCACTTATTCCTTTAGTTACTTAAGGAAAACTTAGGCACACTAATAATTGATTAATTATTAAGTGTGCACACTAGGGTTTCCCTTTTAGGGTTTCTTGATCTCCTTCATAAGGATTAGGCACACTAATAATTGATTAATTATTAAGTGTGCACACTAGGGTTTCCCTTTTAGGGTTTCTTGATCTCCTTCATAAGGATTGATCTCTTTGTAATAATTGATTCTCTTCAATGCATTTTTACTTTGAGGTTTACAAAAAATCTTCTTTGGTTCTTCATGTCTTTTGCATGTGACAAGTGATTGCATGCAGGTGATCTTGGTTTTCTAATAGGTATGAGAGTGGGAGAGAGTGGGAGAGAGGGTAGGAGAGGGTAGGAGAGTGGGAGAGTGTTGGAGAGTGGGAGATAGTGGGAGAGAGGGTGGGAGACAGTGGGAGAGAGTTGGAGAGTGGGAGAGGCTAGGAGAGGCTGGGAGAGGGTAGGAGAGATTTGGAGAGTGTGAGAGAGTGGAAGAGATGGTAGGACAGAGTTCGAGAGTGGGAGAGACTGGGAGAGTGGGAGAGGGTGATAGAGAGTGGGAGAAAGGGTGGGAGAGGGTAGGAGAGTGTAATACCCCCATGTTTCTGATACTATTTGCTACTATTTGTTACTTTTATATGTTAGTGTGATACTGAATTGTGATGGTGATTAATTCACTGACCTGGTGTGTGTGGATGCATAGTTTATTTGATTGCTACATTTGACATTATTATTATGATTTATGATAATTTGTGTGGTGTTTAGATTATTTGATTATGCAATGGTTTCTCCTTAATGTTTTATATGTCGATGTTGTGATTCTATGATGTTAATTAGATTTAGTATTATATTATGATGCAGTAGATAAGTAATCATGTTATCATATGATCAATTGGTTTAGAATGTTATTTCATCATTGATATTGTAATTGTTAGAATAGATGTGGTGAGAGGACAATGTAGCACCACTCCTTTATGAGTGCCCTGCTATGCTGCAATTCCTCCTCATGGTATGATATTTTTGATTATATATATATATATATATATACATGTGTTACTTGACATTTATTTGTATGCAGGGTTTGTAGAAATAAGTCTCGATTCCACCTACTTCGGTAGGACAAGGCGAGCATTAAACTAACCCAATGGGTAAAATGTTGAAAAAGGGAGTTGATTTGGAAGTGTCCCCATCCCAAGTCCATCGTTCTGTTATGAGTTGTTGTGTTATGACTGAAGTTTTGTCCTTGTCGTTATGTATTTTGATTGTTGAGTATTTATTTTATTTATGGTTAGTGTTTAATTAATTAATCTTATTTTATAAGATTAATTAATGTTGCATTGTTACTTGATTTAATTGTGAGTTAGTAAAATGTTACATTTAAATATATTGTAAATTAAAAAGGTATTTAATTAATTAAAGTGTAAGAAATTAAATTAAATGAATATTGATGAGGATAATTAAATATTATCTTTTTATTAATATTAAATTAGAAAATCTTGTGTGGATAATGTCTTGAGAAAATAAATTATTTTTAATTAAAATTGTAGATAAGTTTTAAGGTTAAAAATATTATACTTTGAAGGTTAAATATTATTAATAAAAAGATAATATTTAACCTTTGAATTAAATTAAATTAAAAATATTCTAGTTCTGGTATTTGATTTACTTTGAATTAATATAAGGTATATATACTTTGAATCTCAGAGTTATAAGGTTACGAAATCGAATTTAAAATACAGGTTTAAGGTAATAAAATTCATATAATTCAGATTTCGAAATTATTGTATGGAAGAAAATATGGTATATAAGAATGTATTTATTTTTTTAAAGTCTGTGTCTTTTTAGTTTTGATCTGTGAGTGAAATTGTTTAAATATAAACAATTATATAAAGAAATTTATAAAAATATATATATATAAATAAATTTATAAAAGTTATGAGGAGGGGGAGGGGTCGGCAATGGCTGTACCACCCCTGATCCCCCCTCTGTGGCGGCTATACGCAGCCTCCACTGGCTGCGCACAACAGCCAAGGCTGCGTACAGTAGCCAAGGTTGTTGGTCGCAGCCTGTGGGGTTGCGACCTCTTAGACTATGGTACGTAGTACCACAGCCTGGGATGGGCAGTAATAAAAGTTTAGTTTATTTCATTTTTTATTTCATTTTTTTTTATTTTTTTGTTTATTATTAATTTTAATTCAAATTTGGTTTATAGAGTAATTTTATAATTCGATTTTCATTTTATTCAAATTTGTTTTATAATACAATTATAATTATATGTATATATATATGTATATATATATATGTATATATATATATAAAGATATATATATTTATGTATATAATATTTTCTGAAAGATATTTTATAAATTTTCTAATATATTTTTATAAAATATTTTTTATAAAAATATTTTATTCTTAAATATATTTATATAACAATCTTGTGATGCTTTGAATAAGAATTTAATATGTTGAGATTTTGAGTTAATGAGATAATAGTTTACAAGTATGCAATGTTATAGTTTAATTGAGAAAATTAGAAATAAACGATGTGTTTTGATTTGAATGGAATTTTCTCAAGTTGTTGACTTATTTGTTTGATGAAATTATTGTGTATTGGAAATATTTTATATGGTGTTGTTTTTATGTAATTATTTTCTTGAGATTATTCGTTAAGTCTATTGTGATATTCTCTTCATTGTTTTATTGTGTCGTATGGGAAAACCCTAGATTTATCTTATCTTTCATAGGAATTTAAGTTATTGTTAAGGGATTCCAGAGGTGGGATACTGATGTTAGTTGTGATAGCGTATTTTGATGCTTGGTCTATGTTTTGACCATGGTTATGATTTAGTTTTCTTTTGGATTGTACCGTTTGTGGTTATGTTTCATATGTTATGGCGAGATGGTTATGCCTCATAGTGAATCCATTTGATTGGTTCAGTATTTCTTGTGATACAATCCTTTTTGTGTTGGGTATTTTATGTTTGAGTGTCTAGAGAGAGTGGCTCTAGTGGGGGTCGGCGCACAAAGGGGTTGTCAGGGTAACCCACATAGAGTTAGTGTAATAAGTGATAACCTAAGTAATAATTCATGGGTGGGGTTTAAACATTAATAAGATAATTGTGATGCCTCATCCGCCTTTTAGTGCTATCACAGACTAAAGGGGACCGAGAAGGTCATGGTTGGCAAGGTCGTTGCCTTGTCTTCATGAAAGGTTAACGATTCCACATGAGTAACCCTATGGAGTGGCACCTTGAGATAGGTTGTTAGGAGAACCATAGATGGAGGCGGCACCTTAACTAGGTTGTCAAGATAATCCATGTAGAGATGGAGGTAGCACCTTGTGATAGGTTGTCTAGATAATCCATGTGAAACCATGCAATGACACTCTCCTCTAATATTCCATTTGTGTTATTTTATTGAAGTCCTTTGGAAGTAGTCTTTGATGTTGTGATTTGAGATTTAATGATAATGTGTTTCGTGACTTCTTGTTGTAATCTTGGGAAGTGATTTATTGTTATGTGTCGAAGTGATCTATTGTTATGTCTGTTGGTGAATGATTTTCGTTTAGTCTTGATGTTATGTTATCTTGTATGGATTTATTCTTATGTTCTATTGATGTGTTTGGTCGGGGATCCTTCCTTGTCTACTCCCATCACGGGGGTGGTTGGGTGGAACGTGCTTCACACCCCATTGGTTTTCCCTTTTAGTTGCAGATGTATCTCTTATTGCAGGGTTTTTGGTGGATGTTGTTGATCCAATGTTCTTTGTACCAAATGTATGTTTACACTTTAGATGTAATTTATTTATTGATGTATCTCCCACTTGTGATGGGAAGACCTTGATGTAATTTTTTTATATTTTCATTGTGTTGTACTATCTTATGGATGTAATGTATATTCAGGTCATGTAATCCTTCAGGAACGATTATTTGTAATAGATGTTTATGTTGTGTTATATCTGTCAAAATATATATGCTTTATATCTTTATAATTTCATTTATTGTCATATGTACATATGGTATTAATATGGTTATTGTTTAATGGATATTTTAAATGGTGATATGAGAATGAATGGTTTTACATAATTGTTTAATTATTGTTTAATCTATTATCTTTGTTATGGGTTAGTGTAGTAATGTCCTCATGTACCCCAAGGGAATTAGTTGTACAACTTGGAACATTGTTATATTGAAATACTTAAATACAATCTTATGTTCTTTAAAAAAAAAATTATTGCATCTTTATTAAGTTCCTTTGGGGTTCGCACGGTGGGGCTTTACAGAGTCGAACGTCGATAAATCGAAAAAGTCGAAATCCGGCGTCGAAAAAAAATCGAAGAAAAGGATCCGTCGAAAAGGTCGGAAAATCGGAAAAGTTCGAATCGTCCCGAAAAAATCCGGAAAAATTAAAAGCTCGGATCGAAAAGAAATCCGGAAAAATCCCGAAGTCGAAAAGTCGAAAAATCGAAATTAAATCAGCAATCGAAATCAAAATCAAAATCAAACGTCAGACAAATCAAAATCAGATCAAAATCAAAAATCCAGATCGAAATCAAACTTTCAAAATCAAAATCAAATCAGCGCCGAAATCAAAATCGAAATCCGCGTCAATCGGACAAATCAAGCAGACAAATCCATCAGGGCAAATCAAGATCAAAATCAGAGATCGCCCATCAGGCAAAATCAGAATCAAAATCCGGTCAATCGATCAGCGCAAATCAAATCAAAATCAAAAGATAAATCAAAAATCAGATCAATCGAAATCAAAGATCGAGAAATCAAAATCAAACATCAAACATCAGACAAATCAGACAAATCTTTAAAAATCAAAATGTTTTAAATCAGGATCGGCATCAAAATCAAAAATCAAAATCAGGCGAAATCAACGTCAGATCAAGATCAATCAAAATCACGCGAGATCCGCATCAAGATCAGCAAAAATCATCAAAATCAAAACACCATCCGCTTTTTTGATCAAAATCTTTGAACATCAAGATCAGCGCATCAAAATCCGGAACAAAATCAAATCAAAATCAAATCAGATCAAAATCAATCAGCCAGAAATCAAAATCAATCATCAGGATCCGGCATCAATCAGGCGTCAAAATCAAATCCAGATCCATCGAAATCAGCAAAAATCCGGCAAATCAGGCTTTGTAAAATCAAAAGATCAGCATCAAAAATCAAGATCGAAAAATCGAAAAATCAAAATCATCAAAATCGAAATCAAGCAGATCGAAATCAAAATCAAAAATCAAATCTTTGAAATCAAAGAAATCAAAAAAATCATCAAAATCAAAAATCAAACGCATCGGCAAATCAAAAATCAAAATCAAAATCGAAATCAAACATCAGAAATCGGCGCAAATCAGGCATCGAACATCAAACGCAGAAATCGAAATCAGATCCGGCAAATCAAATCGAATCATCAAGCGCGAAATCAAAATCAGGCGAAAATCAAAAATCAAATCATCAATCAAATCCGGCATCAAATCGACAACATCAACAAAATCAAAATCAAGCGCAAATCAAACGCCGATCAAAATCAGCGGATCAAATCAGATCAATCAGATCGAAATCAAAATCAGGCAATCAAAAATCAAACACGATCAAATCAACAGATCAGAAATCAAATCACCTGCCATCGGCACAGATCGAAATCAAAATCAAGATCAACACCATCGACACCAGGGCATCTTTAAGGCGCAAATCCGCGAAATCGCGCAGATCGAAAAATCAAAATCGAACAGAAATCAGGCGCAGAAATCTCAGATCAATCAGATCAAAATCAAATCAAACTTTAATCAGATCCTTCCGAGATCAAAATCAGGCGATCCGCTTTATCGGCGCGAAATCAAAATCAAGCGCATCAGCATCAAAAATCAAAATCAAAATCAAAATCACATCAAAATCAGGCGCAATCATCAAATCAAAAAATCAAACAAATCAGATCGGATCAAAATCAAGCAGATCAGATCCAGCATCTTTCAAATCAAATCGAGAAATCAAAAATCGAAAAATCAGATCAAAGATCAAATCAAAAATCAAATCAGCGCGAGAAATCTTTCAATCCGGCAATCAAAATCAGGCGCGTCATAAAAATCAAATCAGAAATCAGAAATCAGGCATCAGACAAATCAAAAATCAGATCAAAATCAACAAAATCAGAAATCACTTTTTTCAAAGATCAATCGGCAAAAATCAGCGCAAAATCATTTTGAAATCAAGATCAGCAGATCCAAAAAAAAAATCGGCATCAAACATCAATCAGATCAGCAGATCAATCTTTGCATCGGCGCATCCGCTTTTTATCGATCAGCATCGGCATCAAAATCATCAGATCAATCAAAATCAAACAAAATCAGAAATCAAACATCCATTTTTAATCTTTTGATCTTTGCCAGATCTTTTAAGGGTGGGAGAAGGAGTAGGAGTGGGATGGAGTGGGAGAAGGTGGGATAGAGGGTGGGGGAGGAGAGTGGGGAGAGCAGTGGAGGTGGAAAGTGGGAGGGAGAATTAGGAGAAGGTGGGAAGAGGGTGGGGGGAGGGTGGGAGAGGGGTGGAGGAGGGAGAGGAGGAGATTGGGGAGGGTGTAGGGTTTATAGAAAGGGGATACTATATATTACTTATTTATATTAAAATATTGTGTATAGAATATGGTGTGCACGTAAATAAATGTCAAAGAAATCATGGTGTGGAATTTTGAAATGGGTTTTGGTGTGGTGGTGGCTAGGGAAAGAGTGGGAGGGAGAGTGGGAGAGGGTGGGAGAGGGTGGGGGAGAGGGTGGGAGAGGGTGGAGGAGAGGGTGGGAGAGGGTGTAGGGTTTATAGAAAGGGATACTATATATTACTTATTTATTATATTAAATATATTAATATAATATTAATATATAGAATAATATATGAATATATATATATTAATACATAATAAATATTAATATATAATAAATATATATCATATGTCAAAAGAAATCATAATTATTAAATTTTAAAAAATGAATATCTGTTATTTTCGAATATCCGTTTTGTGTATTAGTGATATACACACTTGGACGAGCAACAAAATATATATATAATATATTAACATATAATATTATATATTATATATATTATATATTAAAATATAATATATAATGTATATTAATATATAATATATATTATATATTGATATATAATATATATTATATAACATGTGATACATAATAACAGAGGTGACAGATATCCATCTAGAACGAATATTTGTTTTGTGTATTAGTGTGTTATACACTTGGACAAACATCAATATATATATTAAAATATAATATATAATATATATTATATACTAATATATAATTATATTATATATTGATATATATTATATAACATATGATATTCTAATAACACTAGAGGTGATGGATATCCATCTATAATGGATGTCCATTATAGACGTATATGTTAGAATCCAAGATCACCTGCATGCAAGATGGATACCTGTCACATGCAAAAGATATGAAGAACCAAAAAGATGTTCTTTGTAAACCTCTAAGTAAAAATGCATTAAGGGAATCAATTATTACAAAGTGATCAATCCTTATGAAGGAGATCACGAAACCCTAAAAAGGGAAACCCTAAATGAAACCCTAGTGTGCACACTTAATAATTAATAATTAATTAATAAATGTGTCTAAGTTTAGCTTAAGTAATAAAGAGGAATAAGTGACTTAATTAATTAATCAATGTGATGTAATTAATTAAGCATAATAACTTATTACTCTAACACCCCCCCTTAAGATGAACTTAGGAAGAAGCTAAAACACTAGAATAAGATGCATGAAAGCAAAGATGGGTCTCGGCAACTAGGCCTGATCAGGTACCCATTTACAAATGCAATAAGGAGTAAGAGAAGGAAAAACCCAGTGGGACAAAACCCCCTTACAATGAGATAACATGCTACAAAGAAGCACTGGAAGAACTCTGTAGAGTAACACTGGAACTTGATATAGGCAAGCAAGGAAATATTCTTATGTATACTACTGAAACCGGATGAGAGTCACTGATTGACTCAAGGAATCATGATAAAGCAACAGAAGACCCGATGCCACGAAACACTCGAAAACTCGAAACGGGAACAACTCTAGAATCTATGAAGCAGCAAGCAATTATTGAATGATGTATTACTGAAAATGAAGTGCAAAGATGCAAGATGCACTCTCCCATCTGCCAAAATATCCAAGTAATCGCCAAACAACCCATCGGGCCAAATCTGGACTAACTAATAAACCTGGGATAGATACAGAAAAAGTGCAAGGACAGCAACATAGAGCTCCTCAATACCTTTCTGACGCTTCAAACGAGGCGAAAAACGGAGATCGTGGCAAAAAGTTATGAGCTCGGAAGCATAAAAAGTACATCTGACTTCAAACAGAAATAAATGTAGGAAAACAGTAAAATACTGAAAAATAAATAGCACTACTGGAAAGTTCTCAGAACCAGCTTTCCGGCGATATCTCGTTTGCCCAATTTTGATACCGTATGCCCAAGTTATGACCAAAAGAAAAAAATTGCTTCTTTAGGGAAAACTGGGGTTAGGAGGGGGCAAAGAGGGCTGGGCTTACGAATGACGTCATCATGACGTCATGCTGATGTCAGCAAAACACGAGCAAAAATTTGACGGCCGTCTAGCCGTCGCTGCAAAAAATTGGCCCCCTGCAAAAAAAAATTCGGCCCTTGGTCCTGCATATGACCGCGGGCTGGCGGGGTCGTCGGCTGGGTGTAGGCGAGCCCTGCTCTCCTGATGTGGTCCCGCGCTGGCTCTGGGGCTGGGCGATAGGTGCCCAGCCCCCATGTGACCGCCGCCGTAGCTGGCTCGGCCTGGTGGGCCGCCCGGTGGGCCACCGGTGGCCGGTGGCCTTCTATGCGGGCGGTGCACAAAAACTTGAATATTTTCATTTTTTTATTTTTTTTTGAAAATTTTCAAAAGAAAGTGCCTCGATCTGCGTGCTGGGGAGGTCGTACGGCCCCCCAGACAAAAACTTTTTGCCTCTCAGATCAACTACACCAAAATGGACAATTTGACAGGCGTTTCTAGGGTTTTGGCATGCTGCGAACGCGATGGCGACGTCCGTTTGAGCCCATAGTGTCCCAAAAAAATAGCTACCCCTAGATCTTGCAGAAAAGATGCCTGTGGAAACCCTTGCACTTGAAACTCACAGAGAAGCCATATCTTCAGATCACGAACAAGCAGCTGCAGGTCTGGAGCTCTGATACCATGTTAGAATCCAAGATCACCTGCATGCAAGATGGATACCTGTCACATGCAAAAGATATGAAGAACCAAAAAGATGTTCTTTGTAAACCTCTCAGTAAAAATGCATTAAGAGAATCAATTATTACAAAGTGATCAATCCTTATGAAGGAGATCACAAAACCCTAAAAAGGGAAACCCTAAATGAAACCCTAATGTGCACACTTAATAATTAATAATTAATTAATAAATGTGTCTAAGTTTAGCTTAAGTAATAAAGAGGAATAAGTGACTTAATTAATTAATCAATGTGATGTAATTAATTAAGCATAATAACTTATTACTCTAACAGTATATCTATTTTCTAGGTGTGAATTATTAAGACTTAGGGCCATGTCGGTTAGATCACGTAACGGTTGTCCGTTTAGTAACGAATATTCATTTTGTAAGTTATATAAAAAACAAAAAAGGGACCATTTTTAGTATTTCAATGGTTCCTACATTCTTTTTGTCGCTAAAATCTCATTTTTTCTATCTACATCTGATGAAATTCAGCTTTTCAAAGATCCTATTATGCTTTTTGTAGAATTCCAATCATTTGCGTGTGTTTTTTTGTTTGTGCAATGGGGAGCAGCAGTCGACGTAAGAGAAAAGGTAAAAGAAAACTTGTAGCAGATCAAATTGAAGCATATATAGCAAAAGATAGAGAAATTCATAGGAAAAGAAGACTAGGTATGCAAAATATTCAAATTGAAGCTTCTTCTGAACCATTGAGTATTAATTCAAGTGAAGATGAAATAGGAATTGAAAATATTGAACATCATATTCAATTGAAAATGAAAACATTGAAATCGAAAATGTGCAAATTGAAAATGAAAATGTGAACATTGAGAATGAAAATGTTGTTGAAAATGTTATTCAAAATGAAGTAGTTTTTGAAAATGTTAAAAATGAAAATGTGGTTGAAAATGAAATTGTTTTTGACAATGAAAATGTTGTTCAAAATAAAATTGTAATTGATAATTTTGAAAATGAAACTATTGAAAATGAACCTTATGCAACATCTAATTACAAAAGAACCCCTAAATGGTTGGTTGAAATAGATGATAACATAATTGATAGTCTTCAAGGGAAAAGGTCAAAACGAGCGATTTTCTTGTGGGCTACAAAATTGTTCAATGAATTTTTTTCCAATAAGCAATCAACCGAACAATGCCAACTTTTTGTGCAATTACTTAATGTTTACAAAATGAGACCATTCTTAAAAAAATGAAGATTCGTCTCACAAAAAAATTGGAAAAAAATAATCTTATTGTAAAAAATATTTTTAATTCTCTAACCTCTATTGGAAAGACTAGCAAGGAAAAACATAAAAGGGATGCTTGAAGACTGATCACAACCTCACTAGTAAGCCATCATTGGAAAAATGCTCGTTTAATGAGACAAACTTGTATTGATTTTAACTTAAATCGTAACACATTGAATAGAACACTATCAAGAAGAGGAAGACTCGATAGTGCTCTTCAAAATGATATGTGGACTTTTAGTGGGAGGCTTCCATGTTTTGATAAAAAGCTAACCGATAATATAAAGATGCAAATTGAACAATATTGGAATTCTCACTCTAGAGTATCACTGAACGTAAAGGATGTTTTAAAGTTACGAATTGGCAATAGAGATTGTACACCACATCCTAAACATTTTTTGGAATGTAGCCAAATAATTTTGTACAAATTTTTTTGTCAAGAACATCCACATTTGCAAATCTTGCAAAGGGATTTTGAGTATTGAAAACCATTTAATTGTGTTCCTATTAAGGTCCATAATACATGTTGTAAATGCCATGTTGATTTTTCAATTTATCATAAATTGTTATGCCATATTCGTTCTACTATGCATACTGATGAAATGTTGTAGGAGTGTCATGCAGTGCAACTTCTCAAGTCATCTAGGGAGTTGTTAGATTCATTTTTATGCATTAGAGGTGATGGTTGATTATTTTATAAAAATGATTGTTTAAATGGAACGTGTTTGTAATGTGGTGGTTTATCGAAGTTTGTAACATGCTTTCATGAGGGCAGCGATCATGATTTTGGTAACAAAATTGTTGAGAAAAACAAATATGAGACAGTGAAATATACATTGAAGAGTGGAGGTGAGGGTTATATATGCGAGTTGGGTGCAAGAGAGGTAAGTATTGTTGATTTTATTTCATATTTTAAGAAAAATATTTTCTATAAGTATGCAAGGCATAGCCATAGGTCGCAATGGTTGGATCGGCAATTCAAGATGTGTAAGGACTCTTTCCCCATTGGAACTATTGTATCTATAGTTGATTTTGCTGAAAATTACACATTGCAACCACAAAATTAAGTTCAATCACAATATTATAATTCTATTCAAATTGTTACCTTTTTCCACATAACATATAGGAATGCCCCTGATAGTATAGAAGAGGACAGGAAGATAATCAAGGAGTAACATTTTTACATGAGTGATGATATATCTCATTCATCTGAGTGTGTACAACATTGTTTTGAAAACTTTTTTGAGTTCTTGCAGGAAAAAGGAATTGTAGTGGTTCAACATTTGATTGGGTCAAATAACTACATAGGTCAATTCAAGAATGCTCACATATATTATTGGTTGAGCAGGATGCATATAGAGATGCGTGTACCACATATTTGGATTTTTTTCGAAGCTTTTAGGCATGGAAAAGGTGAGCATGATGGTGTAGGTGCATGTGTGAAGAGAGCTTTGGTTAAGGAACAAATGAAGATTAGAGGTGGTGCAACATTCATTGATGCATGTTCTATTGTGGATTGGTGTACCTATGCACTATTGCAAGGAGGGACACTTGATTCACAAGTTAGTAGGTTCTTTTGGTTGGTTGAGGAGGGCACAGTGGGAGATAGAATAAAATTTCAAACAATTAGAGATTCTTCTAAGGTGCATTCAGTTCGAAGCTCAGATGCGAGTGCATGGACCATATGGACATGAGAGATGGCTTGTTTTTGTCAGAATTATATTTAGTGTGATTGGGATCAGTGTGAGTCAAGTGAATGGGTAGATACATGGATTCCACAGTACCTAGCACCTTTATCTATAGCACAATCCTCATTACAAGATGTAATGGAAAGTTCACTTGACTACAATCATCTTTCAGATCTTGTACAACCAGGACATGTCTATGTAGTTGTAGCATCATAGGGGAATGAAGAGGGATCAAACTATTGGTTGGCATGATGTGTACAAGGAAAGAAAATGCTAACACAACCAATGATAGATGATGATGGCTTCATGTATCCTACAGGTTTAGTTTTTTTTTTTCAAACTTAGTTGCATTACCATTTCACCATCATTTAGGTTGTTTACAATAATATAGATTTTTTTATTTTAAGTATATTTAGATGTTGATAAAAAAGTTATGATCATAGAAGTTCAGTTGTTGTTTTTGGAACTTGGTTGCAAACATATATGATTAGAAAGAATGACATACCTACATTTGAAGACTATGAGAAACACAAAACCATTTTGATGTATTCACACCTTGTTATAGAAATAAATGCTAAGTTATTGAGACATCATGCTAGATCAAAAAAAAAAAAATGAACAATTAGTAGTGTTGATCATGAAGCATTACTGGAAACTCTAAAGGTAAGAGATGACCTTGTAGGGACACTTGAGTAGCAGATCATTTGTTGTATGGGACATTTATAATATTATTCATCACATTTTGGCATTGTTTATCTTCTAAGGGTCATTATTTAGATTGTTTAGAATAATATAGATTGGTTATTCTAAGCATCTTTTATAGTTTGAATTACAAATTTATCATCATTCATGTTGTTTAGAATAATATAGATTTGTTATTCTAAGTATCTTTTCTATTGTGATGATATAGATATCTCATTTGAAGTATATTGTGATGTTCCTAACACAATAGATCATGGACCTACTACAATAATAGCCAACTCTGATCATTTGGGAAAGGTATGCGACATATTAGAATAATATAGATTGGTTATTCTAAGTATCTTTTATAGTTTGCATTAATATTTCATCATCATTCAGGATGTTTAGAATAATATAGATTTTTTAGTCTAAGCATCTTTTCTATTGTGACAATATAGACTTCTCATTTGAAGTATATTGCAATGTTCCTAGCATGATAGATCATGGACTTGCTGCAACAATAACCAACTTTGATCCTTTGGGAGGGGTATGGGAGAGATTAGAATAATATAGATTAGTTATTCTAAACATCTTTTATAGTTTGCATTACAATTTCATCATCAATTAGAATAATATATATTTGTTATTCTAAGCATCTTTTCTATTGTACATAGTTTGACTTCTACCTTAATGGTTTGTATAGATGGTTCACTCCAAAACATCAACATGCTACTCTTATGGAAGAGTGTGCTGACCGCGAAGGAAATGTGAGCTCTATTTCCTTCCCCTACTGGGAAATGACTATGTATTAGGGTCATTTTTGTATGCCTACGTGGAATTTTGTAAATCCTATATTTGATAGCAATTATTGAATGGCAATATCATGCATATTGTGTACACTTTATGTGTATTCAAGTGTATACTTTGCAAATTATGTGTATACTTTATCACTTATGAGTATTGCAATGTATACTTTACGACTTATATGTTTTAAAGCGTATGCTTTCTATTCATGTGTGTAGTTCATGACTTAAGTGTATTTGAGTAAATGAATCACTTTTTCACTTATTGACAAGGAACAAAACAAACCCTAAACCCCTTTGCACCTTTACATTGCATCCATCTGACCCTTTTTCTATCAACTAAAAACTCATCAACATGGGAAAACACATCCGAGATAGCAAAAATGAAGAGAGATTATTGTAGAGGATCCCAAAATGATCCCATAGCCTCAAATGGAGAGTCTATAGGTGTCACAGTTTCTGAGAAATAGAGATTCAAAGATTACTACCTTTTAGCACTTTGGACTCTTAAGGGAAATCGCAGGGTCCAATGTAGCTCAGAGTGATTCAGCATATTTGGGTGCAAAAGAGTACCATCCCTAGTGTAAATGTACCCATCTGGACATGTTAGAACAGTTCATTTGGTCCTATGAGTTGCAGAATTAAAGTTGCACCACTTTGCAACTTTACACTGCTTGCACCTGACAACTTTTTCCTCAATTGAAAACTCGTCATTGTGGGAAAATGCTTCTGACATAGAAAAATCTGAGAGATTTTATTGTAGAGGGTTCCAACATGATCCCATACCCTCTAATGGAAAGTTTGTAGGCATCATGGTTTCTAAGAAATAGCCTTTCAAAGATTGTTGTCTTTTAGCACTTTGGACTCTTAAGGGAAATCATCGGTCCAATATAGCTCAAAGTAATTCGGCATATTTTGGTGCAAAAGAGGACCATCCCTATTGTTAACGCGCCCATCTAGACATGTTGGAATAGTCTGTTTGGTCCTACAAGTTGCAGAATGAAAGTTGCACCATTTTGCAACTTTACACTACTTGCATCTAACAACTTTTTCCTCAACTAAAAACTCTTCACCATAGAAAAATTCCTGCAAGATAGAAAATTCTGAGAGAAGTTATTGTAGAGGGTCCCAACATGATCCCATAGCCTCTAATGAAAATTCTGTAGCATCACAATTTTTGAGAAATAGCCCTTCAAAGATTGTTTCCTTTTAGCACTTTGGACTCTTAAGGGAAATTGTCAGTCCAATGTAGCTCAGAGTGATTCAACATCTTTTGGTGCAAAAGAGGACCATCCCTAGCGTAAATGTACCCTTCCAGACATGTTTAAACAGTCTATTTGGTCCTACGAGTTGTAGAACAAAAGTTGCACCACTTTGCAACTTTACACTACTTGCATCTAACAACTTTTTTCTCAACTAAAAAACTCATCACCATGGGAAAACACCTTCGCGATAGAAAATTCTGAGAGAGGTTATTGTAGAGGGTCTTAATACGATCCCATGGCCTCAAAATGAGAGTCTTTAGGAATCACGGTTTATGAGAAATAGCCCTTGGAATATTTTTACCTTTTAGCACTTTGGACTCTTAAGGGAAATCGTCGGTCCAATGTAGCTCAAAGTGATTCAAAGGATTTGGGTGAAAAAGAGGACTATCCTTAGTGTAAATGTACCCATCTGGATGTTTTGGAACAATCCATTTGGTCCTACGAGTTGTAGAATGAAAGTTACACCACTTTCCAACTTTACACTACTTGTTAAAATGGCAACTTATTGTCAAATGATGGAAGTTCAAGAGTCATCTTGTTGTAGTTCGTTGGAAAAAAGTTGGAAGTTATTTTTTCATGGCCCAATTAGGTAGGAGTTAGATGTTAGAAGGGTTTAGGAGAGCAGGGGAGGTCAATCGAGGTTTGGGTATGATGCCCTAAATGTGAAAAGTGTGGTTTTTGAGTGAAATTGGGAGGTTTAAGGGTGATTGAAATATGTTGGGGAAAATTTTTCTAAAGGTTTATTAATCATATGTATACTTCTATAAATTTTTTTGAGGTGTTGTTTGAGTGAGATAAATGTGGAAATGCATGCTTTCAATTAACCACCTTATAATCTAGGCAAAATGAGGGTTACATGATTAAGTGACTTAGATGGCATTTACAAGGATGATAGTTGTGGAATTTGGATGTTTATATCTTGGTGAGATACTTTCCAAAGGAATATTGGAGGGGCAGTAGTTTTAAAGATGAGTTGTTTTACAAATTTGGGCTAATTGGAGCCCTGTTCGACACAATAGTTCAATTTCAATGTGGTTGTTCCAAAACAAGCACATTAGGTTTTGAGATATGTTAAAGATAAGGGTAATGGGTGTCTTTCACAACCTTTTGTTTTGTGGGTTTGAGTTGATTTTGTGAAGATATTGATTATTACTCAAGATGATTTTATACCTTTTACATGTTATTATGCTTCAATGAACTTTAAGTGACATTGATTTTTATCCAGATGATTATATTACTTTCGAATGAACATTGTAACATGAAATGCATTTCATTAAGTTGTATCCACTTTTCATTTTTGTTAACTTCTTTTGAAACAAAAATCAGCTGCACACTTCATTACACGAGTTTGAAAACAAAATAATGTCAAATGTAAATTCATTCAACAGAGCTTGAAATCATGGGTATTCTCAAAATGGGTGTTTCATAAAAATGTATTGGTAGACATGTATGAAAAATGTGGTACAATAGAAAAGGAAAATCATTGTTTGAAAAATCTCCTCAAAGAAATAGATGGATTACCAATTGTAATTCATAAGTTCTATTAAAATGTTATTTCGTTAATCAATAACATACATTATCAATCATAACTTTAAACAATTCTAAGATAATTATACATTCTATTTTGAAAATTCAAAGTAGAAATACATGCACACGAGAAACAAATTAGATATAATATCAATTCTTATATATCAAATTGTAGAATAATTGTGTTTGTACATATACAAATTTGACATATGCCTACTCAGAACAAGTTTTACAACAAGTTTTACAAATTGTGGCTTATATGCCATCTCAAGATCAATCAAACCCTAAATACATGTCAATCTATATCATATCCTAATCCTGTGTTGGACCATAAAAATCAAGCTTCCTCGAAGAAGTTAGATGCTCTGCAATTTCCTACACAATAACATTTCAAACCACAAATTAGATTATGTGAATGGTTGACAAGATAGACTAGTAAATAGAAACTTATGTACCATCATTTATAAGTTTCAAATCTAACATCAAAATCAGTATACATGTACTATATTATATCAATAATGCAATTCTTGTTTACCTCTAATCTTGCTCTCTTTTCTACAAGATGTTCTGCATATGATTGTCCCTTAGGATGATCAAGAGTCCTCCTATAAAGTAATGGTCTCTCACTTATCACAATGTTGGGTCGAACAAAGGACTATAGTAGATAAAATAAAAATGATACAAATTAAAATATAATTGTTAACAAATAATCATATCTAATAATCACATATCTACTCCTATCTAAATTTAAATGATCTACAATATAAAATAAATACATACCTATTGTGATGCTATGACACTAGATGGGCTCATAGTGGATGGATCATCTAAGATGCTTTCTTGTATAAAAAATGACAAGAATGTAAATGCACATGCACATATAATTATAATGTGAAAAATAAAAAAAAGATATATACCTATTGTGCAACTTCATCAAATGGGTTAGACTCGATCAACAAGGTTGTATAAGAACTAGGTCACTACATAAAAAGACAAGATTACATTAGACTATCAATATATGTAATACATGTATTTAAACATATTATATTTCAAAGATTAACATCTAAAATAACAATTTAAATTATTTACCATGTACTAATTGTCTAAGGAAAATGAAATGGTAGTATGCGTAGCCTGCTATACTTCTGACAACTACTCCTCTATCAACAACTGTTAAAGATTCCAACACATAAACATATATTAGTACAAATATCCTTCATAAAATATGAAATAATTTACATAAAACACACTATGAAATTGCTTTAAGACTTATCGTTACTCCCATATCATCCCTGGCAGTCAATGTCTCTCTTGAAAATGCTCCACTCCCTGCTTTATCAACTCCTACATTCGACATATCATGAACCTCAAAGTTGGATGTGTCTATGGGAGCCTCAGTGGACTGTTGGAGAGGATCGAAACATAAATTGTTGCATGCTATGCAATGATGAGGCACACAATATTCCCCAAAGAGGATGGTGTACTAGTTAGTGGGAGTTGATGGTTGTGTACTAGTGGGAGTTGCTATAGTAGGTGCACCACCATCATGTTGAGATGTATTAGGTGAAACACCATTGTGATGGGATGCACCATCAAATGGTTGTGCAACATGATGGCTCTGCCTCACCAAATGATCACTCAACAAATGTAATGCATAAATGGTCATAGTCCCTACATCTACAATAATCTCAGGGTAAGGTAGTGGAGTCAGAGTAGAAATAGGTGGAGGACAAACTGGGGTGATTTGGCGTGTCCTAGGTCTATCCTGTGGCATCCCTCCACCAACACCCTAGAAATATTGCATGTCAAAGTAATTGACATGTTTCCCTAGCACAAACTCAACATATAATTTTTGGAGAAAATATTGAGGGACATCAAGATTCTTGTTGGGTGGTTTATCAAAAACCATCCACCAATGTCTCCAAAACTTATCTAATATTCCTCTATGGGTGCACCATTTAATTGAAAATTTTGGTTTCCGCACATTAGCAGGCTATCCAGTTCTCTGATCTATGAATAAGTGGGCTAATTGAGCTTTTTCAATATCAAGAGCCTTCACCTCATCATACAATAACCCATCAGCATAAAATTGTCTTTGTTGCTCCCACCATTGTGCAAATCTATTATGTTGAATTTCCAAAGTATTTTTCATATTTGATAGTTCATCAAGTTTTTCATAGATTTGACATACTTTTCTTAAATGATCTAAATTTCTATGAATAGACTCATGTATTGTTGGCACATTTTCATTCAGAAACAATGGTTGCGGTGGAGGATTTGGAGGGTATTCATTTTGTGCGGGAGGGTTTTCATTTTGTGCAAGGTTAGGATTTTCATTTTGATCCATTTTTAACCTATTAATTGATTAAAAAAAAAATTAACAATGGTTTTAATCTAATAAAAATCTATCAAATATACCCTATTTTTGACTAAAATTCAAAAAAAAAAGCAAAATGAATATAAATTGAATAAAAATTGAAAAAATAAACATACCTTACAAATTTAGTAATTTTTTTGGTAATTTGACCTCCCCCAAACGAATATCTGAGTCGCACTCTAAAACCCCACATGCATGCACTAGTAAAAAATAGCTCTCGGGTTTTTTTTGTCTGTACATAATACAAGAAATAGATATCCATTTATAATGGATATCCGCTTTTTGATTTACAACTTTTTAAATAAATGGTCGTGTCCAAGACCCAACCATGGTGTATTTTTTGAAATATCGATTATTTAATATAAAATATATTATATTATAATATAATATATATTAATACATGTTATATTATAATATAATACATATTATAATATATATAATATATATTGTATTATAATATATATTATATTATATTAATTTTAATATAATACATATATTATATATATTAGAATAATATCAATATAATATAATTTTATAATATAATATTATATTATAATATATATATGTATTATATTATAAGATATAATAATACATATATTATATTATAATATAATATAATATCATATTATATTATAATATAATATAATATCATATTATATTATATTGATATTATATTATATAGTATAATATAATATTATATAATATGGCCTCTCGGGTTTTTTTTAATTATAACACAAATAATAGATATTTTTTCTACAATTTATAGACCACGCCATATAATATCACTGGTACATTTTGACCCAAATTTTGGAGGCTGGGTCAAAATGTTGACATTTCAAATATTGTTGAAATTCTGACGAAATAATATCGACAAACGGTCGTCAAAAATTGGGTCAAAATGTACCAGTGTATCAATATAATATATTAGCATATAATATAATGTAATATTATATTATATTATATTATATCATATCAGTATAATAATTATATTATAATATTATAATATAATGTATGTATTATATTGTAATATATAATAATACATATATAATATTATATATTATATAATATAACCTCTCAAGGTTTTTTTTTAAATTTTAACATAAAGAACAAATATCCATTTTATAGAATATAATAATTGGTTAGGTCGGACCCGACGCAATTATAAATTTTGCTTTAAACGAAACAAATATTTGTTTCATATCGCATATTTTTTTGGTAACGGATATCCGTTTTGGTTTGGTATTACCAAACCAAAACAAATATTGTACTTGGGCCTACAAAAATTCAAAGGCGTGAATTTCACATTTTTGGACATATTAAAAATGCCTTTTTTTCACATTGCCACTTTTTGGACCCCCATGATCTTGCATAGACCTATATATATGCATACATATAAATTTATATACATACATATATACATACATACATACACACACACACACACACACACACACATATATGTATATATATACATAAATATAGACTCAAAACTCAACACCATAATCCATCAATGGTGATTGCACTTGAATCTATTCACAATAAATGAAAATTAGGTCTAAATAAATGAAAAATGTGGTCGTAACACAAGATCCTTTTGCTTGAAATCTATAAAAATTAACACCATAATCCATTAATGACAACTACACTTGAATCTATTTACAATAAGTGAAAATTAGATCCAAATAAAAGTAAAATGTGGTCATACACAAGGCACATGGACTACTATCGATAGCACCATGTGTCCATAGAAACACTTGTAGCAAGGACACATGTATAGGAACAAATCATTAGGAATTGATAAATTCTTTCCTTCATTGCTCCCAAGAATAAATTACAATTGGAAAAATATAAAACCAAAAACAAAATATCAACTACCAATGAGAAAATTGCAAAAAAATAGCACAAACTTCATTTTAATAGTTCCAAATACACATTTTCAATAGAATTCTTATTTTCTCAACATATCCATGATGTACATGCATCAAAACTTCCATGGTACATCAGATATATCTTGAACAGATAGACATCTTGCAATGTCTATTACTATTTCATGAACACAATTAATTTGGATCAATGAAAAAATATAAAGTTCCACAACCAAAATATCAAAAGTCAATCAGGAAATTGCAAGAATATAGCTCAAACTCCACATTAATAATGAAGATGCTACAACAAAATATCATTTGCAATTGGAAAAATTCAAAACTGGGAACAAAATATCAATTGCCAATGAGAAAATTGCAAAAAATAGCACAAAATTCATTTTAATAGTTCCAAATACACATCTTCAACATAAGTCTTATCTATTCAAGACATGCATGATGTACATGCATCAAAACATCCATGATACATTAGACATATCTTGAACAAATAGACATCTTTTAATGTCTATCACTATTTCATGAACACATAATTAATTTGGATTGAATAAATACAAAACCACGACCAAAATATCAAAATCCAATGAGGAAATTGCAAAAACATAGATTAACCCATAAAAAAACTCATCGATAAGGAACAATAGAGATTAAACCATTGTAGAAATGTAAAAAACTATGAAATCACAATGTGAAAGATATAGGAACTTACAAACGCCTCCAATACCATAGATATAAACCCTCTCAACACACACAAATTTCATCCTCATCAAACAATCTGAGCAAATGAAAAAATTGATCGATAGACTTAAAACTTCACACTATACTCCATTAATGATATTTGCACTTCATTCTATTCACAATAAATGAAAATTAGCAAATAGTAAATGCACAATGTCCTCATTAAAATGCCATGTGTCGATAGAAACACTCGGTGCGAAGACACAACTATTAGATATCAAAGAACATTGCAAAGTCATGAAATATTTCCAATACCATCAAAACATTAGGAATTGGTTAAATTAATTAGAATAATTAAATTAATTAGAAAATTACAAAACCATGAGGAAAATACCAACAACCAATGAGAAAATTGCAAAAAAAAGGTTGAAATTTCCTATTAACAAAATAATCCCAAAAACATTAGCATAGGGACTAATAAACTTTTCTAGCAAGATTTTCAATAAATGCATTAATAGGCATGGGTGCACCGAAAAAATTAGTCTCCCGCCTTAAAAGGAAGGGACTAACTGCACAAGAGCTTTTAAATGATGCAGACATATTTGTTACAACATGCATACCAACAAGATAACTTTATAAACCCTCCCAATAGCCACAAGTTTTACACTAACAAATTTTGCACTTATCTAGACCTAAATTTCATTTAATAGATTGATTTTTTGTTGGCATGCATGTGTGACAGACAAAAGATTAGTTTCATTGTTAATGGTGGCCAACAAAGAACTCGACATTTACGAATTATGGTGTTAATTCTTTAACTGAACAACAGACGTGAACCCATAAAAGCACTCAATGATAAGGAACAACAAAGATTAAGACATTAGAGGGACATAAAAAAATATGAAATGACAGTGCAAAAGATATAGGAACTTTCAAACGCATCCTTTTTTGACAGATTGTTTCATGAGGGTCAAATCGATGTCTGTCGATAGCCTTAAAACTTGAAACCACAATCCATTAATCAATGAAAATTAGGGACTAACAAATGCTAAATGTCCTTGTTAAAATTCCACGTGTCAAAAAAAACTCTCGATGTGAAGACAAGACTATATCACAGAATATTACAAACCCATGAAATATTTCCAATATGAACAAAACATTGTCAATTGACGAAGTGATTTTATACTGAGACATTTTGCACTTATTTAGACCTAATTTTCATTTTCATTAATAGATTGAAGTGTAGCTAGCATGCATGCGTGCAAAGAAAATATTAGTTTCATTCTTAATTGTGGCTAGTAGAGAACTTGACATTAATGAATTATGGTGTTAAGTCTTTAACTCAACAACATAGACTAACCCATAAAATGCACAGATGTAAAAAACTATAAAACAACATTGTAAAAGATATAAGAACTTACAAACACCTCGTTTTTCACTTCCAATATGATAGACATAAACCCTCTCAACAAACATAGATTGAAACACAAAAAATGATAATGTAAAAGATATAGGAACTTACAAACACCTCCTTTGTCGCTTCCAATATGATAAATATAAACCCTCTCAACAAACACAAATTTCACCCCCATCAAACAATTTGAGAAAATGAATAAACGCAAATAATCCTTTGCTCAACAAACTTAAAACTTCACACCATAAGCCATTAATGATGCCTGCACTTCATTCTAATATTACCAATACAAGTAAAACATTACCAATTGATGAAATGATTTTATACTGAGACATTTTGCACTTATTTAAACCTAATTTTCATTTCCATTTAATAGATTGAAGTGTAGTTTCCATGCATGCGTGCAAAGAAAAGATTAGTTCCATTCTTAATCATGGCTAACAGAGAAGTCAACATTAATGAATTATGGTGTTAATTCTTTAACTCAACAACAAAGACTAACCCATAAAAGCACTCAAAGATAGGGAAGAGTAAAAATTAACCCATAAAAATGTAGAGAACAACAAACAATAGACATTAACCCATAAAATGCAGAGATGTAAAAAACTATAAAATGACACTGAAAAAGATATAGGAACTTACAAATGCCTTATTTTTTGCTTCCACTATGATAGACATAAACCCTCTCAACAGACACAAATTTCACCCTCATCAAACAATCTAAGAATATGAATAAACAACACAAATAATCCTTTGCTCGACAGACTTAAAACTTCACACCATAAGTCATTAATGACACCTACACTTCAATCTAATAATTTCAATAGGAACAAAACATTACAAATTGATGAAATAATTTTATACAGAGACATTTTGCACTTATTTAGACCTCATTTTCATTTTCATTTAATAGATTGAAGTGCAGTTGGCATGCATGCGTGTAGAGAAAACATTAGTTCCATTCTTAATCGTGACCAATAGAGAAGTCAACATTAATGAATTAGGGTGTTAAGTCTTTAACTCAACAACAGAGACTAACCCATTAAAGCACTCAAAGATCATGTAGGGAAGAGTAGACATTAACCCATAAAATGTAGAGATGTAAAAAACTATAAAATGACACTATAAAAGATATAGGAACTTATAAACGAATTGTTTTTTACTTCCAATACGATAGACATAAACCCTCTCAATAGATACCAATTTTACCCTCGTCAAACAATCTGAGCAAATGAATAAACAACACAAAAATGACAGTGTAAAAGATAAGGAACTTACAAATGCCTCCTTTGTCACTTCCAATATGATAGATATAAACCCTCTCTATAGACACATATTTCACCATAAATAACACAAATAATCCTTTGCTTGACAAACTTAAAACTTCACACCATAAGCCATTAATGATGCATGCACTTCAATCTATTCACAATAAATGAAAATTATCAAATAGTAAATGCATAAAGTCCTCATTAAAACACCACATGTCAACAAAAACACTAGGTACGACGACACGAGTATATCTAAGAAAATTACAAACTCATGAAATATTTCGAATAGCAACAAAACTTTAGGAATTGGTTAAATTAATTAGAATAATTACATTAATTACAAAATACAAAACCATGAGGAAAACACCAACAACCAATGACAAAATTACAAAAAAGGCCAAAATTCCCTATTAATAAAATAATCCCAAAAATATTAGCATAGGAGCTAATAAACTTTACCAACATGATTTCCAACAAATACATTAATAGGCATGAGTGCACTGAAAATATTAGCCTCCTACCTTAAAAGGCAAGGACTAAAAATACTACTTAATGTGTAAACATAATAGAAAATGGGTAATCAATCAAATCTAAATGCCCAAATTATGAATGCTTTTCAATGGATAATCAATGAAATATAAATAACCAAAAAATATTGTTTTTACAACATAGTGAAACATCTCGTTATTGTCGTATGTCCTACGTGCACAAAAGGACCTGTCAGGGATCAAAGGCATCGCAACCCTCAAATTTTTGACCCTTAAAACTAACTATTTGAATACCAAACACACGAAAATAATGAATAATTGTAAATGTCATTATTTTTTATTTAAAATATTTTTGGTCAATGAATATAAGTAATTTAATCATATTTGAGACAATTTTAATTTATTGAAAAGGTGAAATAGACAAAATATGTGAAATTATGATTAAAATAATTAATAATAATATAAATAAAATTTATACCTATTTAATTTAAAATATTTAAAAAATTAACAATAAAAATAACATGTAATAAAAAATAATGAATAATTATATTTTTTGATCTATTTTATATTTATTTATTTCATAGAGTTTCCTCAAAAAAAAAAAACTATATATGTAAACTCTAACATCTTCTATCAATTTAAAGTTAATTGCATTCATGTTCAAATGCAATTATGAATTACATCATATTTAGAGCTTTAATTCTCATTTGACATTATCTCTCTTTCATTAACATTTGCAACATAATTCTAAGTTTTGTTGAATTAGGTTCTTTTATTTTAACTTTTAAACATCATTTAGAAGAAGAAATTTTTTAAAGTAATTCAACGAATTTCATTTTATTAGTAATGTTAGCAAATTAATTATAGACATGATAGGTGGTAAAATATTTCCACTAGATTTAGAATACATTATTTTTAATGGTTGAATTTCAATCATATTAATGTCTTGAATAATATTGAATAATGTTGTATATACCATGATATTAAAAAGACATACAAATCTAAAAATATGTGCAAATCTATGGTTAGATATGTCACCCAAGAAATTCAATCAATATTAACTTCATTAATAAGGTATATACAATCTTATCAAGTAAAAAAAATATTGAAATATATTGTCATATAGTTTCTAGAAGAACTCAATAATTGTTTTAAATAATATGAAACAATACTTTGTTTGTAATGTTTAGTGTAAACCAAAATTGTCAGAAACAAATCTAATTTACCTGTGGTATATTCATACCTTTAATCTCAATATATATTTGTGTGGTTAGAGAGTCCTTTTTGGACCCTCTATACATGAATGCACCAAGTGGTATTAGAGCGAGTTGTGAGTTCTATGAAGGCATTCCTTCTTGTGAACAAATCATTGACCTAAGGAAAATTGCATGTTTTTTCAACCAATTGTTGATTGCAAGGCAATTGAGACCTCGTAGCCAGCTCACCAAATTGAGGTAGTTGCATTGAGTCCAAAGAGAGAGATGCTGCCAAGGAGGGCACCAGTGATGGAAAATGTTCCCAAAAGAATGGATGAAATGCTAGACATGATGAGAGAAATGTGAGTTTGATTGGATGCTATAGAAGAGGATAGAAGAAGAGGACTAAACCCTAGACATGAAGCTAAAAGTAATGATGAGTTGGATAATGTTGTAAATCAAATTAAAGAGAACCTAGACGAAGGAGAAGAAGAATAAAATCATGTAAAGATGTTGAAAGCTATTTGCAAGATTGGTAAGAGACCTAAAATTGAGATTCAAAATTACGTGGGTAATTTAAACCCTAAGGAATTTATTGATTGGATCAATGATATGGAGGAATACTTTGAATATGAAGAAATTGAAGATCTAGAAAGACTGAGATTTGAAAAAACTAAGTTGAAGGGACAAGATATTATCTAGTGGAAAGAAGTTCAATTTGGATAGGAATAGGAGAGGAAAGGAGAAAATTACAAAGAGGGATATGATGGTGATGAAATTGGAGACACAATTTATATTGGTTGATTATGAGCTTGAATTGCTAAAGAGATTCTAGAATTTGAGGAAAAAGTTGAAGACTATGAAGGAGTATATTGAATAATTCTACAAGATGATCATTAGGGTTGGACATAGTGAAGCAAGAAAAGAGAAGGTTGAACGACACATCAATGGGCTAAGAAAAAACATTCAAGAAGAATTGAGCCTAGTGAAGATGACTATTGTCGAAGAAGCAAACCAATTTGCACTAAAGGTGGAGGAAAAGATGAAAAAGAAGTTTAGGAAAATACAAAGAAGTGCAAGAGGAAGATTCTAGAGAAGTGGATCATAATCTAAAGAGAGAAGACCTTATGCGGAGAAAAACAAAGATGCAAAACCCTACCACAGTGAAGAGGACAATAATTCATACTGCAGTGATGAAGGAGGTCATAATTCTTATTGCAATGATGGATATAGGAGAGATGAAAGCATATTTGAGAAGAGACCATTTAGAGGAACTTGTTTAAAGTGTGGAGGTGAAGGACATAGAGCATTTGAATTCCATCATGGAAGTATTGATAAGAGGATTGAGAACATCGAAAGAACAACCTATGTGGAAGAGGAACCTATTAGATCACCTAATCCGATTAGGAAACCTAAGAAGGGTGAATCATTGGTAATGAGGAGAGCTTTGACACATGAGGAAGTGACTGAATAACCACCACAACAAAAGAGTTTGTTTAGGACAAGATGTAAATCCAAAGGAAAGGTATGTGAAGTTATGATGATAGTGGTAGTACTGATAATCTAATTTTAGAGGATATGGTAACCAAGTTGAATTTGCAGAGATTGAAAAACCTAAAGCCATATAGGATTGAAGGGATTCAGGATGAACATAAGATATTGGTGAGTGAGCAATTTTTGGTGAAATTTCATATAGGATCATACAAAGATGAATTATTGTGTGATATTATTCCTATGGATGCATGCCATTTATTGTTACAAAGACTATGGAAATATGATAGGAAATCAATTCATGAAGGAAGAATACCTATACTATGACTCCAAATGGAAAGAGAACTATATTGATACCTTTGGAGGAAGAGGACAATGTTGAATCTCGTGATACTGCCAGACAATGTTTGGTTGATGGAAGAAATTTTTTGGAAGGATTGAGGCATGAAAACATGTTTTTTACATTGATGTTAAAGCAAGGTGGTAGTTCGAAAGTAGAAAAGGATGTAGATCCACCAAAGACAGAAGTAACAAAGTTGTTGACAAAATATAAAGGTTGCATCATATCAGAGAATGTATGAGATGGATTACCACCGGTCCGGAGCATCAGTCATCATATAGATCCAATACTTGGATCAAGTTTTCCAAATAAAGCAACACACTGAATGACACCTATAGAGAATGTGGAGCTAAATAGAGAAATACAAGAGTTTTTGAAAAAGGGATTGATCAAAGAAATTTTAAGTCCATGTGTAATACCTATTGTACTGGCACAAAAGAAAGATGGAGAATGGAGGATGTGTATAGATTCAAGAGTAATCAATAGGATCACTGTCAATTATAGATTCTTAGTTCTAACGATGGATGACATTATGGACTGTTTGAGTGGAGTATAGTATTTTGCAAAGATTGACCTAAAGAGTGGATATCATCAAACATGAATTAGAGGAGATGAATCCAGGGTGATCCCACAATAGTGGTTTACAATTTTTGGCCAAACTGAACACTGAAATTATTATTTTTAACTGAATCTTCACATTCGGGCACCTATAGCGGCTAAACCATGAAGAATTTGGAGATGATGCAAACTAGAGTATCACCACATTTTGTATGCAGATTAATAAAATATTATTTTCAAAATTTTTGGAATCAGATTGCACTTCTTTTTCCATCTCCCACAAAAATTGGTTTTTTTCAAAAAATAGTATTTTTAAAAAGTGACACACACCGTATAACGCATAACATTTTTTCCATGAAAGATAAAATTATAATTCTTTCGAATTTAGATTCATAACTCTGATCTCTAGTGCTTCCACTCTGTTAGATAGTTTTTTATTGAATATTTTTTCTTTAATCAAGTTTTGAAGTCAAACCAATTACAATTCATACATAGCACGACCATATAACATATAAATTTTTTTGTATATATCAAAATTAAATTATTTTTTTTGTTGAATCAAGGACTTCAATATCTGGTGCACTCATATTTTTCTTTTTCTTTTTTGATAATCTTTTCTTTTTCCACATATGTAGAATGGAGACCTTCATTTTCGATGAAAAACCTATGTTTAATAAAACTAAAAAAACAAATACATAATAAAACCAAAATATATTAAAATTATATTCGTTAGATAGCTCGTTCCGAGGACTACCCAATTCCAGTTGGTTTTGTGAACATTCCTCAATTTTCACCCTCAACCTAGGCTCTGAAGTGCCAAAATTCAAGTTTTTTTTGTGTCTTAAGGGGGGGATGAGGAATAGGGGGGTTCGAATGAACCCCTAGGGGATCGAGCAAACCCCTAAGGGTTCATTCGAAATAGGGTTCATTCAAACCCTGGTTCATTTGAACCCCCCTTTTATAAGGGGTTTTGTTGGCTTTTTTGGTGGGAAAACATTAAAAGGGCTCGCTTTAACCCAGGTTCTAGCGAACCCCTAATAGGTTTGGTCAAACCAATAGGTTCGTACAAACCCCTAAAATCAAGTTTTTTGCCATGCATTCATTTTTTGTGATTTTTCCTTCCTCACTTCAATTGTAAACCACTATTGTGGCTTCACCCATGGAAGATTGCATTTAAGAATAATGAAGGATTGTATGAGTGTTTAGTTATGCCTTTTGGACTGACCAATGTACCTAGTACTTTCACGAGATTGATGAATGAGGTACTTAAGCAATTTTTGGGTAAATTTGTTATTTTTTACTTGGATGATATTCTAATTTTTATTAAGACTAGAGAAGAACATGTGTGGCACATCAGACAAGTATTGTAGAGATTGAGGGAAGAAAAGTTACTAATTAATGTCAAGAAGTGTAGCTTTATGAAGATAGTGTTAGTATATTTAGGATTTGTCATTTCTACTGAAGGATTGAAGATGGACCCTGAAAGGTTAGAGCAATTTTTGAGTGGTCTACACCAGTGAACATTGTGGAGGTAAGATCATTTTGTGGACTAGAAAGTTTCCACTAGAAGTTTATTAGGAGTTTTAGTAGCATTTGTACACACATGATAGAGATAATGAAAGGAGATGGGAAAGAATTCAATTGGATGTCCAAAGAAAAAAAAAGTTTTGAATTATTGATACAAAAGGTGAAAGAGAAACTAGTGTTAGCATTACCAGATTTTGACAAAGTACTTCAAGTTGATTGTGATGTAAGTGCCAATGTAATTGGTGAAATGTTGAGTCAAGAAGGGAGACCAATAACTTATTTCAGTGAGAATTTGAATGATTCCAGAAGGAGATATTTAGTTTATGATCAAGAATTTTATGCCATAGTTCAAGCCTTGAAGAAGTGGAGACATTACTTGTTGCATAAGGAATTTGTGTTGTACACTAATCATCAAGCTTTACATTGTTTGAATAGTCAATGGAAGTTGAACCAAAGACATATGAGATGGGTTAAGTTCTTGTAGAGTTATACCTTTTTGTTGAAACATAGGAGTGGTAAGTCAAATAAGGTTGTAGATGCATTGAGTCGGAGAAGGAATTTTTTGACAAGTATTGGGTTTTAGGGAACTAAAGCACATGTATGAGGAAGATCCAGATTTTGCTAGAGTATGGAAGTCATGTAAAGAACTAGTAGTGATAGATAGAAGTCAGTGGTTGGATTATTTTATTCAGGAAGATATGTTGTTCAAGTAAAATTCATTGTGTATTCCAAGGAGTTCAATGAGGGAGAATCTAATTAAGGAGAAACATCATGGAGGACTAGCATGATATTTTGGAGTGGATAAGATAGTAGCTTTGGTGAGTGAACACTATTTTTGGCTATAGATATATAAGGATGTCAAAAAGTATGTTCAAAATTGCAAAAAAACTCAAGTGTCCAAAGGGCGTAGTCAAAATATTGGATTGTACCAACCTTTAGTAGTATTGAAGAGACCTTAGGAGGATATAAGCATAGATTTCATATTAGTATTACCAAGAACACAAAGAGGATATGATTCTATAATGGTAGTAGTGGACATTTTTTTAAGATGGCACATTTCATTCCTTGCAAGAAGGCTATTGATGTTGTGCATATTGTTGGCCCATTTTTCAAGGATATTATGAGATTCCATGGATTACCTAAGATTATAGTTTTAGATAGGGACACCAAGTTCATTGGATACTTTTGGAGGACACTATGGAAGAAGATGAAGATAGACCTAAAGTTAAGTTCAACATATCACCTACAAACATATGGATAGATAGAGGTTGTAAATACGAGTTTGGGTAACAAGGTAGGAAATTGGAAAATAATTCTACCATAAATAGAGTTTTCATATAATAATTCAGTAAACAAAAGTACAAGGAAGATGGGCTGATGCAAGAAGTTGGGTACACAAAAAGCTCAAAAAGTGGAAGTGGTTTTGCTATTTTTCCGAATTTGTTACACTTGGACTAAAAATTTGAGGCACTTACACAATGAATCTTAAAAAAAGTCAATAATATGAAATTTAGAATTTTGAATCTAGTTTCCAAATATGTAAATTATTCAAATACCCAGATTATAGAAATTAAATTTTGATAGGGATCTATAAAAACCACTTTTTAAAAGTCCCTTTTTTTTACCATACCAAGCACGTATACGAACACCACTTTTTGACCCAAATAAAAGTATTTTGCTAATCCTTTTAGGAAAAGAGAGCTAACAACATGAATATTGATGTGAAATTTTTTTTGTAATTTTTTGTTGATTTTTTTTTACTGAATTTTTATTGGCCTTAATTGTTGTTTTTAAAAATCGACGTGTACGAACAACATAATTGGACCTAAACTAAACATTTTTTGAATCTTTTTTTTTCATTTTGTAGAGAATTTTTTGAATTTTGATGCCATGTAAATTTTTTTACAAGAAACTTAAACAAAAATAAATAAAAATAAAAATAAAAAAAGCCTAATATTTCAAGTTTAAAGACTAGTTTGCTTAGAAATTAATTAAAAAATAGCAAACATAATCCAATATTAATAAAAAATTATATATTTTGAAATTAGACATCGTTTTCTCTAATAGGTTTTAATTTTATAGAATGATTTAGAAAAAAAGTCCATTAATCATATTGCCAAATTTGGGCATTCTTCTTCAATCTGCCTTAGTATTTTAGTTGCAGGTCAAAGGCTAAGGCTTGGATTGCCAAGCCTTTCCCAATCCTAAAACCAAGGCTTCATGTGGGTTTGGAATTCAATTTTTAAATAACGTGTGCACGTTATTTAAATGAAACGTGTTCATAACACATATGTGTTATCTAATTACCCGTTGGGTAAAGGTAACATGTATGCATTATGTAATGTGTACAAAAAACCATTTGAGATTGTGACAAGGATACATCCTAGAGGATTTTTTGGAGCTCAGAGACATTAATATAGAGAATAAGAGGAGTGTAGAGGCAAAAGAGTTTGTTGTTAGAAACCAAGATTTGACATGCAAACCAAAAAGCCTTCCATAGAAGAGAAAATCAGAAATAGCAAAGCTATTGGAAAAAGATGTGCAAATAATATTATTTAGGAATTCATAATTACATGAGATGATTTTTTTTATAAAAGTAAAGTATGCATAACCCTAATCTTATCTTGAGCAACAAGATAGCTCAACAAGATAAGGATGAGAATAATTAACCTAGGAATTAAAATATTACCTAAGTAAAGTTATGAGAGTGTAATTAAATATTAATTACACTAACACCCCCCCATAAGTGCAACTTAGGGAGACTAAAAAAGCATGCACCTAAAACTAAGATGAATGCAAGAAAGCATGAATGGGTCCTAACAACAAAGCCATGATCAGGTATGTTGTACCCCAAAATTAAAATTTTCATTACACTTACACATTTTGAAGTAATGAGTAAAAGTCTTGTCAAATTAGTCAAAAAGGTCAAAATTTGGGTGTGCACGTCTTGCATGACGGGTTAAAACGTAAAATTTTCAAAATCTGACGATTTGGGTCTTCTTAGAGTGGCTTAAACAACAAAACCTAGATCTCAGTTTTTCATCCCTAAATTTTAGGAAAACTGCTATTTTTAGAAATTTTCTCAAAATAGTAACGTTTTATGAGTTTTTCTGGGTTTCTTTTGAAATGGATACTGGCAAAATTTTCTAAAAATAGAAAGGTGGTCCGCCAGGGTCCAAACTGATTTTGATTGGCTCAAATTATGACTGGTGCAGTCAGAATCTCAAACAGATCAGTTTTTCCCTAGTGGGTCTATTCTACTTTTTCAGAAGCATATCTGGACCTCCAAAGTCATCAATGGAGGTCATTTGACTGCCAGGTGCCAGATTCAACATGCAAACCGCTCGACAGAAGGAGAATTCATGAATGAGCATGAGAAACAAGAAAGAAATTTAAAAATCATGAAAATTTTCTAACACTAGTGACTTTGGGCGCCCCAGTTGAAGAAGGGCACCCATCTTTTTAGGGCACCAAATGTTGAAATTAGGGTTTGTGCCTCTAATCAAACTTGTAAAGTTCTCTACCAGCTCCGCGATGGATTTGATGATATAGTTATCAGATTACGCAGTCATCCAGAATTCGAGGCCGAACAGGAGGTATCCACACAGAGGTCAAAACAAAGAATTTGAAAAAATATCAAAAATTGACTAAGTGTTGGTAAAGTGGGCGCCCCTGGTGAAGAAGGGTGCCCAACTTTTTTAGGCACCAAATTCAGCCATTAGGGTTCAAGAATATGTTTGATCTTTTTAGTGTCTTGTCAGCTTTGTCATGCCTGCCTTCGTCAGATCATCTGACTATCTAGACTCCAGCAAATTTAGATCAAAGACGAAGGTACAAAATTCAAACTCAAAGTCAAAAAATCAAAAATAGGCTAAGTTTGGTAAAAATGGGTGCCCCTGGTGAAGAAGGGGGCCCAAGTTTTCAAGGGGTCTATTAGATGAATTTGCAGATGAGTGTCTAATATGATCTCCTCATGGTTGATCCAACTTTCAAATGAGATGCTCAGAACGCCTATCAGAGGTCACAGTCGCCAGATCTGAAGCACCAAACAGAGGGTCCGACGAAGGTTAAGAATGAAGATTCAGAAGCAAGCAACAAAAAAGTGAAATTTTGACTAAGTATGGATGAAATAGGTGCCCCTAGTCAAGAAGGGCACCCAAACTTTTGAGGGGTCAAATTTCACTTTCCAACAAAATCTCTTCCAGAAGACCCCTTCTCATTCTTCGTCAGCTTCACGATGAGCACAACCATCAGCCGATCTGACACCTGGAACACCAAATTCGATGAAATCATCTGTAGAAGAGGAGCTAATGAAGAAATTGAAGATCAGAAAAATGGCTAAAAATGTGAAAGTTCAGAGCCCCTAGAAGGAAAAGGCTCTCGTGAATTCGAAGGCCGAAATAAAGTTTTTAACCAGAGACTCCTCCAGAACATCCTTCTCAGAATCAGTCAGGCTCTGCAATGAAACCTTTAGCTTGCCTGGCAGATCAATTTGCAAACAAGAAATCAAAGGCGAAGTAGCATGCCAAAATGGTGAAAAGTTGAAAAAACCAAAAAATTGACTAACACTGGAGGAAGTGGGCACCCCTGTTGAAGAAGGGTGCCCAACTTCTCATGCCTTAGAAAAATTTCAAGATTCTTCAAGATTTTCAAAAGTTTCAAAATTACAAGTAAAGAAGGATGGCGTCTAGGTTCATTGAACTGAGGATTTAGGGTTTTTGAAATAAAAGCAAAAGAAAGCAAAGAAAAAACAAAACCCTAAGTCTATTTAACATCATTCATTCATGAATTTTTTATTATTTTTGTAGGTGGCATCTAGAGGAGAAAGTTGGAGCAGCAAATTTGAAGAATTTTTATCATTCAAGAATTCATTCTTGCTGGTTTTTCATCAGATTTTTCAGATCAGCAAGCATAAACCCTTGCTTTTTCAAGTTTTGTTATACAGAAGATTGAATTTTTCAAGCAGAAGGCCAAGGTTTTCAAACTTTCAATCATCTGGGTCTTTTTACTTCAATCTTCTGAAGAAATTTTCAAGAACTTCATCAAGTTGCAGTGAGTGCTTTTATTTTGCATGTCAGTGAAAACCTCAGTGCATTCAAATTTCAACCATCTGGGTCCTTTCCAATCATTCTTCTGAAGAAAACCCATATCGTAGCTTTTATTCAAGAAAGTTCAAATTCTGGGGTTGGCTGCTTTTTCGATCAATCATCAAGGTTTTGAAAATCCAATCATTTGGGTCCATTTCTATTCATATTCTGAACAAAAACCACATGTCAGCTTTTTTCAGGAAAATTTGAAGAAATTAGGGTTTTTTACTTTTTTAGTAAAAAGTCAAAATTTTCAAAAACGGACGATCTGGGTTGTCTTGCAACGAAATTCTAAAACAAAACCCATATCTCAGAACAATTTTCAAAAAAAAAAAATCATTGGAGCGAGAAAATCAACTTTCTAAAAATAGAAATTGCTCAAAACTTGTCAGAAAACTAGGGCAAGTTTATAGTCATTCTTCAAGTTTTCTGAAATGGAGTACACTCCCAATGTTTTCAAGTCTGAATCAGCTCTTTATCATGACTACATCAAAACAGATGAGATAGACTTGCGTCATGTCAAGTTGGTGTTCGATTTACATGCCTTGGAAAGAGTAGGCAACACCTCAATTAGGAACCTGGGACAATCTGGACTCCTCGCAGCAGCATCAATTCCTATTTCAGTTTAGAGTCTTGAGTTTTTAATCACTTGCATTAAGCATTACAACCCGACTACCGAGGAGATTCAGTCAGCTAACGGTAGATTGATTTGCAGTCTGAAGCCTGATGTGATCGACAAATGTTTTTCCATTCCCCCATGGCCTGAAAGTGTCACTGTTTCAAAGGGAAAATGTGAAATAATATGGGAGATGCACAAAGATAAATATAGTAAGAAGATTGCACAAAGATGGATGAAGGAGAAACATAAAACATTTCCTAAGAACGTCGGGTGAGGAGAATTCAAAGACGAGATCGCCATCATCATCACCTTGCTCAATAGGGTCACTGGCGTAGAGGATGCTACCAAGTTTCAGCCTTGGATGTTTTATGCCATACCCCACATTATGAAGAAGACTGAATTCTATGATTGGCCTACCTTGATCAGCGATAGTATACATCAGTAAATAACTAAATATTTCCAATTTCATGTATTCCATATGGTGTCTAGTCTACCTAGTGGCTTATCAAGGTCAATTCAAAGGGTTGAACACCGAAGGATCACTAAGTGTGCAACATATATATAACTACTACCCTTAGTTGGAATTCACGAAGTCATTGCATCACTACAAAAGAGTGAACGAGGCTTTTCTGATGTACATAGTGCAGGATCTGGACAATCAGTTGCATGTTCATATATCTTCAGTTGCCAGGGCAGCGATGTTAGAGTGGACAGATTGGTTTATTTAGTTTCCTACTTTTACCTATCTTTGGGTCTATGGCTACTCAGGTGCCCCACTCATGTTACTAAGGTACCCATCGGATGAGGTCATCTTCATGGAGTTCTTGAGGCAAGCTCATGAGGTTCACATAGTGTTGAGGGTCAGAAAGAAATCCTCCCTCCATTTTCCATTGGGGATGGGAATTTATACATGCAGGACTACTGCTGATGCTAAGACAATGGTAGATGAGTTAGATAAACTCAGTCTCAAACCTTATAGTGAAAGACGATCATTTGATCCTCATGATGTCTATGCTGGTTGACTTCAAAAGAACTACGCTCATATATCCACTCTTGAAGACTATTGGGCTAATTGTGTAGATGAGTTCGAGGTGTGGAGGCGTAGTTACAGTAGATTCACTCTCCATTAGATGAAAGACTGCTTAAATGAATACATAGAAGGGTTATCAGATGATGACGAGGATGTGCTTCTCCCCATGTATACTCAAAAGTGAATTGAAGATCAACCTCTTCCACAGGTCAACTGGGTTAATAAGGAATCACTTTCAATTGAAGAAAGGACAAGACAAGTCCTCGAGTATAGCAAGGTTTTCTTAACCCTCAAGAGGAAAAACTCTATTCCAGTAGTAGAACCACGAAGAATTGTTCCATCATCCTCCAAACCACAGTCAAAAGGGAAGGGTGTAAGTTAGTCTCAAGAAGGCGTCAAAGGTAGTAGATCAACTAAGAATGTAAGAAGAAGGTTGGATTTCTTAGGCATAGTCATACAAGAGCAGCTTACAGTTGATTTAGAAACTCCTCCTGATGAGCCCATACCTCAGAAAGAAGTAGAGGAGCCACCTTCAACACATGTCTCTATACCTTTGATGAGATCATCACTGATTCATATTGACCTTGATATCAAAGATGATGAAGAGATCACAGTTGTGCCTCCTAAGGCAGTTAGTAAAGATACTATCATGTCTTGGCTTGAGAACTCCTTGGGAAGGGTAAGAAGAAGGCCTTCGTATCAAGTGAATTTTGATGATCTTGATAAAATTTATCAGGAGCCACCTAAGAAGAAAGCAAAGAAACAAGTACACTTTGATAGGAATCCTGATAATGAGATAATCATGGAGACTGCATTGCCCCAAGAAGACAAGAACAGGGATGAGGTGAATATGGATGACTTCGTCATGGTCAAGGATAATCTCAGTAGAAATACCAGACATGCAGATTTGAGTATTTTCAGAGTTGTATATGAAAACCTTCAGGAAAGAGTGCTTAAGGATGGAGAAGATGAGGCAGCCCTCAAGGCTGAAAATCAGCAGCTCAGGCTTTTCATTTCTAACCTTGTCCATGGTTCTTCACAGACAACCCAGTTGCTGCCCTAGGTTTTAGAGACACTAGCTGATCACTAGCAGTTGAGACAGTTGGTCGTTTGTGGGAAAGAAACTCAAGAGTGGATCAAGAGTTTCATTATCAAAGGAAGGGAGATCTTGGCTCGGATGTTCCAGTTGAGAGAGAACACTCATGAACTTCATCAAGGCATCCAAGGATTTGAGCAAACACTGGCTAAAGTAAAGCCTAGGCATGAGATCACCATTGCTGATTTAGACACAGCATACGGTTCAACAGTTTCAAAGGAGCACAAAAGACAAATCCTTGCTTGGAGAGAGCGTCATGTTTTCAAAGTTAAAACTTATGAGAGGATATCCGAAGAATTCATTGTCTATAGGAAAAGGGTGATTGAAGCTCTTCTTTTCATCAACGAGTTTGTCACAGAGATACCTTCTCAATACAGTCTTGAAGATGGGTCTTACGTTAGGCTTGATGAGGTATAGCATAAATTTCAGAGTGTGGTTTGTCGTTGTCAACTAGTTGGTAGAAGGATAGGTCATATTTTAATGATGTCAACAAAGTTTCATAAAGCGGCCAATGAGGTCGAAGATTTCCTGAGATCTATTGCAGATGCTGAAGATATTCTTGAAAAGAGGTGTTTTTCTATTGAAGACATAGATGCACCGAACCGGGACACCATTTCAAACTTTCTCACAGATGTGATCGAGCTTTAAAGTAGCTTTCTTCTAGAAGCTTTCTTTCCCACTTTCTTTCTATTCTTGGAATAATTCTTATCCATTCTTTGAGAAGAGAAAGAAGATAAAATGTAATAGTTGGCGTTTCCTGCTTTTTTTGCTTTCTAGGGTTTTAGTTGTTATCTTCTTTCTAGATTTAGTAATAAAGCTTGCTTGCTGAGCAAGCCCTAGATTGTGAAAGCAAGGAGATTTTAGGGTCCCCTATTCCTCTGCTCATCTATAAATAAGAGCCTTTGCTCATTATATTTTCTTAACGGTGCTAGTGAGAACAAAATGTTGAGCCTATTGTGCCTTGTATTTGTTACTCAAGTATTGTTCAATTGTGTTGTGATAAGCGAATTGTTGAGCCTCTTTAGCCAACAGGGAGTTAGTGTGAATACTATTTCTATTGTGTTAGAGCAAGATTGCAAGCCTCTTTAGCTGCAATTTCTTGTTCCAGGCATGTTAGAAGTGAATCTTGTTCTAGAAATTTGAGTAATAAAATCGTGAGCCTCCTTTGCCTTGGTCCAAAATCTCAAGTTTTCGTTATTTATGTTCTACTTTTATGATCTAGATTTCAACTTACACTTAAGTGTGTAGATGTTTGTTAGAATAGAGTTTATCAAAGTATTTTGTCAGAAGATCTACCTTGTTAATTTCTAGTTTCTCTTGCTCTGCTATTACTTGAGAAGTTAGAAACGTCTTTAGTTTAAGTTAGTCGTAGTTGAACTTCTTATATCAGAAAATATCAGCTACGGCATTTGTGTTTGATAAACCTTGTGCTCTAAGCTAATCAAAAAGATAGGAAACTTAGTTTTAGTTTACTTTCTTTCAAACACCATCAGCAAGAGGGAGCTTCCCCTCCTAATTTGAAGAGCAGTTCATCTATGCATAGTTGTTTGTTTCAAATACGCATACCAGAGGTGCGAATTTAAACACCAACAATTTTCTGGCACCCACCTTGGGGCACAAGGCATTAAACAACAAAGAAAGCTTAGGCTTTATCTCATGGGTATGACTCTCTGGCGTCCTACTGCTCCAGTTCAACAACCTGATCTTACACCTCCAGTTATCCAACCGCATTTCCATATAATTGAAGGAGAGCAAGTAGACATCATCAGCAACCTAAGGAGTTTCATCTTTTAGAAGAAGGAGACCCCTGCTCAGCGGAAAAAAGCTATTGTTATTCTAGACAAGGAAGAAGAAAAAGCCGATATTGCAGCCAGAAGGCCCATCTTGCCACCACCCACGTGGGACTAGGCAATCCTGGCATACATAGTCTATACAAGGAGGAGAACAAGAACAAATCCACTTTTCCAAGAAGAAGTTGATCCTCTCCACACACATCCTACAGAAGTTGGAGAATCATCCAACACAATTCCTAAATCATCCAACACAGTTCCTAAAACATCCAGCGAAGTTCCTGAGTTCAACGAAGTACTTGTGTTCGAGGAAGAAGAAGCCGAAGCAATGGGTGACAATAACAACAACGGTCATAATGAACGTAATCATAATTGGAGAAGAGGTTCCCCACTGCCTTGGGGTGATAATATCGGACCTTTGGCCCTAGGAGCAAATCATGAATTGCCTAAGGGGTCGAGAAAGCACTTTCCATGGTTCCAAGGTGATGGAAGTCAACAGCCTAATGATCATCTTTCAGCCTTTTCAATGGCTTGTTTTGCTTTGCATGTAGCTCATGAAGATATTGTTGTATGTATTTTTGTCGAGACTTTTGTGGGAGCTGCTGCCGAATGGTTCAATCACTTGGAGTCGGGTTGCATCATGAACTGGAATACAATGACTGAAAAGTTTCTTGCAAGGTTCAAGCCAGCTGAAGACAACCACCAATTGTTCGCTCAACTCTCAAATTCAAAGAAGGAGGACAATGAACCAATGAGGGAGTTTGTGGCAAGGTTTAACCTCCTGGTCACTTGTCTCTTGTACACACTCAATCCATCGCCTGAGATCCTATTAAGCAATTTTATCAACGCACTTCCATCAGAGATAGCTTTTATCCTGAGATCAGCTAATGAAATAGAACTAGAAGACACGCAACAAGGTGCCATAGAAATTGAAGACAACATGATCACTTCAGGAAACATCAAAGGAGATGCTATTATGCCTTTGGTTCAGAGTTTTGCTAATCCATTACTACAAAGGGTTGCTAATGAAGTGACTATTCTCAAGAGGCAATTGCCACTCTAGCCTACGCCTCTTGCTCAAGTTACACCACCACTTGCCTTACCTACACCACAACCGTACCAGGCACCACAACAGCCTTATTAGCCACAGCAGCCTTACCAGCCAAGGAGAAATAACTTTCAACCTTACAACAATTATAGGCCACGAGGGCCACCTCTGCCAAGGCAAGCTGCTAACAATACACAAAATGTTGTGTTTTGCTCTTTTCATGATTCCTCTGAACATACCGGAACCACTTGCCCCGAAAAATGTTAGAATGAACGAGATAATGGGATATGCCGAAGTTGCACTTGCACCAAGTTTCCTACCAACTCCAAGTTTGAATGTTGTTCTACCTCAATCGGACAACTTCGATGGTGACTCTGCAATGGGCTACTTTGAAAGTGAACCCGATTTAGAAGATCAAGAAGAAGATGTTTGTCAGTATTCTCTTGCAGTAAATCTTGAGAATCACACCACTCATGTGTTCACTAGAGCTCAACATCTGAAGGCACAAAGAGAAGAAGAAGAAGAAAGACTAAACGTATCAAAAGAAAAAGAAAAAGGAAAAGTAGTAGCTTCTACTTCTAAAATTAAGCCTTCTCAAAAGAACGTGAAAACAGTTGCTGGAGACTCATCTTCAGCAAATTTTGATATTGTAGATTCTTTGATGAAGAACAAAGTGCAGATTTCTCAGTTAGAGTATCTCCAAGATCACCCAGAGCAAGTGGATCGACTTCTCATATTCATGAAGAAAGGACCTACCAAGCAGCCCACATTGCTCGAATCATCCGTTCCGGCAGAAGACAAGCCTAAGCCCTTCTATATTTATCTGTATATAGGGGGTTATAAATTGAGAAATTGTATCATCGATTATGAAGCTTTAGACAACGTCATACCTCTACAAGTGATGAACGCTCTAGGACTTTCATGCACCAAGACAAGGGACAAATGTTACTCACTGGAGTCCAAGTCAGTGCCGCTAGTCGGACAATTAAAAGATGCTCAAGTGAGGTTGGCGGCTTGCCCTGAAAAGAAAATCATGATGACCATCCTGGTAGCTGATATTCTAGCTAGCTACGGGATGTTATTAAGTAGAAGCTTTTGCAAAGACCTCGGTGGAGAGATTCAGATGGATTGGTCTTCTACAAACATTCCATTAAAGAATGGAACTTTCAAGCTGGAACCAAAACCCAAATCTCAATTTGCGGTCGTGAAGTCTCAAGATCCTCAAGCTCAAGTTCTATATGAAGAAACAGGTCTTGGTACTTACGCTATGCTATTAGAGATTCCTGAAGAAAATCAAGAGATTGCATGTATCGCAGAGAAATCAACAAATAGTCCTGAGCTATGGACTTTGCAATTCGACGGTAGTTGTTCCACTGCTGGTTTGAGAGCGGGAGTTGTGATAATTTCTCCTGAAGGATTATTGTATCCCTTTGCATACCGCTTGCAATTTGAATGTACAAATAACACAGCAGAATATGAGGCACTTTTATTAGGTCTCAGAAATGTAAAGGATATGGATATTAAAAATCTCATAGTCGAAGGTGATGCAAAGCTCATTGTGAAGCAAGTTAGAGATCAATTCAAAGTGAAGGCAGATCATCTTTGACACTATAGAAATAAGGTGTGGAATGCAATAGATTGGTTCGAAGCTTTTGATATCAAGTACATTCCACGTCTAGAAAATAGCAGAGTAGATGCACTCGCAGTGTCGGCTTCACTTTTCATGCCACATTCTGACTTCCATCAGAATGCATTTGCCATTGAGTTAATATACAAACCAGCTGTACCTAACAACTATGATAATTGGAAAGTCTTTAATTTCAATGAACACATTAAGGATTTTCTTGTTATGGGAGATAATTTCAAAGAATTGTTCCTTGAAGGCAATTCATTCACTCATAGAGAAGTAGTAATAGAAACCTTTGATGCGCCAAAGGTTGCTAAAGATAAAGAAAGTCCTGAAGAACTAGATACAAGCATAATCCATTTGAAAGGGAATAAGATTACCAAGGGCTTGTTTTCCTTGGAGAATATTTTTGACAGGCATGACAGATATATACAAGATCAGAGAAATTCAAGTGAAAGAACCTCAGTTGAATATCAATAAGTGAATATCAGAACAGTTGACAAGCCTAGGCTTGTTAATCTGGGTACATGTTGTACTACAGAGGAAAGTGAAAGGTTCATCTCTTTGTTCAAGCAATACCGAGATGTCTTCACCTGGTCATATGAAGATTTGAAAGTTTTTACACCAAGAGAATTGTCTCACACAATTCCTCTTAAACCTAAAGTGAAGCCCTTCAGGAAAAAGCAACGACACTATAATCTGCTGATTCAAGATACCATCTACGCGGAAATCTAGAAGATGGTGAATGCAAAGATCATTTTTCTGATTCATCATTCCACCTGGGTGTCGAATATAGTTCCTGTGCACAAGAAGAATGGAGAAATAAGAATTTGTGTAGATTTCAGGAACTTAAATCAATCATCACTCAAGGATAATTATCCTTTGCTGATCATGGATCACACCTTGCAGATGGTTACCGATTCAGAGATGTCCTTATTGGATGGTTTTTCTGGTTATAATCAAATTGCAGTAGCTGAAGAAGATCAGTCCAAGACAACATTCACAACCCCATGGGGTACATTTGCATATGAAAGAATGCCCTTCAGTCTCATCAATGTCGGTGCTACATTTCAGAGAGCCATGGATTTGGCATTTAGAGACTTGAGAAATAAGGTAATTGTTGTCTATCTAGATGACCTCACTGATTTCTCGAAGACATGAGGAGATCACTTTTCACATCTGGGAAAAGTCTTTGAGAGATGCAGATATCACAAAATACATCTTTCTTTGGTATGATGAAGAAGAAGATAGTTTTCAAGTGGACGGAAGAAGGAAAGAAGGCTTTTACCGCAATCAAAGAAGCCATCAACCGAGCTCCCGTGCTAGTTCGTCCTCATTTTGAAAAGGAGTTTATCCTTTATTGTTATGCATCATAATATACTTTTTCTACCATTCTGACACAAAAGTTAAATGAAGAAACTAAGTCTCCAATAGCTTTCATGAGTGCTAGTTTCAAAGACAGCGAATCAAGATACTCTCAGATTGAAAAGAATGCTTATGCAGTGGTTTGAGCTGTAAAGAATTTCATATTTTATATCTTGAATACTCACACCATTGTGTATGTCACAAATCCAGCAGTGAAAAGCGTGCTAACTCAACAAGAGATGGGTTCCAAGAGAGGTAACTGGGTCGCGAAGGTACAAGAGTATGATTTGGAGATCAAGCCAACCAAACTCGTTCGCGGGAGAGGTCTTTGTCAGTTAATAGCAGAAGATGGGTATAAGAAGCTTCAAGATAAAGGAATACCCGAGATTGAACCTGAAGTTAAGGAAGATCTTCCCATGGTCTTACTGATAGAATCTTCAGGAGAATGGTTTACTGAGATATGGTATTACCTAATATATGGTGATTGTCTAAATCACCTAAACAAGCAACAGAAGAGAATGCTAAAGCTAAAGGCATAGAATTATGTAATCATCAGCAATTTCCTATACAAGCGGGGACTTGATGGAACATTTTTGTTGTGTGTTACTAAAGATCAACAGCGGCGCTTGCTAGAAGCCTTCCATAATCAAGCATGCGGCGGTCACTTTTCTTCAAAGGTGACAGCTTTCAAAATCTTGTGGGCACAGTTCTTTTAGCCGACCATGTTCCACAATGCATATGAATGGGTGCCTAAATGTCAGTTATGTCAGCAGTTTGTTGGCAAAACAAAGTTGCCAGCCGCTCCTCTTAGGCTAGTTATTATAGACGCTCCATTTCAACAATGGGGTTTAGATTTTATTGGTCCTATCAACCCACATTCCAGCAAGGGGCATATTTATGTCCTTATAGCCACTGATTATTTCACTAAATGGGTTGAGGCCATTCCCACCAAGCGAGCTACGTTTGAGGTCGTGTGTGAGTTCTTGAAGGAAAACATTGTTACATGCTTTAGGGTGCCTCGCAAAATTGTGACAGATAATGCAACATGTTTCTCATCAGAGGAGCTAATGGAGTTTTGTTTTGATCATAGCATCACTTTATCTCATTCATCTAACTACTAACCCCAGGGTAATGGACAAGTTGAATCATCAAACAAGAACATTGTCACAATCATCCGCAAGTTGGTTGATTCCAGTTAGTAAACTTGGCATAAGAAACTTTATGATACTCTTTGGGCCGACAGAATTACCTCGAAGAGAGCCATTGGTACCTCACCCCTTATCCTCCTATATGGTACAGATGCAATGATACCTATCACATTGGAGTTGTCCACCTTGCAGTTGGCAACTGCAGTAGAAGATGAAGAATTCACAGATCCTATTCAGAAATGTATCATGTACCTGACTAAGCTTCAAGAAGAGAGGGAAGAGGTGGTAGATAGAATCACTCAGCACCAGGATCGGGTGAAGAAAATTTTTGACAAGAAAGCTCACCAACGAGATTTCGAGGTTGGAGATCAAGTTCTTCTATGGGATAAGAGACATGAGCCCAAGGGAATGCATAGAAAATTTGATTCCTTGTGGCTAGGACCTTTCAGAATTCACAAGTTCGCAAGAGAGAATACCTATATTCTCTCGTGCTTGGATGGAAGTATCCTCCCTCTACCACACAGTGGGCAGTACCTGAAGCACTTCGTAGCCTCGGGGGTGGAGTAAGTTATCTCAAGAACAATCTTTGTAAATAATTTTTCTTTATTTTTCGTAATGTGTTTCCCCTTTCTGTGATGTGATCGTGATGTTGTGTTTCCCCTTTCCATAACAGTCCTGTTGTGTAATACATGATTAGGATTCTTGTTTTAGGTGATTTGTAGGAAAGTCCAACAATTAAGTGAATATTAGGAAGTCTGGTTATAGGTGACTTAGGGAAGTCTTGCAACTAGGTGATTAGGAATAATGTTGAATCCGATACCCAATGGACAAGGCACTGATCTAAGCTCAAAACTCCAGAGATTCTATGGTTCTCCTATGTCATAAGTATCCATCAGGGTCCCCAAATAGAGCCAATGTTGTACCCCAAAATTAAAATTTTTGTTACACTTACACATTTTCAAGTAATGAGTAAAAGTCTCGTCAAATTAGTCAAAAAGGTCAAAATTTGGGTGTGAACGTCTTGCATGACGGGTTAAAATGTAAAATTTTCAAAATCTGACGATATGGGTCTTCTTAGAGCGGCTTAAACAACAAAACCCAAATATCAGTTTTTCATCCCTAAATTTTACAAAAACTGCTATTTTTAGAAATTTTCTCAAAATAGTAACATTTTATGGGTTTCTCTGGGTTTCTTTCAAAATGGATACTGGCAAAATTTTCTAAAAATAGAAAGGTGGTCCGCCAATGTCCAAACTAATTTTGATTGGCTCAAATTATGACTAGAGCAGTCAGAATCTCAAACAGATCAGTTTTTCCCTAGTGGGTCTATTCTACTTTTTCATAAGCATATCTGGACCTCCAAAGTCATCAATGGAGGTCATTCGACTGCCAGGTGCCAGATTCAACACGCAAACTGCTCGACAGAAGGAGAATTCATGAATGAGCATGAGAAACAAGAAAGAAATTTAAAAATCATGAAAATTTTCTAACACTAGTGACTTTGGGCGCCCCAGTTGAAGAAGGGTGCCCATCTTTTTAGGGAACCAAATGTTGAAATTAGGGTTTGTGCCTCTAGTCAAACTTGTCGAGTTCTCTGCCAGCTCCACGATGGATTTAACGATACAGTTATCAGATTACGCAGTCATCCAAAAGTCGAGGCCGAACAGGAGGTATCCACACAGAGGTCAAAACAAAGAATTTGAAAAAATATCAAAAATTGACTAAGTGTTGGTAAAGTGGGTGCCCCTGGTGAAGAAGGGTGCCCAACTTTTTGAGGCACCAAATTCAGCCATTAGGGTTCAAGAATATGTTTGATCTTTCTAGTGTCTTGTCAACTTCACCATGCCTACCTTCATCAGATCATCTGACTGTCTAGACTCTAGCAAATTTAGATCAAAGACGAAGGTACATAATTCAACACTCAAAGTCAAAAAATCAAAAATAGGCTAAGTCTGGTAAAAATGGGCGCCCCTGGTGAAGAAGGGCGCCCAAGTTTTCAAGGGGTCTATCAGATGAATTTGCAAATGAGTTTCTAATATGATCTCTTCACGATTGATCCAACTTTCAAACGAGATGCTCAGAACACCTATCGGAGGTCGCAGTCGCCAAATCTGAAGCACCGAACAGAGGATCTGACAAAGGTTAAGAATGAAGATTCAAAAGCAAGCAACAAAAAAGTGAAAATTTGACTATGGATGAAATGGGTGCCCCTAGTCAAGAAGGGCGCCCAAACTTTTGAGGGGTCAAATTTCACTTTCCAACAAAATCTCTTCTAGAAGACCCCTTCTCATTCTTTGTCAGCTTTGCGATGAGCACAACCATCAACCGATCTGACACCTGGAACACCAGATTCGATGAAATCATCTGTAGAAGAGGAGCTAATGAAGAAATTGAAGATTAGAAAAATGGCAACACTGTGAAAGTTCGAAGCCCCTGTAAGGAAAAGGCTCCCGTGAATTCGAAGGCCGAAACGAAGTTTTTAGCTAGAGATTCCTCCAGAACATCCTTCTCATAATCAGTTAGGCTCCACCGTGAAATCTTCAGCTCGCCTGATGGATCAATCTGCAAACAAGAAATCAGAGGTGAAGTAGCATGTCAAAATGGTGAAAAGTTGAAAAAACCAAAAAATTGACTAACACTGGAGGAAGTGGGCGCCCTTGTTGAAGAAGGGCACCCAACTTCTCATGCCTTAGAAAAATTTCAAGATTTTTCAAGATTTTCAAAAGTTTCAAAATTACAAGTGAAGAAGGATGGCATCCGGGTTCATTGAACTGAGGATTTAGGGTTTTTGAAATAAAAACAAAAGAAAGCAAAGCAAAAACAAAACCCTAAGTCTATTTAACATCATTCTTTCATTAAATTTTTATTATATTTGCAGGTGGAATCCAGAGGAGAAAGTTGGAGCAGCAAATTTGAAGAATTTTTATCATTCAAGAATTCATTCTTGCTGGTTTTTCATCAGATTTTTCAGATCAACAAGCATAAATCCTTGCTTTTTCAAGTTTTTTTATCTAGAAGATCGAATTTTTCAAGCAGAAGGCCAAGGTTTTCAAAATTTCAATCATCTGGGTCTTTTTACTTCAATCTTCTGAAGAAATTTTCAAGAAATTCATCAAGTTGCAGGGAGTGCTTTTATTTTGCATGTCAATGAAAACCTCAGTGCATTCAGATTTCAACCATCTGGGTCCTTTCCAATCAGTCTTATGAAGAAAACCCATTTCGCAGCTTTTTTTCAAGAAAGTTCAAATTCTACGGTTGGCTGCTTTTTTGATCAATCATCAGGGTTTTGCAAATCCAATCATTTGGGTCCATTTCTATTCATATTCTGAACAAAGCCCAGATGTCAGCTTTTTCAAGAAAATTTGAAGAAATTAGGGTTTGCTACTTTTTCAGTAAAAAGTCAAAATTTTCAAAAATGAATGATCTAGGTTGTCTTGCAATGAAATTCTAAACAAAACCCATATCTCATAAAAAAATTCAAAAAATTTGTCCGTTGGAGCGAGAAAATCAACTTTCTAAAAGTAGAAATTGCTCAAAACTTGTCAGAACTAGGGTGAGTTTACAGTCATTCTTCAAGTTTTCTGAAATGGAGTACACTCCCAATGTTTTCAAGTCTGAATTAGCTCTTTATCACGACTACATCAAAACAGCTAAGACAGACCTGCGTCATGTCAAACGGGTGTTCGATTTACACGCCTTGGAGAGAGCAGGCAACACCTCAATCAGGAACCTGGGACACTCTGGACTCCTCGCAGTAGCGTCAATTCCTATTTCAGTTCAGAGTCTTGAGTTTGTAATCGCTTGCATTAAGCATTACAACCCGGCTACTAGGGAGATTCAGTCAGCTGATAGCAGTCTGAAGCATGATGTGATCGAGAAGTGTTTTTCTATTCCCCCATGCCCTGAAAGTGTCACTGTTTCAAAGGGCGAATGTGAAAGAATATGGGAGATGCACAAAGATAAATATAGTAAGAAGATTGCACAAAGATGGATGAAGGAGAAACATAAAACATTTCCTAAGAACATCGGGCGAGGAGAATTCAAAGATGAGATCGCCATCATCATCACCTTGCTCAGCAAGGTCACTGGTGCAGAGGATGCTACCAAGTTTCAGCCTTGGATGTTTTATGCCATACCCCACATCATGAAGAAGACCGAATTCTATGATTGGCCTACCTTGATCAATGATAGTATACATCAGCAAATAACTGAATATTTCCAATTTCATGTATTCCATATGGGTTTTTACCTAGTCTACCTGGCGGCCTATCAAGGTCAATTCAGAGGATTGAACACCAAAGGATCACTGAGTGTGCAGCATATATATAACTACTACCCTTAGTTGGAATTCACGAAGTCATTGCATCACTACAAAAGAGTGAACGAGGCTTTTCTAATGTACACAGTACGGGATCTGGACAATGAGTTGCATGTTTGTATATCTTCAGTTGCCAGGGCAGCGATGTCAGAGTTGACAGATTGGTTTATTCAGTTTCCTACTTTTACCTATCTCCAGGTCTATGGCTACTCAGGTGCCCCACTCATGTTACCAAGGTACCCATCGGATGAGGTCATCTTCATGGAGTTCTTGAGGCAAGCTCACAAGGTTCACATAGTGTTGAGGATCAGAAAGAAATCCTCCCTCCATTTTCCATTAGGGATGGGAATTTATACATGCAGGACTGCTGTTGATGCTAAGACAATGGTAGATGAGTTAGATAAACTCGGTCTCAAGCCTTACACCGAAAGACGATCATTTAATCCTCATGGTGTCTATGCTGGTCAACTTGAAAAGAACTACGCTCATATATCCGCTCTTGAAGACTATTAGGCTAATTGTGCAGATGAGTTCAAGGTGCGGAGGTGTAGTTACAGTAGACTCACACTCCATTAGATGAAAGACTACTTAAATGAAGACATAGAAGGGTTATCAGATGATGACGAGGATGTGCTTCTCCCCATGTATACTCGAAAGCTAATCAAAGATCAACCTCTTCCATAGGTCAACTGGGCTAATAAGGAATCACTTTCAGCTGAAGAAAGGACAAGACAAGTCCTCGAGTATAGTAAGGTTTTCTTAACCCTCAAGAGGAAAAACTCTATTCCAGCAGCAGAACCATCGAGAACTATTCCATCATCCTCTAGAGCATAGTCAAAAGGGAAGGGTGTAAGTCAGTCTCAAGAAGGCGTCAAAGGCAGTAGATCAAGTAAGAATGTAAGAAGAAGGTTGGATTTCTCAGGCATAGTCATACAAGAGCAGTCTACAGTTGATTCAAAAACTCCTCCTGACGAGCCCGTACCTCATAAAGAAGTAGAGGAGCTGCCTTCAACACATGTCTCTGTACCTTTGAGAGGATCATCACCGATTCATATTGACCTTGATATCGAAGATGATGAAGAGATCACAGTTGCGCCTCCTAAGGAAGTTAGTAAAGATACTATCATGTCTTGGCTTGAGAACTCCTTGGGAAGGGTAAGAAGAAGGCCTTCGTATCAAGTGAATTTTGATGATCTTGATAAAATTTATCAGGAGACTCCTAAGAAGAAAGCAAAGAAACAAGTACACTTTGATAGGAATCCTGATAACAAGATAATCATGGAGACTGCATTGCCCCAAGAAGACAAGAACAGGGATGAGGTGAATATGGATGACTTCGTCATGGTCAAGGCTAATCTCGGTAGAAATACCAGACATGCGGATTTGAGTATTTTCAGAGTTGTATATGAAAACCTTCACGAAAGAGTGCTTAAGGATGGAGAAGACAAGGTAGCCCTCAAGGCTAAAAATCAGTAGCTCAGGCTTTTCATTTATAACCTTGTCCACGGTTCTTCACAGAAAACCCAGTTGCTGCCCTAGGTTTTAGAGACACTAGCTGATCACCAGCAGTTGAGACAATTGGTCATTTGTGGGAAAGAAACTCAAGAGTGGATCAAGAGTTTCATTATCAAAGGAAGGGATATCTTGGCTCGGATGTTCCAGTTGAGAGAGAACGCTCATGAACTTCGTCAAGGCATCCAAGGATTTGAGCAAACACTAGCTGAAGTAAAGCCTAGGCATGAGATCATCATTGCTGATTTAGACACAGCCTACGGTTCAACAGTTTCAAAGGAGCACAAAAGAAAAATCCTTGCTTGGAGAGAGCGTCATGTTTTCAAAGTTAAAACTTATGAGAGGATATCTGAAGAATTCATTATCTACAGGCAAAGGGTGATTGAAGCTCTTCTTTTCATCAACTAGTTTGTCATAGAGATACCTTCTCAATACAGTCTTGAAGATGGGTCTTACATCAGGCTTGATGAGGTACAGGATAAATTTCAGAGTGTGGTTCACAGTTGTGATCCAGTTGGTGAAAGGATAGGTCATATTGCAGTGATGTCAGCAAAGTTTCTTAAAGCGGCCAATGAGGTTGAAGATTTCCTAAGATCTATTGTAGATGCTGAAGATATTCTTGAAAAGAGGTTTTTTTCTATTGAAGGCATAGATGCACCGAACCGAGACACCATTTCAAACTTCCTAGTGGATGTGATCGAGCTTTAAAGTAGCTTTCTATTCTTGAAATAATTCTTAACCATTCATTGAGAAGAGAAAGAAGATAAAATATAATAGTTCGCATTTCCCGTGTTTTCTACTTTCTAGGGTTTTAGTTGTTATCTTCTTTCTAGATTTAGTAATAAAGCTTGCTTGCTGAGCAAGCCCTAGATTGTGAAAGCAAGGATATTTTAGGGTTCCTTACTTCTCTACTCATCTATAAATAAGAGCCTTTGTTCATTAGATTTTCTTAACCGTGCTAGTGAGAACAAAATGTTGAGCCTATTGTGCCTTCTATTTGTTACTCAAGTATTGTTCAATTGTGTTGTGATAAGAAAATTGTTGAGCCTCTTTAGCCAACAAGGAGTTAGTGTGATTACTATTTCTATTGTGTTAGAGAAAGATTGCAAGCCTCTTTAGCTGCAATTTCTTGTTCTAGGCATGTTAGAAGTGAATCTTGTTCTAGGAATTTGAGTAATAAAATCATGAGCCTCCTTTGCCTTGGTCCAAAATCTCAAGTTTTCGTTCTTTATGTTCTACTTTTATGATCTAGATTTCAGCATACATTGAAGTGTGTAGATGTTTGTTGAAATAGATTTTATCAAAGTATTTTTTCAGAAGATCTACCTTGTTAATTTCTAGTTTCTCTTGCGCTGCTATTACTTGAGAAGTTAGAAACATCTTTAGTTTAAGTTAGTCGTAGTTGAACTTCTTATATCAAAAAATCTCAGCTGTGGCATTTGTGTTTGATAAACCTTGTGCTCTAAGCTGATCAAAAGATAGGAAACTTCGTTTTAGTTTACTTTCTTTCAAACACCAGCAGTAAGAGGGAGCTTCCCCTCCTAATTTGAAGAGAAATTAATATGTGCATAGCTGTCTGTTTCAAATACGCATACCAGAGGTGCAAATTTAAACGCCAACAAGGTAACCATGTACAAATGCAATAATGAGGTAGAGAAGGAAAACCCAGTGGGACAAAACCCCATACAATGAGATGACTGCTGCAAAGAAGCACTAGAAGAACATTGTGGAGTAACACTAGAACTGAAATCTAGCAAGAAAGGAAAGATACTTTTGTCTACAATTAACCAAAGTGGAATCATAATAATGCGACAATAGACCCGATGCCATGGAACATTGGAAAACTCACAAACTAGAACAACCCTAGAATTTGTGAAGCAACACTAGATGAAATGATGACAAAATTTGGAAACCGCATATCTTGATGCTGATGCCAAATTGAGACTAAAACTCTTCCATGGGAACAAGTACCATAAAGACTCTGGAAAATTAACCATAAAAACATGGCCCTCAAACTGAGAAGGATCTAAACCAATGTGGATCAATAATCATAAACTCTTAATCTGAAGTGTGAATCAATGTGAATATGATATGTATCAAGCAAGAGCATGATGTGGCCAAAAGAAACTAAGAAACCAAATATAACCCATGCGAGTTGTCAACAAATCAAGATGAGATCAAAGTGCATGCACACTCTAATCAGATTATTATACAAGAAATCCCCTTGATGGAACTTTATATCAGTTCATTTATTACAATAACCCAATGATTGTAAAAGGATAATTTTAAACATGCATAAACAGAAAATAAGATGATGTGATACTGAAATGATTTTCAAATATTCAAGTTTCACCCTTCCAACTGCCAAAACATCCAAGTAATCTCTAAAACACCCATTGGGACAAATCTAGAATAATGATCAACCTGGGATAGATATAGAAAAAAGTGCATGGACAACAAAATAGAGCTCCTCAATACTTTTCCAACATCGCAAAGATGGAAAAAATTGGAGATTGTGGCAAAAAGTTATGAGCTCAAAAGCCATAAATGAACATCTGACTTCACACAACAATAAATTCAGCTAAACAAAAAAATACTAAAAAATAAACTATACCACAAGAAAGTGCTTGGAACCATCTTTTTGGCGATATCTCGTTTGCCTGATTTTGATACCGTATGCCCAAGTTATGCTAAAAAGAAAAAAACTGCTCCTTGAAGGAAAACTAGGGTTAGGAGGAGGCATAAAGGGCCGGTCATACAATGACATCATCATGATGTCATTCATTCATGAGTTTAAATTTGACGGCCATCTGGCCATCATGGCAAAAAAACTCCTCCCCTGCAAAAAATTTGAGAGCTGTCAGAATATGCTGAAATGAAAGGGAATATTCCTTGTTTGAGTTTCACCATTTTTTGTGTTGGGAGTTGCCGGAGATTTTTGGAGGCTGCCAAAAAAACTTTTGCAGCCACCAAAATTTCTTTTGCATTTGTCGGCTGTGTTGAAGCCCGTCGAAGGTTGATATGTAGCTGCCAGCGTGCGATGGAAGGCTGATGGCAAGGGCCCATCCCACCCTGCTATCGTCAGGCCTATGGACCTATCGCAGCAGGGTATGACATACCCTACAACCGTAGGCTTTAAAAGCCTAAAAAACTTCTTCTTTTTTAATTTTTCAATAAAAAAATGATTTGTTGTTTGTTTTAAAAAAAACATTCTAGAAAACAAATTGGAAAACCAAAAAAAAATATTAATAACCCTGTACTTGTGCACCTGCACGAAAATTGAGACAAAATGGGGCATAGATTTGTATGGATCTACATGCCTCTAAAAAAAATTGCCTCTCATTGTAACTACTCAAATTTGAGCAAAATGACATTTGATCTTAGGGTTTTTGGGTGTTGTGAATGCGATGGTGGTGTTCGTTTTGCTCCAGAATGCACCAGAAAAATGCTTAAAGTCAAATCCCTCGAGAAACCCCAAATGAACTCTGCACTGAATCTCTCCAAAAATATGAGGAGCTGCATATCAAGGCTCTGATACCATGTTAGAAACCAAGATCAAACATGCAAACCAAAAAACCTTCCACAAAAGAGAAAAAGAAAAAAAAAAGCTATTGGAAAAAGATGTGCAAATAATATTATTCAAGAATTCATAATTACATGAGATGATTTGCTTTATAAAAACAAATTATGCATAACCCTAATCTTATCTTAAGCAACAAGATAGCTCAACAAGATAAGGATGAGAATAATTAAACTAGGAATTAAAATATTACCTAAGTAAAGTTATGTAAGTGTAATTAAATATTAATTACACTAACATTTGTAGGATCCATGGATACAATGCATAATTAGGTTTTCAAGTATCTTGAGGACATGAATAGTAAGTATAAGGAGCAGGCAGATGTAAAAAGGAGACATAAGGAATTTGATTTTGGATATGAAGTTATGGTATATCTTAGGAAGGAAAGATTTCTAGTAGGAACATACAATAAGCTAAAGATGACGAAGTTTGGACCATGTAAGATTCTCATAAAGTTTGATTCAAGAAATGCATATGAAGTGGAGTTATTAGAGACATTGAGTACATATCACCTATTTTTAATAATGTAGAAATTTATGAGTATCATGAAGGATAGTCAAGTGAGAGTACCAATGAAGTAGATTTGAAGGAGCAATTACCACATCAAGCACTAGAACAGAATGAGTAGATTTTGGATACCAAAATGGAAGGAGCACTAGGAACAAGTAGTACAAGGAGTACCAGGTAAAGTGGAAAGGCAGACCAGTTGAGGTATCATCATGAATTTCTCAGGTTGAGGTGGATCACTTTGGGTTTCCTCTAGCCTCTGGAAAGTGAGGGACTCACTTTACTTCCAACCTCAGATGTCTAATGTAGGAGCATCCCTAGTTGTAAAGCAATCTTGTATAAACCAAAAAAATATATTTTCTTACAATTTAGTCAGTAGTTGTCAATAGCATTTTCTTCTGCATCGTACTGCATCAATTTTTCTCAACTTGTAGAGCAGGATATATACTCTACACAAGGTCATCTACAACATATCTAGATTTTAGGTTGTTTGTATTTTTCTACAAAAAGTTATCGTTCTCAGAAGTTTACTATTAATTCTCAATCAGATCATTTAGGGCCTATCTAGCTCAGGTTTATTGTGCAGACCATTTCTGGAATGTGCAGAGCTTAATAGAACATCGTTCAATATATTTTTGGGTATGAGGGATCTTTCTTCGAGATCTTCAATTTTTTTGCTTCATTGATGTGTCATCTTTCATGTTATTAGACTAACCTACACATTTGACAATCTTTTGGGTTTTTCGACCCTTACATGGATCATAATTGGAGCTGGAGAATCATATTTAAGATCATTTATAATCTGTTGGAAGCAGGGCATCTTATATTTACAAGCCCAAATGGTTAATAATTAGTATTTCTAGTCTTTGGACTGTAATAAGGCCCACGTGCCAATTGTAATATCTATAATGCCTTGCAAAAGGGATGTGAGCCCTTAGACATTCCACATGTGGCATATGATGCATGTAAGACTTCAAGTTCTTGGATCAATGATAATATATGTTTATTGAGTATTTCTTGTTGTAAAGTCATAAAATTGTACCACTTGCAATTTCACATACATTTTTGTATCCACTTTAGTGTCCACTCCCTTACAATTTGTGTAGGCTCATTTTAGCCCTTGCATCATCCTTTTCCCCTCTCAGAATGCTTAGGTCCCCTTTTCAGTAGCTACCTTCGTGCATCAACTTTGCGTCAAAACTTGTGATTTTCTCATTCTCATCATTTTGTAGCGTGAAATATCTAGAAACTAACTAGTGCACCACATGAATGTTCAAGTGTCGTGCTAGAGTCCCATGACATTTCAATGTTTGAACAACCATTTTTTAGTGCCTTTGTCACTTGTCAACTACTTTTGTTGGTGGTAACGCCCTGGAACACCTTGTAACAGCTTGAGAACCTTCGTTTCCCTCCTATTATAGCTTTTAAATCAATCTCTTTCATTCTATTGCACTCTCGAGCTCTTTCTCTTTGGATATCTCCTCATTATCTCTCGGAAGTCTTTCTCTCTTGCTATCTTCCTTGCATATCTCTTTATAGCTTGCTACAACAACACTCTTTTCAACTCTCTTAGATCTCATAGCTATCTCTCTCTGGCTTCCTTAAGCTTTGCAGGTGATATATTGCTTATCTTATACATCATTGAGAATCTTCGAATTTCTCACATCCCATTTCTATGCATTTTATTATCTCATCTATCAAATCTATCATGTGACACGAGTTCTCCTCCTTGAGTAGCGTTTTCTTTTATTGCTCGTTGTTTCTATATTGCTTTGTGTCTTTATATTCTCTATCTATCTAGCTGTCCATGGAGGTGGGAACACCAAAATGGGGGTTTGATTGTGGCAAGCCCCTAAACAACCCCAATATATTTCCTTAGTCTTGTGTGTGTAGGTATCAAAGATATTCATTTACTAGAGGCTTCATTACTTGGGTTGTTGTGATCACTTTCTTTATCCTCTTTAGTTTTATCATTTACTTTACCTTATTTCACTTCTATTATATATTTTGTTACTCTCTCACATTCAAAGAGTTTTTAGTAGTCATAATAGAAGTAGTCACTCTGTTGTTTTCTCTAACATTCTCGATTTTCAGTCCATACAAGACACTAGTGTACCTCTAGGACACTAGTGCGCCACATTGACATTCATTTTTTGTGCTGCCATCCTTGGCCGAAAACTTGCTAGTTTATCCAAAAGACATTTGTGATCTACTCATTTTGATTCTAAAACTCTTGCTTTGTTCATTGAGGTAGTTTGAGGTAATTTAGCTGGGTAGCTCATTCCCTAGGACTCTCTTGAGAATAAAGAGACTCACGAGTAGCCAATCCCCCTTTTCTATATTTTTTTGAACCCGACATGAACACCCCTTCCAAAAAAATGGATAAATAAAATATTTATCCAAGTTCCAAAACAAAAATTTTGGGGCATTGCCCCAAACCCCATTCCATATATCGTCAAAATAGAAGTAATGTGTTGACCTTCAGCTAGCTTTTTTATTCATTAGTTATTATATTTAGCTTACAATTTTCAAAATGAATTTAATGTCTTCTTTTATTATTTCAGTTTCTAACTTTATTCAAAGTGTTAATGATGTTCCATTCTATGCATGTGATGGTAACTTGGCTTTACCCATGTCCCTCGGTATCTTTGATCCTTCTCATGAAATTCCTCACTTTCAAGGATATTTTGTTGCAAGAAGATGAAATCATTGATACTTTTCTTAACATTACTCTACCTTCTCTTCATTTCAATGCACTCTCTTCTAGAGATGATGCATTAGTGAATGATGAATCTCTTCTCTATTCCAATGCACTCTCTTCTAGATATGACATCTTACTAAATGAGAAATATTGTCTTATATATAATCTCGCACAGATCAAAGCTAAGAATAAATCTACTAAAATTTATGATGAATCTATAAATATAATCTATGTGTTTGCTACCCCTCAAAGGCCTAAGATACTAGGCATTTATCTAACTTCGGCTAGTCCTTCTTCTAAAATAATTTGTTCTATTCATGGTGTTCCATTTAATAGTGATTATCTTGATCTTTCTATGGCTCCTTCTTATAGAGCAATATCCCATACTTATAATACTAGAAAGAATAAATTATTAAATGTTAATCAACCTACTTATTTATCAACCAAGTCTTCCTTCAACACCTAAACCTACAACTAAAGCACCTGGTGATTACAATCATGTTGAGCAACAAAATAGCAGTATGATACAAATATATAACTTGAAATAGTAGTATGATACAAATATATATAGCTTGAAACATCACTATGATATAACCAAGAAAAATAGTATGATACAAATATATAATGGTGTAAATGAAAGGGTTTGAAATATTTCTATCATACTGTTGTTTCAAATTATATAAATTTTTCATAACGTTATTTTAGAAATGGTTACCATACATGTTACACTAATTGTAATTGAATAAAAAAATATATACATCTAATTAATTTGAATAGTAGATGAAGAAGGCTATAGGAAACATATATCTATCTTTGCAATATATAGTTGTATATACCATACAACTCTATCAAACAAGGTTACAAATATTTGTATCATACATTTGGGTACTGATTGTTAGATTGTGAACACTTTTGTTGTGATTGTTTTGAAGGTTTATAACTTGAAACAAAAGTATGATATAAACATAAACAACCTATTTGTACATGTTAGAGTCACTGTAATTAAAGAACAAACCATACATCTAATTAAGTTGAATGTAAATGAAGAAGGCTATAGGAAACTTACGTTAGCTATCTATCTCTGCTATATCATAAAGGTTAGGAAATATTTGTACCATACTATTGTTTGAAGCTATATATAAATATTTGTATGTTGCTTCAAAAATAGGCGTCAACCGATATCACAGTTAGTTATAAGGGAGGGGCCTATATTGGTTCGAGGTTGTGTCATGGGTATACAAGGTGACATCAAGTGTAGGTGGAATGATACATATGTATGCAATAGTTTCTGAAGATTATCATGATACATATACTTTTCATTCAAAACCCATAAATGCAATTTATTTAAATGTAAATGAACAAGGCATATGAAACACCAATTTCTAATTCCAAACACGCATAAAGTAATTCATTTAAATGTAAATGGACAAGGCATATGAAATATCAATTTATATATCTATGCATAAATAAAACTGAAGCAACAGGTTTCAGACATATCGTGTAAGTTGAAGGAGGTGGTTGCATTGCTTTGGAGGAGCTCGTTCTTGATTAGGTGTCTCTAGTAGTAACTTAGAAATATGAAATGGTCAATAGGTAGCTTGCATCACACAATTTTGTCTCTTGTATAAATAAATAGGTTGTAAGAATTTGAATCGGTAGGTGCAAGTGGAGAAATTTGAATTTTGGGAGGGAATTTGATCTTGCATTGAAGGAATTAATGGTAGAAGTGATATGAAATGGGTACGCAGAAAATCTGGTTGGTGATTTGAAAGGAGATTTCAAAAATTTGTAATTGTAATCAGTTTAAATATTTTGTTATGATTAATTTAATTTAATATTTAATTGTAAAGTATGGCTAATATAATTACATGTTTTTTTGCAAAATTGTATTGCATAGTGAGCTTGAAAGTTCTTTTTTTCATTTTTGCAAACAAATTTAAAAAAAGACTGGTGTATATGGACATGGTGGAACCAGTAGTTTGACAAAAAAAGATGAATAATGGAAAAATATATATTGTAATATGTTAAAGTGTATTTCCAAGTTGATTAGTTGACAATGGGTTTTGTACATGTCAACTCACTTTTAATGCAATAAAACATATATTCTAAATAAAAATATATCCATTTGCATTAACCTACATTTGGGAAAGTGGCAAACAATACTTATATTGTAGAAATAAATATATCTATTTTCATTCACCTAATCTTGGGAAGGTGGCAAATAAATGCTCTAACTATGATAGGACATAATATGAATTTGACATGAACCTACCCTATTGTATTAATACAAATGTTTTTTTTTTAAATAGCTCTTTTATTGTTAATAAGTGGAGCCCAAGCTCTCATCTTCTATACCCACCCATGACACAACCCCTACCCACATCGGTTCCTCTCCTTTAATAAGGGAAAGGGGTCCATGGTGGGTAGGGGTTTAATGGTGGGTATAGAAGCAGGCTTGAGTGGGCCCCATAGTGGGTAGGCTTAATATCTAATAAACTTACACTTAATATCCAATTGCAAAACACTTTTATCCATAAAGTACACAAACTGACAAATCATGTGATGCCACATCAGCACACCAATAATTCATGACTTAGTGACCTGCTATCAATCTCACCTTTTTTTGGAGCCTTTTTGGATACCTTCACAAAAAGCATGCTAATGTGGCATCATATTTGATGATGTGGCCTTGAAACCAATTTTTATAAAGAGGGGACTTGTCAAATAAGCTCCTTACAAATTTGAGAGTGATTGAATCTTTCACATAAGACTTTGAGAAATGGGAAGTTAAGGTGGCCCACCATAGACTCCTCTCCCTTTTAACTCCATATCAGATTTTATGTCAAAATCTACCTTTTTTATTTTTTCCCGGAAAGGTAGCCTTTAGCTTGTTTACACGGTACACGTTTTATATGATGGTCGAGGCGCGAGAAGGGAAAACACGCAAAAACAATGGAAACTTTGGAATTCGCAAATAGGTAAATCTGTACCATTTTGTAAGCTTCGTTTACTCTAATTTATTTTCCCATTCTCAGCTATATTGCTCTTTCAATTTTGGCTTCTATGGAAAGAATTATTTCAATCTGCTGGCCATATGCCCTGAATTTTTCTTTTCTTATTTTGATATATGTTGCTGATTTTGTCTTATGTTCGAACAGAAAATCGAAGTCGAGCTGGAGCTCGACAGTGGAAGGCGTGACGGTGGTTCTTGTACTTTTGCTCCTGCCCACCTCGCTTAACGTTCAGGCGCACACAAATTTTATCTTTAACCAATTCAATGCATCGACCCTCGAATTGTTTGGGAATGCTTCACTGCAGTCCAACGCAATCTCCCTTGATGGTCAATTGAAATACAGTATTGGCCGTGCTTTTTATCGACATCCTGTGCGTATGAAAGATCGTGGCTCTCTGAATTCGACTCTCTCTTTCAGCACAACTTTTGTGTTTAGCATTGTTCCTTCTTCAGATTCACCACCTGGGTTTGGAATGGCGTTTCTAATGACGCCCTACAGATCTCTTGAGGGAATTTTTCCAGGTCCATACCTTGGCTTGATTACCAATATTGTGGGACAGGCCTCTAATCATCTGTTTGCAGTCGAGTTCGACACATTTAAGAACTTGGAATTTAGTGATATCAACAACAATCATGTTGGTGTGGATTTCAACGACCTCTGGTCTGCAAACTCTACGCCTGCAGGCTACTGGATTAACAGCAGCCGATTCCAAGAATTGCATCTCGTCAGTGGACAGAATATTCAAGCTTGGATTGATTATGACCATCTTCAAAGTGAGCTCAAAGTCACCATAGGGGAGGCTGGTCTTGATCGCCCACAAAAACCGCTTTTATATATGAAAAATATATCCCTGTCCAGCATTCTAGAAGAAGAAATCTACGTTGGTTTCTCAGCATCTACGGGAGTCTTTTATGAAGAGAATTACATCCTGTCCTGGAGCTTTTCTACAAACGGAATGGCCCAGCCCCTGAATACATCTAATCTTCCATCCTTTGTGCACAGAAAACCCATGAAGAGTTCAAACTCCGGACTGATAGCTGGCATTAGCACAGCTTGCATCTTCCTCATCCTCCTGGTGGTCGCAGCATCACTTGTGCGGTTGAAGAAAAACCAGCACAGAGATCTTATCGAAGAATGGGAAATGGAGTATTGGCCTCACAGGTTTAAGTACAAAGACCTACATATTGCAACCAAGGGCTTTCGAGAGGAAGAACTTTTGGGATCCGGAGGCTTTGGTCGGGTATACAGGGGAGTGCTTCCCACAAACGGCCTCCAAGTAGCGGTGAAATGTATCCTCAGAGAAACCGACGATGGTGTGAAGGAATTCATAGCAGAAATCTCCAGTCTTGGTCGGCTCCATCATCGAAATCTCGTTCAGATCAGAGGGTTCTGCAAGCGGGGAAAGCAGCTATTCATAGTTTATGACCACATGCCAAATGGGAGCCTGGACAAGCTGATATTTGGAAAGCCACAGAAGGTGCTCGAGTGGGATCACAGGTACAGAATCCTCAAAGATGTGGCTGCAGGTTTGTTGTATCTTCACGAAGAGTGGGAGCAATGCGTAGTTCACAGGGACATCAAGTCCAGCAACGTTTTGCTGGACTCGGAGCTGAATGGAAAGCTAGAGGATTTTGGGCTTGCCCGTCTGTACGAGCATAACCGAAACCCGAACACTACTCGTGTGGTAGGAACGCTGGGGTACATCGCACCAGATCTCCTACACACAGGGAAGGCCAGCCCCGCCACAGATGTGTTCAGCTTTGGTATTTTTATGTTGGAGGTTGCATGCGGAAGGAGGCCTGTCGATCCTGCCTTCTCCCCTGATCAAACAGTTATGGTGGACTGGGCGAGAGAGTTGCATGCCACAGGCAGTCTGATGGATGCAGCCGACCCAAAACTTGATGGCCAATATGTTGAAGGTGAGATGGAGAGAGTGCTCAAAGTGGGGCTGATCTGTTCCAATCCTCACCCAGAAGGCAGGCTTGGGATGAGACAAGTTCTCCAAATACTTGAAGAAGAAGCTCCAATACCGGGTTTTGACTCTCCCTTTCATTTGCATACGACTCCACCCAGCAGTACTGGGAAGTATTTACCATATTACAGTCGCAGCGCAGATGCTTCCATTTCCAGTTCTCTAGACGGACGGTAGACTCTGCGCAATCAGGTCAAGCTCATTTTCTGACGATGCCGGTGTGTATAAGATGGATCTTTGTGTCATTTGCTGTTGTAACCTTCTTGTTAGTGTCTGTATACTCTTCTTGTTAGGGAACCACCTTGGCTCTTCGACTTATCGATGCAGGTATTTGTACTGTATTTGGATACAATACGTAACTATAGAATATCCTTCAGTGGCCGCATTTACTTAGTTGGAAATCGTTGGCTTTATTCCTAAATATATTACAAATTATTATCGTAATCCGTGTTGACACGTATTCCTGTAGACTTCAACCTATGCTAGTAATTGAAATCTCCTCCAAATATTAAAAACTCTTGATCTTCATTTCTAGAATATAATAATTGAGTTTTGCCTCGACTAATGTAATTGAGACTATTGCGTGTCCACATATTCCCTGTTTTATTCCATTCCCCTTAGACTAAGACTAATGAGGGAAAGGGCCTATAGTGGGTAGGGGTCCAATGGTGGGTATAAAAGTAGGTCTGCGTGGACCCCAAAGTAGGTAGACTTAATATCTAATAAACTTACACTTAATATCCAATTGCAAAACATTTTTATCCATAAAGGACACAAACTGACAAATCATGTGATGCCACATCAGCGTGCCAAGAATACATGACTTAGTGGCCCACTATTGGTCTCACCTTTTTTTGGGCCTTTTTGGATACCTTGACAAAAAGCATACTGATGTGGCATCATTTTTTATGATGTGGCCTTGAAACCAATTTTTATAAGCTCTAGACTTGCCAAATACGTTGTTGTACAAATTTGGAATTGATTTGAATTTTTCACATAGGACTTTGAGAAGCGCAAAGTTAGGGTGGCCCACTATAGGCCCCTCTCCCTTAGTATAAATCTGTGTTTAACCATGTTTTTCATACTTGGAATTTTGTTGTCTTCCCCTCATTAATATTGATTTAGGATGAACTATGTTATTGTAATTCTTTCATAATATTTGAGTTTAAAATTGAAATTTTAATGTGTTTTATAGATTTTCAGATGATTTTTAAATTATATTTTGAAAATATAATTATTAAGTTTATAAATTGGTAAATTATATATTTGCTTTATTCATATTAATTAGTGAAATAATCAAGAAAAAAGAATTGTCATTTTGATTTTTTTTAATTTTAAAGTTGAAAGTTACAATTTTAAATGCGGTTTTAATAAATTCTATATTTACAAAGTAAATTTAGGGAAGTAAATAATCTATTTAAAAATTATGATTTGTGTGTTTTTGTACAAGCATACATGGTATTAGACATTACCATCACGATGTGCAATCCCCCACACAACGTTTTGCACCATGTGTCATTCATAGAACACTAACAATCGTGTCGTGCGACACCATGCTTTAATCACCACTTGCATAGTGTTTGGGACCATGTCATGCCTCTCACAAATCACTCATCTCATATATAGCCCTTTTCATCACATGTCATTCAAGCAATGTGATGGATCATGTTGCATAGCATTACCAACAACGTTATCTAAATTATGCATCATATTTGCATTCTAATGCACACTCATAGTGCACAGTCAAGATCTCAAATTATTAAATTGTGTAACATCTCATAACATCATATAATATGAAACAACCCTCAAGTTTAACCTCAAAATTTTCAAAATATTTTTTACTATTTTTTTCATAACTCAAAAGCTAGAGGTTATGCCACATGAATTGGAAAATAACCACAATGATAAAGCACACCATTTTGGAATGAGTAGAAGTGCAGATAAATAAATAAATAAATAAATAAAGAAGGTGGTGGTGAGCCTCATGGACAAAAAGAGGTAATTTATGCAAAGAAAGAGAGTAGCAAGGGATCGATTATGGGATATCGAAGAAGAATATAAAATGGAATGTCATGCCTCTGGTAATTAATGAAAATTGTAGGGAGAAATAGATGAGAGGACATCACATATAGTAGAGACAATAAAGTGAGTAGAGAAGAATTAAAAGGGGTGACATAGAGTTGAAAAGATGTGATGAGCAAAGTGTTGGAATGCCTATAATGAGAAATTGAATAGTGAAATAAAGAATTGAAATTTGCAAACTGTATAAGGCTTATTGCTTGTGAAATTTTGTTTCATTAAATCAATTGAATTTGTCTCCATTATTTTATAATTGGTTTAATTGACAAATAAAATTATCAGATTAAGTTTTTATTAGCTATGAATTTTTCCCATTTGATAAAACGCTTGAAATTCAATTTGCATTAGTTGACTAGATCCATCTTGATTACTTAAAGGATTTACTCTTATTTGCACCTAGTAAGTCATTGAGATTTTATTAGTTACTTAATTTTGTGTGAAATGAGATGAGACTAAGAACTACACGACATACACATTAATCAAAGTTAACTTGCTAAGACTTAATATATTATTATGATTTTCCAATTCATAACTCATATTGTTTGGAAGTGCAAAGTGATTTGTATTAATATTATAGTTGGAGTCATACATCCTTATTTGCATAAAACCTTTCAAAGTTACATATCACTATTAAAGAGGGGAATTTCCTCAAGTTTCTCCTCTCCATTAGAATCTAAGACTATAAATTTTTAGGGGGGATATACATGAAAGTACTCATCTATCACTTCATAATTTGATATTGGTGCATTGTGAACACACTTGAAAGTCATGTCAGGAGTTGCCAATGGTTTTCTAGGTTTAACTAAAGGGGAGAATGAGTTCTCAATTTAATTCTCTCTTTCTAACTTGATTCGCTTAAGAGATTCAAAAAGAGTTATAGAGTCAAAGAGCCATGCCTCTCATACACAACTCACTTTTTTCTTGGTTTTAACCTTGATTTTTACCTTCTTGGTTTTATTTGGATTTTCTCTCTTTTTCTTAGCCTTTGATCCACTCATTTTTGTGTTCAAAGTTGACCATAAAGGTTATATTTTTGATAACTTATTGCATAGTAGGCTTATAGGCCCTAGTGTTTAAAGTGTGATTTGATACCAAGTGTAAAGAAGTACTAATTTTCTTTTGTAAATATTTGATCAAATCTCTAATAACACCATAATAATTTTTTTCAATTTCATAATGATATTCATTTTTAACAAAAATATAATAGAATTTGAACAAATATATTTCAAAAAATATATATTCATTTAAAATACTTTCCTCAAAAGTAATTATATCATATAAGCATTATTCGAGTATCTACCTTCATTTACAAGTAAAAATGGCATTGTAATACATCAAATGAAAAAAAAAATCCTTTTTATGAAATATCACATTTACTTGAAGTGTTATTTAGCTCATAATACCAATGTCATAACATAGATGTGAATACATATATCCAATAGTTTAATAACATGTATAATAAGAACATGTTGCTTGAATAATCAAATACAACATTATTTATTCAATTCCAACTAAAATGAAATTTTGTCAAATATCATCTTTAGTTAACCATCTTTGACATTTCAACTGTAAGAGAGACAAAGTCACCTAAGTTTTTTTCCTCCAATCATGGGTTGATATTTCTCCACATACCTTCCAACTAGAAGTGCCCCTACCCTTCATGACGGTAATAGATCAATAGAATCTCCTTGATCACCATGTCATCCAATAATGGATGTTGTGTTCTAAATAAAAATAATATGTCATACAAATCTAGATATCCTTTAGTTGAGTATGACTTATCTGACTAATTTACAATAAATAGGCATTGTGAACCGACACTGTAAGTAGTGACTTTCCAATATTTTAGCTAAATATTTAATAAAAATTAACAAATTTCATTATGATGATGTGCATTGTATGTTCACACACCTATTTTTGAAATATTTTATCAATAACTTACTTTTAACATTTAATTCATAAATTGATATGGTTATATTTAATGCATGGTCACCTTGTTATAAAATTATCAGATCTTTTTTTTTTAATTTCAATAGAATATTTAAATACACACACACACACACACACACACACACACACACACACACACACACACATATATATTTTAATATAGACAATTCTGTTGTACAAGCATGTGCATCTATACATACATATACTTATGTAGCTACACAATTAACCTCTTAATTCAATACCACATACAAACATCATTTCAAAAGAGAATGTATTATTTTTTGATAATATGTTATGTACAAATGTATGCATACATAAATACACACATATTCTTATACATGAATATAGAATTATATTGTCTTATAATTTAAACAATTTTAGTGCATGCATCCACATTTGTACATATGTATGCATGTTGCATACATATATACTTATGTAGTTAAGAATTTAACCTCTCAATTCGATAATAGATATAGATAGAGTACACTATTATCTAATATTATGGTCTATGTATATGATCCTATGAATAACTTGCCACTCATTCCTAAAGACATAATTGATTCTAATTATTGCATGTGTTCTTCACAATAATACCAAACTAACCTTGTTGATACCTCTTAAAAACTCAAATTTACTAAGGTAATGGTACTATTGAACCATCCAACAATGGCTAGTTAAAGTAAATATAAACTTATTACTATCAAGCTCATAAGAATAAGACATGATTGAAATAACTATTTAAATCATTGGTGTGCAGGAAAAGGATAATGTATGAGTAACTTCACAGTTTAAACACTGTTGAGTAAGAAATAGAATATACAACATTACTCTTAACAATTTAACATAACCATGGGTGATCCCGCAATAGTGTGTTCCACTTTTTGGCCAAACCAAGATATTGAAATCAACATTTTTTGAACCAAAATTTTCACTTTCTGATAGCTACAACAATCAAATCATTAAGAATTTAAAGATGGAGTGAACTATTTTTTTATTTTTTTTGTCTGTGGATTATAAATATATTATTTAAAAAATAAATAAGAACTAAATTTTGAGTTTTTTTAACTTAAATTTTAATAACTCATTTTTTTATAGTTAGCAATATTTTTAACAAGTGACGTTTATTCAATATATCATAACTTTATTTGTAAGAAGGATAAAATTATAAACATCTAAATATATATTCACAATGTTAGAATCCAAGATCACTGCATGCAAGATGAATACCTATCACATGCAAAAGATATGAAGAACTAAAAAGATGTTCTCGAAACCTCAAGAAAATGCATTAAGAGAATCGATTATTACAAAGTGATCAATCCTTATGAAGGAGATCACAAACCCTAAAAGGGAAACCCTAAATGAAACCCTAGTGTGCACACTTAATAATTAATAATTAATTATTAATGTGCCTAAGTTTAGCTTAAGTAATAAAGAGGAATAAGTGACTTAATTAATTAATCAATGTGATGTAATTAATTAAGCATAATAACTTATTACTCTAACACCCCCCCTTAAGATGAACTTAGGAAGAAGCTAAAACACTAGAATAAGATGCATGAAAGCAAAGATGGGTCCCGGCAACGAGGCCTGATCAGGTACCCATTTACAAATGCAAGAATGAAGTGCATGAAAAGGAACCAAGAACATCTGAAAGTGCACAAGAAAGCACCTGCAACTGAAAAAGTGGTGTGCAAAATAAAGCACACATACATGAGACTGGAATCATCTGGATTCACTGTTGTCGTGGAGGGACACTCACCGGACAAAGGTGTGATGGAAAAACAAAGGCACTACACAACCCCCCATGGCACTTTATAATACAGTGCGAGTACAAAATATGGCACAAAGTGATGTGCAAGAAACCCAATACAACACAAAAAAGGAGTAGAGAAGGAAAAACCCAGTGGGACAAAACCCCCCCTACAATGAGATTACATGCTGCAAAGAAGCACTGGAAGAACTCTGTAGAGTAACACTGGAACTTGATATAGGCAAGCAAGGAAATATTCTTCTGTATACTACTGAAACCGGATGAGAGTCACTGATTGACTCAAGGAATCATGATTAAAGCAACAGAAAACCCGATGCCACGGAACACTGGAAAACTCCAAACTGGAACAACTCTGGAATCTATGATGCAGCAAGTGATTATTAAATGATATATTACTGTAAACGAAGTGCAAAGATGCAAGATGCACTCTCCCAACTGCCAAAACATCCAAGTAATCGCCAAACAACCCATCGGGCCAAATCTGGACTAACTGATAAACCTGGGACAGATACAGAAAAAGTGCATGGACAGCAATATAGAGCTCCTCAATACCTTTCCGACGCTTCAAACGAGGCGAAAAACGGAGATCGTGGCAAAAAGTTATGAGCTCGGAAGTCCAAAAACAACATCTGACTTCAAACAGTAATAAATGCAGTAAAACAGAAAAATACTGTAAAATAAACTGCACTACAGGAAAGAGCTCGGAATCAGCTTTCCGGCGATATCTCGTTTGCCCGATTTCGATACCGTATGCCCAAGTTATGGCCAAAAGAAAAAAACTGCTTCTTTAGGGCAAATTAGGGCTAGGAGGGGGCAAAGAGGGCCGGCCGTACGCTGACGTCATGCTGACGTCAGCAGTTCACGAGCATAAATTTGACGGCCGTCTGGCCGTCGGGGCAAAAAATCGCCCCCCCTGCAAAATGAAAAATTTTTGGCCCTTGGTCGTGCATGTGACCGCGGGCTGGTGCTGGAGGGGCCGATGGTCGGAGCCCCGATCGCGGGAGCATTGGGCTACCATAAGACCGGGGCGGAGCGCTAGGGCTCGGGGCTACACAGACCGGCGTGTATGACCCGTGACAGAGCGGCGACGGACCCTCATTTTAACGAGGCCGACACTTTCCAAAAACGTGTTTTTTAATTTTTGAAAATGTGCCTCGATTGGCATAGGAGGCCGACGCCCCCTGCATTAAAAAAATTTGCCTCGGATCAATGCCCAAAATCGACGATTTGACAGGCTTAGGGTTTTTGGCCTGCGAACGCGATGAGTCCGTTTGAGCCCATTGTGAGCCAAAAATAGGCTAACCCCAGATCTTGCAGAAATGCCCTGTGGAAACCCTTGCACCCGAAACTCACAAAGAGGCCATATCTTCAGATCACGAACAAGCAGCTGCAGGTCTGGAGCTCTGATACCATGTTAGAATCCAAGATCACCTGCATGCAAGATGAATACCTATCACATGCAAAAGATATGAAGAACCAAAAAGATGTTCAGAAACCTCTTAGTAAAAATGCATTAAGAGAATCAATTATTACAAAGTGATCAATCCTTATGAAGGAGATCACAAAACCCTAAAAAGGGAAACCCTAAATGAAACTCCTAGTGTGCACACTTAATAATTAATAATTAATTATTAATGTGCCTAAGTTTAGCTTAATAATAAAGAGGGAATAAGTGACTTAATTAATTAATCAATGTGATGTAATTAATTAAGCATAATAACTTATTACCTAACACACAACATAGATATCTAGGGCATAGATTTTTTCCATAATCTTTTGTTGCATAATTTAATTTTTATCTTTTTGAAGTGAGATGACCTATAATTTAGACATAGGTTCATTCAATATCATATAACCTTTTTTGTATTCATCTAAATTAACTTTTTATTATTTGGTTGAAATAAGATCATCAATAAGTAGAGGACATTTATTTTTCACAAGTTTTCATCTATTTTATTTATTTTCCAAGTGTGTGGAATAGTAACCTTCATAATTGCTGAAAAAACTATCTTCACTAGAAAATATAATTTACAGATATAATAAAAAAATTAAATATATTCAATAATATACTCCTTATAAATATTACTTTAAGGGATACAAACTTGCAAAATATGTTTTTTGTTGACTCTATTTAAATATTGAACATGAGTTTGAAAGTGAAAATTCTAAGGAAAATCTCATTCAAGAGAGGGAAGAGGCCATCCAAGGACCTTCGTTCGAAGTACCTTAAGGCTTCAAATGGATATGATGGACATTAGTTACATTCATTTTGTAAAAAGAAACCTCCAAGAATGCACAATAATACTTTAATGTTAATTTAAGACCAAAATATATAAAATTAATGTAAATGCTAAGGTAACATTGTCCTAATGCAAAAAATGCCACTAGCACACAATTACATATAAAAGTGAAAACTATTTAAGTATATTATTTAATTTAAGAGAGAAAAATAATTTAACCACATATGTACATAAGAATCAATTTTTAAAAGTCATAAATCCTATTTAGCCCCTTTCTGCACATGGGTATTACCTCTATTTATGAAAAAATGTTAATATTAACTATTTATATTGCTTTGGCACTCCTATTGGGAAATCAGTCAAATCACTGTGTTGAGGCAGAGGCTGCGTTTATAAGCATAAAATATGGTGTGGACAGGGGTTACTCTAAAATATGGGTAGAAGGTGATTCTTTAAATATCATCAATTATCTACGTGGCACTCATAAGCCTAGTTGGAATGTGGATCAATTAATAAAAGATACTATAATCATGTTAATTTCTTGTGAAGAGACTTGTGTTTCTCACATTTTCTGAGAAGGTGATTCATTGGCAGATTTTTTTACAAATGAGGTTGTCAAGTTAAATGGGTATCGTGCATGGGAGGAGGGCTCTCTCCTTCTCGAGAAAGCTAGGATCTTAATGAGAAATGATGGCACTGGTTGATTTGATGTAGTGGCGTCATTTAATCTTTAGTACCATTTCCTGACACACTTTGTGGGTTTTGTTTGGTTTGTTGAATTTCAGTCGAGCGATTATCACAAGGGTTTTCTTCTTCTGGTCTTTGAGGATATGGGTGGTGACAGAAGGATAATTGAGCCGCACTCTTGTGCAAGCCCAAGGAAGAAGAAGAAGTTATGGAGGATTCTCCATCATGGGAATTTTACGTCATTTTTAGAAAAATTGCATGGGCATGACCGAAATGCTTTAGCAGAATTTGTTTCTTGTTGGCATAATCGTAAGCTCTAGATAAAGGGATTGGTAGTTGATATCAATGAGGAGCTGATAGCTACTATGATTGGGTTGCCGATGGTTGGCTGTATGTTTTATAAGGACAAGAAGAGCAATGAGAAAGTGATGGCCAAATTCTTCAGAGACAACGAATAGAAAAAACTTGTTAAGATGGAAAGTTGGGGCTATGAGCGCAAGTCCCTCAAGAAGGTATGGGAAAATATTGCGAAGGTGATAATGTGGTATGTGACTTTGGAAGGAAGGTTCACTACAATCCTTGGTCACCATTTTACTCTTTTAAACCATTTCAGGCATGGGTTGTCTATTTCCTTTCCATTTTTTCTGGTGTCTTCCATGGAGGTTTATGTTTATGCTCATTTAAAAAATAAGTGGGCGTTGGTCCTCCATGAGGGTCTCATTCTTTTAATCATGTGGAGCATGTTAAAGCTCTTTTCCCTGCCCTTGCTATTAAGGGCAAGGAGACCCTATAGTCCAAATAAGTTTTGCACCTACTATTCTTTCTTCCACTACTTCGTTAGTATCTATAGGCCCCCCATCCACAAAGTAGAATCCTCTATCGTTCGATTCCAACTTGCTTATCCTTGACACACCCCCTATCATGTTTGTTGATGAGCCTAATATAGAAGCATTGCACACCGAACATGCATCTTCTATTGTAGTTGCGGTCGATATTTTAATTGCTTTATGAGACATCTACCTAGGTTTCATTTTCAGAGATACCCATGTTACAGGTTTCATCACCTTTACCTGCTTCTAGGCTTATTCCTCTATTTTCAATCACTACACCCCTTACCCCAATGAGTACTTTACACTCCACACAATATTTGTGAGGCATACCACCCTTCTTACCAATAGTTTTTCCCTTTGCCTCTCCCCAAGCCCAAGTGGCCAGAAGCACACTCCACACCACCCTTTATGGCCTCCCTATTGGTGTCCCCATTGTTGCAAAAAGTATTGAGTCCCCGTAGAATCTTTGGACCCAAATTGAATTGACTAGGCAGACTCGGAGGGAGAGAAACCAAAAGCAATTGGTGAAGGTCATGGCGGCTCCAGATACCTCAAAATTGGAGGCATGTTTCGATGAAGAGTGAAGATCCCTAATGATTTCAACTATGAAGCCACTAGTCTCCAAGCTAGAGGGAGAGATGTAGTATGAAGACTATGAGATCCAGACTGTGGGCCTAAACCTGAGTGAGGTTCTCTGTATGATAAGATAGAACTCACCAAGGCCATGTAGAAGGTGGTATATGTTGATTACATGAAGCTGGAGAAGAAATTCAAGAAGCGAGAACCAAAGTTGGTAAATATAAAAGCCATAGTTAATTGGCACCAGACAAAGATAAAGGGAAAGGATGTGGAGATTTCCTACCTAAGGCAAGCATAAGATTTGCAAGGAGAAGCAGCTTTATCACTTCAGGCTACTCAAGATGAAAAGGATTGCCTTGTAGCCTAGGTGGAAAAGATAATGCATAAGGTCAAGATCAAGCGCAAAGTAACCAAAAATTTAATGGCCCAAATACAAAAGGTTGCAAAGGAATGGCAATAGAAGAAAAAGGATTTCATCGGCATTTCAAACTGACAGGACAACAAATGTGAAGAATTGCAAAAAGAGCTGCAAGAAATGCAAGGAAAATGGTCTGAAGCTATGGACCAAATTAAGTAGATAGGTGAGAAATTCAAAATGGAAAAGAGCGAGATGTAAGGAGAACTAGCTAGTGCCCGGTATCAAGCAATGGAGGATCTTTAAGGGGCACAGACAGAGATTGATCAATTAAAGAAGGAAATAAAGGCATACAGTCTCAATTCCAACAGGAACTGACTGTGACAAGAGCATCTAAAGTCCTTGCGGTGTTACAAGGATTTTTTTCCTCTCATTAGGAAATAATTAGGGTTGCAATGACATCCCTAAAGCCAACTCTTATGTTCCTTCATAGCTTCAAGGGTCATCTTCCTTTTTGACAAAGCCATTACTACCTACAGTAGATCATATCAAATTTAATCGAGCTTTTATAACTTGTATATTCCTTCTGATAGGGAGATCTATGTAAAGCTCTTATGGCATCTAGTTCATGGAGTTGTTACACCCATCACCATTATTAAAGAAGCTCAATTTTTATTGTCACATCAGATCTAATTTTTGATCAAATTTTAAGGTTGTCTTGTGATGACACTTGTTAGGGTTTTATCTTTGGTGGCAGAGAGTGCTCGGTGCTTGTATGCTTCCCTTGTCTTAGAAAAAGGAATTTTTGGTAGTCTCTCAAGACAATAATGGTAGATCAATAGAAGTAGTAATAGCACCAGTAGTAGTAGTAGATAGAGAAAATAGGGTGTAGAAGATTCCTTATAGAGCTCTGATTGCTCTTTTGTGATCAATGTTAAGATAGCTATTCGAATTTGTTATCCAACCTTAGAATTTTTGTTATTCTACAATATCAAGCAATACAAGAATAAAATTTGTATTAGATTGTGCACATGCGGCCTTTCTTATATATTTTATTCTCTATTTCATGCACGTTGAATGCTCTGTGTCACTTTATCACGTATACAGTGTTGATAATTGATTCTCAGTTACTAGCTCTTATGTTCTTCTAACTTAACTCTCAAGAATTGAATCATGTTATAATAATCTTTCATTTTCCTATTGAAATTATGTTGGATTTCATATTATGCTATTTGGCAGAATAGTTCTATAAGGATCTAAAACATTTTATTCAAATTCGGGTTCCCTATTTCTATCGAACCTTAATGAGTGCTTCCAATGGGGGGATTTGAATGACTACTTTGTGCCTACATAGGCCTTAGTTACTCATTCTCCTTCCAAAAATAAAGGTTCTATGGCATTTTGTGTTCACTTTATTAGAAATAGGAAATTGTTAGGGTTTTTGAAATGTTCTAAAATCTTTGGTGCATCTACATAATTAGGTTTTATTTTCACATTTCCTTCTCCCTTTCCCCAAACACAAAGGAAGAGCTAGCTTCTTTAAAAATATCGAAGGTTATTCAGTGGAATGCAAGCAGGCCCCCCATTCACTAAATTTCCCATAAGGTTGTTCAGAGAAGTGCAAGCTTTCATGATCAATAGTAGCCTCTCTGAAGATTGTAGAAACCTTCTGCTCACTACTTTCAATGGTCTAACTCATTTAAGCTCACACAGCACTTCAAAAATTCATACTTCACAACCCTACAATTCACATCACACCCTCCTAATTTTAATCATCCATCAACACAACACTTATTTCTACCTTCTTCAACCTTGAAAACATTCTCCAAGGTTGGATATGCACCTCAACTGTGTAAATTCAAATTAGTTCAGCACCAAGAATTCCCACAATGGAAAGGAATGAAAGTGGACCACACAAAATCTTAACTCAAACCCAAAACATACATATACATCACACCACTCTTCCACAATCACCGAAGCAAATCCACAATTAGTGTAAACACCCAAAGTTGGTTGAACCTATGTAAACACCATTAACATTTAAGTACACAATTCCCCAAATCCAAAGATGACTCACAAACCACATATAACACTTGAAAACAATCTGGAATATTCCATAAACACTCTGAAATCCAACAAATTCCTTTGAAAAAACTTTCACTTGAAGAATGTACACACCTAATACACTCAAACAACCTTCCATACATATAACTAAAGAAACCACCTAGTGGAGCACTAGACCATGAACAACTTCAACTGAAGGTAGATATGAACCTTATTAACACACTTCCAGAACCACAAGACCAAAAACCAAACTACGGAGAAATGCAGAGCAAAACCATTTCTCCAAATGCCACTACAACACAATTCACACACTAGTGAACACAACTTCTTCTGCATAATGATCCAGACCAAGAAATTTTGGATATAGAACCTCTAAATACCTATTATCAATATATCCAAACCACATAAATAGATCTTCAAGATAGAATAAATACAAAGAAAAACAAAAACACTACTTTATACACCAACACTACTCTATACACTAGAACACCTCTGCAACACATCGTTTCCTCTTTTATTCAATTTTTCTCAAAATCGCTTTAAAACCAAGCACCAGAGACACATTCTCATAATCTTCAACACTTCCTTATCATACAAAAAATATTCATAAACAAAATATTATCAAAGCAACACCAAAGGTTAACACCAATAGCACTTAATAATGAAACTAATCAAAGCATCACCATAACTTCTCAACCATAACTAGTCATTAATTACAACACAAACATAAGCCTGTTGGAATCAATGACAACACCAAATACTTGTTGAACAAGACAACTAAGAGGGGGTGAATTAGTTGTAACAAATTTAACCTTTTAAAACATTCATTGAAACTTAGATCAATCACAATTCTTAACTTTGCTAAAATGATTAAACATTAAGTGCAAGTGCAAAAACTGAAAAAATCATCATAAAACACAACACCAAATTTATGTGGAAAACCCAATAAGGGAAAAACAACGGTGAGAATTAACTCACACTATAGAGAATATTAAAACCAATTACAAAGGCTCACTACCTAAGAAATAAGGCTCACTGGGCCAAAAACAAAGACTCGCTGTCTGAATCAGGACTCACTATCCAATAGGGCTAACAACCTATAGGGATCACTACCACAAAGATACAAAGAAGATAGAAGATATATGTTACAGAGAGAAAAAATCTCAATGCAACAGATATTTCCATCACAATTTTCTCAACCACTTGCAAACATGCATGAATGATAGCGTACACCTTCAGCTCATTGCATCCAAAAACTTAGCATTTAGACTTCATATTGATCTACCACACTTGCATCACACACACCAACTAATTCACATCTATTTTGCATCTATCTGCTCTACTTCTTTGCACTTATCTCTCTTTGTACATCTTTCACCACTAACTCATCATGTATTTATACCATCTTCAACTTTGAAACATATTCAAAGTTTGTCCATCCATAAATGAATTCAAATTAGGTCGGCCCAAAAACATCCTAGGGTGGAATTAGAATGAGGGCGACCCAAACACACACTTGATGAGGACCCAAATAGGTCCCAATACACTTCACCAATTCTAAAGGTAGTGTCTAACACAAGGTCAGCCAAACCAGTGTAAAACACATAGAACAATTAAGCACGAACCTTCCATATACCAAAATTATCTTCAACACAATCATAACAACTTAACTCTAGAACTGCAAGTCATGAGACTTTACGAAAGAGAAGTCTAGACCAACAACATTTCTCCAGACCTCAGCCAAATACAAACAAACCATAGTTCACAACTGATGGACACAACTTGCACTGTATAATGAATCAAAAACTAAAAATCTGGATATAGCACCTTCCAACAACCATGATCAACATATCTGAACCACACACATATAGAAGCAAAACCCGAAGCAACCATTGAACACCTACAACCTTCCTTCAATACAATTTTCTCAATATCCTCAACATATACAGCCAATAACCTACATCCATGACACTAATGACAATAGCAATCAGTTGATAACCAATTGACTGGTTGACATCAATGACAAAACCTTCATTCTTTTCATTCTTGCAACAATCTCCCCATTTGTCATTGATGGAAACACATGATGTGAAAAACCATCAAAGACAACATACAAGCTTTGAATACACTTCTTATGAATTTTCTTTTTTTTTCTCTCCCTTAGTATAACATCTCTATATTTTCACATCTCTCTCATCTCCCCCTTTGACATCAATGGAAAAGGGGAAAAAAAAATTACATTGATTTTTCCCTTGACATTGGAAACAGAATACTCATACAATGACAACACATGATACTACCTACTCCCCTTGAGAGGTAACCACCAAAAAATCAATCCAGAAGAAAGATAGATCCATAGATTCACCAGATTAATGCATCTCCATATGTATCTAGTTCAATAAAGGAGGGGAAATGACCCCTAACTTCTCTCGAAGATACTCAAAAGTATCTTTAGGAAGAGCCTTCATAAATATATCAGCAATTTGATCCTTCATCACAACATACTCAAGCTTTACTTCATTCTCCACAACCTTCTCTCTCAAGAAATGATACCTAATAGATATATGTTTTTTCCTCGAGTGCATCATCGGATTCTTTGAAATGTTAATTGCACTTGTTTTATCATAGAAGATGGAAATAGGATGATCATACACCACTATGATATCTTTCAATGTATGTTTCATCCATAGAAATTGTGTACAGCAAGATGTAGTAGCAATAGACTCAGCTTCAACAATATACAAAGAAATAGAATCTTGCTTTTTACTCAACCATGCCACCAATCTACAACCAAGAAAGAATGCACCGCCACATGTACTTTTCTTGTCATCTACACATCCATCCCAATCTGCATCTAAATAAGCACTTAGTGTAAATTCAATACCCTTAGGATACCATAACCCATAATCCAGAGTGCCATTCAAATATATGAATATTCTCTTAACAACATGTGTTTCCTTAGGATCTTCTTGAAATCTAGCCACAAGACAGACAGCATGCATAATATTCGGTCTAGTAGCAGTCAAATACAATAGTCCACCAATCATAGATCTATACTTTCTCTAATCAGCCTTAGGTGAATCATCATCTTTACCTAACTTGCAACCAGTCACCAAAGGAGTGCATACCGGTTTGGAACCAACCATCCCAAACTTATTCAACATCTCTTTCACATACTTAGATTATGAAATAAAGATTCCTTTCTCTGTTTGATTAATTTGCAGCCCAAGAAAGAAATTCATCTCTCCAAACATTGACATTTCAAATTCTTTTTGCATCTCTTCCACAAACATCTTACACATAGTTTCATTTCCTCCAAAAATAATATCATCAATATATACAACCACAATCAATATTTTGTCATTTTCAATTTTAAAATACAAATTACTATCTATCGTACCTTTGTTGAAACCTTGCTGAATCAAACACCTATCTAATCTTGCATACCAGTCTCTAGGAGTTTTCTTTAATCAATATAAATAGTTCTTCGATATGCACACCATATCCAGTTGATCTGACAACTGAAATCCTTCTAGTTTTTCCATGTATACCTCTTCTAGCTCACCATTCAAAAATGCAAACTTGAAATCCATCTGATAGACCTTGAAATTTTTATGAGCAACAAACACTAAGAACATCCTTATAGCTTCCATTCTTGCCATCGGAGCAAATGTCTCCTAAAAATATATGCCTTCTACTTGTGAGTAACCTTTACACACAAGCCTTTCTTTGTTTCTAATCATTCTCCATTCTCATTCAACTTATTTCTAAATACCCACTTAGATCCAATAATATTTTTGCATGTCGATCTTGGGACCAATTCCCGAGTTTGATTCTTCTCAATCTGCATAAGTTCTTCTTTCATAGCTTCCATCCAGTTTACATGTTTACATGATTCACTTACAGTCTTCGGTTCAATCTCAGAAAGTAAACATAGATTTACTTCACCACCAATAGCTTTGCTTCTTGTCAATACTCCTTTTGTTTTGTCTCCAATGATCTGGCTTTTTGAGTGATTCTTCTACACATATCTAGGTGTCTTAGGTAACACCACCGGAGATTCTTCTTCTCTTTCACTTTCTTCATTATGCTTCTCTTTCTCATCCTTTTCTTGTTCTTCCACAATTTCTTCAATTCTTACATGATCAGGTTCATCTAATACATATCCATCAATATCAATTGAATTCTTTATTGTTTCATCAACCTTGACATTTGCACTTTCTACAATCTTTCTCAGTCTTTTATTGGAACATCTGTACACTTTGCTTTTAGTAGAATATCCAAGAAAAATGCCTTCATCACTTCTCGCATCAAACTTTCCTAAATTTTCTTCACCTCTTCTAATATAACATTTTCTTCCAAATACCTTTAAATATTTAACAGTAGGTATTCTTCCATACCATATCTCATAGGGAGTCTTTGTACTATTTGTTCTTGCTTGAACATAGTTGAATAAATAAATAGTAGTATGAATAGCTTCTCTCCAGTAAAATTCTGATAAATCAGCCTCAGTAATCATTAATCTAGCAGCCTCTTGAATTGTTCTATTCTTCCTTTCAATAACTCCATTCTGCTGAGGAGTTCTTGGAGCAGATAACTGTCTTTTTATTCCATGTACTTCACAAAACATATTAAACTCATGGAAAGTGAATTCTCCACCTCTATCAGACCTTAAGAATTTTATCCTCAAATTTATTTCATTTCCAACCATATCTTTGAATGTCTTGATTTTATCTAATGCATCAAACTTCTCTCTAAGAAATGTAACCCATGTATATCTAGAATAATCATCAATCAAAATCATAAAGTACCTTTCACCTGGTAGACTTCCTGCTCTTGTAGGACCACAAAGATCTATGAATTAAATCCAATAGTCCAGTAGTAGATTTTTCCTTTGATCTATAATGGCTTCTTGTTTGCTTTCCAAATTGACAATTCTTGCAAATAGCATTAACAGGCTTTGTAATCGTTGGTAAATCTCTCATGCCCTGAACTGCACTAATCCTTTCCAAGTCATCAAAATTCATATGACACATTCTCTGATGCCATAACCAACTGTCATTAATCTAAGTCATAAAGCATCATTCATAAGCACCCTTAAGTTGATAGATATTTCCTTTAGATTTCTTTCCTACAACAATCACTATTCTGGATCCTTTCCTGATCACACATCTTTCATCCTCAAATACAAGTTTATATCCTTTATTGCACATTTTTTCAACACTCAAAATATTATGCCTCAAATCCTTAACATAGTAGACATCATCAGTATTATTCTTGCCATCAAAACTTACTGAACTTATCCCACAAATTTTAGCACTAGTATCATCTCCAAAAATAACTAAGTCACCATCATAATTTTCAAGTTTAACAAACTTATTCTTATCTCCAGTAATGTGATGTGAACAACCACTATCAACAACCCAATAGTTCTTTTCCTATTTAGCATGTAGGGCAGAAATTATAGTACCTTCATTTTTCTCCTTCTCTGGAGGACATTCCTTCGCCTATTTTTTCAGAATTAGAAGAAGTAGGTTCACCTTTTATATCCAAGAACAAGCATTCATTGTCATCAAAGTCTTCATAATCATATTCCTCATCAAATATACCAGCATCCTCATTCACATAATATGCTCTATTGATCTTCTTACCTTTCCTTTCTTTCTCATATCTTTGTTTATTTTGCTTAGCTCTTTTCGGACACCTTGCAGCATAATGACCTATTCCTCCACAACTAAAGCATTTAAAGGGTAACTTACCTTCATAATTTCTAGAGCCTTTCCTCATCCTTCTCACAAAGTTAGCTTCTACTTCATCAAGATTTTCTTCATTCGGATCTTCAGCTTTTGTAGCCTTAAAAGCAATCTCTGATTTGAATCCATTTCTCAAAATTTGGCTTCCTCATCTCATAAGATATCAAAGATCCCAACAACTGATCTTTAGTTTAAGTCTTATAATCTATATTTTTTTCAATAGCACATATCTTTTTACTGTAAGCATTAGGGAGAGTTCTAAGAATCTTCTTTACAATCTTGGATTCATCTATAGTAGCACCAAGTCCTTGCATTCCAGCTACTACCTCATCCAATCTTTGTACATAAGCTTTAACATTCTCATCTTCTGACATATGTAGGAGCTCAAACTGTGCCTCCAAATTCTAAAATTTTGCCTTGTTGACCCTTTCATCACCTTCATGTGCCTTTTCCAAAGCATCCCAAACTTCCTTAGTAGTCTTCAAATTTTGAACTTTAATCAACTCAAAATGTACAAGACTACTCTTCAAAATGTACTTTTCCTTATTGTTTGCTTCATGTGCCTTGATCTCATCAGCTATACTCGGACCATTAGTAGAAGGAGCGTAAGGATTCATGTATGATTTCTCCACATCATATCAATAGTACTTCAGATATTCTTCCATCAATATTTTCTAGATATCATAATTAGTTCCGTCAAACCTTGGATAATCATGAGTAACTTTTCTAGCCATCTTGAGCCTTCCTTAAGCAGTTAAGCTCTTCTCCAAGGAACCAAGATCTGATACCAATTGTTGAACAAGAAAACTAAGAGGGGGGTGAATCAGTTGTAACAAATTTAACCTTTTAAAACATTCACCAGAATTTAGATCAATCACAATTCTTAACTTTGCTAAAATGATTAAACATTAAGTGCAAATGCAAAAACTGAAATCCATCACAAAACACTTGTCTAGATTTATGTGGAAAACCCAATAAGGGAAAAACCACAATGCGGATTAACTCACACTATAGAGAATATCAAAACTAATTACAAAGGCTCGCTACCAAAAATAAGGACTCACTATCTGGATCAGGACTCATTGTCCAATAGGGCTAACAACCCAGAGGGCTTACTGCCATAGAGATACAAAGAAGATAGAAGATATATGTTACAAAGAGAAAAAAATCTCAATGCAACAGATATTTCCACCACAATTTTCTCAACCACTTGCAGACATGCATGAATGATAGAGTACACCTTCAACTCGCTGCATCTATAATCTTAGCATTTAGACTTCGCATTGATCTACCACACTTGCATCACACACACCAATTGATTCACATCTATTTTGCATCTATGTACTCTATTTATTTTCACTTATCTCTCTTTGTACATCTTTCACCACTAACTCATCCTGTATTTATACCATCTTCAACTTTGAAACATATCCAAAGTCGGATGTAATGCCCCCACACAACCCTAGGGAAAGTTGCAATATACTAAACAACTGAACTATTTTTTTTTTGAAATAAGAACAATAAACATGTAAGTTAAAACAATTAATGTACAAGTTCACTTAACTAGAACAATTAATATACAAGTTCACTTAACCATTGCCAACCAATCCCCTAAGGTTGCGAGACTGTGTTACTTAAACCATACATGGAACATGGATTAAAACCATAACATATAATTACTTAACAAGAAAAGATCACATACATTCCAACATAATAATTTACATCCAAGAGTATGAGATACCTCTTGATTCCAATAACATGATTACAATAAGATTACAATACTCATTCCCCGAATGAGGCAAGTCCAACAAAAATGATTACATATAACAAATTCCACCTCGATAACAACTGAGGGGTAATAAAATACAATAAGAACTGAGAGAACAAGGCATGAGAAGAAACTGATTCCCACGAGCTCTCCAACTGGAAATCATGACCACACGAACAAGAAGTACCAACGGAATAAGATGCATGCCACCCGACCACGTGGAATCCAAAAGGTTCCACTCCCTCCATGCTAAGAGATAGTAACCAGGAATTCCTACACAAGACCATCTACCACTAGGCACGGGCCACACAAAACTGATACGAAATAAATACAAGACCTCATCACATGACTAAGCGGTCATACGTACAACTCTAGGTACGACTCACACAACACTGTCATAGGTTATATTGCTTCCAGACATAGAATAGATCAAGAGTGTCACAAATATTAAATACAAACTGCTGACTTAGGAAGAGTGTCATCGCATAGCTCGTCAAGGGATATCCTCTGGAATCTTCCTAGGCTCCGCCCCCACACCATGGGTTATCCTGGTGGCCTCTACCGAAATCCCGGCACCCATGCTCACTCATGCGGAATCAAATACCTCTCATGAAGACGAGATAGATGATCTTGCCATTCTAGGCCTTCCTGTCTCATCCCAAGTCTAAAACAAGCCCTTGGGTCCATGAGCGAGGCATAATTAATCTTGTTTAAAGTTCGATGCAACCTAAGCTTCTAAAAGTTTTATTTAGTTATCACTGAATTAACCAACTTGCAAAGGGATATCCTTGACACCACTTTGTGTGTCGGCCCCCATTGCAAGCCACTCTTCTAAGACAACACACACGGAGAACCACAATAGGTAACCAGATAAATACAACCTCTCCATTCAAGGAGGTAACAAATCAAGAACTCACTCCAACACTGGAGGCAACAAGGTTAAGACCCTCTCCAAACACTGGAGGTAAACAAGGTCACAAAATCCACTCCAAACGCTGGAGGAAAACAACATAACAAAACCACTCCATCCAAGGAGGCACATATTACAAAACCTTCTCCTATTCCCAAGGAGGCACAAATTTCTCCTATTCCCAAGGAGGCACAAATCATCCCCGTTCGTGAGAACCGGGTGAAACAACATGGTGTACTATGCACTTTTTCCACAACACATCAAAGGTGACTCATGTACATCAACCCATACTAGAAAATGAACTCCTATCTGGAAGACTTTCAAAACATCCACACTAATTCCACAACATCAAAGATGAACAATTAACCACTGAGAACATTTCAGACAATGAAGTGAGCTACTGTTCGGATTTCCTAAATCCAATCAAACACAGTATTCATGACTTGCATTTATCCAATCCATTGAACCCATCTCTTTTCACGACATAGAAATATTCAAAGATTAGATCGTTTACTCTAAATTACACAACCATATTCCAAAATCAAGACATTTCAATAAATAACATCATTGAATTGGATTTAAACCAAACAATAACTCTTCGTCTCACAATCATATATTGTAAATAAATCCACTTGATTAACAAACATTTCAAATAAACAATAAATCAACAACTCAATCTCAGATGATTCATTAAATCATTCATTACTTCTAAGTTTAACCATTATATGCATGAACCAAATATTTTAATTTAATAAACTCCTCTGATTAAAATAAATCATTCTTTATCTCTAAGTTTCGCCACTATATTCTATAATTGAAACATCTTAATAAATAGCATTTAGATAAAATAAATCAATCTTTATTTCAACTCAACATTAAATAAATCAACTAAGTCTTATCTCTACTTGAACACAAATTCACTTCAACAAATATACTTAATAGTGCATACTCGATGTATATCCTGTTATATATTTAAATATTTAAACCACATTGTTGACATTAAGGAATCTAAACCAATAATTTATATTACATGTTCCCAATCTCATATCTTATTAAATTCGACCTTTAAAATAAAAGCAAATGATTATTTAAAATCTATTAAAACTCAATGTTCTAAATAATTCATTTGAATAAAAACCCACTTTTGCCTCTATTTCATAACAAAATCATCTTACAATAATCTATGTTTGAATCTATCCCTTAAATTTCATTTGTCACAATTATCCGTAACAATCAAAATCAAATTATAAATAAATCAAACTTTTGACAAATAAATCATCTGATTGGACTAAGTCAATCGTTATCTCTAAGTTTCACTATTATATTCAAAATCAATATATTTTAATAATTAACATTTAAATTAAACCATTTATTCCCTATTTCATCATAGAATAAATAAATTAATTAATTGAAATCAATATTCTAAATAAAACATTTGATTAAACATCAATTTTCATTTTCTCATACCAAAGCGATAATCATTTTGATTAATTCCTATTTTTTTTAAGATATTCAAACTATCATTTAATTGTATACCTCTAAAATATTATTTAGAATCTCATGATTTCGCGATCAAAACAAAATCTTAAATAAAATCGATTGATTACAAGAACTCCATTTATTTCGGCTTGGTGACAAAATAAATTCCCTAAAAACAGTTATATTTAAATAGAACCTATTTAAATATAATTATTATTTAAATATAATTGTTTAAAATAACCAATCTATTATTTTATTTTACCACATAATGGAAAGATGAGGGAATATATATTCATTAAATATATATATATTTCTATATATAACTTTAAAATTAATATATATATATATATATATATAATATATATATTATAATAAATATATATTACATATATATCAAATCAATATATATAATATATAAATATTATAATAAATATATATATTATAATATATAAAAAAAAAAAAATTTAAACTATATTTAAATAAAACAAAATTTTATTAAAATAAAACTAAAGGCCAGGCCTTTGTCGCTAAGCAGTTCCAACGACTGGGTGGTCCATTCGGCCTCACAGGTTGACCTGTATAGCTGTTCTGCCTCCCAATCATGACATGGATGGGGGTGGTGACCCACAAAAATAAAATTTTATTTTATTTATTTTTTAAATTTCCTTCACAATTTCGTTTAAAACGAAATCACAGATGAAAATAAAACCTATTAGGTAAATAAACCAGAACGAATTTCACCCAGCAAAGTTTTATTTTTAAAAGGAAAACTTTCAGATCTGTATAATATGAGTGGATAAATATATATATAATTACATCATTCCACAGCCCAAATTGGGCAAATTTTTCTTGAGGTGAAGGTTAAAAGGAAAGATTTTGAACACAATAGCATGGTAAAAATTCTGGGTTTTCTCCAAATTGACAGTGAAGTTAAATCTTTGCATTTGAATCCTTCAAAGCTTTGTGTTGCTAGTTTTAAACGAATTTTTCATGGTTTTATTGGATTTCCAAACAGCATATCAAATATTTCAAAAACAAAACATGAAGAGGGTTTAATCTATTTCAAAATGAACAAGAAAGATTAAAGGATAACCTGATTTTCCTCCACAAATTTGAAACCTTCAAGCATGGTGTTCTCCAATCCTTCCCTTGAATCCAACTTCAACAAAACCTCCATCTCCTTCAAAATTCCAAGCAAAAACCATAGCCCACCAAATTTTCCCCAAATTGCAAGCTTTTAAAAAATTAATGAGCTCATTTTCTCCCAAAATAGGGTTTTTTCAATTTGGTCAAAGAAACCCTAAAATTCCCACTCACAAAATATAATTTTTTAAAAAACATGGAGATTTTTCTAATTTTTAATTCACAATCCAATTTCGAATTTTTTTAAATTCAAAAGCCCATTTCTAATTTTAAATTCAAAACCCAATTTCGAATTCTTAATTCAACCTTATGCATTTTCCAAATTTCTCATAAAACATAAGCATTCCAAAATTACCAATAAATAATTTCCTCAACAATATTTTTCAAACGTGGAATTAAAACATATTGTCATTTAATTATTTATTTTAATTTAATCGTAACTATTCAGACAAGATTTTAATTAAATCCTAAATATCCAATATACTTCCATTTTTCAATTTCTTTTGAATTCATATATACAATAACGCCAAAATCACTATTAATCTAATTAATTAATAAACTAAATCTAGTTTATTAATTAATCAAATCAATCGATAACCCAATAATTATTTTATTAATTTCATCAAATAAATCAATAAAATAAATTGCATTTCAGCATTGCAACTAAACACATTTAATCATCAATTAAACTACGCAAGTCATTTAATAAACTTTAAACTTGAAATTAAATAAACACTCAAGGGGAAACTGACCAAGTTAAAACAACTGACCCCGACGACAACCCGACAACACGCTATGACTAGGGTGACGACTTGGTTCGGAAAACCTAGCTACTATCTCCCAATCAATTACATTGGTAAATGGACACGCTCACACCTGTGAAGCCAGGTGGAGTCGATGTCATGTACCTGCCAACCTGCAGCAAAGAACATGTCGAACGTGCAAAATATATATGTATGTTATGATCAAACACACCGTGAAGAGGGAATCTCAGAATTGTAGGGCGCTCGCAAGCGAGTGATACAATCCGCCCCTTTCACCAATACAGTATCTCTAACTGACGCATCTAACATCAATGATATGATCAATAGCATAAAACATCATTTAATCAGATATCTTCTAAGTTATTCTAAAACATGTCATTAAGATACATCAGAATAAGATAACATCACATCAACATATAGCTTCCACGTCGTTTAACAATCACGATCACAAGTACTCAAGTTCGAAAGTCTAAGCATGTTCAAACACAAATGTCACATTACGATATAATCATACGCATCACTAAACAGTTAATGATTAAATAATCACCAAGTTCATAGTCACATCATAAGCATAATCAGACATAAAAGAACCTTGCCGATCCAAATATCCAAAACGGAGGTGTTACATCGGCCATCCATAAATGAATTAAAATTAGGTTGGGACAAAAACATCCTAGGGTGGAATTAGAATGAGGGCAACCCAAACACACGCTTGATGAGGACCCAAATAGGTCCCAACATGCTTCATCAATTCTGAAGGTAATGTTTAACACAAGGTTAGCCAAACCAATGTAAAACACATAGAAAAATTAATCACAAACCTTCCAAATACCATAATTATCTTCAACACAATCATAACAACTTAACTTTAGAACTACAAGTCATAAGAATTTACCAAAGAGAAATCTGAACCAACAACATTTCTCTCAAACCTCAACCAAATACACACAAAACCATAGTTCACAGCTGGTGAACACAACTTGCACTGTACAATGAATCAGAAACCAAAAATATGGATATAGCAACTTCCAACAACCATGATCAACATATCTGAACTGCACACACATAGAAGCAAAACCTGGACCAAAACCCGGAGCAACCATTGAACACCTACAATCTTCCTTCAATACAATTTTCTCAATATCCTCAACATATACAGCCAATAACCTGTATCCATGACACTAATGACAACAGCAATCAATTGATAACCAATTGATTGGTTGACATCAATGACAACACCTTCATTCTTTTCATTCTTGCAAAACTACTCATACTTGCAACAAATACAACATAAAACAATGCATGAATATACTCAAACATACCCACAACTCCCTCCAAGTTTTTTTTTAACATTTGAACCCACATAGGACCAACGAATGGGGAGAGAGAGTGGAAAAAACTCTCTTGGGAAAAATTTAAACCATATTTCATATTAATCTTCAAAACTCTATTTGCATACCACATATCTCACTCAAACCTCCATAATAACACATACCAAAGTGGGGTAATCATACCCATTTCCCCTCCTCTAAAGAAGAATTTCTTCCCATGGTGAGTCCTCCCTTCTCACCCCTTAAGGTTTCTCTTCCCAAAATGGATGAGCATGGCCTCCACAACCCATTTCCCAATAAAACACATAACAACCAAAACAAAACCCAATACACTACACATTACCTCATCCAAATGCATAATCATAAAATTTATAAAGAAAAGCCTAAATACAATTTTAAACAAGATTCTTACCTCAAAAAATCCTCTCAAGGTGATAAGAGATTGATGAAGATCTCCCAACCAAGCCTTCTATGCTTCCTTTTTTTAAATCAACAACTTCAACACTTCCCAAGACTTGTATCAAAATTCAAAGAAAAATAGAAAAAAGAAGAACCATCTCCCATTCTTATAATGGGATATAAATAGGGATCCCAAGTTTGAATCCCTTGATTGATAGGGTGAAAAGTGTCTTTCTCTCATTCATCCCTCAAACTCAAATCCTCACATATGCTCCCACTTGAGTATGATATTTTTGGGGAGGTGAAAAGGGCTTGGAGTGTGCCCCACTCCAACAAGAAAGTCCTCTCACCATTAAGACAAGGTGGGTTAATTTTGGACACTCCACCCCTTGAGTCATTTCTCATAAAGGAGTTTAGAGTACTCTACCCTTTCCCTAAAACTCAAAAACTTTTCCACCCTTCTTTAAGGGTAATTATGAGGGGTCACATCTTGGATATTATCCAAGATATGTCCTTAAATAATCCCCCAACCCATAATTAACCCACTTGGGGGTTGAAAAAATATAAAGACACACAAAATAAATCTTCTTATGCCCCTCAAGAGTGACCTAAGCATACATCCAAAATTAAAGATTAAAAATAACAAGATAAAACTCTTACCACAAATAAAGACTTCACTATCCTAACCTTTAAACACTCATGATCAACACATCACAAAAGTAAACACATTAGATATGAGACCTTAGCCCCTCCATATGGGCTAGGGTCTTGGCTTCATGATAAAACACGTAGGGTTCTTGGGGAGTCTCCAATTTCCATGGCCCATGGAGTAATATTCTTGTACACTCAAATTTATATGTTAACATATCCAACACATGATAGCCAAAGCAAATAAATTAGACAATCTCATCTATATTCTTAGCCATAATCCAAACTTTTAAAGTCAATCAGTTGCAACATCGATATTATGCAAATTCATCTCTTTTTATAAACAAATTATTCTATCAACTTCACCACTAACTCATTAAAACACAATAAAATAAATAAATGGTTAGTTATATTAAGTTTAAATCTCATTAAATTCATTCAATTAACACATTTATCCATTTTCACCTTGGCAATAAGATTAGAAAAATCATAAGGAGTTGTGAAAGCATAAAGATATATCCATAACTAGCATAGCCTTTGTAATGTCCCCGTCTTAGAGGTAATTTGATTTAATTAATTTAATTAATTAAGTTGTCCAAAATAATGATTTTCAAGAGGATGACTAATTAGTTACTTTAATTAAATCATTAAGTGGTATTAAGTTAATTAATTATAAGGTTATCAAATAAAATTAAAATTAAAAGGTGACCTTATATTTAATTAATTTAATAAAGTGACTTGATTTTAAAATATATTATAAAGTCACTTAAATAAAATAAAAGAATATTCTAGAAGCTTCTGGAGAAATTGGGGAAAAAGAATAAATAGACGTATTGGGCTTCATTCTCAACAGGCAGATTTGGATGTTGTTGTTGTTCATCTTGTGGAGCCTAGGGTTTCTGCAGATTACTTCTTTGTCATAGGAAATGAAAACTTCCTATTGATAGTAATTTTGAGGGTGTGAAATATCACCTGAATTATTGCAGCTAAGGGAGAGGTTACTTCAGACTTCTCATTTGTGCTACATTGCAAATTTTGTGGCCTTTAGCCAAATTTGAAGATAGAGATTTCATATCAGCTTATTGAGCATTTTGGGATATTGCAAATCAGCTTGTTAAAGTCTTCTTTGAGGAATCAATTTGATGATTGGTTCAATTGCATGTTACAATCAGCTTTTAAGAATCAGAGGTTGGCATAATTTGATTTCATCTCAGTTTGTAATTAGACCTTATTTTCAGATTGGAGAAGGTATGAATCTGCTCATTCCTTGCTTTGATTCCATTGAATTCATCTTGGGTTGACAGCACACCAAACTAGGAGGTTGTAGATGATCTTTAAGAGTCAATCGATAGGGTTTGAAGCAGCCACAAATTCCACTAAGAGCAGGTTTCAAGAGACAGGGGCGACCATAGCTAAAAGGGGGCAATCTTCAATTTTGAAGACTATTAGCATTGAAGAATATCATTTGAGGCATCGATTATTTGAAAAGGAGGACCAAATTTTTATTGAAGAATTTTTGAAGCTAAATCTGAAGCAAACAGGGACGCCATTGGAGATTCATTTAAATTCATTGGAGCTCATGTATGCATCAATTTCTCTTGGAGATGGGATCGCTCCATTCCTAGGTGTTTGTTGATTGCGTTTGGAGGTATTGAAGGCTTGAATTCATTGCAAATCATTTTATTTTGAAGATCATATTTGAATAGGGGCAGCTGCTTAAGAAAATTATTTTGAAGTCCTATGATCTTCATCTCCCAAGTATATTGCTTGCTTCATCATCAGGGATTCAAGGCGCCATCAAGCTACAGGTTCCTTTGTTTATTTTGAGCTATTTCATGACATTTAGTTGCATTGTAATAGGCACTGTTGTAGGTGAAAGTGTATATCAGATTCAAGCATTTTAATCATATGTATGTAAGCCAAGACTCTTGGCCATTTCATCTCCATTGTAGAAGGTTGCATTGGCAATTAATAAATCTAAAGTTGGGAGTTCTCTATTGATTTATTGTCTATTTGAAAGTTTAAAAGGGATGTATGCCAACTGTTTGACATAATGTCTATAGGCTGTAGCTGCATATTTAGCCCCTGAAACTTCATCTATTGCATTTGAAAATACAAAAAGAAATCTGCATTGCATCTAGGACTTTGTCTAAACATCATAGAAGTCTTTTGTAAGTAGCATATACATTGGATATCATTGGAAAAATGTTTATGCACTCAACCCAGCAAGTTACAAGGTTGCACATGAATTGTTTGACAAAATTACAAGCAGCAAATTAGGGCAAATTTTGATCAGTTTGAGCAAGGCTCATTACAGCCTTAAATGTCTATAATCATCCAAAATCATCTAAAACCACATAGAGTATCATAGTGCATCAAATAGATCGAATAAAAATAGAGTCAAGTTGGGTAAGTCAAATAGTAGGCCTCACATCTTGCATTCTAATGCTAATATTCTTGAGATCCTATAGTCACTTGTTCTAATGGGCACCAAAATTCAAATCATGCATCTATGGTTTATGTATTTAAAGGTATCATCCTAAATCATTTGCATATCATCGAATAGCTCGATAGAATTCACAAGAGCATACAATCTCTTATTTTGTAAGTATACTTTGTTGGGATTAGGTGTTTCATTCACCTTGTAAATATTAAGTCTTCTAAATTGTATTTAATGATGTAGCTGATAACAAACATTGGAGTGAGCAAAATGTGACACCCATGTGAGGTGGGGATATTATTTATTTATTATTTATTCTTCAAGAACTTTGGATATTTTGTATGAAGGCATAGAATAGGGAGGTTACATTGAAATAGTCAAAATTAGGAGTTATAGAGCATCTTTCCAATTTGAATGTTATGACTCAAACATTGAATATTCTCATGAAGCACCTAGATCTTGGAAAGTGATCAACTTGGCCATTATGATATAATTAATAATTTATAAGAGAGGCATGAGATATGTATGAGGTGTAAGAGGAGTTACTTTCTATTTTAAGTTTTTTTACCATGACTATAAATGCATTGAACTTTTTCTATGGCTTATGGTTTTAACTCATAAGTTTGGGATACCACTTGGTGCTTTCTAGTTTCAAACTTTTCTATATATTAGAGGCATGAAATAGAGGTATGTAAGGTTATTTTTTAGGTACTATTATGTTGACAAAGTATTGTTAGAGGGACAAGTGATTGTATTGATGTATACATTTAATAGTGATCAATACAAGATTGGATCTCTTTAGTGGTGGAATTTGTTTCTCCTTGCATTTATCCATGTATGTTTGGTGTCCATATGGTTTTCATTTTTTGTGTTTGCTTCTCTATTGTTTCATTAATCTTATTCATTTAATAACATGATTTATTGGATTGAGACACTACTTTGTTAATATTCTCATTATGTTGTTCACCGTGTATTCAAAATTTGATAGAGTTATGGCTTGATTTGGAAAGGGATGTCTTTCTTGTAGTTGTTGTTATTGTGGGAGCATTTTTCTAGTGGTTTTGGATATTCGAGTGTGATTAGACAAGTCATAACAAGGACATATTGTTTAGAGATTAATAAATTGAATGGATCAAGTACAAGTTGTGAAAACTAAAAACGAAGGATATCTTGGAGAAAAGGATCAATTGAGAGTTGTGAAAAATAAGGAAAATATTATTGGTAAATTGAATAGAGACCAGATGAAGATCAACAAGAAGGCTCGAGGGATGATACTATTGTCTCTCTAATTCCATCCTTCTATATTATTTTGAAAAGACTTTCACATATATTTTATGGAGAAGGATAGGTAAAATCTATAAAACAAAGAAAATTGTATTAGTAAACAAGTTATTATTAAAAATAAAAATGTATTCCTTGAAAATAAAAGAATAAGACAATGTAATTAAGTGTGGATGTCAAATTTGAGCTAAAATGGAAGAGTTACATGCACAAACAAGAAATAAAAATCAAACTCAAACAAAACATGCACACTCAAGTTAGAGCAAAAATGGAACTTAGAATTACAATGTAAATGCAATAAACAAGAAAATTGTACCTCCATTGAATCTTTGTGATGTGGTATAGATGTTTAATTATTTTAATGTAAATTCTCCTTGCCTTGATGTTACCCAATTTGATAGCATGTAAGTACTATGAATGATGGATTATAATGTCCTTTTGGTAAGCCTCCTTAAATAGGTTTTTCAAGTTGGGCATAAAGAGTGAATATTGAAGGATGAAATCAAGGGTTAAGATTATTTTGCAAGGATTTTCATTACAGCCTCTTAGCATGTGGAAAGAGGGGATCAAATATGCTTGATCAATGGATGATATTTTCTTAAAATACAAGATGGAAGGATATGTACAAGCAAGTGGTAAAGGGTGGAGAAGATAAGTGGAGGGTAGAGATTGAGAGATGAAATGGAAGGTCAAGGTTCCTCCATGTTGTATGCTCACACATATGAGCAAAGAGTGGGGATAGGTGATTTGAGGGGGCATGTGTAAAGATGGAGGGTCCAAATTTGATCCTTATATTTGAAATGGATGGTGGAGATTGGAGGAAAAAGTATTTTGGCATTTAGTAACATGAGGTGGAATTATAAATTAGAAGAAAATATTAGAGGTTTAGTTATGATTCAAGCTTTTGGATTCAATTGTATATGCTTATTTAGATTGATGTTTTGAATCACACTAAGTGATTCATCATCAAGAAGAGGAGAATGATGAATTAGATTGTAGAGTTGGCCTTAAGAAAAGTTGAGGGGGGAGATGGGGTAAGGGGAAAAAAATGAAGGGATGAGATTTGCTGTTGAAGTGAGGTTACTTTTTACAAAAGTTGGTTAATGATAAAATCATTGGTTGACATGTTTTGAGAATGTTGTGAATGTGGTGGAAGTGTTTATATGCTTGGTGGACTACTATGTTGCAAATTTATGAGAGGGGATGAAACTTGAGGTGTGACATGTCAAGATCCAAAACCATAAGGGTTTCTAGTGGAAAGGCCTAATGTTGGAGTTATACCAATGCTTTGTTGTATCGTTGAAGCAATAGTTGGATTTGTGTATGTAGGGATATAGAGGATATAGTTGTAGGGAGGGAAACTTGATTTCCTCCTTGACTTTGATTATATCTCAAAGCTTGAGTGCAACTAGCCATTGTAGGTACATTAGCATCAACTATATGGGCTAGGCTACACAAAACCTCTAATCCTTGATCACCATTAATTAGTTTCCTTATGTTATCTATTATAGGGACCATTGTACCAACGAATTATTTAGTACTCATAAAGTCTTGAAGTCTTTCTAAATATTTTTCCAATTGTTTCATTTTATCTTCATGAACATGGGCAACCATAGTCTCAAAATCCCTAAAAATGGGTGATTATAAGGTTGTCATTGGTATGGTAGCATTAGGGATAGAGTCCAAAATGGGTTGAGTATTGACAACACTGTGCATGAATGAGTTAGAAGACTCAGGATCCATAGCAGATGTAACAACAACACACGATTCCATAAGTCTAGAACTACGTATCACTGAAGTATTGGTAATAGGACACCAGGTTGTGAAGCTCATGCAAGTTTAAAACACTTAAGTGCACCCACTATGAACACTAAACTAACAAACACAATAAAATAGCCAGAAACAAGATTTAGACAGCAAAAGCAGACAAAGGATATCACAATACAGGTTTGTACAAAAATTGGTTCAATTAATAGCAAGAGGATAGTGGTGCCCAAGGGTGTTTGTGTCCTAGGCTGGTTTTCTAAAAATTCAAAAGTTGTCTGTGTGTGATTATGCTTGAGGATTTTGGGCCTAGTTGCAAACAATTTTGATATTGAAAATTTTTCCAAAATTTTCCTAATTTATGCCAATGCAAGTGTGTAACAATATGTGAATAATAAATAGCAATTTTAAATATAATTTTATGATCTAAAATGCATAAATTGACTGATTTTAAGATGCCTAAATCTGATGATTTTGATGCAATTTTAATACAAAAAAAATGTGATTTTCTTCACTTTTTATCACTTTTTGAGGCAAATGAAAGATGCTTAAATGAATGCAATTAAGAATTTCAAAACAAAGTTCTACAAGCAAACATAAACTAAAGACACAAAGACATAGAAGTGTGAAAAAGTTTCTTAATGCAAGTGTACAAGGACAGAGGCACCCAAGGGCGTCTAAGTCCTTCATAGGGGTTCTAAAAATTTAAAATTTGAATGTTTATTATACTATCTAAAGGTTCTACTTCTATGTGCAAATAGGTTTGTAACTAAGTATTTTTCCAAAATTTGCTCAAATTAAAACAATATAATGAAAATGCAAACATGTAACAATGAGTGGCAATTATGAATACAATTTTGAATGTAGATCTAATCTAAGTGACTAAGATAAACCTTAATGCAACCTATGATGCCAAATGATAAATAATTTTTTGATTTTTTTCCTTTTATGGTGCTAAAAATGAAACCCTAAATAAGAAATGCAAAACCTAGATCTAAGATGTAATTTCATAAGGTATGTAATGTTAACAGGTCAAGTTCACCAAAATGAAACATAAAAAAAAGGTGGTTTGAATGTCCTAAGTGTTTAGAACAATAGGATTCAAGGTCTTTTCCTGGGGTTTCATTGGGATAGAGATCAACAAGGTGAATAGATTGATTTTCAACCATGAAGATGAGCCAATCAGACCTAGATCTCCATCCTATTGAGTCTTGGAATGATTTGGAATTGATTTTCTATAACTAACCTAATTAAACTATGTGACCTAATATGTAAAATACAATAATATGACAAACAACAGACTGAAATAGTAACTTGCAAGTAGATCTAGAAGGTGCAGAGGACTATGTACCTACCCAAAAAAGTTGGTTTCAGTAAGTATAGGAATGATTCACCCAAAGGTGTATGGTTCCGTGTAGGCTTCTTTTGTTCTATTTTTAGGTCTTCTAATGATAGATCTGAGCTTTTAATTTTTGGTTGCAAAGCTCTCAGAACACTATCAAATAATTTTGTCGGTGAATTTTCGTGAGTTGACAAGATGTAGGGCTTCAATTGCAACAATGAAAATTTTGTCTTCAAGCTTCATTCAATCCTCTTTAAACCTGAGATTTGCACATTCCCAAAGAGAAGAGATATTTTCCCATTTAGGGGCTTGCCTTAGTCAAACCATATGTTAGTATTTCAACTTTCAAAATGACAATGTCAATGATAAAATGATAATGAAGATGTCACGTCTCAAACTATAATGCTTCTTGCTTTTGGCTTTATGTGGATTTGATATATGACTGAATGTGTGTGGTAGAGTAAAAAATAAATAATATGGTGTTTTGTGTGATGAAATATGAAAATGTTTGTTTTAATTTTGAAAAGTTGAAATGTATTGAATATGGTTTAATTTGAAAGTGAAGCAAAATAGAATAGTGTTATTTGGATTAATGCATTATATTGCTTTGATTTGGATTTTACTTGGATAATAATCTATTAATGGGTGTTTGAGTGTACATGAGTTGTAGGTTGTCAAAGACCAAGGGTGTGGTTAAGGCAAAGGAGGTTAGCTTCTTGGCAGGGTAAAGCAGGAATGGTACTCTCACACACAAACGAGCACTTAGTGTCATGTAGATGCATTTAGCATTTAGTTTAGATGACTTTTTTATTGTTTGTATTATAAAATGGTTAATTAAATTAATTAACAATGAAATAAAAGTATAATGAAACAAAAAGGAATTAATTATAATTTAATTATAGATTTTATTTATTCCAAATAAATGATAATGCTTGGTTATTTAGAATAATTATTTTTATTCTCAATTGAATGATATTTCTTTATTATTATTTGAAATAAATATTTATTTATTGCTTATTAAGGGTAAATATTTCTTTTGCAATTTAAATATGGCATTTCCTCACTATTCACTATGGATAATTACATAGTTGCAACTAAAATAGAATTTCTTTATTATTATTTATCAAAGGTAAATATTATGCATGAAAAAGAAATATTATTTTTAATTTCAAGATTAGGTTATGGAAAATTTGAGAGAAATCTTTAAAAGAAGGAAAATCATTAACAGAAACACAACATAAGCTTTCTTGATCTTTATTTCTCTACAAAAACAATAACTGTAAAAAGAAAATGGGGGCTGGGTAGAAAGCTTCTAGAGTGCAGTGAATTAAGAATGGTGAAAGAAAGGGAAGAAATAGAAGAGAAGGAGAAATAAGAAGAGGAGAATTTACAGAAGGAGACTTCCAGGAAAGCTAAACAAGAAAAAGTGCAGAATCAAGAAGGGAAACTCAAATTGGAAGCAATTTCCAGGTTTTTAGATCTTTCCCATTGCATTTCAATTTTCAAAATGTGCAAATAAATGCAAATTTAGTTGAGTGTCTTTAAATGCTTTGTTTATTGTATGTGATTCAGCATGACGGCTATATAATTTGTATTTTAAATTAGTCTGTGTGAATAAAGGAATCATTTCTAGTTGATTTTTGTGAAAGCTTAAATCCCCTTTCAATTTTCCAATTGAAGCTATCAACTGTATTTATACATTGAAAGTTTAAATTATCTATTTACTATGTGAAGTTTAAAAATTAGAAACCATGGCTGTAAAACCCTTATTTCTCCTGTTCTTTTCTCAATGCATATGTAATTATACAAGTACATATATATATTACATATGTATATAACATAACTGTATATAACATAACTATACTGTGTTAGCATACTATAGAGGGCATACATACAGCCGAATCTTTAGTTATGGTATCACCGTGTTTATGAATCTCGTTGAATTCAAATTTAATAGCATTTTGAACCTTGGTTTATAGCCACGCCCCTCTTTAGGGAGGGTTGCCTGTGGAGGTAGTCGCCCCTCCACAAGCCGCAACCTGTGGAGAGGGAACTGCCCCCACAAGCAGCACATTCCATACATGACCGCCCTCTCTATATCTTTATTACAAACCATATAACTTGCTTCCCATGGGTTCTATCTGGTGCATATGTCATTTCTCAAAATTTTGATTGGTTCGCTTCTATCTAGCCCCATCTTCTAGTTCACCGATTTTTATATATATATATATACATATATATATACATATATATATATATACATATATATATGTATGTATGTATGTATATATATATGTATGTATGTATATATATATGTATGTATGTATATATATGTATATATATATGTATATATATATACATGTATATATATATGTATGTATGTATATATGTATGTATGTATAAATGTGTGTGTGAGTATATATCTGTGTAGTAGATTGCTTAGAATAAATTCATAGTGAACTGCAAAACCAGTTGTGAGATGCATTTTATGAATTATTGTTCTTATGCAAATCAATTTGAGAACTTGGAAGTAAAATGTGTTTTTATGATAGAATGCTTGAATGTGCAAATGCTTAAACTGAATGCAATTTATGTGGAAATAAGTGTTATTTACTTTATTTATGAGAAACTTTCAGGATAGGATGCCGAATGTGGGCACACAGAGCCGGTAGTTTATCCTTTTCATAAACTACCATTTATGTTTTAATGCTTGCCCAATTGAATGTACCATTGAAATAGATGGATAAAAAAAGCCTAGAATTTTTATGTCTTTGTCACATCCTACATGCAAGAAATATATTTTTCTAGTATAGGAATGCATATAGGCATCAGGCATGCATCGAGAGTTCCCTCTGCTTTATTGTTCCAAGTTGCTAGGCTCCTCATGTAGGGTTGGGGATTTCTTCAAGTTAGGAAGAAACCCGAGGAAGTCATGTACTTCGTGGTTAGCCAAAAAAGGCGCCTTAATCACACTCTTGGCCTCAGCTTGCAAGAAGACCGGTGGTGTCAAGGTGGTTGAGGATCA
>VDFB02256132.1:118561782-118647552 GCA_007258455.2 Sequoia sempervirens | reverse complement strand
GCCAAACTATGCCTCTAGGTGGCAATGAAAATACTAAAAACCAGTCTTAAGCAACTTAACATGAAAATTTGAATGAATTATTAACATAATTTAAAAAATTTGTAGGAATAGAATTTGTAAAAAATTGATTATAGTTTCTAGGTTACTAGTTTTTTTCTTTTAATGATAAATTTATTTGGTGAAAGATTTCTTGTTGTAATTGATCTTATGCACACCTTTCCCCAAGTTGACCTAGTAGAACATTTGTCCCTTTGTGACATAACAACTCTACCAAGGTATTTTTAATATCATCAATCATTAGATACTAGAAAGAGTAGAGTATGAAGGTCAACTAGGTGGGAAGAAGAATAGTAGTGGACATTGTGTAGGGTTGATTCCAAACTCAAAGGATGAATCCATAATTATGGAATTGACATAGACCACTCAAATTAACTCTAGATAAATCACAAGATCAACACAAAATATAAGGCATTAAACTAATAGGGATATCACACTTTCGGAAAAAGAAAGGATACTCTAGAATAATTTTTGAATAACACATTTTTTGATAATAAAAATAAGTACCTTGATTTCTTATTTACTTTTCATACCTTAGCATTTAATATCAAAAAACAATAGCCCAAATAATTACCCCCAAATCATTAATCTAATTTAGTTGCTTATTTGTGTACATTTCATTGGATTAGCTTGGATTGACCTCAAGAAAGTTCTTTTCTTCTTTGCATTTTATTGAACCCAATCAATCCTATATGACCTAGTCCTCTTCTAGGATTATTCATATTAGGGTTTCTTAGATCTATACTTTTATAGTATTTACATATCAATTTTATATTTGAAACTCTTTGCATGACCATTTCTTCATTAATTTTATATTCTTACATATTTTTCTATTATCTTGATTGTGAAATCCCTTTTACTTACCCTACCCATCCTTGGCAATCACATTAGGGTTTCATTTTCGCATTTGATACATCACTGATATTTCTACTTTTTCAATATGAAAGTGTACCTTTGGGATTTACTTTTCTTATCTTTTGTTTATGTCATAGAGTTGCGTATGGTCATAATCTTTCTTTGAATTAGTACTTATCTAAACCCTACCATGGCCAAAAGCAATGAGAATGAGATATGTTTTGATGCTCATAATGAGAATAATGATGACTATGATCACAAAGATCATTTAAAAAATATGGGCTTCACAAATAGAATTTATATTTTAACTAATATTAAAAACCCTACACAACTATTAGATATGTTTCACAATGTATTTTCTAATTCTAAGCTATTTGGACTAGAGATTTTTCTTAATTATAATCTTTGAAAGGTCCCATGACTAAATAAATTTTATGATGAGCATTCAAGTCCACAGGTGATCCTGCATCGTCCAAAAAAAAAAAAATTTGTTTTATGTAGTTTTGGTGTGTTGTGGTCTTTTAAGGCATCTCTAGCAGCAATAACTCAAAAATTTAGTCAAAATTGCAATTTCCAATTTTTTGTTGGTTTGTTGTTTTAGAGGCTCTGCAGACAGTTTGCAAAAATTTATTCCTCAAAATCCATAAGAGCTAAGGTAGAATTATTTGGCAGGGATATTCTTTGAGGTACCATGTAAAATATGCAAAAAAAATTAGAGTAAAATCTTTCATGGTTTGAGATATTTTAATGTTGAAAGTTTGTTAAAAAAATTGTCAACAATTTACAAAAAGTTTAATATCTCATGATTTTGGAGGGTTGGAGAAACATCCTATTGCAAGAGTCCATTTGGTACCATTCCAAGCTTGCATGCCATTTTTTGTGCGAAACGGAGAACTTTCATTTTTTCCTCCTGTTGGCACCCTATTCAACACTTCCAAAGTACCAATTTGATCAATTTTGTTGTGGAAGGGTATTATGAGGGTCATGGAAATTAATATAATTTTTTATTTCTTTGTTTACTATTATCTATTGCATAAATAATATTGGGGGCGTTTGGAACAAAAAAGACAAACAAGTAAGATTTTAGAGCTTTTAAAATGTCAGAATAAAGAAAAACACCCCTGCGAGTAAATACAGCAGTTGGAGGAGTTAATAGAGGCTTGAAATGTCTCATTTAATGTTGCAGAGTCTTAGAATATGCATAACTATGCTGGAGGAGGGTTAGACACCCACTTTGTAACAATAATTGATGTTTTTGAATGCATTTTTCAGAAGTTTTTGAAGAAAAACGTGGGAAGAAGTTTGTGAGGAAAAAAAGAGAGAAGATATGCCTCTATAGAGGTATCATTGGGGGTTTTGTGTTGCAGGTTTGAGCAGCACCAATGAAGAAGAGATAAGACACTAGTGTGTGAGAGGAGAAGAGAAGGATAAGAATTGTATGAAGGTTTGAACAATAGCAAAGAGAGCTTGGGGTAGCGAGAAGAAGCTAAGGAAGAGTCATGCTTCATTTATTTTTTTTGTAGACTTTTGTATGCTCTATGGTGGCATTTCATTTTGCCATTTGATGTAATTGTCATGAGTTGATTTGATGCAATCAAAAAATCAGAATTTGTTTGCATTTGTGTTTGTATTGTGAGTGTTCTTTGTTGCAGCAGAATTTGCATTGCATTGTGGGTTTTTGTGAGCAATTGGTCCTCTTCATCAATGGTATCAGAGCAAAGTTCCTAAATGTGTAAGCAAAGCGCCGAATGTGAGGCTGTTTGCACCAAAACTTGGGGGTAGAATGTGTGTGATTTGTGTATAGAGAGAATGTGTGTGTAGACAGATCCCCGAATGTAAGGCAGTCTATACTTGAAAGGTTGAAGTTCAAGAATGTGTGGCAAGTGTTCGAAAAAATGATAAAGACGAAAGGCAAGGAGTTTTCATAATTGTGTATGCAGGTGAATAGGAAGGAGAAAATATTGTAAAGTATGTTTTAAGGATAGCATGAAGGAAGATGATGAGACTATAGAAGAAGATGATAAACAAAAAGAAAGTGCAAAAATACAAGAGGAAAATGATGTTGCAGCAGTATGCTTGGGTGAGATAATGGAATTTGATAGTCCTCGATTTGACAAAGGGAGTGATGAAGAAGAAGATAGTCTCCTGTTGAAAGAGGAGATAAGAAAATTAGAAAAAATATTTGAAGGAGAAATTATAGAAGAAGATGATGAAAAGAAAGAGGTTGCAGCTGATACATGCCTCTTTGAAGGAGGAAAAGTTGCAGCAGTGGATGAATATCCTTTAGAGGACTTGAAATTATTAGAAAATGAAGGTGCAGATGAGAGTGAAGGTGGAAAAGATATGACAGCTGATAGTGGTGAGAAAAAGATTGCAAAGAAACAGAATAATGAGGACATGTAGGTGGATATGGAGCATCAAATTGAAGAGGTAAATTTTGATTTTTCTACATTGTGTGATGAAGAAATTGGTTTGGATGTTGTGGAGAGAAGTGAGAAGTTAGTAGATATGAAGATGGAATTTGCAGCAATAGATTGGCATTTAGGGGTTGCAAATTTATATATAGAAGTTGTAGGGGCAGATTTGTGTGAGTATGTTGCAGGTGTTGATGTGTATGATGAAGGAATTTGGTGGTGGTCAGATTTTCATGAGTAGAGACTCACAAAAGAGGAGAAGAATGGTAAGAAGAGTTGTTGGAGGAAAGCGAAGCTAGTTCCAGCAAGATGTTGGAAGAAGAGGAAGAAGAAAAGACTTCATGTGCACTTTGGACAGCGATGGATTTCGCTGTAGAATGCTTGCAATCTGAAAGAATAGTTCTACCATTCAACTCCACTTTTGTGAGCCTATGCTCACAAACTTCTTACCTGGCGTGTTTGATGCAAGAGCATCTGAGTCCACAGGTGATCCTGCATCACCAAAAAATATTTGTTTTTGTTTTCTATAGTTTTGGTGTGTTGTGGTCTTTTCAAGCATCTCACAGTAGCAAGAACTCAAAAATTTAGTCAAAATTGCAATTTTCAATTTTTTGTTGATTCGTTGTTTCTCCGCAAATAGTTTTCAAAAATTTATTCCCAAAAATCTATAAGAGTTGAGGCAGAATCCTTTTGCAAGGATATTCTTTGAGATACCATGTAAAATATGCAAAAAGAATCAAAGTAAAATCTTTCACGATTTGAGATATTTTAATGCTGAAAGTTTGTTAAAAAAATTGCCAGCGATTTACAAAAAGTTTAATATATCATGATTTTGGAGGGTTGGAGAAAAATCCTTTTGCAGGAGTCCATTTGGTTCCATTTTCATTTTTTTCCTCTTGTTGGCACCCAATTCAACACTTCCAAAGTACCAATTTGATCAATTTTGTTGTGGAAGGGTATTATGAGGGTCATGGAAATTAAATATAAATTGTTATTCCTTCGTTTACTATTTATCTATTGCATAAATAATATTAGGGGAATTTGGAACAAAAAAAGACAAAAAAGTAAGATTTTAGAGCTTTTAAAATGCCCAAAATAAAGAAAAACGCCCCTGGGAGTAAATACAGCAATTGGAGGAGTTAATAGAGGCTTGAAATGTCTCATTTAATGTTGCATACTTAGAATATGCATAACTATGTTGGAGGACAGTTACAGCAGTTGGAGGAGTTAATAGAGGCTCGAAATGTCTCATTTAATGTTGCATAAACTTAGAATATGCATAACTATGTTGGAGGAGAGTTAAACACCCACTTTGGAGCAATAATTGATGTTTTTGAATGCATTTTTTAGAGGTTTTTGAAGAAAAACGTGGGAAGAAGTTTGTAAGGAAAAAAAAAGAGAGAAGATATGCCTCTATAGAGGTATCATTGGGGGTTTTGTGTTGCAGGTTTGAGCAGCACCAATGAAGAAGAGATACAACACCAGTGTGTGAGAGGAGAAGAGAAGGATACGAATTGTATGAAGGTTTGAACAGCAACAAAGAGAGCTTGGGGCAGCGAGAAGAAGCTACAAGAAGAGCCATGCTTCATTAATTTTTTGTGTAGATTTTTGTATGCTCTATGGTGGCATTTCATTTTTCCATTTGATGTAATTGTCATGAGTTGATTTGATGCAATCAAAAAAAAAAAAAAAAATTGCATTTGTGTTTGTATTATGAATGTTCTTTGTTGCAACAGAATTTGCATTGCATTGTGGGTTTTTGTGAGTAGCTGGTTTTTTTCATCATTTTAGGACAATCCATTCATGGCCTCATATAGATTAAGGAACTTCTCTTTGCTGTGAAAATCTTTTCCTCATTAAAATGTGATTGATTGCCACGAGGGAAATAAAATCTTGAATATAAGAGATTTATAAGAATCTCCTTTCTTTGTAACTTGTGGATGAGATAGTCAAACCTATACACTCAATCCTTCTAGGCTACATGGTTCTAGTAAATTCTCTTAATGTGCATGAGAGAAAAACTACCAAACATTGATGGAGTGGTTCTTGAAGTTTGTGGCACCTAAAAATGTTCTATTTGGACCTATAGCTAGATGTTAAGTTCATCCATAATAACATCTATCTCTATATTCCCCCGCCTCTCTCTCTCTCTCTCTCTCTCTCTCTCTCTCTCTCTCTCTATATATATATATATATATATATATACTCTTTATCTCTCTTTATTTATCTCCCTCTATCTCTCTCTCTCCCTCTACCTCTCTTTCTCTATTTTTCTCCCTCCCTCTCTTTCTCTATCTCTATATCTTCCTCTTTCTCTCCCTCTTTCTTTATCTCTCTACCTTTCTCTATCTCCATATATATCATTAACTCTCTATTCCTTTCAATCCCTCTCTCCCTCTTTATTTAAGATTATATTTATATTTGATGTCCCATAATGATGCTCATGCACACCATAGTGGTTCCCAACTCCCCATGTCACTATTTATTCCTCAATCCTAGATGCACTATTTCACAAAATATATCAAGTAGAAAAGAAAGTTAATGTAAGGCCAAGTGGGGGAGAAAATAATGAATTCTCAAATCCTACACATACACCCCTATTTATTGTGAAAAATCCATTACCCATGGGTTTTATGGCACCATTATTTTCAACATATGATGGAAAGGTGACCCCAACACCTATTTGTGATCATTCATTACTATATGTGTAGACTTCCTTCATGGGCATGTTATTAAAAAAATTATTTTTACACTCTTAAAGACTATGTTATTGAGTGGTCTTTCCACTTCCTTAAGGGTATATACACTCATTTAATAATTTGAAAAGAGTGCTCCAAAAAAAATCAACAATAATATGGGCCTTAGAGTAACCTTATCCAATCTACTTGAATGTACCCAAGGATCAAATGTACACATAAATGATTATATAATATGATACAAATCTCTATTTTCTAAAATTCTCACCCCTTACATGAATTTCAATTGTAAACTATTTTTGTTAAGGGGCAACATAAACCAATCTAGGATAATGTATACTTAAATAGATTTTCTTCTTTTATGGATTTGTGTGCACACGTGGAAACTTTATAATCCAAATTGATAGAACAAAATAATTTTAAATATAGATATTTGAGTCAAAATGCCACATAACCTTCTAAATATCAAAATTCAAATATTTTTCCAAGGGAAATGAACTCTCTCATTCTAGAATATTAAAGGAGTAGTCAATATAAAAAGACTTTGTATGCAAAAGTTGTGAGCATTTTAAGTTTCAAAAATTAAGGATAATTTCAAATGATTATACCTATTTTTTATTGCATAATCTAGAAAAATTATCCAATTCACTATATATAATTCACTATATAGAGCTTTGAATCATCTTTCCAACACCTATAAGAAATCAAATTTTTGATTAGTAATGCAAATGTTATGCCTATTTTACTTAAGTGTGATTTTTTTGGATTTTAGATAATGAATATCCATTTTGTCATAACACATATCTATTTTGTTTGGATTTTAACAAACCTAAACTCACTTTCTACCTAACCCGTACAAAAAGTTAAATATTCATTTTTCAGATTTTAGCTAAGTAAAAACACATTTTTTCCCCATTGTCATTGTTTGGCCCATCATGATCATGCATTCACCCTAATATTAGTAATTTAAGATTAGTTGACATTTTTTTTATTAATTTGTTTGTAAAATTATTTTTTGTGAGCATTGTTTGTTTAGAATATAGGATAGATCTTAATTTCTTGATGAAAGTAATATAGCTAAGAGATCAATAGAAATAGTTGTGTTTGGTGCAGTGGATGTTGTTTTCATGGGTAAATCTTTTTTATTACACTGCATTCATTGATAATGTCTCTAGATACACTTGGATTTACTTTATGCATTCAAAATTTGAAATTTTCACGAAATTTAAATAATTTAAAGCCTTAAGTGAAAATCAAAAAAATTAAAGATAAAGGTGTTGAGATCTAACAATGGTAGGGAATATTGTTCTAGATAATTTAATGTGTTATGTTAACATGCAAGTATTGTTTAGCATAAGACTACATCTACAACCTAACAAAATGGGGTAGAAAAAAGGATTAGAAATATGATAAATCTAGTATGCAAGTAGATCAATGATTTTAAGTAGATACTATAAGTATTACTTGTTATTTACTTAATTGATCTTCATATTTAGCTCTTGTTGATAAAACTCATTATCAAGTATGGATAGATTAAAAAACCTTCAGTTTCATATTTAAAGATATTTGGTTGTGAGACTTGTGTAATGATCTAAATTAGATCCAAAATCTCATAAATGCATCTTCATTGGTTATAGTAAGAATTTTAAAGGTTATATGCTTTGGAATCCTCTAATTTAAAAAAATAAAAGATGTGATTTTTAGGGAGTTTAGAGCTTATTCAAGTGAAGAACAACCAAATGAAAAAGAAAGAACAAAAAAAGTGCACTTCAAAAAAAATGGAAATGCAAGAAATTGCACATGTGGAAGAATAGTTAGATGGACTACAGGATGGAGAAGAATAGGTTCAAAGAGTTCAAATGATGATGTGTGGGATGAGAACATAAAAGAACTAACAATGCCCATTACTCCTACTTGAGGAGATCTACAAGACAACAAAATCCAATTGACAAATATAGCCCATAGGATTTACATTGTGTATTTTCTCTATTGAGTATTGATGATGTACCAAGATATTTTAGCTTGAGGCCCTCTTTTCAAAGGATAGTAAGTCTTGGATGTAGGCCATGCATGAGGAGATGATGGACTTAGACAATTGTGATACTTGAGATCTTGTCAGTTTTCCTAAGGGAATAAATCCCATTGGCTACAAGTGGGTGTATAAAAATAAATTTGATCTAGAAAATTAGTTAAAGTGGTACAAGACTTGACCAATAGCCAATGGCTGCTCCTAGAGAGAGGGAGTTAATTTTAGTGAAATTTTCTCTCTTGTTGAGTCGGATTTGCAACCTTCCCTCTACCCAAGTACTTGTTCCCTATCATGTCCAACTCATGAACCTTGTCAATTGCTTCATTCATTTTTTTGGAGTCAAAATGTCATCCATTCCTTTACCTTAGTACTCCTTCAGTTGCTTCTCTAAAACTCTATAACCCAATAACTCCCCTTATGTTTTCTATCAAATTTTGAGATGTGTACTTCCCTTCAAAGCGATATTAGGTATGATTTGTCTCTAAACCCAGACCCTTGGCATCCCAAAACTCTTTTCTCGCAGTGAGCCTATATGTTTGAACTTCTCTCTATCACCTACTGACTTCCCAATCACCTCTTATTGCCTGATACTCTAACTTCCAACTAGCATGAGTTCTGAGGTATCCCTAACTCTCAGCAATCTAAAACTCCCACTTTTTTTCTTGTATAGTCCCACCAACTCCCTACACATGCAAAAGGCCATTTATCATGATATTTAATACGAAAATCACCAAAACAAAAAAAATATTGTTCATCATTTGGGCACAGAATTGCATGTGGTTTTCCAACAATGGAGGAGAAAATTATGTGGGATGTCATTAATGAACCAAGATGGCCCTAAAACTACTATACCAGATCCAAGAGTACCTAAAATTATTTTTTATGTAGGTTGGTACATATTTGAAGGAGAAAATGGTGCAACTTCCATTCCTTCATTTATCACTATAGTTGAAAAGTGTAGACCCCAAACATTCATGCCATTTCCTAGGACCATTTCCAAAATAATTTGTGGTTACTTTTTGTCTTGTACAAACCAATCTAAAGGCCATCATTGATCAACATGATGGTGAATAATTGGAGGACTGATTTCTTGTGCCTACACATGCATTTTTGTATTCCCAAGAGGATGGTTTTAGTGCACAAGTTTCAAATGTCATGACATTGATGACATGGGTTTTCTTTGCGAATGTAGAAGGACCACATCTTATTTTCTCATAGCAATGTGCCTTAATTACAAATCTATTTATAGGTATGTGTTTCTTAGTAATGGGTTGGTTTTAGTTGATATTTTGGGAAACCTCATCCTAGTTGAGTTGTAAACCTCCTTTGTATTAGTGTATACTAATTTAATTAGTTTTGGGTTTTCTTGAAATCTTCCATGGCTTTGTAAAGTCGCCCATAAAATAAATATAAGACATTACTTATTCTCCATCATTGCAACCTATCTCTACTTGTATTTAGTATTTCTAGGGGATTCAAGGAATCCCTAAGTTCACATGTGTTAGTCTTTGTGTTGATCCATATTAGTTTGTATCCAAAAGGTGCTATAAAATGTGTCTTAATTTTGTCTAAATATATGCCAATGCAAAAATATTTAGGATTAAAACATGGAGCTCTTGAACTAGTTGTGGATTATTAGATAGAGGTGGATCTTTGGGGTAGAAGGGTGTTTTATGGTTCAATCTATATAAGATACGACCATATATGTTAAATTCATTTGAGTTAGGGTTTACATTGTCATTAGAATTTCATCTAGCTTTAACTTTGTGTTGCAAGAATACGCATCAATCTAATGGTTGAAATCTAACCATTCACCCATTTAAAATCAAGAAAAAATATTTTATCTTTTAATAGATTATTGTAGTTTATTGTTCTACCATTATGCATGGTCTAGTATTATAGATATTTGTTAAACTTGTTGTGGGCCTATAACTGATTAAGTCATTAAAGGAATGTCGTTCAAGGAATCCCTAAGTTCACATGTGTTAGTCTTTGTGTTGATCCATATTAGTTTGTATCCAAAAGGTGCTATAAAATGTGTCTTAATTTTGTCTAAATATGTGCCAATGCAAAAATATTTTAGGATTAAAACATGGGCTCTTGAATCAGTTGTGGATTATTAGATAGAGGTGGATCTTTTGGGTAGAAGGGTGTTTTATGGTTCAATCTCTACAAGATACGGCCATATATGTTAAATTCATTTGAGTTAGGATTTATATTGTCATTACGATTCCATCTAGCTTTAACTTTGTGTTCCAAGAATAGGCACCAATCTAATGGTTGAAATATGACCATTCACCCATTTAAAATCAAGAAAAAATATTTTATCTTTTAATAGATTATTGTAGTTTATTGTTCTACCATTATGTACAGTCTAGTATTATAGATATTTATTAAACTTTTTCTAGGCCTAAAACTGATTAAGTGATTAGAGGAATGTTGTATATTGTTATAATATTGGGTTAGTGGTGCTATATGCAATAATCAAACAATATATATGTAGAGATAGTGACCAATTTCATTTTATGTTTCATCATTTAACCTCGCTACCTAAAAAGAATAGATTAATGATTTATAGGTGTAATAATCCTCTATAAAGAATAATTATTAAAGCTAAATATAGAATCGTCTTTATGTGTGGATTAATCTTGATCTTTTATTTATTTCATCTTCAAAGCATCTCTAGAAACACCATCTTGAGCTTAGTCCTCAAAGTGCAAAAGAGATATTTATTCATCTTGCTCATTGGATTTTTCAACCCCTGGTTTGAGGATAGATGTATGCATGTTTGATAAATTTGGTCACCTTGTCTATGTTTTGGTAAGATCCTTAGGGTTAGAGGTTAATATAGAATAAAAAACCAACAAAAAACTCACTCAACCAACAAGCCAATAAGCCAACTCCAACCACTAAACATGTGATTTATTTTATAGATTCAAGCTCACACAAAACAACCAAGCGGCATAGGTGAAACCATGTCCCTCAAAACCATTAGAGGATAAAACCATTAACACCAACATTTCCTTTTTGTTACTAAGTTTTCTCAATATTAAATATTTTTCCAATGTGCAACCCACACAAAATATCTAATCAATGTTACATAAACTTTACAAGTGAACCCAAATAAATATTTAATGTTCCTAAGCACATCTCCTAAAGATGCTCCACAAAGAAATATTTATTTTACATAATAAAATAATTGTTTTCTTGTACAAGATGTACAACACCCTTTTCCCTAACCCATTTGCCCTCACAAACCTCAAACTTTTACAACTCCATAGAAAAATTCTTGATTCTTATTCTTGTTGACTTGAACTATGATGAACTCACTTGACTTAGAAACCGGTAGGAGGGGATGCTGATAAATAGAAAGGTTTTGACTAATTGGTACTTCAAAGCATGTTTCACTATGATTCAGCTCCATGGTTTCAAGGAGGTATTCAACATCTCAAATTTGTCTCCTAAGAGTCTTGGAAATCAAGTTCATTTGGGAACTTGATGTTATTTGACTCAAAATATAGTGTTGAAAGAAAGGAAAATTTAATATACAATATCCCTTTCTCTTTTAGAGGGATTATAATCAATAAGAAGGGTATGCAACAACTTCTCATGTTGAAGGTGGAAAATCTTGGATTTGATCTCATAGAGGATTGTGGATGTATAACCAAATGGATTAATAGGCAACTATATAAAAAGCCCTAAATCTAGGGATAAATTCATCCACCTAAGTCAATCAATTATTCAAGCTAAGAGATGTCCCATGAGATCCATTTCAAGCCTCTATGTAGAGATATATGAGCCCCCCACAAATCCTATCCACCTTGGGAGAGATTCTATGCAGCCATTTATAAGTATGACCCCAAAAAAATCATATCACTTGGCCTCCACAAGACTCTTAAGGCTCAAATTTGGAGCAGCAAGCAAAAAATTAAAGCATGCTAGAAATATAGGCAAGGGATTGCATATCCAAAGAATACATATGGTCAAGTGGCTAAAAATAGAATATGGGAAAATATTTGGGATGAAGATCATGACTCTCCAACATCTGACTATGATGTGAGAACCATTCAATTTGTATGCACCTCTAGAGCACAACAAGAGGTAAAATAAAAAGAGGAAAGTACTCCAATTGTTGAGGCTAGTAGTGGCTCAATTAGGTTTCATCATCTCAAATTTCCAATTGAGCACCATGGCTGCAATCACTTCATGCTCTTCAAGGTCAATCATCGCAAGACACTATCCACTCAACTCAGCAACCTTATCATTTTGGAGCCTTGGGCCAAAATTGAATCAAGTTCACCAAGACACACAATAGACTTTCCAAAGAATATTGGAGAGGTTCCAAAAGTAGGTCAAGTAACCTCACTCACTTGAAGTTCATTCAACAAAAGAAGTTGTGCCTTATTCCTACAACAAGAGCAATAGAGTAACTTACTACAACTGTGCAAGAACCTCCAAGTCAAGGCTTGGAGCAACCAAATCCATTAAAGAAAGGAGACAAAGACTCATAATACCATGAGGCTCTAATTCTAAAGAATGAGATGTCAAGGCATCAAGACCCAAACAAAGAAATCAATTGCTTCCAATTGTCACCTCAACAAAGGTTAGTGTTTATACATCTCCTCATACTCTTTTTGGTATTGCATCGCCAATTTTATTGCCATCTAATCATCCTATTTCATTAGTATCATCATCACCCTTGTCATCAATTACACTTGAGACAAGATTTCCACTTGCAAGCTCCTTACCTCTTGTCACCACCTTGGTTCAACAACACGTGAAGATCATGGCCCTACCACATTAATCTTGACCACTTAGGTCATTGCTCCAACACTCACTTCTCCACTCATTTCCCCAATTTCCCATGCTATTTTTCCATCACCTTCATCTCAAGTAATGTCAAGCTCGGGAGTCTCAACCACTCCATTGTTCATCCAAACACGATTCCAACAATCAACCATGGTTGGCATGCATACCTCTAAAGTGACCCCATCACATCCTATGGCTCAACTATTTGCTCCTCATGCATCCCCATGAATCTCCATTCCAATTTCACAAGTTCCCCTACCTACATTGGGTCTCCATCAATTCTCCCCATCAATCATGATGATTTACTTCCCTATATCCCCAATTTTGACTCCAACTTAATAAATTGTGACATTCCAATATGTGGTGCCTATCAATTCCTCATTTATAGGGATTCTTATCAAATTTCCATCAGAGGTACACCAACATATAATGCTGGCCAAGTAGGCCTATGAATCTAAGATGGAGAATCGTTGGAGATAAAGGAATGATAGATATTTTGCACAAAAGTACATGTGCTCACTATTCAATCCTACTTAGCAATCTCTAATGATTACACACATGATTCCAACCATGAACAAAACTACAAGTCTTGATGGCATTAGAGAACTACTCAATCCATATAATAGGAATAAACCTTACATAGGCCCAACTAGGGTAGAGGGTGGAGCTAATAGAAACAAAAAAATGGTCACCACCCAATTCATCAAGGCGAACCATAAATTGGAGAAGAGGGAGCCTAAATTGGTTGATATAAAAAACACACACTCAACCAACTCCAAGCCCAAGTGAGAGCACAAGACTAGTAGCTACATAATATATACAAAGAGTTCCAATCTCAGTAACAACGAACGAACTTGAAGTGGAGAAGGAGAAAACTATAAAATTGTAGATAAAACTTGAGAATTTGAAGCCCACCCTCGAGGGCTACAGAGGATACAAAAGGCTGAAAATATGGAGTAGAGAAGAGTAGATAAGGTTGTAGAGCTACACAAGAAAATCACCAAACTACTAGACTTGAAAAAATCATTAAAGGAAGAACTCGTGTCCAAAGAGCAACTAATTCAACAAATTTAGAAAGAAATGTAAAACACCAAGCAGGTAGTAGGCTTAACACCCTTAATTCAAGAACTATATGCCTCATACTGGGAAAAGATGGCACAAATGGTCATGGAGCTTAGCTCGATATTGAAATTTATAGATGAGAAAGTCAAATTTGAAATGGAAAATTGTCAACCTCTCTCTCCAAGGGTCACACAAGCTCAAAGCTTTGTATAGAAATTATACAACCTGCCAAATTAGAAGTTGATTGCCTCTCAAATTGACAATAGGAGAATTACGACCACAAGGGTAAATGAGATCCTAGTAAAAGAGAAACCTATCCAAAAGTGCAAGGCTTAGTTGGCCACTTTGGAGCTAGATGTGCAAGGAATGAGAGGAAACATTATCTCTCCAATATAGCTAGGGATTCCATCCCCATTTGATATTAATAGAGTTTGAAAAGAAGAATTCAAGACTTTTCTCACACAAAAATAAGCTAACTAGACATATTTTTGGGGCTAGTCACAAACATTGAGCATTGCAAAATTTGATGTGATATTCCATCTTTTGGCACAACTTGAGGTCCACATCAAGGCTACAGTCAAAGACCTACAAAACATGTCCTGCAAAGACACCATTCAACCACATGAGTCCTCTAAGGTCTTCAAGAGGAAGGAGATGCCAATAGAGCTAGAGTGGATAGTGCTTCACACCAAAAATTTAGATTTTTGTCAATGGGCCTTTGGTCTGTTGGTGAAGTTGAATGGTTCTAAATGATCCCACCAAGGATCAAGTCTTGTTGAGTGCAAGGCTACGACATCATAAGGGATGAGGCTAAGATCATGTCCCGAGCGAATTTGGCAGAATGGATACCCCTCAGTCCTTGGCTCTTAGCCGAAGAGGTTCATCCTATGGCTCATGCATCTATATCAGGTTGCAAAACGAATATGGGTTTGATATAAAACCCTCCATCAAAAAAATAGATTTTTACGTTATCTCCTTTTTTCTTTTTTTAGCCAAGATTCTAGCATCTAAGGATCTTCCTCCAAGCAAGGAACCTATGAGAGGTCACTAGAACTATAGATATTACCCTTTATGCTCATTTTGATTGATTGGCTTCTCTCTTTAGTGGGAGTTGTGTATGTGTTTGTGGCATGGCTTCAACAAAGTTCATGCATTTTATTCTCCTTGGACAAATTTGCATTTCAAGTTTGTAAGTGACATAATCAATCATTCTAGACCGATGTTTTGATCACTAGCAGCTCAATACTTCCCTTTGGAAATTTTGGTTCTAAGCGCATGAATTTTAGAATTCTAGAGCAATTGTTATTCATGGAACGAAGCCACAAGATAAAACACTTTGGAACAATTTGATCTTAAATATAATGGTCAATGCATCATTTCAAAGTTGTTAGTCTAACCTCTTAAATTGATGCACTATTGGTTGAAGTGTCCACATCAACTAAGTGGGCCCCGTTATGAATTTTAGAATTCTAGAGCAATTATTGTTCATGGAACGAAGCCACAAGATAAAACACTTTTGAACAATTTGATCTTGAATATAATGGTCAATGCATCATTTCAAAGTTGTTAGTCTAACATCTTAAATTGGTGCACCATTGGTTGAAGTGTCCACATCAACTAAGTGGGCCCCGTTTCCAACATGAATAGAAGAAAAGCAAACAAGGTATTAGATTGAACACACGGCAGAATTTTGTATCTGAAAGAGACTATCAATCTGACAATTATTTCCCACTGTCACATTAGTTGGAGATAACCAAGTTGTCATTTTGGTGGCCTTCCTTTGTCTTTTGCAATTTATGAAGTTCAAAGAAAAGAAAAAAGGTTAAAAATTCTCATATGGAAAATTTGTGCATTTCATAAGTTGTCATTCTAAAAATAGATTGTCGTTGCGTCATTGGTTAGCAATAGACATAGTGGTACTAATAGGTCTCTCTGCAACTCAAAATAAACTAAATGCAAATATCCAAAGCACTTTGAACCATTAAATCTTCTTTAAGATCAATGGCCCATGCCTGATATTGAAGTTGTCATTCTAACAAATTCGTCGCGTTGCAATATTGATTCTTGAACTCCACATAGGCACTTCAGTGGACCCACCACTTGTCCAATGTATAAATAGTGTCGATACAACAGCATGACACATGACAGCCCCACTCTCTCTGAAGGGAGTGCTTGTCTGACAGCTTTTTTCCATTGTGCCATGTTTGTGGGACTCATTCCTTGATTACCAAAGAACCTATGAACCAATGAGGGAAGGGAGAGCAAAGTACTTAAGAGACACATGGAAGATTTTTCCTCATTTTGAAAATGGCAAGGCTAACAACATAAAATCATTGCGCCATTGGCAAAGAATATATGAAGGATAGGGTAATTGGTAGTATCCCAAACCATCTAATCTTTCACAAAGAATCTCCATCTAACAGCCACAACACCCCAAAGGAATAATCAACTCTATTAAAACATAAAAATGTGTCGTTGGTATGAAATTGTTTACTGCCATTTTGAGAAGTCTCACATCCAAGGAATGTGCAATCAATTGAACAGCATCTTGAAGCTCATGCAACATTTCTAGCATAGTGGTCATCAATTAGAAACTGGTCTTTGAGGGACTATTAATTCAATTTTGAAATCTTGGCATAGTCATGAAACAATAGCTATATCCTGTGTTTTCTAGCATGGTGGTTCCAGCTTTTACATGGTCTGCTTTATATAAATAAGAGCCCCATGTACATTTGTAAGGAGAAGATATTAATGATACTCATGCCATAAGAGCTCACTGTATTTACCATTTTTTAATTATTCATTAATGATAGTTGCCCCTATATATTGAACTTATTTCAAGTAATTCATGAATTATAAGTGTGAACTTTTAGTCAATGAATACATATTAAGTCATGATCATTATGTACCTCTACCATGTTCATTTGATAGTCTCTTTTTAGTCAATATTTTTCTAGATTTGATCATTTAGAATTTAATTATCAACATTTCAGATCAAACTCTGTGATCCATCAATTATCTTCTCTTGATTTCATACCCTAATGATGGAATATGGAGTTTGATATGAAACATTGATAATAAAAATCTACACAGTCAAATCCAAAAAAAAATTGGCTAAAAGTCATTATGGACTGTTGAAATTTAATGAGTTTGGCCTTTTTAATTCAAAAAATGCTTAAAGTATTTATCTATTCAATTATAGTTGTCCAAATATGTTATTAATAAATAAAAATTGGTCCAATGGATAGTTTATGTTCATTCAAATTAGTTTTAGGATTTCTATAATTTCTTTTCCATTTTCCCATGCTTTGATCTTTAGGAAGTTATCGAAAATCTTAAGAAAAAGATGATTTCTAAAATCCCAAAGGTTACTCTACAAATTGTGTCCCACATTTTCAGGCTTCTCATGCTAGTGTAGATTAGCATGCAAGTGCAGTTTTGCGCATCACCACTATAAAAATATAGTGTTGGTATTCTCCGTCATTTTTGAAATATTGATAATTTTGTGTATACTAGGTAGTTAGTAAGTGACCTTAATTCCTTGCTTCTACTACACCTAAATATCTTGTAGAGTTTGATTTTGATTAGTCTATATGGTCTTTCAACATGGTTTGGTGAATTTGTACTTCTTAGAAATTATGCTAAACTATTTTATGGGTACTAGTTGTATGCATGAGTTGAACCTTGTTCCCTATCTGCCATACTCAAAGTTTATTGGTCTTGTATTTGAGAGTCCCTAAGTGAATTTATGTATTAATGTTTTGATGTCATGTTTGGAATGGTTTGACTTCCATTGTTGTTCTATTTGACTCCCCAACTTAGTTTAAATGACAAAACAAGGCTGACAAGACAACAATGATCAAGTACTGAACAAAATATTAAATGACAAAACACCACTTTCAGAGGCATACCACATCAAATAGAGACAAACATCAAGAGGACACTAAGTTGTCGTAGGAGGAGTGTCATCGCATAATTTCCTATGGGTTACCCTGGTGTAACCTTCCTAAGCTACCGAACCCCATCTTGGGTTACCCTAGCTGCCTCTACCGATCGTCGGACCCCCATACAAACTAGGCGGGACCAACATACCTTCCAGTCGAACCAGTAGTTGATCTTGCCATTCCAGGCCTTCTCGACTCATCTCAAGCCTATATGAGCACTTGAGCCATGAGTGAGGCATTAACTTAACTTGATTAGTGTTTTAACTACCCAACCCCCTAGGTTATTTTAAGGTTATCACTTAATTACAAACCCCCACATGGGTTACCCAAGCGCCACGTTGGGTGTCGGCCCCCATTGGAAGCCACTCTCCTATTGACAACAAGGAAATCCAATAAAATTAAATAGCAAGGCCAGTTGCAGAATCACAACATTTCATTTACAAGCACAACAGGGCGAGGCATAAACCATTCCACTCAGAAGTTCAAATCAAAGTGGTGGTGAACACAACATGCAAGGCTAATAATCCTCGTAATCATACAATACAAAAGCAACCATATCAATGGAACATCAAGAATCCCAATAAGAAGAAATTTCTTCACAGGCCTCTGGAAACTCCACAAACATAAAACACATAAAGGACTCCCATAACGAACATTCGCAACCAACAACCCGGCTTTCAAGAAATGTACACTTTAAGACACAACTTTCAATAACTAAGTTTAAGAAATCATCAAATCAACTATTACAAAAATATGAGCACAATCAAATCAAATATCATTAATATCATTCCTTAAAATCAAAACCACGACATTTAAAAAAAAGTGTTTATACAATGAACCCTTATCATTACTACTTCAAAATCATTACTTAATAAAATTCTAAAACTTTATTTTACTTACTACTTTTCTTTAAGTTCTAAAGGAAAGGACATTATACTATTAATATCTCCAATATAAAGTTATATTCCAATACCTAGACAGACATATATATACATAGAACTATATTTGTATATACATGTTTGATTACATCCAAATTTTGTTTACATACACTGGTTAACATTACAGCCACTGATATTTGATACAATTAATCATATATATACATTTATATCTAAACCTTTATAGTGGTATATCCATGTACATTTATATATATATATAGACTTACATATTATTCTTTTAAGCCTATTACTGAATGTGCAAGTGCAGTGAATGGAGGTAATTGCGTGCATTTAAATATGCAATCCACTTATATGTTACCAAACCCACAGAAATCCTTACACAATATATATCGCATGGAATGCAATCTTAACAACTGTAAGGATTAACAAGTAAGTCGAGCTCATGGCATTCCAACGACGGCGTAGGAGAAAGGAGAATATCAATTAAATTTGAAAGTTGCTTAACTAAATCTACATGCACATTGGTTTAAATTCGCACTCATATGCAAGAATAAAGGTACCGACCACTAAGGCCTTGGCTATAGCCTTCGTAGCGAATTAAGCAAAGTAATCAAATGCCTAATTTAACCAGAAGGAATAGATAGAGGCAGTGGCATGATTGCCTTAAGAGCTACGTAATACAAAATTATTCATTGCTCCTTGCTGACAATGAGGTTGATAAGGATAATGGGCCCGAAAATGCGAATGGGATTAGCTCCTAAGTATACACCCAAAATACACACAGATTGCACCACCCTACAAATGCGTACTTCAAGTTTCAATTTCATGTTAAATACAAGAAACACAAGATCAACAATATACATCTATATACTGATAGAACTCGAATATCCTATAGTATATCTCTATGCATTAAACAGGAGATTTCAAATACTCTTCATAGTAATACAATTACAGACTTAAGAATATAACATATCCCCCTCCTTGTTTGGTGCATTTTTCTGATAGTATAGGTAAAGATTATGAATAGTTAATCAAAATTAAAGACTTAGTTTCAACTCGTATTGTTGTTTCATGGAGTGGTAGAAATATAGCTTAATAAATTCATCAATATTAAAGAGATCCAATGCAAAGATACTCATGTCTATATTCAAGGCTCGACGTACTATCAATGAATGCGGCGTGAGTAAACTTCAATCACCATCAGGGTTTCAAGCATTCAATCGGCTGATTAGTAGTATAAGGCTGGTTTGGTTTGCATCAAACTACAATGTACTATTCATTAAGAAAATAGGAATGTACGCAATAGAAGACTAGCAGTGCAAGCTTATGCTTGGCTCGGTAAAAGAGAGGAAGTGGCGAAAACAATGATGCATTACTTTAACAAGTCGACGCTCTCCCCATGCAAAGCAATTAGCAAATTCAACAAATATAAATATAGAGTTATCAAATCAAGAAGATATCGAAATTAACACAACAAGAAGTACGGATTAAGAATGAAGAGAAATGTTATATGCCAGTCACATAGGGATGGTAAATTGAAGACTGAATAAAATAATTTCCTAATCTCATACCAGTTAGGGCACCATTGGCCGTTGATACAAGGTGTTGGCTAAAGAAAGCCAGAGGCTACATGAAACTAATTTGTCATACTTCTAGGTTGGAACAGATACAAGAAACTAGGAAATCATAAAAGTACACTCACAGACTTTGAAAAGGCTGAAGAAATCACTAAGCGACTAGGTAAATAAAGGCAATAGAGTATTTCAAGATTCAAGGAATATTATGTGGCTGGTAAATAAAAGTAACAGGATATTTCAAGATTAGAACATTTTTCTGCCGCCATAGAGAAAATTTACAAAACAAGACCAAAGATTATAAGCATATTTTGATTCCAAACAACATTCAGAATTTCTCGCACTGAATCTAAAATAGAGAAGAAGGTTACACAAGAAAAGAACCTGAAGTACTTCAATAGAATGAGTTGAAAGTTGATGTCGGAGCTGAGTTTTCAACCAATTTCTGCCTAAAGCCCCAACAATTTGCAGCAATTCGAATGCCAAAGACTCCAAAAAGTAGAATCAAAGCTTTCCAAATACCAGAAATAGAAAAATTTCCAGAGCCAAAGATAACCAACTCAAGAATCCAAAAACTCCATGCCACCAAATGCAATAAGTTTTTTTCCAAGAATAATCCCAATTGCCCCTCTTCAATTAACTCCACTCCTTTTATTTATTAACCTCCACTACTTTTATAATTACCTTCTTTTCCGAGAATTTTTCTTCCACTTTCAAATTTCCATTAATTTATCTTTCTCTTAAAATTTAACCTTATCTTTAACTCACATACAATTGTCCAATAATCAACCATTAATTTATTGATTTATTATTTTAATTTCTTATAGAGTTTGATTGCACATCACAATTGTAATATTTATATTATTTAATTACTTTGTTTTAACAATAAATCTTAATTCATTAAAATTAACTAAATACCTTCTCAATATTTGTTTTAATTTTATTCTTTAATTTAATAAGGCTTTTATCTTTATAAGATAAGGCCTACAACTTTGGCAATTTTAATTTAATCCAATGAAATAATCGAACTAAACACAAGTCATGAGCATGACTCAAATAGATAGACCAAACCTCATACGACAACATGGTCAGGACGAAGCGCGGAGGGGCATTACATCCTCCCCCCCAAGATCTGAATTACTCTTGGGAGTCGTAAGGTAAGAATGAAACATACAAAAATATAAGCACATCGAAATATCAAATGAACCAATTATCAATCAATTACTAGACCGGATACAAGCACAACTTTAAACAACATGAACTGACTTCAGAACTAACAGGTTACGACAGATGGATACTCACCCCAACAAGGATGATGGCTCGGTGTGGGGGAACTGATGCTATCTCTGAAACAACAACCTCGATTGGGCTTTCGGCACGCTCAAACCTGATAATTCAAGTGGAGTCGATGCCTTGTACCTGCAACCTGCAACAAATCACACAGTTGAACATCGATGCCTTGTACCTGCAACCTGCAACAAATCACACAGTCGAACATGTACATAGGAAAACAATCAATCACACCATGAAAGGAAAATCGCAGCATCGCAGGGCACTCGCAAGCAAGTGATGTGACCCTGTTCCCCTTCACCAATACATAATAATTGATATCAAAACATGATAACGCATATATCCAACAAACACATAACATCATATCCATGATAACTCACATAAACAATTAACTAATCTACTAACCATAGTATAAGTAAGAAACATCAAATATCACAATGTCATCAAATATCATTATAACTATGCATCAAAGTGTCATTACATCCAAATCTCAATAAACAAGTCACACAATGTCCAAATACAATCCAAGTACTCTCAGATAGAGTAAGCAACTGGGATACATCCTCCCAAAGACAAAAGACTCGACACTAGGATCCCACTGAACCCGCACCTGGACCAAGACTTGCTCCCTGAGGGTCAGCTCTCGATGCTACAGGACGTGCACGATTTCCAAAGAACATTGTTCATCCTCTACCAGAAGTCTCTCCAATTGCACCTTGGTCCTCGGCCTGGTGGTTATCCACCACTGCAAACACCCTGTGTGATATGCCTGCATCACCTTCTGTAGGCCCTGAAGCCACAAGTCTCTGACTAAATCCAGAAGTGCCCTTTTGAGGACATTGTCAAGCAATGTGACCCTGCTGACCACAAGCAAAACATCATGTACTTCTACTGAATCCTCTATCACTTGGAGGTGCACTAGACTGTGGAAAACTACCTCCACTAATCGCAGACTGAGAACTCTGTGCTAGCTAATCAAAACAATCCCATTTGTTTCATTGCCAACTTCAATCCCTCTTCTTCTGAATCCAACTGCCACCATGTTGAGACTGAGAATTCTTATGTTTTGATTGAGAGTGTTGTTGCACACCCTTGGCGAGTGCCCAATGGCCCTTGGAGGAACCCACATCCTAAGATTGACCACCCTAAGATCCGACACCAACTGGGGGTGCACTACCAATCTGAACACCTATCTGCCCACCTAAATTCATAACTAGATTCTCCTCAACAATCTGACCTTTCTCCACTGCTACCTCCATGGTTTTCAACTCAAACACCCAAACACCGCTGCTAATATGGGCATTCAAGCCCCTGATAAAATGGTGCACTAACATACCCTCGACGTCTCCAATGCCAACATACTACTTAAGCTCGTAGAATTTCCGCTCATACTGTTCCACTGACATCGCCATCTGTCTCAGATCATGGAACTCATTTGCACAACACTACCAACAATGGTTAGACAAGAATCGAGCTCTGAATCTCTCTAAGAAAATCTCCCATGATACTAAATTTATATCCAAATGGAGCTTCTGCTCCTCTAGACGCCACCATGTGGATGCAAAACCTCAGAGATGCATAATAGTGCACCTGTCCTTGGTATTGCTACCATATGAGTACATAGAAAAGCACCGGTTCAAATCAATTAACCAAGTCTCTGCCTCTAAACCACTGCCTGTCCCATCAAATGTTGGATGACGTGCGTGAAGAAGGTCCCTCATATGACCAACTAATATGGCATCTTGCTCAACTGCTAACTCTCTCCTCCTGGGAGACCTCTCTCTCTCCTGAATCACTAACTGCCCACCCTCCTGCCTCAAACCAAGACGAGCAAGAACCTCCTCCAGTAAGTGGCGCAACTATGTGCCCTCCAATCCTGGTTGATCCAGATTTTGTCCTCCACTACCCTGATTGTTCTATGAACCTTGTTGTTCCTCACAATCTGACTCGTGGGAACTTTGGGGAGGGGAGTCCTGGTGATTGGCCCCATGGCCACCACCACAACTTCTACCATGCCCTCAACCTCTAACCCAACCTCTAGGCATAATCCTACACAAACACCACCAGGACAAGTTCAGGGTGTTAGACCAAGTCAACAAGGGAAAGCTTAAACTTCAAAACTATACATTTAGGATAACTTAATGGGATTTTTCATATACCCAAAGCACCAAGTGTTTGAACCTAGCTCTGATACCATGTGTAACACCCCTACCACAAACCCTAGAGGACAACATACTAACAACTGAAAATGGACAAAAAAAAAATTTAAAAAGAGTGCATCTAGCACACCATTACAAATAAAACATTAACACGATTCAAGTAATGTCCTCTAAGGTTCACGATTACGCTACATGATTCTCACCACCGAATGTACAAGAACTATAAGATATTGTATTAATTAAAAGCTAACATCAACTTTGAATCACATCTAATCATTTCATATAATCAAGCAATCCATAAGATACAACCATAACATGAGAACGTAGAGATTAATTGATTCAATTCATTCAATTTACATGTACATTAACATTTGATACATAAAACATCTCATAAAAGAGTTCACGTCAATCTACATCAATACATTTACATTCTGAATAGTAATACCTCCTTAGTACATATGAGGATTGTACATCAAGCAAGGAACATGATACATCAATTCTGATATAGCACAAATGCAAAGGTAACAAATCCCAAGTGTCAGTACAATGTTGAAGCCTTCGAAACAAGAAAAATCACCACAACACGTACAAGGAAAGGGAACCCAATGGAGAACGAAGCATTTTCCACTGAACCGTGTGGAACCCAAAGGTCCACCCCCCGTGCTAGGAGATAGCAAAGGGTCCCACCTAAACTGACAAACAAGGACAACAGACTACACAAGGCTGACAAGACAACAATGATCAAGTATTGAACAACATTATATGACAAAACACCACTTCCAAAGGCAAACCACATCAAAGAGAGACAAACATCAAGAGGACACTAAGTTGTCGTAGGAGGAGTGTCATCACATAATTTGCTATGGGTTACCCTGGCGTAACCTTCGTAGGCTACCGAACCCCCATCCTGGGTTACCTTGGCTGCTTCTATCAGTCGTCAAACCCCCATACAAACTATGCGGGACCAACATACCTTCCAGTCAGACCAGGCAGTTGATCTTTCCATTCCAGGCCTTCTCGACTCATCTCAAGCTTATACGAGCACTTGAGCCATGAGCGAGGCATTAACTTAACTTGATTAGTGCTTTAACTACCCAACCCCCTAGGTTATTTTAAGGTTCTCACTTAATTACAAACCCCCACATGGGTTACTGTTATGCCTTGCATAACCACCCCATTTTATTCTGGAACAAAATGGGTCCCCCTCTTTTTTGTTTTCTTCTTTGCCTTTGTTGTTTTCTTTCCTCTTTGGAATTCTTCTGCTTCTCCGTGTTTTATCTTTTGTTCTATCTTATCTAAATTTGGTTCGGCCTCAGTTAGAATTCGGGTTTTCTCCTGAGTTCAGAAATTTCCACCCCATCCGTATTTTCCCGGATCTCGCTCGAACTCCGGCTAAGCACTGTGGTTCGGGGATTTTTGGTCTTCACGGAAATCCGCGTGGAGCGGATTTTCGCAGATTTCTTTCTTCTTCGAATTTTCCCAAAATCCGTCGTTCCCTATTTGTTCCAGGTTTTCTGGAATGTCTTCTCCTTCGCGGAAATCCGTCCCACGTGGATTTCATCGGGATCTAATGGAATGTGAAGAAGTATCGGGTAGCAGGGCTAGTTAACAAATCACGATGCATTTTGTGATCAATTAATGCTATTTTGAGATCTCACATGTTATTCCTTGATTGATAATGATCGGATTAAGTTTCTAATGGGTGTTTTCATGTTTATGCCGCTGGAATCCGCCTGACTCGGAATCCTCTGAAAGTCCTCCCTGGCCTGGATTCCGCGGGTCGACCTGAAACCCGAACTACTTGTATGATCGTTTTGTTTGAAGATTTAATGGCACCTTACTGACATAGGATTAGTTTCAATGATGATTTTGATTAATTAACTTCTGTCTGTATGATCTTTACTATGGTTTTCTTTGTTGAATGCAGGATTAAATCTTACATTTGATGATATTTGTTGAGGCTCAGTTGGAAGGCATTCCTCAATCCAGTTGGTCATGAAAATCAGCTAAGGCAAAAGTCGGCAAGACTTTTCTAGACTCTTACCGACTGGTGGCTTGGCTCTGACCATTTGAAATCCAAAGAATCAGAATACTCCCCATTATGGATCTTATCGGCATAAGATTATCATGATCTCCCTGACCCATAATTCGTTTTGTTCAAATCTGCGTTTGTGTTGCCTATCGGCAAGACCTCGAGATTATCACGGCGAGTGGAATTTATATGCAGGCATCTATCGGCAGGACCAAGGTCATCGTCCTGGCGAAAAGGAGTTTTCTATCAGCAAAAATTTTTCTCTTCGTCAAGATGTCTCAGCGAATCCGAGAAGTCTCACCGACTACCGCATCACCAGCAAACACTTTGGCGGGAGTCATCTTCTTCGACATATGGTCTTGGCGAAGTCTTTTGGTCTCGCCGACCGGCGACAGGGAGAAGGCGTGTCGGTGGGAAATATTGAGTTCAGAATAGAGTCTTGGCGAAGGCCTAATGTCCCACCAACTAGCAAGAACAAACAAGTCCTTTCGGCGAGAAGTTATGTCTTCGGTGGAGAGTCTCCCCGAGTGTTATGTGTCTCGCTGACCTCCAATAAAGTGCTACATCTCGGTGAGAGACTTTTCTTCGGAGAGAAGTCCCGGCGACTGTGAAAGGTCACACCGACACAATGCAAAGGGGATTCCATCAGTGGTCTTCGGCGAGACAATCAGTATGTCACAGCGACAACAGGATGAACTAGTAAAGCTTTCGTCGGGACGTGGGGTATCTATAGGACGTCTTCCCGACAAAGGGATGTTACAGCGAAGCACATGCAATGAAAGAATTCATGTCGGCACGACTATAGGGAGGTCTTGGCAACAATATCACCCGCCAAAGGATCATGTCTTCGCCATAGGGTCTTGGCGAAGAGAGAAAGTCACGCCGAAACCAAAGGGTGGAGCTTGAGGAGGACAGGAAGAGGTCGGGAGGACTCTGAAAGAACGAAGGGGGTTCGCTATGAGGTCTTAGCGACTATGAAGGGTCACGCCGACAGGATGTCCCTTCGAGGAGAGGAAAGATATGCACCAAAAGGTTTGGCCGACATTTGATCTCTTGCCAATAACGGAAAAGGGTCCCATCAAAGCTCTGAGCCCGGCGACATTTTGCCTTCGGCAGGATGTCTGCCCGAAATGAAAAGTCTTACCGAAGGGTCAGTCTTCGGTATGACATAGTGATATCGATATAAGGTCCCAGCGAAGAAAATAGGTCTTGCCGACATAGAATGAAGCGGAGCTCGGCGAAGGATCATGTTTTCGCTAAAAGGTCTAAGCGAAGAAATAAAGTCACATCGAAACAAAAAGGGTTGGGGCTCGAAGAGGTCGGGAAGACTCCGAGCGAATGAAAGACTTCACTGTAAGGTCACGGCGACGAGTGATGGTCTCGCCAACGGCAAGGAGGGCTCGGTATGAGAAAAGAAATTCGGGGTAATGTCTCCCCGATCCTGATAGGTCTCCCCGATACAAAATGTGCTCGCAGAAAGGGGAGGGACTTCGCCATGTGGTCTCGCCGAGTTCATGCAGTCTTACCGATTGGAAAATGAGCTCAATATGACTTCTGAGGCCCGCTGAAACATCTCACCAATTGATCCCTGCTATGTCGATGCCTGTTGTAAGACGAAATCGCATCGGGGAGACACCAATGGTGTCTCACCGACCTGCGATTTAGGTCAGACCACTCTTGATTGCTCGGGAATTCGGCGTGGCAGGTGATCGTCCAATCAGAGGGAGCTGATAGGGACCTTTGACTGATTGACCGCCCCTGTGGAGAAGACTAACAGAAGGCAGATAAGATGGATTTCTTTTGAGATCCAAAGACAATAGATCGGCTTGGGCGATGGCGTGCAGATCTACAGGAGGCTCGACGGTGCTTTCAGGAGGACGGTCAACATACAGAGAGGTCCAGAACAGGAAAGAGGCTGAAGAATGAAGAAGCCATGACTCAGGGGGATAGCTATAGCAATCACTACTAGCATAGGCAGATTAATATTAATGACGGGATATTCTGAGCATTCAAGGAGACCCCAACAGAGTTCGAAGGTGGACACGAAAACGGGAGAATTAATGCTGTAGCAGCAAAAGATCTATAGATATTTTCTAGAAACCTTTCACTAGCATGGACAACAAGGATTCACATTAAATGCAGTTTTGACTTTCCTCAGAAAGATCTGAGAGCCGACCCTCCTGGATGCAGATATTTTGTAAACCCTAGCGCAGGGGACAGCGCATTCTTTTGGTGCACACTCTATATAAATGGCATTCTAGCCTCTTTGTAAAGGTTAGACAGTAAGGGATTAGAACTTTTAGATTGAGAACTTTCAGCGTTAGCACTTCTAGGTTAAGACAGCTAGGTTTAGAAAACTTTTAGAGTTAGAACTGTTAGGAGTTAGTGAGTTAACAGAAGGAGATAGAGTTGTATCTTGATTCTTAGTAATAAGAGCTTCTCTTTGTCTTCTTGGTTAGCAGTAAGGTTTTAGTACAGACTGTATTGCATTTTCCAAGTTCTCTTAGTGTAGTTGGAAGCAATCTGGAGATTCAGATTCTCTGTACACTGGTGATTGTGCCAGTTTTGTAAATATTGTTTATCTGTTTTAATAACAGTAGAAGCAATCAGAGTTTAATCTACTTCATGTTGTGTTCCTGAATGATATTTGTCTTAAATTGATCATTTGATTTGTGAACTCTTCAAGGAATGAAATGTTATTTGTGTTTTATTTAATGGTAATTAAAATCTGTTATGCGAATTAGCACTGTGAATGAAAGAGGTTGTGTGTCAATCACAAGTTTACTTTGTTCTGCAGTTTTGGTTTACAAATTCCTTGAAGTTAACAAGTCTGGTTAAGATTGGATGGACTATTGTTCTTTTCTGTTTCAAAACCCTAATCTATCTTTTTATATTTCTTTAAAAACCCCTGTTAGAGTAGGTTTTATTTCATGCTTGATCTTAGAACAATCCAGAAGCTCAACACCAACAGGCCCCTTGAATGTTACTGTTGCATTGACCACTGAGTGACATCAGCACAGTTGAGACCCAACTACAAAGACCTTGGGAGCTAAGGTATCCATGTGATCATCTTTCTCTTTCAGGAGAAATAGGATAGCAATATTCTGTTTGCATGTTGATTGTGCCAAAATCGCCATCAACAGTTACCCAGGCGCCACTTTGGGTGTCGACCCCCACTGGATGCCAATCCCCCACTGACAACAAGTAAATCCAATAAAATCAAATAGCAAGGCCAGTTGCACAATCACAACCTTTCATTTACAAGCACAACGGGGCGAGGCATAAACCATCCCACTCAGAAGTTCAAATCAAAGTGGTGGTGAACACAACATGCAAGGCTAATAGTCCCCGTAATCATACAATACAAAAACAACCATATCAATGGAACATCAAGAATCCCAATAAGAAGAAATTTCTTCACAGGCCTCTGGAAACTCCACAACCATAAAACACATAAAGGACTCCGATAACGAGCACTCGCAACCAACAACCTGGCTTTCAAGAAATTTACACTTTAAGACACAATTTCAATAACTAAGTTTAAGAAATCATCAAATCAACTATTACAAAAATACGAGCACAATCAAATCAAACATCATTAATATCATTCCTTAAAATCAAAACCACAACATTTTTTTAAAAAAGAATTTATACAATGAACCCTTATCATTACTACTTCGAAATCATTACTTAATAAAATTCTACAACTATATTCACTTACAACTTTTCTTTAAGTTCTAAAGGAAGGACATTATACTATTAATATCTCCAATATAAAGGCATATTCCAATGCCTAGACATATATATATATATAAAAACATAATCACATATATGGATATATGCTTATATAGATATATAGATATATATATATATATATATATATATATATATACATAGAACTATATTTGTATATACATGTTTGATTACATCCAAATTTTGTTTACATACACTAGTTAACATTACAGCCACCGATTGATACAATTAGTCATATATATATACATTTATATCTAACCCTTTATAGCTGTATATCCATGTATATTTATATATATATAGACTTGCATATTATTCTTTTAAGCCGATTACTAAATGTGCAAGTGCAGTGAATGGAGGTAACTGCGTGCATTTAAATATGCAGTCCACTTATCTGTTACCGAACACACATAAATCCTTACACAACTGTAAGGATTAACAAGTAAGTCAAGTTCATGGCATTCCAACGATAGCGTAGGAGAAAGGAGAATATCAATTAAATTTGAAAGTTGCTTAACTAAATCTACATGCACATTGGTTTAAATTCGCACTCATATGCAAGAATAAAGGTACTAACCACTAAGGCCTTGGCTATAGCCTTCGCAACGAATTAAGCAGAGCAGGGAGTATCAAAATTATGACAAAAGAAAATCAAATGCCTAATTTAACCAGAAGGAATAGATAGAGGCGATGGCATGACTGGCTTAAGAGCTACGTAATACAAAATTATTCATTGCTCCTTGCTGACAATGAGGTTGATAAGGATAATGGGCTCGAAAATGCAGCTGGGGTTAGCTCCTAAGTATACACGCAGAATACACACAGATTGCGCCACCCTACAAATGCATATCTCAAGTTTCAACTTCATGTTAAATACAAGAAACACAAGATCAACAATATACATCTATATACTGATAGAACTCAAATATCCTATAGTATATCTCTACATTGAATAGGAGATTTTGAATACTCTTCATAGTAATACAATTACAGACTTAAGAATATAACATATCCTCCTTGTTTGGCGCATTTTTCTGATAGTATAGGTAAAGATTATGAATAGTTAACCAGAATTAAAGACTCTGTTTCAACTCGTATTGTTGTTTCATGGAGTGGCAGAAATATAGCTTAATAAATTATATTAAAGAGATCCAATGCAGAGATACTCATGTCTATATCCAAGGCTCGGCGTACTATCAGTGAATGCGGCATGAGTAAACTTCAATTGCCATTAGGGTTTCAAGCATTCAATCAGCTGATTAGTAGTATAAGGCTGGTTTGGTTTGCATCAAACTACAATGTAATATTCGTTAAGAAAACAGGAATGTACGCAATAGAAGACTAGCAGTGCAAGCTTATGCTTGGCTCAGCAAAAGAAAGGAAGTGGTGAAAACAATGATGCATTACTTTAACAAGTCGACGCTATCCCCATGCAAAGCAATTAGCAAATTCAACAAATATAAATAAAGAGTTATCGAAGCAAGAAGATATCGAAATTAACACAGGAAGAAGTAAGTACCGATTAAGAATGAAAAGAAATGTTATACACCACTCACAGAGGGATGGTAAATCGAAGACTGAAGAAAATAATTTCCTAATCTCATACTAGTTAGGGCATCGTTAGCCATTGATACAAGGCGTTGGTTAAAGAAAGCCAGAGGCTACATGAAACTGATTTGTCATACTTTTGGGTTGGAACAGATACAAGAAACTGGGAAATCATAAAAGTACACTCACAGACTTTGAAAAGGCTGAAGAAATCACTAAGCGACTAGGTAAATAAAGGCAATAGAGTATTTCAAGATTCAAGGAATATTATGTGGCTGGTAAATAAAAGTAACAGGATATTTCAAGATTAGAACATTTTTCTGCCGCCATAGAGAAAATTTACAAAACAAGACCAAAGATTATAAGCATATTTTGATTCCAAACAACATTCAGAATTTCTCGCACTGAATCTAAAATAGAGAAGAAGGTTACACAAGAAAAGAACCTGAAGTACTTCAATAGAATGAGTTGAAAGTTGATGTCGGAGCTGAGTTTTCAACCAATTTCTGCCTAAAGCCCCAACAATTTGCAGCAATTCGAATGCCAAAGACTCCAAAAAGTAGAATCAAAGCTTTCCAAATACCAGAAATAGAAAAATTTCCAGAGCCAAAGATAACCAACTCAAGAATCCAAAAACTCCATGCCACCAAATGCAATAAGTTTTTTTCCAAGAATAATCCCAATTGCCCCTCTTCAATTAACTCCACTCCTTTTATTTATTAACCTCCACTACTTTTATAATTACCTTCTTTTCCGAGAATTTTTCTTCCACTTTCAAATTTCCATTAATTTATCTTTCTCTTAAAATTTAACCTTATCTTTAACTCACATACAATTGTCCAATAATCAACCATTAATTTATTGATTTATTATTTTAATTTCTTATAGAGTTTGATTGCACATCACAATTGTAATATTTATATTATTTAATTACTTTGTTTTAACAATAAATCTTAATTCATTAAAATTAACTAAATACCTTCTCAATATTTGTTTTAATCTTATTCTTTAATTTAATAAGGCTTTTATCTTTATAAGATAAGGCCTATAACTTTGGCAATTTTAATTTAATCCAATGAAATAATCGAACTAAACACAAATCACGAGCATGACTCAAATGGACAGCCCAAAACTCATACGACAACACGGTCAGGACGAAACACAGAGGGGCATTACATAACCTCTCATGATGTTATGTCCCTTTAGACCAAGGAGTTGTCTGCTTTACAACTTCAGCCATTACTCTATCCTCGTTGCTATTTGAGCTTCTCCACTTAAATCTTCTCCATCCATGATAGCCTTTTCAGAAATTGCATTCTCCTATCGTCTCCACACGTTCCAAGTTCTCCCTTTCTCACATCTCTACATCTCCATGCTTCAAAAAAAATTGATAAAAAAATGGCACATTACATTATATGTATCCAGAGATGGGCACACAAGAAATGGAAGTAAACACAATCATATAGAATGCTGGTGAAATATACTCGCCATCACAAATGTTGCGGTACTAAATATTGGTGTGAACCATGATCTTAAAATCTGAGTGGTTATTAGAGACTAAAAAAGGAACCCGGTACATGTACCATGCCTATCAAAGGTCATTGTGATAGTGATTGTGATTGTAATGGCCTGGCTATAAAACAGCAGCTAATTTATGAGAAAGTACTTCCACTGGCAATATCCTCTTTCAACTAAGCTCTTTAATAACCTGATTCATAATAATAGATCTTGTGGTAAGACACCTATATGCAAAAGACATATATCCTTACCACAATGCTTTTTACTATGACTATACAATAACTTATAATCTAGATTCTGTATATCTTGGAACAGGATTCTCTGTAGTTTGACAGCCCTCACATGCTTTATTCAACACTTTTTTGTGCATGATTTCCACTCAATATATCAGGAATCAAGATATTTGATTGCCTTCAAACTTGTAAGCTCTATATTTCTACTCAAATCTCTTTCAAGCACCAGAATATGAAGAGTATAAATAACAATTCAAAAGGAAAATGAACCAATATTTCAAGCAAAGAATGGTCCACATTGCATTTGCTTTTTGATGTGATGCATGCCCATGGATGTACAAACATTGCATTAATGTCTAGGACGGAATATTTCCTTGCTAAGCCCTAGCTGTATTAAGTATCTAACTTATTATTTTCTTTTTACAATGCATATCTGTACCTTGTCTCGTACAAGAATTATAACCCATGCTGGCTAAAAAAATTTTAATGTCATTACTGCTTGTGTTGCTCTCATGCAGCAGTCTCTCATCATCTTCATATATGATGTAGGGAGCATCACCAGGCTCTCTTGACAATAAGGAGGTTGCACCTTTCAGAACATGGTATTCCCAACCTTGCACATCAATCTTGAGTAGAATTACTGGCTCAGACTGATGAATCACTGTATCTAGAGTTATAGATCTTACACTCACTGGTATGAGTTCATTGGACTTGAATGCCAACTTTGCTCCAGTTGCAGAAACTGCACTGTTGTCAAGTCGTCCAACCACCTGCCAAAAAACATTTGAAATATATGAAGTCTAGATGTATTTCATAATCTTACTCTATTGACACCAAAATTGTTTTCTGTTGCAATTTCTCGGATCTACAATTTGAACAAGAATACCAGAAAACAAGGTTTATCATTACAAGTTCAAGTTGTCAAATGCAAGCTGACTGAAGTCTTGTGCCATTGGAGATACTACACAAATGCACTGAAGTATGTTTTAGTTAGAAGATTGATGTATGGATAGACATTATTCAGAATTCTTGAATTTGTGCTACAAAGCTTCAGCAGAAAACAGTACTCATTAAATTTGGATAAAGAGGCTCCAGTTGAAATAAACAATTGCTTTTACAGGATCATAACAGTGGCTTGTTTTGTACCTCCACTTATTTACATAAGAATTACTGGCAGTGCCCATGGGGGTTTGTACCAAAAGAGCAAACACAAGCAGAGTATGCTGACAACATGGGCTTCAAAGGTCTATATTTCTCGAATTCGTATCTATCTGTAGGACCATCTTAGTTTTGACAAACTAAAGCAATATCAATAGTCTGCAAAGACTTAATACGTGGATTGTTGCACAAAAATTCTAACTCCTTTTTCAGTTATCTTGTTTGCTTGATCAAAAGAAAGCAGTTTCTGGCTATGATTTGTTGTACAGTTGTAATTGATCACTTTCTTTTATAAATAATTAATCTATATCTTTACTCTTATCAGTACAAAAATATTATCTAAAGATTGATCTGACAAATTGATAGTATCCAATTAAGGAAGGACTCATAAACAGCTTCATTCAAAATTACAAATTTGGTATAAGAATTTGGAGTTCTCATAGTATTTTTCCTACCTCTATGGGATTAATGAATATAATTTTGTAGATATGGTTATGGTTTTCATAGGATGATCTGTCCTAATCTCTTGGTGATTATGGTTTTGAATTTAATTTTTAATATCATGATGATTAATCTTTGCTTTCTTTGACAACTATTGCAATACTTTAAAATGTTATTCTTTTATTTTTAAGCATTTTAGTTTTTATTCTTTAAACTTGTAAAGTTGCATATCTATTGTTTGATTGGTCTTTTTCTAAATCTAATTCATATATAATTTTTTTCCCATCTCCAACTATTTTGGAAACTGTCATATTAATACCCATCACCGTCTCCTAGTAACTATGATAAAAGCTTTACTTGGTAAGTTTATTTTAGAAATAGTAAAGTTTAGTAGAGGCTGCTTTAAGGACTTCAAGAACATGCTTTTGTAGTCCTAATTTAGGTGTTTCAAAATTTCTTTGGTTTAGAAAGAAATTTAGACAGTGACAGAATATAAAACAAATAAAAACAGTACAAGATATCTCTAATCTGAAGCACACGATATATGTAAAGCAACAGGAGGAGAATCAAATTCATTAGAAAAGTTAGGTGCTTTGCACAGAATTAATTCCATGGCCAAGTACAGCACTCAGATTTCATTTAGCTCTTGCAGTATCACAGGCAAAATTTGGAAATCAGCACTTCTCAGTAAAGTTGATCTTACGTACTGTCTAAAATGTTCTTTTAAAAACAATGAAGTCATGCTTTTGTGTTCTATCCAGTTATTCAAATATTGCTCTTCTTGTTTTCTTAACACTCGGAATCTCTTTCAGCATCTTAGGTTTCAATTTCCAAAACTTTGGACTTAAGATTTTAAATCAGATTCCAGATCTTACTACTTTAATGCAGGTTTCAAGTTATAATAGCATATTTTCAGGACTGGAACATAACAGAAACTAATTCAAAATATTTCTTGCATTAGCATTTTCAGGTTGAAATTGATAATGAGCATACCTTATGCATAGTTAGGTTCCCTGGCACATCTGACACGGCTGCATGGTAGAAAGTCACCATATCACCTGCTCGATTCAGGTACATTCCATCACAAAGACGCTGCAAGTTCTCAAAGACTGCCTCAAAAGCCACTACCTTGTAACCCATTGCTGTAGCTGCAAATGCTGCCATTCCCACATTCGCACCAACATCAACAACAATTCCTTTTCTTGATTTGAAGCCACTTGTCTCTAATTTTGCAAGCACTTCCTGAATGGTGTGAGATATGTCTGGCTTGCGAAAAGGCTTGCCCTTAAGCATCCTGAGGAAATTCCTATTTGGCTTTTCTGGTGAACCCAGGTCTGCGAGTGAGATAAAAAAAGGATGCTGAACACCCTCAACCTTGTTCGCAACTACAGGAGCAGCTTGTGGGCATCTCATACAATTGAACTTCTCAATATTTCCTGTGGCTTGACCATCAGTAATAGGTTCTTCTTCCATTATATGCACACCTTGCAAGGATTCTTTCCCGTTATTGCAAAGTGAAAGGGGTTTTACAGCCACCAAAACAAACAATAGCAACACACTTACAGTTACAAATAGAAATACACGCACAATGTACGGCATAAACCCCTTGTCCCTCTTCCACATAGGAAATTTAGTTGGCGCCATCCAAAGCACTGCTTCTCAAGGAATCACAGCCCAGATATGCAACAGAATATACAGCATGAAATGAATTATTTTATATCATAACCTGGAGATAAAGGAATGACCGTGGCTTTGGTATAGTTGGATACAATTAAGAAACTTTGGCCAAACCACTGAGCGCTTCAAATACTGTTGGAACAACCCAGACAAACACCTGATAAACAGAAAAGAAACAAGAACAGACTTAAACCCGTTTATTCTAATCCATCACTTAGTACTAAAATTAAGGGCCAATTCTTTAAAGTGACAAATAAAAAGACAAAAAGATATCAAAATCATTAGCATTCTTGCACTACAATCCTTGCTCTTCAGACAACCACATGAAGATTGGAAGGATTTTCGAGAAAGTGTCTATAAACATTGCTTTTGCTGTCTCAAAGTTTTAAATCAGATTTACTGTTTACTTTTGCAGATTTGTATATGAAGTAACCGAATATTGAATGATATAATCAATTGCATTTTCAATATGTAATAACACCTCATAGCATATTTGATGATTCATTTGTACAGGCTTAAGTAAATTTGAATTTATTCATTCATCTCACTTGGAGAAGATTTCAGAACATAGCATGGTGTGTTGGTCATCTTTTCCTTTATTAAGAAAATGTTCAAGACAATCTAAAATCAAAGAGGAAAAATAGAAGACTCGATGTTAGTTGCCACTCATAATTACATGACAAACAAAACTGTTTGAAACATTGGAGGTGGGAACCAGGAACCAGTAACACTAATTTGACCAGCTGCATTCTAATTCTAAGAATCATGGCATGCTTTGATTATGTACAATCCAAAGTAGCAGCCAGACAAATCTTAAAAGATGACATTTAAAAACAATCCTTGTGACTTCGATGAATTGCAGCATTTATAGAAAAAGACATAACAAGAATAAATAAATGCTTCTTTGTAACAGGAGAAAACTCTAACTTGTATGGAGCTATAATTTGTCTGAAAGAATCAGGAACACATAACTTAACAGATAAATTGTAGGTGACATGAAACTGTTTTATCTCCCTTTTACACAGCTCTCATTTATTTGATCATGTTCACTAACTACTTTTCCTTTCATTTAAGAAAAGACATCTATTTGAATACTCAACCTCAAATCCTACCTGAAAGTCACATTTAACAATCATTGATGAATAACAGGCTTGCTGTAAGAACGAGTTGGCTAGTGCTGATTATAATACAGGGTAACGTGTGAAGAACTACTCCAACCCTATGCACTTGGATAACATGATTGTAATTTCTACAGGGAAACTATTTTGAAGTTTATTTGTCAAACAGCTTTAACTATTTTTGTAATAAGTAGAGCTGCATAAAATGATAAACGTCATGTTGTCTCCTCTTTACCAATCAGTTTACTCTTGAAGCTGGTTTTCAAATTTTATTGAATTCAAAATATCTCGGCATATGCTATAAAATGTAACTCTGTAATGTTTTCAATATGTTAGCATTTTAATTTGTCTCTTGTGAGACAACACAAAACAGAACAGCACACAAGGAAAATCTCCCTTCAAATTAGCACTGAAAACTCCCTGAGATCTAAACCTACTCCTACACCTAAAGCTATAAACAAGAGTTAAACAGTTATGCACACTATACGAGATCGTCAGTTGGGTCTTGCATTAAATGAAATACCTGAAAGTAATCTTGATCTATTGTTTGGATCTTAAAGGTTGAGCACAAGACCCGAAAGGTACTTATCTCACAAATGAGGGTTTTTGCAATTAAACAAAGTGAACTTAAATAGGAATGCTTACTAGGTGGCTGAAAACAGAGACCAGAAGATCCACATCAACACGTGAGAATTATACAAACTAATGCTATCAATGAAACCATAGATTTAAGAAAAGCAAACCCTTAGAAGTGCAGAAGTTACTTAGTAAAATGAAAGACAAGTGTCAATACAAAGCTCAACACAAGTTTTTACTATAATCCACTTATGAAAACCTATACAAGAACACAATAAACTTAAATCAAATATGTGAATGACAATCTCTGCAGCATAAATTTGACTTCAACTATCATTAAGAATTTGTGTGCTCAAAGCACTTATTTATAAGTTACAAAGAATAGCTTTTAGGGGTTGAAGAATAATAATAAAATATCCCAAAACCCATCCAAGGGCTGTAGATAAAGCAGAAAGAGACTTTAAAGCAAACCTAATCCTAAAGCAACTAATGAAATACAGATGGCTTAAAATAAGCTTTCATCCATCTGCCTGGAATAAAACACTGGAAATAGCCACCATAGGATATGATCACTACTAAAATAACAATTCACACATGAGTCGCCTTCATGATTCTTAAGCAGCCTTCACCATGAAACAAATGAATCTTTGGATCTTATGAAAAACCCTAACCACCATAGTGAATCAACTAATAACTCCATCAATTTGATCTGATCAAACAACTCGATTTTTTAGTACCAATGCCATTAGATGCATCACTTTGCAATGAGAACAAATGAGAACCTCTGGAAGATGAAACTTCAAAACACTTTGTTTGAATTATCTGTGGTGACTCATTACCTGAAGAATAACCTCTTGTTCACTGTCCCAAGTTTTTAGGATGTAGATTTTGATCAACCATCTTGCTGGGAAATAATTCAGTGTAGGACTGTATGAAAACAGAGAAAAGACGCAAAGAAAGGAAGAATACAAATGGATTTGATTGGTAACTCCTTGAAACACTACTACTTCTCTTTGAAAACCCTTCAAAAATGGCACTGCAAACCTCCTCATAGACCTGAAAAAATAGGACAATGAATGCCCTGCTAATGTTGTGAATAACAAAGTTTGAACAGCATTCTTATATAGGCACTGGATTGCATGTTTTTAACTGTTTTTTGCTTTAGTTCTGGGTATACATAGTATGATGGAAATCACTAAGGGTTTTGTCACCTTTTTTTACTGTTGACAGAGTTTACTAATGGCCTTGGCACAAGCTTGGGCTATTTAGGCCATCCTTGGTAGAAAATAACTAATGTCATTGCCACTCAAAAAGTGTGATTGAGATGTTTGCCATATCTTTGAAGTCTTAGACCTGCATTATTAATGGCTTTGCCCTTGAATATGTGTGCCCAATTTCAGTTGTTTGAACTGTTACAAACATAAGTTGAAACCACATAAGCCTCTGCCACTTTTTTAAGTTTTAGGCTTAACTTTTCATGGGTCTGACCACCATTCATGAGCACCCATTTTTACTTAAGTTGATTCATTGAAATTGTAATATCAATCATTAATGGTTCCATCAACTAAAATGTACACCAACTTGCTTACTGCCACATTGGAAAAATCACTAATGGCCAAACCCTAAAAAAAGAGCACCACTTTAACATTTCCTTGCCTAGACGGAAAAACATAATCCCTTTGCCAAATTTTATGCCTCTGAGCAGAGATATCATGTGGCAAAGCCACTCAAAAGGTGCATCTGGTTTCAAGTTTGTCATCCTTATGCTGGCTTTGGTGCACTTCGCTTAAGTTTCAACCACTTTTGAATGTGTTTGGCAGATATATTGCTGAGATAAACCAACCAAACATGCACTTCCTTTACTGATACTGTTTCTCACAAACCTTGTCATAGATCACTAATCCACTTGCCATTTTTGCAGATCTGGGCAGAGTTTGTGCCATCATAATAGGGTGCCTAGATAATCTTGGATGGAATTCACTTAAGGTCCAACCCTGTTTTCAAGATGAGGTGGAGTTTCCCAACTGTCAAACCATCCAAAATGTGCACCTGTTTATGCTTCCTTTTACTTGTCTTTGTTGGAACTTCATGAGATGGAAATCTTGGCAGATATTGCCATGACTTAAGCGAAAAGCACAAGTTTAGGCAGAAATGAGAAGTGGTTCAGCCCTCTCAAATGCGTGCCCAGTTTTTCCTTGTCACTTTTGATGATTTAAGAGGACTTTTTGGCAGAGATTGCTCAACTTGTTGCCACTTTTCTGTTTTGTTCTGCTCCTGCCCCATAATTGCCCTTGTTCTGCTCTCACATGTTGTTGATCTCCCACTGCCTTTGATATCATCATCATCACCCTACAAAAGTGTTAGTTTAAGCACATGGATGATCCTGCAATGAGAATGGGAGAAACTGCAATTGGATTGTATTGACACACAAATGACGATCAACTGGCAACAAAGCTAACAAAGGGAAATATGAAAGTTGATTTTCATATGGGTACAACACAATATCACCAAATACGGAAAATTGCAATGAAATGGATGAACATGAATCTAGCTCATGCCAAAATTTTAGATGACCTCTAATACAAAAACGAGCATCAGGCTATACAGTCAAAAGCAGTTAATAACTGGTATCACATGATCATTGTGTAATAAACCCCTAATTATGCACCTGTTGCCACTTTTATATTTTTTTAAATTATACCAAATTGATGATTTATTGCTTTGTGAAGTATTTTTTCTTGGTTACTAATGTGATCATGATGACTGTAATGGCTTAATCGGATATAATTATATTATTTTTCTTTATGGAGTATTAATTATATCATTAATTAGGATGGAAGTAATCTGTTTTGTGAATTGTTTCAGGCTACAACTATGGATGTCAAGCTAAAGGTGTCAACCTATGATGATTCATCACTGGTTGATGAGTCATTCTACAGACAATTGGTGGGCAATTCAATCTATCTTATATCCACATGAATGGATCTTTGTGTTGTTGTTAGTTATCTCTATCAGTTTTTCTAGCCCAACCAAAGCTTGTTTATTAACAAGCAGCAAAATACACATTGCAATATGTCAAAGGTACTCTTAGACTTTGGAAATCTCTTTCAAAGGACAAGTGATTTCAGATTCATGATATACAAACTCTTATTGGGTTGATTCAGCTCTTATTCAAAGATCGACTATTGGCATATTTTCTCTTGAGTCTTACATTGTTTCTTGGCAAAGTAAGCTTCAACATGATGTAGCTTTATCTTCCACTAAAGTAGAGTACAAAGCAATTGCCATTGCCCAGTGTGAAGTAGAATGGTTACCATGAATTTTGAGTGGTCTATAATTTCCTTGATTACACCAACTCCACTTTTCTATGACAATCAAGGAATCTTGAAGTTAGTGAAGAACCCAGTTTATCATGCTCACGCCAAGCACATTGAGGTTCATCATCACTACATTTGGCTATTGGTTGACACTAATGATATTTCTCTCCACTACTACACATCTCAAGAACAGTCTATTGATCTAATGCCTAAACTTCTTTGTACTAATCTTTTTGTTGAATTTCAAGACAAATTTGGACTTGTCTTTGGTTTAGTCATTAAGAGGGGTAGGGGTATCAGATGAATATAATGTTAGACATAATGTGAGACTACTAGCATAATTTTAGAATATACTTTGTACATAGGCATTTATTGCTTGCATTAATGATGTAATAGCACCACCTTACTTATGCCTAAAAAGCAACTTAAATGTAAGTTACAACCACCAATATAGCATCCCCATTCAATAATAAATACAAGCTTACATACATTGAAACGTGTGCCATCCAATTCTCTCAAATCCATGAATATAACAACAGCAAATTAGTTATGTCTAAAAAGTAACTTACAAATTTACAATGTAAGTCACAACCCCAAATGTAACTTTCCCATTCAATAATAAATACAAGAATACACACCTTCAAGTGTGTGTCATCCAATTATCTCAAACACCATGCATTCATCCTTCCGGCACTTTCTAGCACCAGATTTACTGATCTTGAATCTTAATCCTAGTATTGATATTTCATGCATCGCATGAATGGATGAAACATATGTGAGTTGGAGTCCTTGTTTTGCCATGATGAATAAGTCTTTTGTAAGGGGGTTCTTGGGATCCTAAGGCAGTTAGAATACCAATAGTGTTACTTATAATGTGTTAGTTTTGATAAGAAGACTTATGGGGTTTCATGTTATGGATACCTAAGGGATGCTATTGACAATGACATTGATGATCATTTGGTTATCTCCATGCTCCTAGTGAAACCCCGATAACGGGGTGTTTGGTCTTCCCTTTCTTCATTGTTGTTTGTTTAGTCCTCAAAAGGCAAGGCAATGGATCTGACCTAACACTTTCTTTTATCTTGTTGATATTGTTGGATTTGAACATCATGAGAGAAACTGGCATCCAAACAGTATTTGAACATGTATTTAATGATGAGCTAGGTGGTATTGGGGTGTGAAGGAGATCTTGTTTACTTTCGTGGAAGCCTATAACATGGTAGATTATAGTAGTTGTTTGATTTGCCTATCTGGGCAGCTTGTGTTGCTAAATGTGAAACTGTCAATGAGCAGTGAGGGGATCCCACTAAGGGATGCCGCCAATGGGGGGACCCCAATCTCCTGTTGGCTTGTGTTGCTTAGCTGAGTGCTCTGCCTTATGAATTGAGGTATGGTAACCTCATTTCCTTCCAAGTATAACAATTTCCATTTTGTGGTGACTGACCTGTCATGAGGATCAAAGAATGATGGGGATTTCTGTGACGGTGTAAATGTTTTGACACTAAATTGCTATTTTGAGAAGGGACAGTCCCTAGCGATCTGCAATACTTTGATTCAATGGAATCAAGACCTAATGAATTGTCTCATGGAATGCCTATGCAGTTTGGGGGCATCAGGCCCTTTTGAGTTATAGGGCTGCCTAATTGATGCAACCTATCTCACTTGATAGTGACTTGGGCATCTGGGATCGTGTTTGCTATTTTACTATGACTGTGTGGTGAGATTACTGAAAAGAATATTCCTGATCTGTCAGTGTTATTTCAGCTGACTTGCTTTGTGAATGATAAGTGAACAATGTTAAGTGAATTTAAGTAGTTGTGGTAACTTTTTATTGCAAACCCTGTTAGTGGTAAGCATAGTAACATTCCATTGACATGGCATTGTAAAAGTATGAATGGAATTCAATAACCTCGGTTTAAAAGGAGAAAAACATTGAAAAAATTTGGGAACTAAATAACAATGTTCTTATTGTAAAAATAGAGGAAAAAAAACAATTTTGTTATTTCATGTCAAATATAGTGTATATTGATAAAGCCAGGCACTGTGCATCATAAAAATGCTGATTATAAAACATTGCATAGGACTTTTAAAAATTAAAATTTACTTTCACCTAAGAGAAGCATTTGGCTGGTCCTAAAATGGTATGCCATTCTGTTATGAAGAATGACCTACACTTTTAGAGACAGTGCTGCCCTTTTTACCTAAACCCTCGTTAGGATATAATTAAAAGAAAAACCTTCATTGCTGTTTAAAAATTTAAAGTATAACTTAAAAAGAAAAATTAAAATACCCTAACCCTAAACCAAAAATGCTAAATCTACCTTTTGATCTGTATTTTTGTCCCTAAGAGTAGAAATGAGTCAAATGAGATTCATATATAAAAAATCAAAACCATTTTTTGAAAAATTTGGGAAGAGCTCGGGAAAGGGCACAGCAAATATGGCAGGTCATGATTACCTGGGGTTAATTGCAGGTTTTTCAAGTGTAAGGAACCTATGGTGGTAGGCTCTAATCCTTGACCAAGAACCATGATATTTTATGCCTGCAAGTGCAATAAAACAAAGCTATAGTTAGATGCACGCAGTTAGCGTTGGTGCAAATTGACTGTCATTGACTGACATACTTCATATGAACATGGAAATGAAGACTCTCTATCCTCTTCAAAATTGATCATTTATTTCTCTCCTAATCATTTGAGTTATAAAAAAATTTAGGTGAAAGGGTCTTATGGGATGAACCCAGGATCCTGGGAGCTTAATTTACAGCTCAGGAAACAGAATAAGGGAGGTATCTTTCTCTCCCATTTAGTCTTTGGCCAAAACAAAATATATATTTATTGGCGTTCCCTTTTAGCATGCATCTCTATCTGTGTTTGCTTGTGTTTATATTGCATTGATACTGACAAACTCATAAAACTTTTCTGTCTCCCCACCACTTGGATTGACAACTATCGTGAGGGGTAGGGCCACCTTCTGAATATGAAAGGTGTAGGGGGGAATAACATAGCTCTATGGATGGCGGAAAATCATCTCCACGACATTCTCCCTCTTCCTCTCTTTTTCCTCTTTGTAGATCTCTCTCCTCCTGCTTTAGGCATCTTGTTGATCCATATCACCCCGTTCTTAGGGAACTTATATATGTGGCAAACAAACATTGCACAAAAACATCTGAGAATGATCTCTTCTAAGTTCAATAGTTATGAGACATATGTATGTGTATTATGATATTGTAACTTTAAGGGAAATCCTCTATCAAGTTTTGCTGTGATGACTAACAGATTTAATTTAGACTATATAGTAATTTTCCCATTAGACAGAACTATTTATGTGGTGTAATGGTACCTTAAAGACATCCTATCATTAAGTTCTGTCATGATGCTTATCAGTTGTCCTTTAGACTCTACTGCAACTTGTCATTTGGCCTGTGTGATCTTTGTCGTATAAAGGCACCTTGAAGTGTCCATTAACTGGAAGTTGTAATCCTTCTTTTGTATGGCAGACTAGGATGGATGTACCTTAACTTTTTAGTTGATCCTACTTTTGATCTGAATCAACTCTTTTGAGATTGGGTTTATACCTAAGTTGCATGGTGACAATGCAATTATTCTGTGTCTGGTCCATTTGGGCACTTGAGAGCTTTTGGCATCTTTATGTACCATCCTAATTGACATTTGGGTAATCATAACTTCAAAAAATAGGATTTCTTCAAACCTTCTAATATGTATGAAGAGTGGTATGTGATTGATGCATGAAGAATGGACTATTATGAATCAACTATCTCTGTCCACTGCTGATAAAAACCTGAAGGAATTCAGTAAGAACTTGACACAACTTATTTATCAATCTGAACTCTAGTAATTTGCTAGTTGTAATTCTGTCAGGGAAACCCAGGGACACGTCCCCCCCCTAAAATGCCCCGTCCCTGTCCTCGGGACGTCCCGGGTACAGGGGGGACGGCAGGGGACTATCCCCTTCTTTGCAAAAAATTAGGAAACCGTCCCTAAAACCGGGGGACGCTGTTGACCGGATGGGGGACGGCTGACCGGTCCTGGGGATGGCCAGGGGGCGGCTGAGCCATCCCTCGACTGTCCCGGGGATGGTCGGCCATCCCCCACATTTAAACAGCTTTTACAGTCAAAAAAAAAAAAACTCAAAACAAAAGAGTGCCACCCCTGCCTATGTGGCATCTAAGGGCCCCATTGGTTTTTAGTCTCTTATGGGGAAAAAAAGGCCTCGGTAACCTTCATTTTATGCATTTGTTTGTTTGAGCAGCCAAGGGTTTGAGAGCAAAAGAAGTTGCAGCCATTGAAGAAGGAGAGGAGGTTGAAATTAATGTTGTTGGGAGTGCAAATCCACCAAAGAGGTATGCATTTCCTTTCCCTCTTTTTTTTTTATTTTTTTTTGCAAAATCTCAAGCATACATTGTCTGATTTTTATTTATTTTTTGCATTTTCAGTTGAAACTTGCATTCTAAATATAAAAAACATGAGCAGCAGTGAGGATGGGAGTGATAGTGAAGTTGAAGTGCAAACTAGAAGGGAAAGTGGTGGGGGTGGTAGTGGAGAGAAAAGAAACTCAATCCAATGCCCTTCAACAACCAATAACAAGACCATGGAAGACTATGCAAAACACCCATTAAACAAAAAAAAAACCATTCCTTCGATATGTTACACCTGTGGGTGAAAGTCAAAAAAATTCAAGGGGGAGTAGGGTGTGGTTTTTCCATGTTTGTGAAAAGGAATTTAGGGGCAGCTACACAAGAGTTAGGTCTCATTTTTTGGGTGAGGTGGGCCATGGAGTTGGAGTGTGTCCTGCATTGACAGAAAAACTATTTTCAGTGCCAAAAAATTCAAATGGAGTTGGATGGTGGGGTTCAAGGTGGGTCACCTTCTTTCCCAAGTTCATAATCATCTATGCCTACTCCTATTCCTTACACGGTTGGTAGTAGTGGAGTTGCCTAAAGAGGAAAGAGGAAGGTGAGTGGTAGTGGGAAGGCATCTTCAGTTGAGTCCATGTTTAATAACCAAGCACGAGAAGCCACTAAATCTTCCATTGCCAAATTTTTTTTTGCCCATGCCATCCCATTTCATGTGGCCCATTCCTCTTATTTCAAACAAATGGTGAAAGACATAGCCACTGTTGGTCCTTCATTCATACCCCCTAGAGATCATAAGCTACGCACCACCCTCCTAGACAAAGAGTACTCCAAAGTTAATGTGTTAATGGAGGAGATGAGGCAAACATGGATGAGGACGGGGTACTCTATAGTGATCGATGGGTGGACTGATGTTAGACATCGGCCACTCATCAATGTCATAGTCACATGCCCTGTTGGTTCTTATTTTTTTAAAGTCGTAGATTGTTTGGGGAGACGTAAGGATGCAAACTTCCAGTTTTCCATTTTGAAAGATGCCATAGAAGAGGTTGGGGCTGCAAATGTGTAGGTGATCGCCGATTTAGCACGTGTGCAAATCGGCTGGGTTGATGGTGGAGGGTTCTTATAGGCACATATTTTGTACCCCATGTTGTGTTCATACATTGAAAGACATAGGGAAGTTGGATTGGGTGAAGCAAATGGTGGCAGAAGCTAGAGATATTCAGATGTTATTTGCAATCACCACACCTCACTTGCTATTTTCAGAACATTTTCAAAAAAGGAGTTTTTCAAACTTGTTGAGACAAGGTATGCCACTTCATTTTGTTTCACTTTCAATTTGTATTCATAATCTGATTTTGTTTTAAATTTTTATTTTTTAATGAATCATTGAATCAGTGAATGTAGATATGCCACATAATTCATCTTGTTGGAGAGGATGCTTGAGGTGCATGAGCCTCTACAATTGATGATGGTCAATGCAGAGTGGACTAGATGGCCTAATGCAAGTTCTGCTCAAGGAAAGACCATCAAACAAAAGATCCTCGATGACGATTGGTGGGCCAATGTGAGGTAAGACGTATTAGATGGCTGATTTTCATATTAAATTTCCAATTTTAATATTTTAATATTTTAATTTTATTGTCCAATGTTCCAACTTTTGAAGTTTCTAACATGTCAATTAACTTGTCAACTAATTATTTTGAACTTTTTGTTTGCATTTTGCAAATATATTTGCTCCTTCATCTCGCCTATTGTAGATGTCATCCGATATGCTAATACAAACTCTCCTAGTCTTGGAGAGATATATGAAACATTTGACAATATGCTTGGGAAGATCAAGAAAGTTATTTCGGCAAAGGATCCCACTTTAGATTTATATGAGCAACACATTAAGCCCATTGTGATGTGGAGGTGGAATACAATGAACACCCCACTTCATATGGCTTCCTTTGCTCTAAATCCAAAATGGTATGCACCAAGGGTTGGTAGGGTGCCTCCATGCAATGACCCTAAGGTTTTAGATGGGTTCACATGGGCCATCAAAAAGATTTATCTAGCAGAGCAGGCTTCACTACTTCGGACACAATTCCTAGACTTTGCAAATCTTAATGGCCCAAACTTGAGTAAACCACAGGCGCGGTTGGATAGAGCTATATTAGCTCAATCGAACCCTATTGGATGGTGGACCTATCATGGGAGGGATACACCGCAGTTGAAGACACTTGCTACTCTCCTTCTTGCATAGGTTGTCAGTTCCTCTGCTGCAGAAAGGAATTGGTCTACGTATAGCTTTATCCACTCCCTTAAGAGGAATAGACTTACCTCTAGACAAGCGGAGAAGCTAGTGGCCGTTCATAGTTCTATTCGGCTTCAGGATCGGCAAACTCCAGAGTATCGACAAACTTCAGCTCTACGGTGGGATATTGATCCAAAGGACATGGCCTGGGTAGATGAGGAGGAGACAACTAAGGGTTTGGTTGGGGTTCCGTTGGTTGAGCAGGACCATCACAGTGGCAGTGACTCAGAGGATGACTCTTATTTTGATGCGGTTATGAGAGATGATTAGGGGAAGCAGTGCTCTTTGTTTATTCATTATTGACATACGATATTGTATTTTGATTTTCATAGCAAACTTTAAAACTATATGGCAACAATGTAGCCTTTGAGCATTTTGGTATAAGTTTATAAATTATAACTTGGAGGTTGTTTCATGATTTGTGTATGTTAATTTTGAATGCGTATTGAGTATTGGCATAATGTTGAACACAAATGTTATATGTTAAGGTTCTATAATGTATATTATGCATGCCTTATCCATGTTATCATTTGAATATTTAAAATTTCCCTATATTTTTATATAGTCGTCCCCCACCGTCCCCAAATTTGGCCTCAAAAATTGGAAACTTGGGGACTCGTCCCAGCATCCACTGCCATCCCCGTCCCCGAAACTTGGGGTAACCCTGAATTTTGTACTTTCATTAAGGAATTCTTTTGCATTTTTCATGAGGATCATAAATGAAATCTGTGGACATGTATTAGGCTAAGTCATAATTGAGATGAGTTATGAAACTGTGAGAAGATATGTTTGACATGTTGAAACTTGATATTTTCCTTCTCTTTTCCATAGCATTTAGAATGGGAATATTGGTGATAAGTCATAATTACGGTTTCTTCCGGTTGTAGTCAAATAGTATGCATTATTACATGCATTTTATAAGGGCAATAATTGTATGCTTGTTATTGAAAGTTAGGCCTATGGTGTACCTACCAATACTCTTCTAAATGAAGTTGGTTCTCTTCAACAGCCTCTAATGAGATACCATCTTTTAGGGCAGGTATCTTGCATTAATGGCTTAGAACTTGATCTAAGAATGATTTATGAATGCTAACTAAGTTACCGATTCGCCACTCCCAACCCCTAGATACGATTCGATTCGTACCGGATTCGAAATTCGGATTCAATACGATACAGATTCGGACAGGGTACGAAAAGTTGACTGTGGATTCGCCTTGGATTCAATACTCCCCTGTGGATTCGTCCAGGATACGCCCAGCCAAATCTGTGACAAATCCAACTCGAATCCAGACGTCAAAACTATCATTAGGCCAAGAAATTACAAGGTAGGTCAATGGAGTGTGAAGGTCAAACTATATTAATTTTTGCAAATGGTCAAAGTAGGTCAATGGAGTGTGAAGGTACAACAATTTGCAATAAATTAGATCTAAGGTAGGAGGACCCTAGGCCAAGAAAGTAACTGAACACGGAAATAAAAAACCTAAAGCAAAGAAACAAAGCAAGAGCAAGTACACAATAAGTGGTTAAAACCCCTAAACCATTATATCTAAGTACAAATATTCAAGTGAGGGAATGATACCCCAATGAAGCATTAAGCCAAGGAAGATTAAAATGTGCAACTGAGAGTGAAAATAATGTATCAATCCCACATTGGGTCAATCCCACATTGGCAAGAATTGTGAGATTATGGTAAGTTATAAGCTGTTACATGCTCCAAAAGGTTTGTCAATGAGTAAAGAGGCTAGAGGGTGAAATACTAAAAATCCTAAAGCATTGAATGTATTTAGTTTTCACTATTCTTCCCCTACTAACAAACTCTTAAAGGTTTTTATGTGCTCAATAGGTTCCCTTGCCTTGTAGGCATTGTGAACAACTGAACATAATTTAGGAAAAATATTGCTACAGTAATGACTACTCATTTGGTCATCTTGAGATGACTTTAATTTATAATTTTATATCATGACATTCGAGTATCACTAATATTTTAATATTTGACTTAGTGACTATGAAAGTGGTGATGTATTTTTGCTATGTTATTAGACTATTAATATGGTGATGTATTCTGAACTTAATTACTGCTGCAAATATGTATATATTTCTGATTTTTATATGTTTTTTGTATTGCCATACCCAAACCGTACCCAACCCCAAAAAAATTTTTGGCCAAATCCTATAGCGGATTCGTGTACCCGTACCCGAATCCGAAAACGAATCGGTAACTTAGAATGGTAATTTCAAGTTACTTTTCTTGAATGTACTAGCATTGTTCAAATTGACCATTTGCAGCATTTTCTAACATACCACTTCCTTGTATTAATATTAATGACTGAATTGCAAAATGAACCTTTTACATTCTATTGTCGAATGTGATGCTTGAACTTTAAGTACAAATGAATCCTTGAAAAGTGTGTAGATTGGATTTGTTGCCCTAGTTTTCGTTTCACTTAGACATTTACAGCTAGGGGACCGACAGGGTTATTGGATACCCTCAGTTTGAGAAGCTGGGATGGACTCAAAAAAAGATTACAGATCGTTTCAGATCCCAATCTCGGGTTGCTACACTCTGTCTTTGACTGCTATACATTATCACTGGAAAGGAACCAAAGAATTTTCTGTTATACAAAGGAAATAGAAATGATAGCAGCAAACTTCATCAGAAAATGCTAGTCAACCTCAGTCAACACAATGGCACCATTTCAAGTTCTAGGGAAATTGCTGTTTTGCAATTTATGAATTTCAAATAAAAGCCTAAGAAATGCTAAATGATATTTATAAAATAAAAATGAAGATTATTATAAAGTATCATATTATTATATATACAGCAAAATAACACATCCTGATCAAAAAATGGATGGCACGGTGGCAGATAGTAACAGCAATGGCAATCTGGAGGAGGGAAAATTAGTTAGGAGTTTCCTGGAGAGCACAGGAGTAGACAGCAGCTTTGATCTCCTTCTGCACAGTAAAAGCAATCGCAGTTTGTTGTAATGTCCCCTTTTGGGATCATCTTATACTTTGCCCTGAAATCACAATTCCAGATGAAACCAATAGCAAATTATAGTTAAAGATATAATTCCCTACTCAAAATTGAGATGATGGTTATGGAAACCTGCAACCACATTAGACAAATATGATAGACATAATTCATGAAATACATTTAATTCTAGGTCTAAGAGAGATTATATATATATATATATATATAACGAGTCCCAATGATTGTGTGGGCTCAACCATAATGAGGATTGTAGTAGAGGACATTGAGGTGCCCCAAGTATCTTCTATCCTAGGCCCAACAGCAGGATCTTATCCTCTGTGGCCTCATGTGGTCCTTAACCAATGGTCCTTAACCATCATCATGAGGTGGTGTACCTAGTGAGGGCTCTACACCGCTCCCCTCCATCAGGCCAAACCCTCCTCTTATGATTGAAGATCCCTCTTTATTTACTTCAAAAATTGATTCAAGTGGGGATAGTAGGGGGCTGCAATAGGGTGTCCTTGATCCTCAACCCTAGGCCCAAGGATAGGACCTTATCCTCCGTGGCCTCATGTGGTCCTTAACCGATGGTCCTTAACCATCATCATGAGGTGGTGTACCTAGTGAGGGCTCTACACCGTTCCCCTCCATCAAGCAGTTTGAGTATTGAGCCAACCATGTAGTGCTTTAGGTTGTGAGCACAATTGGAGTATGTTTGAGCATATGCACTCCAAGAAGCACAATAGACTGTCAATGCAAAGGTTGAGTAATCTAGTTTATGTTCATTACAACCTTCGCCTTCACCACAGTCAAATTTTGGGTAGTGACTTATCACACATCACACTAGAGGAGGTTGATCCACAATAAGATTGGATCACTAAGGCTGAGGATCCTATCTTTAATGATGAGAACCTTGATTGGGTTAGCCAGGTGAATAGAGAGGCAGAGGTAGTAGCCATGGAAGAGGAGGATAGAGCACGAGGAGACATCTTGGATGTTGGTGTGGGTGTCACTGGGACACGGGAAAAGATCATGGCTGCATCATCATTCAGGACCTATCTTAGATGGAGGACCGAGTGATGCAGGCTCTTCTGAGCCATAGACTTCTAGCTTTTGTTTTGATTTTTTTGGAACCTTTAAATTTTGAATGCCATGGATTTCATATTCCATGAGTATTGTATACATTTGACAATATTTATATCTAATTGTGTTATTTCCTTCAACTAAAATTTGCATTTATACTTATGTGATCGATGTATACTTATGTATGTGATCAAAGTAGCTTCTACTTGATGAGGTTATTGTATCTTTAAGGTTTATTTATTAAAGGGTGCATGAAACAAGTTTAAAATTCTTAAAAATCTCTAAATTTCTTGGGTTTTTCAATTTGTCAAGTCTAAGCGCCAAGTCCAAGTTCGAGTCATAAATCAGCTTGCTGAGTCCTAGGCGAGTTTGAGTCTTGTAACACTGCTACAGATACACACTTACTTTGTTCAGCTAAATGTAGAGAATGAATAGTGCATGTAAACACAAGGATAAGATTGGTTTTAACACAAAGACATAAATGCTTTAATAGATTGAATTAGGAAATCAATACAAAGCCACAATCCCTAGCTTTCAATAAGCCTTCAATACAAAACTTTCAAACTTGCTAAAAGAAATTTGATCTATCTCAACACAAAACATCTCAATTGTAATTTAGAACCAAGATAGGCATTGCTAAATTTTATTGCATGAATAACGAACTTTGCATTAACAAAAATGAACAATACTAAAACCTAAGTGCCAAGAGCACTTATTTCTAAGGTTTATAAAACTATTGCATGAGAATGAAATCAAAAAACTAACTACAACTTCTACTAAGAACAGACTGCTTGCATGCAATGCAAGTTTTATTGAAAAACTCTATCCACTAAAACAAAATCTCAACTCAAATAATCTTCAGTTAGACTGCTGTAAAGACTACAAAAATAACACAACTCACATCTCTTGCACGATAAGAAAACCAAAAATATAGACCCATCAAAAGCAACTAATAATAGCACAGACAACAAATAGATCCGACTAAAAATAAACTACTCAAAATATGCTTTTCTCTTCAAAAACTCCGATAGACCAAACTTAGCACCGGCTATAAATAGCTCGGACTAAAAACACCAAGTCTTGAAGGGCAGCTCTGAATGATGATTCTGATGAAGCTTTTTGTTTTGTTCAGCAAAACCTCTGAGGATATTTGAAACTCTGGTAATCTACTTTGATGTTTGAATTCGAAAACCATCTTCTCTTGATCTTACATTGAACTCGAACCACAGCCTTGAACTGATAATCCGCTGTATATGTCAATGTATTTGCATTTATAATACTAATTTCTGCCAGCCTGAGTGCTATGGAAACTCTGGCAAACCTCACAAAGTATAAACAACAGCGTGAATAATTAAAACATCTGAACATTGTCATCAAGATCCTGAGTGAAATTGATGCTACAAGTCCGTAAGACACCTTTTATTTGAAAACATACAAAGGATTGTCACTGCCATTTTACAAAATTATTCCTTTCTTTGAGAATTTGGATTTTGATGATAAAACCCTTGCTGAAAACAATACCTTTGCAACTCTATACTTCATGCAGAGATCTCCTTTGATCAAAATCAAACTATCAACCCTGAAACACCTGGAACTTGAAATTCTTAACAAAATTTTGCTTTGTTGAGTGTGCACCTGATAATAGAATTTCAGACTCGGAGCTTTGAACTTGCTTTCCCTTCCCGAGGTGCACCCTATCAATGGGATATCAGACTTAATTATTGAAACACAATTTCCTTCATATAGGTGCACACCTTACAATGTAAATCTGATCCTTGAATTTAAATGTCCATTTTCTTCACATAGGTGCACACCTCATAATGCATTTCATGAACTTCTCCCTTATCAAGTGTGCACTTCATAATGTAAAATTGTTCTTTACAAACTCAACCGCATTCAACTTTATCAGGTGTGCTCCTCATAGTGCAATCTGAGATAATTTATCATTTGTCATAGTTTCCATTCACAGGTGCACCCCTAAATAGGTGTTTCATGAATTTTCTAAAAGGTAGACTTTTCCCATACACAGGTGCACACTTGATAAGGGAATTGCAACCCTCAACCTCAAAACTTGCCTTCTCCCTAATATGGTTTCCTTCTATTCTTCGACATGAGGTGTTTTTGAAAACATTAATGAGTAATTTTGCAAAGATATTCTCAAGAAAAGACACAAACCACATATACGAACAAAAACAAGCTCTGAACATGATTTGTGTTTTTAACAAAAGACCAAGGATTTGTTGGACTAATCGCCAGTGTCTCCCTTTGGATTTAGGACACGGACTAACCACCTCCCGTGGATCCATTTATCTCTGGCATTTGTATCGAGCGTTAACAAGTCAATCTTTTGGCACAATAGCAAACGTGTTCCAACAAATGGTATCAGAGTTGTGGTCGCAGGTTCAAATCCCCTCGGATGACACTGAGGGGGGGATTGTTGGACTAATCGCCAACGTCTCCCTTCGGATTCAGGACATTCACTAACAGCCTCCCGTGGATCCATTTATCTTTGGCGTTTGTATCAAGCATTAGCAGGTCGATCTTTTGGTGCAATGGCAAACGTGTTCCTACAGGATTGGCTTGAAACTTGACACAAGTCGAAAGTTTTTGTATGGATACAAATAGTGCATAAATTTTCTTTGCAATTGATGCAAAACTTAGAACCCACCCCTTCATATCTCTAGAAATTCTTCTCCGAAGCAGGTGCTGGTCCTGATTTTCAAAATATTTTTATTTATGGATTTTATGTTCTGTAATTACATGGTACTACCTAAAGAAATTTTAGAGCAGCAGCCCCCCACTATAGAACCAAAGCATTGGAAAAATAGAAAATAGTAGATATTTCTTAGGACACAAGAAAAGCAATTTTTTTGGTATAAGTGTTTCTATCTATAACGAAAAGCATATTTATTCTTAAGAGTAGAACCTTTTAAAGCATGCCAACCCTTTCAAATAAAATAGAATGAGATTTCTCTTGTGGTTGTGGAGTTGTTTACTGCTTAAAATGTTAAGGTGTAGGTGGTCCATATAATTTTTAATTAGTAGAGTGTATAATTTGAAATCTTCTCTTAAAATGGCAGAGCAGTTATAACTAAGATTTAAAACTTCAGCTGTAAGCGGAGAGGAGGGGCTGTAATTATGCAGCCGCTGCTTAACCTCAAATCTGACACATGGCTGCACATTTTATCTTCCCTATTTGTTATGTTTCTTTTCAGCTTTTACCTCTAAATATAGTCATTAAAACGAGCTTATAGCTTATAATTATTTAAAATACAAGACCAATAACTCAAAAAGATATCCTCAAAAATTTAAAGAGTGACTGCTAAAATATTAGCCAAGCAGCTGCATGGGACTGCTTTTGATAGATGGGCATTGTAAAGCAATATTGTATAGTTAGACAAATTTTGTGGAAGTGTACTGGTTGCAGAGTTCCATGCAGCCTCTTGATTTAATTTTTTAGCACGCACTACAAAACTTCTAGGAGATTCCTTTGGGGGCCAGTATCGCTATAATTGTTTTTGCTGCTTTAGTTCAAATTATGAAATTTTTGTGATTATTAGATTTTTGAAGTAAAATTTATAAAGAAAGTAAAATGGGAAGAAAAATAAAATATGCAATCATTTGGAAGGGTTGTAGTTCAACTAGTGAGTGTATTGTCCCCATTTTTTATGTCCTCTTTCGGATTAGTATGGTTCTGACACACTTACTATTTTTAATAAGTGCTATATTTAGTAACTGGTCCGGCAGGCAAAGCAGTGTAGGGTTTCATGTTTGGGCAATGTGTGGAAGTTGTCTGATGAACTTTATTACCCGTGCCAATCCTTTCTGTGGGGTTTTTTCGATCTTTCAGTGGGACTTTCTATTTATAGCAGTGGCCAGCTTACAGTGCTTATTATTCTTAGTAAGCCACAGGGCATCTCAATAATCTTCAGTTTTGTATCAATTGATGTTTGGTGAGTACTTACTATTTTTAGCAATTGCTATTTATAGTAAGTCTATTTTAGGAAACTGGTCTCAAGCCCATTGTGTCCTCAGCAGTGTTATTTCTAAGGTGGCATTGGAGAGCCTAAGGTGGAATTATTTAATAGTTGCTTTTAATCAGTCACTTAAGTTATTTTATAAAATAACTTTATAACTTAAGTGAGGGGGTAAGTGGTCATCAAAAAAGTACCTTGGTGCCTAAGTCATAATTTTAAGTCATTTTAGAGGGCTAAAAAAGTGCAAATAGTTTCCTTATGAGCAGGACGCCGCTTTTAGGGATTATTTGATAATGTTTTAAAATATAAAGCAAAAATATTAAAAGGTTTTTGGAGGGAAAATGATTCAAAACCTAAAGTTGCCCTAATTTCCCTCTCACCTTCTATAAAGTGACTTTTTGGCTCTCATTTGCTCACGGATGTTTTGGCTACTTATTGAGATGCTGCTAATTTTTCGCCAGGAGGTCAAATAAATGGAGTTGAGGACGAAAACTCTTGATATCTAAGGTTGGTTTTGGCAGTGCAAGATCTACCCTAGCTAGTAGAAGGGTGATTTCATTCAGGAATCACATTGGGCCTCAATTTGAAGATTACAAGCTTAGAAAATGAAGATATTTCAGTTCTTTTGAGGTTTTTTAGTTTGTTTTGGCTCGGGTTTTTTATCTCTCAGTTTGGCATGGTTTTCTTGGTGATTTTGGTGAGTTTTTTAGTATTTTTTGGGCACTTTCAGTTTGGACCTGAACCTGGAGTTTTGTTCATAACTTCAAAATGGATTGAGAGTTCCAAATGGGTATTGAATCATTTGCTAGATTTCCTCAAGGCGACTCCATCAAGCATAAGTTTGTGTTTTTTGGATGAAGTATTGGATTTTAAAGGCTAGGTCGTCCCTTTGGCTGGGAGCGCCCTTTCTAGGTGTTATCAAATCTGGTCAGCCCTTTCTGAGGGTGTATTTCAGACCCTGGTAACAGATGTTGAGGGAGTCTCTGCCCCTACTTGCTTCTTTTTTGAAGACCTCTTTTCTTGGGAGTCTTGGACGTGGTCAAGAAGACATTATATCTGCTATTATGGAGCTTGTAACAGGTCTGAAAGTAAGATTCTGAGATTATATATACAATTCCTAAAGACTTCTATACTGTTGTATGGCATTCAATCTCCAAGTTTGATTGCTTTCTTTCTGAGTATGTTATTGTATCTCATGCCTGCAATATTTCTACTATTAAAATCAAATTACCGAGAGTTCTGAAAGTGTTCTTTCCTAGCGTATTTCCTCCTATTTTATGCTCTTGCTTTATGTACTTCGTGCAATGTCAAGAAACAAAAATGCTACATGAAAACCAATGCATTAAACACTCTCAAACAAACCAAACTGCAAATCAGGAAAACAAAGGCAAACACACTCAAAAAATTATAATAGTAGTGGTGAAGTTTTCAAAAAAATATTTGGGGTTGTGTATTACAGTGAGAATGATGACATGTATTTTTATTACACCATTCACCAAGTTCAAATCTTCTAGAGATGCTATTGGACCGAGTTCAACCTCTGGATGATTCAACAAACTAATTCGCCTACTGATGACAGCTTAACTGAAGGATAGCTTCTAGTTTGGATTTATGCTAGGTCATCCTTAAAAGAAAGCTAGGTAAGCGGAAGCAGCTTTCTACATTAATACAAGTAGGAGAGAGTTGCAAAAATTTCTTAAACACCTTTAACTGTTACAGATTTAGATGCACATACATATCATAAACAGACAAAACAATGAACTCATAACACAGAATTTTACATGGAGAAAACCCTTCGAGAAGAAAAACCCCACACTCCAAAACATAGCTCAATTATATTATTCAGCAACAAATAAACAGTTACAATATAATTGCAGAGCTATGCTCTTGCAGGAGTCTTCACACTTCTCAATTCTGGAGTAATTTTGGCAACATAATGATACTTCAACAAAACAACAACATACAACTCCAAAATACAAGTGCTCAACATATAAGAGCTTACAATGCATAAATTAGACATTTCTAAAACAACTGTCAAAGGCTGAACGTGCAACATGGAAAGCACCAACAATACTGGAGACGCACAACGGTAAGTTTCCAATTGTCACTACATTCCAATCTGCAAAATCTGCACTTGCCAAAATAAGTGCACCTCGAAAACTCACATTCCATGTAAACTCAACACGGAAATAGAAAAAACCATTTATGCACAACTCTGCCTGTAAAATCAACTTTCTAACTTGACTCCTCATCCGAATAGACACTGCAAGTTGTAACTCACAAACACAAAGTGAGAAAATCAGCAACTTTTAATGTTTAGAAAAATCAAATCTTTGGAAAAATCAAAGGTTGAGACACCTTCTTTTTCCAACATTCTCCCACTTGTCGAACACCTTTGAAGAGCCAATGAAAGTAACAAGATTTAATTGCTAGAGGTCGTGAGGCCCATAGACTCTGAACACCATTTGAACTTTTTTCGTGCTCACCGGCTTTGTCAATGCATCCGCAACATTCGTCAAGGTGTCAACCTTCTCCAACTTCACCTTTCCATCTTCCACCATATCACGAACAAAGAGAAATTGAACATCAATGTGCTTTGTTCTGGCATGGAAAGTAGGATTCTTTGCCAAGCAAACGGAACTCTAACTATCACAATAGATAGTAATCTACCCTGCATCAAAACCAATAACAGAACACAAACACTTAATCCAAATGGCTTCCTTAGAATCATGAGTAGCTTCCATGTACTCTACTTCTGTCGTGGACAAAGCAACTACAGCTTGCTGCTTACTCATCCAACTGATTACACCACCATAACCACTAGTGGATCTTCTGCTCTCAATGTCACCTACCCAATCCGAATCCACATATCCACGAATACTCACTAAATGCTGAGGTCTAGAAGGATAACCATGAAAACACAAAGCATACTCTAAAGTACCCCGTAAATACCTGAACACTCTTTTAACAGCATCCCAATGTACTTGTCTAGGATTAGCCATAAACCAACTAAGGACTCCCACTGCTTGGGCAATGTCTGGCCTCGTACAAACCATAGCATACATAAGATTGCCAACAGCACTCGCATACGGTACTCTATTCATGTCCTCCATCTCAGTAAGAGATTTTGGACAATCCTCCACAAAAAGCTTTGTCCCCTGCATTACAGGAACGACTAACTATCTGCAAGCTATCATGCTAAACCTCTCCAACATTGTATTCACATACTTGCTCTGGCTTAACCAAAGTATTTTGTTAGCTCTGTCTCTTCTGATTTCCATCCCCAGAATATACCTCGCTGCACCTAGATCCTTCATCTCAAACTGTGCTGACAACTGAGAATGCAAATCTAAAATCAAACTTTTACCATTCCCAAAGAACAACATATCATCTACGTACAATGCAATTATGAGAATGCGACCATTATTAGATTTGTAATAAACACAATGGTCAGATTTAGATCTCAAAAATCTCAATGACAACACATAGGTATCGAACTTCTGGTACCACATTCTAAGAGATTGCTTAAGACCATACAAAGACTTTTTCAACTTGCAAACTTCTTTACCTTTAACCACGAAATGCTCTAGTTGTGACATATAAATCTCTTCCTCCAAGTCACCATGAAGGAACGTTGTCTTCACATCCATCTATTCCACTTCTAGATCATACGCTGCTGCAAGTGATAACAGGAACGGAATAGATGCCAGCTTCGCAATAGGCGAGAAAATCTCACCATAGTCAATTCCCTCCACCTGAGAATATCCCTTAGCGACCAACTGTGCCTTATGCTTCTCAACACTGCCATCTGGACCAGATTTTCTCTTGAACACCCATTTACATCCAACAGGTTTTCATCCTTCAAGCAAAGGTAGTAGATCCCATGTATCATTTTTCTTCAATGCAACCATTTCTTCATCCATGGCTTTCATCTAGGAATCTCCATCACTCATACCCATAGCCTCTCTAACAGTTCTAACAGTCCTAGGCTCATCAGTGTTAGCAATCAAAGCAAAAATGCAACTAGAATCCAACAAAGAATAACCAAATCTTTTAGGTGAATATCCAAACCTATCAAGTTGCCGCCTATCTCTGGTAGACCTCCAAAATTGCTGAGGTTGAGGTTCTTCTTCTTCTTCAGAACTTTCAAAGCTTCTCAAACTCTCCTCGTCACTAGGTTCAACAAGAGTACGTAATTCTTCTTTCATCGAAATAAGTGGACCTTGAACTACCTCCTTTTGTTTCTCCTCTTTCTCTGGTTGCAGGTCAACTATGGAAGGTTTCATCTCTCAAAAAATAACACTTTTGCTATAGAGAACCTTTTGGGCCACTGGATCGCAAAGCTTGTACCCCTTCACACCGACACCATAGCTAATGAAGATACATTTAACTGCTTTGTTCTCCAACTTAGACCTCTTCTCAATCGGAACATGAGCGTAAGCTTAACAACTAAATACTTTGAGATGTCTCATTGAAGGCTTTTTACTAGACCACGCCTCCATGGGTGTCTTATCAACAAGAGCTGATGTAGGAGATCTGTTGATTAAATAACATGCAGTGGCTACTGCTTCAACCCAAAACTTCTGCTCAAGGCTAGCACCACTCAGCATAATCCTAGCCCTCTCCATCAACGTCTTGTTCATCCTCTCTGCGACTCCATTTTGCTACAAGGTATATGGAGTTGTCTTATGTCTCTCAATCCCATGCTCTTTACAAAACTTGTCGAACTCTGTTGAACAAAACTCACCGCCATTGTCAGTCCCCAAACACTTAATCTTTCTACTAGTCTGATTTTCTACCAAGGCTTTAAACTCCTTAAAAATTGACTAAAGACTTCAGCTTTTCTTCTGAGAAAATAAACAAATGTCCTACTATAATCATCTATGAAAGAAACAAAATATACAAATTTTGACAACGAAAGAACATTTACAGACCAAACACATTTGCATGAACATAGTCCAAAACCCTAGAAGACTTATGAGAACTAGAGTGAAAAGTAACACGGTGTTGTTTACCATAAACACAATGTTCGCAAAAGTTGAAGTCGAGATTACAATCATCAAGGCCTTCAACAAGGCTCTTAGATTTCAGGGTTTTAAGACCCTTCTCACCAATGTGACCAAGTCATTGATGCCATAGCATTGTCTTCTCTGCAGGAAGCTTCATTTCCAAGAAATGAGCACCCTTAGGTACCCAAAATGCACGACCATCAGATGTAGCTACTATAGATTTCTCTACTCGATCTAATGGCGAGGATGAAGAATCCAAAGATTTCTTCTTTGGTTTGTCAAAAGAACTATTGCACTAAACAGCGCATGCATCCAGCTTGAACAAGGTGTCAATCCGAACACCCTTAGCCAACACCATAGCTCCTCTTGTCATCTTGCATCCTCCACTCAAGAAAACAACTTGCACTCCTGCATCATTCAATTTACTCACAGAAAGCAAGTTTCGTGGCAAACCCGGGATATGCAATACACCATCAATCCCCTTCACTCTTCCATCAAGGAATCTAATTTTTACTCTTCCATGACCAATGATCTTCAACTGAGAATCATCACCCAGATACACCTTCCCACCATCATATTCTTCATACTTCGAAAACCAACCTCTGTGAGAGGTCATGTGGAAAGAAGCACCTGAGTCTATCAACCACACATCTTCAGATGCATGCGTTGCTAAAGCTGCGACAAATGCATCTACGTCATTTTGAGAGGATTTATCAAAGTCAAAATTTAAGAAAACATTTTTGTCTTTCTTCTTTTTCTCTTCCATGCACTCTTTTCTGAAATGACCAGATTTGCCACAGTTCCAACACTCTAAGTTTTCAACATTAAACTTCTCCATTTCGGTTCTACTGGATGTGCTTGCCACCTCTTGCCTACAACAAGGTCACGAAATACCCTTCTGCAAAACTCCCACTAAAACAAAGATCAGCTCAAAAAACTCTTCAAAACCAATAATAGAATCAAAGTTGGCTAGGCTCTAATACCAACTGAAAGGAAGTCGGGTCAGTAGAAGCAGCTTCCTACACTAATCTAAGCAAGAGAGAATTGCAAAAATTTCTTAAACACCTTTAACTGTTACAGATTTAGATGCACATACATATGATAAACAGATAAAACAATGAATTCATAACACAGAATTTTATGTGGAGAAAACCCTTTTGGAAGAAAAACCCCACACTCCAAAACACAGCTCAATTATATTATTCAGCAACAAATAAACAATTACAATATAATTGCAAAGCTATGCTCTTGCAGGAGTCTTCACACTTCTCAATTCTGGAGTAATTTCGGCAACATAACGATACTTCAACAAAACAGCAACATGCAACTCCAAAATACAAGTGTTCAATATATAAGAGCTTACAATGCATAAATTAGACATTTCTAAAACAGGCGTCAAAGACTGAACGTGCAATATGGAAAACGCCAAAAATACTACAGAGACACAACAGTAAGTTTCCAATTGTCACCACATGCCAATCTGCAAATCTGCACTTAACAAAATAACTGCACCTCGAAAACTCACATTCCATATAAACTCAACACGGAAATAGAAAAAACCATTTATGCACAACACCACATGTTAAATCAACTTTTTAACTTGACTCCTCATCCAAATAGAAACTGCAAGTTGTAACTCACAAATACAGAGTGAGAAAATCAGCAACTTTTAATATTTAAAAAAATCAAATCTTCGGAAAAATCAAAGGTTGAGACACCACCTTTTTCCAACAATCCTGCTGTAATCTGCTTGAAAAGGACAGAAATGCCATAACTATGTAATTCAATTGTTTCCATTGTAAGAAAAAGAAAAAAAATGCACCCATAAAATAATTTTTAATCATATGGTGACTGCATAATTTCAGTCTCCCCTCTCCATCTACAGCTAAACTTTTATATCCAAAATAAAACTGCTGAATCCATATTAAACACAGTACTTATCAAAAAAATTACATGGGACTACCAGAGCTTTCAAAAAAAATGCAGTAAGCAGCTGAATGGAACATGCTGTTAGCGTTGATTTTGTAGCTTAAGTTTTCCTGTATGAGCTCTAGTTTCTCGTATTTCTCCTGTTTCGAACGAAAATACAATGATCTGATATTTCATATTTGAGAATGGCATGGATGAGCTCAGTTCCTAATTCCTACTAAAAGCTTGGCTAAGAATATAATGGATTTGCCTTGCCTTATCCTACATTATTTATAGATTTCTTTAATTGCAACCCCCAGTTCTTCGTGATAGAAAAAAAATCATTTATGGGAAGTGTACACAAAAATCCAAATAGAAATAGAATCTCTCCAAAAACAGATAAACATGTTCAGATACAGACAAAGCTCACACAACTAATTAAAACAGTGAGATCTGAACACCTACTGGTAGTTAATCGACTCTGCATAATTATACCTTACCTTTGATCTTGATCGCGGTGTGAATGCTCAATAGTTACCATGCTCCTCTTCAATTAAATGGTTGAGCAGCCGGTAGAAAGAAGACAATTGTTTTTTCTAACCAGAACAATTTGAATGGATAATTTGCTACATGGGTTAACAGAAAAACAGCAATGAAAAGTGTTTCTCAGTCACACTTCGTGAACTGCCCTACCATCGCCACTTTAGACCCGCCATTAAACATTGCTAACGCTGCGCTTTAAGCACAGATGATGTCCGAACAATGGTGTTTGTGTTATAAATGCATCTATAGCTTCGGCCCTTTTAATTTTTTGAATGAAGTTTCATTAATCTTAAAAGTAGTGCATCCCACTTAAATTTTATAAAGCACTGCAACTCAATTTTGTTACTTAGTTCTTTGTAAAGTAAAACAAACTTTCCTTAGGCCACAACAAAACGCATTAGTATATTAATCTGGATTAATTAACTAGCATATATATATTAAATATTAATATATAAAAAAGTTATCATTCTTTAATTTTCTTTTGATTGATTTATCTTTGTGATTAAATCTCTATTTATTTATTTATTTGTTGTTTTGGTTTATGCAAATATTTGAATTATTTTTATTATTTATTTATTTATTTGTTCTTTTTGTTTCATCAAATCTCTTTTCTCTGATTTTTTTGTTTTATCAAATCTCTTTTATTTGATTTTTTTTGTTTCATCAAATCTCTTTTATTTGATATTTTTGTTAGTCTTATTGCATATGACTTCCACTTGCCTGTCATTTTAAATGCAGCTTCAAAAACTTTACACAGATTTTTGGATGCCACTGTAGACACCTCTCAATGTAATGACAATCGGGGTTGATAGTTTGATCATTTACTATGATTACTTTTAGAAGTGTAATTAAACAAAAATATTTAGTTTTATTATAATATCTTGATATTTAGAACAAAAAAATCTTAGTTTAATATTCATCTTAAGATTAGAATAGTGTTCTTTCTTTATGTTAAGACAAGTTTAGTGATTACGATCAACTTTAAAGTTGTAAATATGTTTATCTATAAACTTGACTTGGTAGTTTATAAAATTCTATTATTTTGATTGTTTAATTTGCATTAGCTACTTTTGTATTTTCCTAATGTTTAAGGGCTAGTGGTATTTATAAATACCTTGGTGTGGTTATCATTATGTCATAAGGGGACATGTTCGCCTAGGTCAACCTACGAAAATGCGTATACAAGATTGATAATAACACTCTTCAATTATGCATATGCTCCTACAATGATTGAGAAAATCTAGATCATTTTTAGTTTACCAAATGAAGTGTCGTAATGAGAATGATATTCAAATGATTGAATGATTAGAATAGATGCAAGGACATAGCAACACATCACATAAATTATGTTTAGTAACCCTAGGTACTAAGGGTATAAGCATGGGTCAACTAAATTTTAAATTTGAAAGGGTCAAGTTCATATGTGCAAGGTTGACCAAACAACCACATAAATGCTCTTGAGCGTGAAAAGGGAAATCAACATAAGAATTAGGTAAATAGAAGTATATGCATATATAGGCATGATAAATGTATGAATAGGGTGAATGTATGTGAATGGGTAAACACATAAATGGGGTAAGGGTAAGTGTATAAGAATGTGTGGAATGAGTAGGTGGGTAACATGGGATAAGGGACCCAAATTTGCACAAAATTATGTCATTTACCAATATGCTTATATTAAGACACTCTCCTTGAAATGGGTTCAAAACTAAATGGAAAATGGCATGGGTATGCAAATTTCACCATATTATACTCATATACCAAATTATTGAGAATTTTTAAATTTATCAATAAAAACTCATTACAAATATTTTAAATAAAGTGAAAAATAGGTATTCTAAAATCAACCACTAATAGTGATGCCTAGAGGTAAATATTTTATGCATCTAATTTGTCTAGTTAAATTTTTCTTATATTATGGACACAATATTTATAAAAGTGTAAGCGTTAAAATTGCATACCTTATAATTTTTATGTTTGTCTTGAATTCACTTTGATTTGTTTGTCTCAAATAAAATGAATAGTATATAAGTGGCATTTTTCTATGTAAAATTTGGTAATTAACAAAAGCTTAACTTGATTCTATCTTCAACATTTCCAAAGTCCAAACTTTATTAAAAATTTATCCGTGCATTATCCTAGGTATCTACAACACAAAAATGATCCTAAGTTGAATACATAGTACAAAAATGACCTTTATTTCTTAAACTCAAATTTAGACCATAATTGAATCCCTTCATACTAGCCATTATATGCCAACTTGAACATAAAATATTTGACTTGCATGCTAAGGTGTTGTAGAAAAGGATAAACCCTAATACACTTTTAGGCATCAAGAATCAAGATGTAATCCATTTGAAAGCATTGCATAATATCATCATTTGAGCATTGGAATATCATTGCATCATAATGACATACTAGGCATACATGGTTACTTAACATGTCTTCAATCATTGTTGAAATTATTGGTTTGGAACTAGGGGATTGACATAAGGAAAAGATCCTCACTTAAGAAGCTCCCAAATGTGTTCATCAACACCACATATTTTTCCAACACAAGTTCTAACAACAAGGTAAACAAATTTTAAGCATTAAAATGCATGCGATTCATTTTTATCAAAGGTTGAATTTGTGAATCAACTTCATTTCCATGTGCATACATTAGATTGTTTCCATATATGCAAATATGACCTAGAGCAAGGAATAGACCATCTTGTATATTGTCAAGTTCTAATTACCTTAGATGTAGTCATAGAGTACAATGCTAGATCACAATGCATAGTCATCAACAAAGAACCCCATTGTCACCCCTAAAGATAAATAATTAATCCTTTTTTATTGTTTTGGAAAATATGTTTAGTATTGTTAGTATCTCAACCCACTATTCTAGGGTTGATTTCTTATCATTACATGATTTATTATTTTACCTAGGGCTCTTAGTAAAGAAAATTCTTTTATTTTTGTATATTTTGGTGAACCCTTTGATCTTACAACCCCTTAAGTATGGATATTTGGGGTTTATTTTTATTTCATTTATAGATCTAAGCACTTTATAATTTTTTGGGTTTTACACCAAATTTCCTCCTTAATTCATCACTTTATCATTTGAAGATTTGTATGGTGTTTATCCCAAGAATTGTCCTCAGGGTCTATCCTCCTTTTGTGAAGAATCCTTTGATTTAATTATACAATGGCCAAGATTTGAATTGAGAATGGATTGGTTGAAATTTTGGTTGATTACACTTGTCTTTATGGGAGAGGAAATATTTAATCGTGATGCCCAAGGTTGGGTTAACAAATAAGTAAAATATTACTTTGATTACATATGTGTTATCTTATGATCTTTCATATTTAGCTAGTGATGCAAACACTACACACTTGGTTGATGTTTTGCATGATTTATTAATTAGCAATCTATATGGTTTAGAAGTGCTTAAAATAAACCCCCTTTCCACCCAATGATCCTCTTATTTTATAGTTTCTACTACTTTTTCTCCTTGATATGATATGATATGTGTTCCTCCTTCCAATTTCAAGGTTAAGCCTCTCCTTGTCATCATTTCCGATTGCATATATATTAGGTATGTACTCCCCTTTCATGTGTTTCTTCTCGTCCCACTAGTATTCCAACTACCTATCATTTTCATCTTACTAGTGGCATTCATTCATCTTGTCCCACTCATATCATGTGTGCCTCTCTTTTCATTCTAGTGGTGTCACTACCCACCATCTTCCTCCTACTAGTACCATGCATATTCTTTGCATCAGTTATTATCCATTTATAGTCTCTTGCATTCCCACATCTAGTATTCCTCTGGAAACCTTGACATGATTATTGAAAGTCTTAACAAAATGGTGCATAACATTGATACACTACTTAATGGAACTAAGAATGATGAATATATTGAGACACAACATACTCTAGTCACATTTTATATTGTAAATTATCCATTGTTAATTGGGTTTGTAGAACCTTGATTTGAGATTTATAATGGAAAAGGTTATGCTACTACGCATTTGAGGTCTTACACAACTACATGTTTAGATTTTATATATAAGGATAAGTTATTAGACAAGTCATTTCCATGCACATTCAAAGACTGTGCTATAGAATTATTAAATTTTTTTCCACACAGGTCTATTCATACATTTCTAAGTTGGCCTATGAATTTATGCATCATTTTAAGATGAATGTGAGGTTAAAAACTATAGGTTCAAATTTATTTTCTTATGAACAAGGATTTAATGAGCGTATTCATGATTATATCATAAAATGTTAATCCTTATGCTCTAAGATGCAACACAAACTTCATGATGATGAGTTCCAAAGTATTTTATTAAGGGATTATTGTCTCCTATCCAACAAATTATGTATTTAAATGGTTATGTTTCATTTATGGATTTGTGTGTACATACATAAAATGTTGAATTAAAATTCTACCATAAATGAATTTGAGTATGATGGTTCTTCTCACATTCCTTCCATGACTTTCTACCTTTCCAAGTTTCAAAGTCAAGATAAATTACAAAAGGGTAGTGTCAAACAAGAGAACAAACCCAATACTCATTATGTGGATAATTCACTAAATATTATTGCTTTCAAACCTCAAAAATTTAGAATGATTATAGGATTACACAGTCCCTTGGAAAATGTGCTTAAGCGTCATCTTCGTGATAATATGAGTAAACTTCCTCATATTTGTTCATTTGATACATTTGGAGGGATGCTTGAGGGATATAATGAGAGTGTATTTTGTAACAATCATAGATTTTGTATGCATAATTGAAATGATGGGAAAAAGGTGATTTTATAAATGAGGATGTCAAATAAAAAAAAAGGTATGATGGACCTATTTCTCAATATTTCATTAGGAAATGAGATCCACACAATGAATTGATTGTCAACCCTTAGGTGAATCAATTCAAAGTTGGAATCTTCATATTTCCTTATGCTTGAAGGATGGAGGTCAAGCTCAAATAGCACTTTGGGGAGAAAAACTAAAAATAGAAAATCAACACCAAAATGTAATCTAACACTTGAAACAACAATATTAAACTCAATACTAGTACTCCAAATAATAGATTGCAGATCTGAGAAGGGTAGAAACATGTGTACCAATCACCAAAAGTGCTTTTCAAAAGCTGATCTAAGACTCATTCGCCCATGGACGAATGGATCCAAGTACAAGGGTTTCAACAATCTTTCAAGAGCCTCTAGTGCAAATTTGAAGCTTCTAATTTGTCCAGGTTTCAGTGTCAAAAAGTCAAAAATCGGATCTATAGGTTAGATTCTATGATTTGAAAACAACTTTGACAACTTTTGCAACTTTGACAACTTTGTAAATCTTACTCTTCAAAAGGTCTTCAAGTCTTCTTCAATAGGTAAATCTACAATTACACACACAAGAGAGAAAAATGTTTGCTTTTAGTTAAATAGGGGTTTTCCTTGGTCAAACCTCATTTGGGTAATTAAACCTTGAATTGAAATAATGAATGAAAGAGGGAATGAAGAATGAACAAAGCTATGTTACCACTCAAAAAACCCTTGCATGAAACCTTAATAATGGATATCTTAGGATACCTACAACTTGCATGAGATGGCTGAATTGGATGTGGATCTTGACACTTGAATCTTGCTTAAAATGATACTTTGAATGCTTGACTTGATCATGAAACCTACATCACAATGTTAGCTCCAAAAACATGCATGGTGCAAGAAGATTTTGATATGATGAATGGATCTTGAATGTTGCAATAAAACTCTGATATGTTTGCTCTTGAATTCCTTTAATTACACTTGAAATGCTCATGTGAATCTTGAAAAAGTGTTAGGTGAAACTTAGTGAAATAGCCTTGTATTTATAGGTATGTATCCTTAATTTCCTGAAATTCTAATATCACCAACCAACATTGAATTATGGATTTAAAAATGTTAAAATACCACCAAAAAAATAATTTAAATTTAGGTCCTAAGGCTTAGGGAGGACCCATTCTCCCATGGGTGAAAGGGTCCCAGGTCCATAAACCTAGGATACACATTGCTCAATGTAAAGTGTTATGTTTAGGCATTACGGGTTTCCCCTTCGAAAAATGTAATTTAATAGGCTTGTAAATGAATTAAAGGGCTAATTAAGGCATAATTAAGCTCAATTAATTAAGAGGGCCCAAATAAGTGTGTAAATGTAAAGGGGTACATTTAACAAGACTATATTTTAAAAGCAATATTAAGTCCATTTAAAACTAGGAGGGCCCAAACAAGTGAGAAAATGTAAAGGTTTACATTTTCTACACTACATTTAGCCCCCACTTTAGTGAGAGGATGACCTTGTGTCAAGCTCACACTAAAATAGACAATCAAGAGAGGTATAATTGTACAATTGTTGGAAGGATAAAACGACAAAGATCAAGGAGGATGATCAAGCCCCCAAGATCTAAGATCTCATGGAAAAACCAACAAAGGCACAAGGAGACACATGCCTATGTTAAACAAATATATGTATGCATTAATGACAAAATACTCAATCATACAATGCCAAAGACTAAAAGAAAGAAAGAAAAGGGGTGGATCAAGCCTCGACTATTCAACACAATGTGGAACATGCCTCAGTTGTTTGTCCAAAAAGGTTTACAAGTGGAACTCATTGTCCACTATGCAAACAACAACACACTCACACAGGCAAGTGAAACTCCATTATCCACTAGGTGAGCCCCCAAGGGTGGCAAATATCTTATTAGGCTCCCATACCATACCAAATTTATACCTCTAATAACTTTAATAAGACACCACACAATACGAACTTCAAGCTCCATAAGGTTTAGCAAGTTATGTTATGCTCAGCACTTATGAACAAACAAGGCACCACATGCAAGCAAAGTGTGTTATGCTTTGTGGCCATGAAAAAGGGTTGAAACTTTGAGCTTCATAAGGTTAGCAAGCTATGTTATGCTAAAAACTTATGAACAAAATGAAAATAGGATAAGACATGTTCAAAGGGATTTTTCTTAGTTCATGTAAGGTCTTCTCTTAGGGAACATCATGCTTGATGTCTCCAAGAGAGGACAAGTCTAGGATAAAAGATTCGCAACTTAGGGTATGCAATGTGTAGCATCCATACTAAGATGAAAGTCGTATACCAAGAAATGTCACACTCTTGGAGGACATCAAACCTAATGACACAACCAAGAAGAAGATGCATTGCAAGAAGTAAGAAGACAACACTATGAAACATAAAAAATAGTCCAAAGATCTCCACAAACGATAATGCCAATGTATGCCCCCACTTTAAAGAAATTGCTAACACCACACTATGAGCAATTATTTTAAAGTAGTAAATGATAAATTATAACAATAAAGAAGACATGAGAGGTTATTTGGAAAGCCCTATTCCAAGTCATATGTTTTCAAATGAAGCTACCTCATGAATAAGGAAGGCGTTTCCCCCAAAATAAAATCTCAAAATCACAAAAGGGATTCAGGGTCAGCGAATTCCTTCACTACAATGATATTAGAAAGCTCAAAAACATCATCATTCCCCAAATAACTCATAGAACTTGAAGAATGACACATAGAGAGCGAAAAACAAAGAAAATCCTTTCAGGTCAACATGGAAGAGACCTAAATGTATCAACGCCTTGCGTCATCCCCAAAAGGAAAACACAAGATAAAATAAAAAATAAAGGTTTACGACATAAAGAAGAATGTAGGTATAAATAGAGGAATTACATGAAGATACATAAAACATAACAATACGGGGGATCACATTAGGCACATGCAATCATCCAAAGAACATGAAAAATAAAATAAAGATATGACTAGGAAGGTGCATGTGATTGAACCTATAGCAGGTTGTTTATATCCCAATCTTGTTCATCATATGTGAAAGGTGAACAACTAGCCAAAGGGACAACATAAATTGGCAAACTAGGACAATCACCAAGTTCAGCATGTGGTAAATCACTCTTTGCAGGAGGATCATCATGATTGTTATCATTTAAGCTCATAGAAGAGTAAAATAATGAATTCAACTCATTATACACTTGTTCATCAATTTTTACAATTTCATTATCATCATCCAAATTTATCACAACATAAGGCCTAATGATAATATCCATAGAAGGTACTTGTTGTGTTCGAGATTTAGGAGTTTCTTGTTTCGGAAAAGGTGGAGAATCATCATGCATTGCTTGAGGTAATTTTGTATTTTGATTTTCTATGTTGTTCTTTTCTTCTTTTGCTTATAACAAATGAGCAATAGCACAATGTCTACGCCTACACTCTCTAGCATTTTGGTTCCTTTTCATTCGATTTTCAAATTGTGATTGTGTAGGAGCAGATTTATCAACCATAGGTTTCTTTTCTTCTCTTATCGGGGGAATGGAAGGAACCATGGGAGGTTGTTCAACCACTTTATCTTTGGCTTTGTAAACTTTTTTTATTTTAGGAGGCACAACGAGACTTATTTGGTTAGCTCGTGGTCTCTTATAGGAAATGGATGGAGGATTTGCTATGTTCTAGTCTTGGTTACTTGGAAAGTCTTTTGGTTCAATCACGGTTTCGTCAAGGATAGGAGGCTCAATCGTGGGTTGAGGTATATTGTTAAGGGATAATTTTTCTATGTGTTTTGCCTTGAACTTTTGATAGGATTTGAAAAAGAATTCCTCATGAGGCCTAATAGGTTCTATAGGTTCAGGTCAAAATAAATCCAACGAGAAATTCCCATGGGAAGACATGAGATTAAAGCCACTATGATGCACAGTAAAGATCTCATTGCCAAATGGAAACTTTAAGCATTTATGCACAACTAACGAAACAAAATTCATGGAGTGAAGCCATGGATAGCCTAACTTCACACGAAATTGGTCCGATGATAGGATGACAAAAAATGAGACATGTAATTATTTTGATCCAACTTTTAGAGGAAGAGTTATTGAACCTATCATAAGGAAAGCAAAACCATTGTGTTTTGATCCATGATTTCAGTTTTTCATAAGTATCTTGGTAAATTCCATGCACAAATAAGGATTCTTTAGTGATCACATTCTCTACACAAACGAGATTAATTAATATCTCATTAGTAGGCTTGTCATTGATTCTTCTAGCTATGTAAAGAGGACCATTGAGTGCATGTTTAATTATGTCATGTTGTGAGAAAGAAATGTCAAGCAACATCTTAGTTAGGCCCTTACAAGGTTGAAATTCAATGATTCCAATCATATTGTCTAATTTCTTTGTGTTTTCATCATTCATTTTAACATTCATCACATCATTCTTTGTTTCACTAGCTTTGACAAAGGAAATGTTATGATTTGGTATATGATTAGTAAAGATTTGTAGATTTTGATTAGGAGGGGCTACAAACTTATTATCTTCATCATTAACACCACCAATTTGAATATGATTAGAATCAATGAGGTCTTGCACAAGATGTTTAAGATGCTTACAATATTTCGTATCATGCCCATTTTGTCGATGAAAATGGAAATAGGCATTTTGTCTATAGTTATGAGGTAAAGGCTTAGTAGGATCAAGAGCTCTAACAAGAGGTAAGGAAATTAAATTCTTATTTAAGAGCTACAACATGATATTATGAAGGGTGCCAGGTAGAGGTGTGAATTGTCTATTACTATCAGCAAATGTGTATGGATTTTCCATCTTTATAGCAACCACTTGGTTATCAACATGATGAGTGAGTTGAGGGGGATTAAGTTGTAAAAATCCCTTATTTTGTTTCTTGAATGGTTGATAGCTGTTATGAGACATGGGTTTATATTTTTCAGGATGGTTAGAGGGGTTTTCACTTCACAACTACTAAGCAAATTTTGATAATCATGGAGGGCAGTACACAACTGTGTGAAGGAGGGAAACTTCAACATCTCAAGCTTAGTTTGGACTTTGTTTTGCAAATTGGAAATAAAAATTATTTGAAGGTCATCATTGGGAATCTTGATGTTTATTTGTGAATAGATCAATTTGTATCATGCTATGAAATTGGTGACCTTTTCGTCATCTTTTTGTTTGCATGTCATTAAATCAGCCAAGGTCATCTTAGGACCCATATGTATTTGCAAGTGATTGTAGAAGGCATCAATAAGTTCATTAAATGAACGTATTGAAGTATTTGGTAAGGAGAAAAACCATCCCAAGGCAGTATCCTTCAAGGATCTAGGGAAGAGTTTAGCCAAGAGTTTATCCTAAAAATGAAGTCACTACATAGGGCTGTGTATGTGGAAATATGGCTAAAAAGATCTCTTTTTCCACCATATTTCTCAAATCTAGGAATCTTTATACCTTGTGGCATTTGTGTTCTCAATATCTCCAAGAAAAAGGAATTTCTTTTAACATATTGTGAAGGTTGGTCATTTTGATTTTGACTTAATGTAGCACTTTGTTGTTGGAGGGATGAAACATTTTGCAAGAGTGTGTTAAGGATAGGAACATTGTGAATGTTGTGAGATATTGAAGGTGTATAAGGTGGGGATGTATATGTATTTGGAGGGCAAGTGACTTGTAATTTTGTGAGAGGAGATGGATTAGGAGATATGAGATTTGAATGCACAAAGCTAAAGGGAATCCCAGTGGAAATAACTAAGTGTTGAAATTTCTTGTAGGTTGTATGTTTGTTGTAACAGTTGAATTGGTGTATGTCAGAATAGAGGTTATGGTTGTGGAAGGAGGAATTGGATGTCCACTTGACTTTGTGTATACCCCAAAGTTTGAGCACAACTAATTATGGTAGGGACATGTTTATTAATGACATGAGCCAAGCCATGAACAATCTCTATTCCTTGTTCATTTTCAATTATTCTTCTCATGTTATCTATCATAGGGATCGCATTAGGAGCATTACATTTTGAACTCACAAAATCTTGCAATTTATCAAGTTCTTCATCCATTCTTCTAATGTTTTTTATGAGGGAAATTACCAATCATTGCATTAGCATTAGTCACATTAGGTGTAGGTAGGGAAGTCATGGGAAATGAAGAGTTAAGGGTACGATCCATAGTGGGTTGACTAGTGTCAACATTATGAGTGAAAGAGTTAGAAAACCCAAGATCCACGGTGAGTGATGTATCACAGGATGACATGAGTCTTGAACTATGTCTCACGACAGTATTGGCAATAGGACACCAAGTTGTGAAGCTCATACAAGTTTCACAAACCCAAGGTGTACTCGAAATGGATAAGAGGTGAAATGCAAACAAATGCCCTAAAATGTAAAGTGCAATGTAATAAGCAATTTTTAGATTTCAAACAAGATAATTTTTTGATTATGCTATGCAAAAACATGAAAATGATGTCTTTTAGATGCAATTTTGAATTCAAACAATGCACTGAATTTGACCAATTATGCTTAATATGAACAATTTCAGATAATAGAACTTCAAGAAACTAAAATAGCTGACTAAATATAGCAATAGAGAATGCAGAAACAATGATTTTAATGCTCAGAATTTTAGAAAAATACTCGATCAGGGACTCATTCACCCATGGGTGAATGGGTCTCACTTCAGGGTTTTTAAGAATTAATTTACAAGTTTCTGAGATGATCTCTATGGTTTTTAGGTTCTGGTTTCAAACAATAAGGTATAGTTTTAGATTTCTGTAAAATGATTTCTAAATGCAAGTGCAAAATAGTGCTAAATGACAAGCAAAAAGACCTAATTTGAGATGCAATTTTGATTCAATTTTGTAATGTAAATAAATGATGATACAATGTTATGTAAACACTATGCAAAATGACTAATATTTTTGAATTTTATAGATTTTAAAGGATGCAAAAATGCAAACCTAAAACCCTAAATGAGATGAAAACTAGTACGGCAAAACAACTAAATGAGATGCAAAATCAATGCAATGCAATGAAAATGAATGAAAACCTAGATCTAGGGCTAAAAATGGACTCCAAATCAGCAAGATATGATGCTCAAATGTCGGGTTCACCAAAATGAAATGATGGGAAATAGGTGTTTTTACTTATAAAGAAAGGATGTGTGAACTAACAAAGGGGGTATATGAGGGACCTATTTCTCAATATTTCATTAGGAAATGAGATCCCCACAGAGAATTGACTAACATCCCTTAGGTGAATCAAGTCAATGTGAGAATCTTCACATTTCCTTATGCTTGAAGGACAGGTCAAAGGTCGGAAATAGAACTTTGGGGAGAAAAAGCTAAAAATAAAATCCAGCACTTAAAATGCAATCTAACACTTGAAACAACAATATTAGAAGCTTCGATACTAGAGTAGAACCAAAAATAGATTATAGATCACAGAAGGGAAGAAACATGTGTACCAGTCTCCAAAAGTGCTTTTCAGAAACTAATATGAGACTCATTCGCCCATGCGAGAATGGGTCCAAGTATAGGGGTTTCAACAATCTTTCAAGAGCCTTTGGTGTAGATTTGAAGCTTCTAATTTGTCTAGGTTTCAATGTCGAAAAGTCATAAGTTAGATCTGTAGGTTAGATTATGTGATTTGACAACTAACTTTGACTTTTGGAACTTTGAAAACTTTGTAAATCTTTCTCTTTGAAATGCGCAAAGTCTTTAACCGGCCTAAATATGCTGTCCAGTTACACAAGAGAAAATGTTTATTTTTAGATTGAATAGAGGGCTTGCCTTGGTCAAACTTCATTGAAATGGATCGCAGGATCTTAGGAGACTTGCAACTTAAGATGGTTGAATTGGATTTGGATCTTGAAGCACTTTCAAATCTTGCTTGAAATGATACTTTGGTCTTGACTTGATCATGAAACACATCACAATGTTAGCTCCAAAAACATGCATGATGCAAAGAAGACTTTGATATGATGAATGGATCTTGAATGTTGCAATAAAACTCTAATATATCTATTCTTGAATGTGCTTAATTTCTCTTGAAATGCTCTTGTCAATTTTGAAAAAGTTCTAGGTGAAACTTAGTGAAATAACCTTGTATTTATAGGTATGGTATTCTTAATTTCAAATTCAAATATCATAAATTAAGCCATTGAGATTATTGATTTGAAACAATTACAAAAACATAATTTAATTTGGTCCTAAGGCTTAAGGAGGAGGCGAATGGGTCCCAGTCCATAAGCCTAGGACACACATTGCTCAATGTAAAGATGTTAGCATATTTAGGCATTAGTGGTGTTGGGTTTCCCCTTTGAAAAATGTCTTAATTTAATAGGCTAATAAATGGAATTAAAAAGGCTAATGAGAGGCATAATTAAACTCAATTAATTAAGAAGGCCCAAATAAGTGTGTAAATGTAAAGGGGTACATTTAAAAAAACTAAATTAAGGCATTATTAAGTCCATTTTAAACTAGGAGGGCCCAAACAAGTGAGAAAATGTAAAGGGTTGCATTTTTCTACACTACATTTCATACATTTGGAGGTGCTTGGTATGCCATTGATTATATGAGTAAACTTCATTCTATTTGTTCACTTGATACATTTGGAGAGGGATGCTTGAGGGATATAATGAGAGTGTATTTTGTAACTATCATAGGTTTTATATGCATACTATGTAATGTTATATGGGTTTTCGTATAAAGTATAATATTTAAGGATAATAATATGATTAATATGGATATTTAAAATTAATGATGAGGGAAATCATTTAGTGCACCCACGGTAAAAATAGGTCTATGCAAATCTATTCCTTCTCATGGTCGAATATGTGAATTACTATGAGGGATGGTCTGGTACATGTATGGATGGTGATGAGCTACATGAAGCGTAATGGTATTATTTTGATAATGATTTGTACTTTCCGTAAGGGATCACTTTGTGGGTATGTTTCCACGATAAAAGTACTACTTCTCTTATATCATTGATTACATTTTCAAACAATGAGATCCGCGTGATACCTGGCGGCACATTGTGACACTTTGATTGTACATTATTATTGATGCTTCGTCGTATTACACCGTATTTTATATAATCATCATATGAATTAACAGTCTAGTGCACATTCAATAATTTCTATATAAAATACTAAATAAATTTGATTCTGACTGGATTATATCATTTTCCTTTAGAGGGCCTAAAATAGTGTCTTGTTTATTGCATGTTATTCCCTATTCAGATATATGTTTAGTTTCACTGTATAGGCAATGGATATAACAATGTAAGATGATGACATCTATGTTACACTATAGTAAATGTTTTCATAGAGGAAAATTGGTTAGCATTCCTAGGGATTCATATGACCATGTTTTAGAGTTTAGCCAAGTTACATTGGATACATATGTGAAAATTCTAAATATGCCTCCATATGAAAGAAGAACTTGTTCATGATTTTAATAAAAACACACAATGAATCATAGAAGGGGGAAATAAGCAATTCACAAATCAATAATAATCTATAAAAGTGCAACTAAAAAATACAAGTACCCACCTTTGTATTATAAATTAACTGAAGAAAATATGCCTACAAGGCATATATTATCATGCGTGACACATCCTACAAAACCTAAACATGATGATTATGGTATATGTAAGTGTTCTCATGGTAGAAAGGATCAATTACCTCCACATGTGTCAATGAAATAATTTTGAATGATACATCTAAGTAGCTTCATCTTCAAAAGCTCCTCTTGAATCTCATATGAGTACCAAAGAAATATTTGAATGTTAAGCAAGATCAAAAACTATTGGAAATAGGATGTCGTTTAATTACAATCCTAAACATTATTTATTTCATGTATCTCCTAAGTCCTTGGAAAGTGTTACCCAACACTAGGATTAGAAAGAGATTAATATTTGATGAAATAATCATGTTAATTGACATTTGCAATTAATTCTAAATGTTAGGAGCATGTGAGGGTGTCCAATATGAGTTCCTAAATAATAGGGGCACATGGGGTGCCCACATGGTAGGTGGCACTCACCTTGAGTTTAGTTAACTATTTAGAGTAAGAGATAACACTTCTGAATGCATGTAAAGATCCTAGGAGTTAGGGTTTGCATGCACGAGGATTCGATTGATTCAGTCGAGATCCAGTTTAGTTTAGTTTAGTTTAGTTCAATTGATTCGAATTTTTGGTTGAATTCAGTTGCGGCTTACGTTTAACTGGGTCATGACTAGCGGTGCGAATAGCGAGGACTACGGCTGAAACAAAGGGATTACCATTCTTGCATGAATGGTGTTGAAAAATGTTTCAGTTAACAAGAAATGACTTGGACCCAACTTGGCTTCTTGGAATTAACTCCTTTGCATGGTAAGATATTTTAGAAGGCTAAGCTAAGTGGGCCCTCTCTTGACCTACTTTGAGGATAAAACTAGCGAAGATATTTCTGAGAATAAAGTTTGGTTGTACTTCAATTTGGGATGTCCAAATGCATGAGAGATGAGGATTTGACATCGTTCTTCCGACATAACTTTACTTGCAAGAGATAGGCGTACCTTTTAGGGATAGGGCTTGAGCATTGTAATTGTAACTCTTGTGGAGTTTACAAAGTTGATCAAAGCCTATTTATCTCAAGCAAGTTGAAGAGAGTTATGATCATATTTATTGCAGGTTGTGAAGAATTTTTGGTGAAGGCAAAAGAGGCATTCTCAAGCAAGAATTGGAGCTATTGTAATCTACTTTAGAGATTGAATAATAGATTAATTCTTGGTGGAGTTTTTTCCTGAAAGGGTTTCTCCACGGTATATGCTTGTGTAATCTTTCTAATATCCTATCTAATTCTTCTATCAACTTTTGTCTTCATTCTACAAATGATAAAATGAATTAATCAAATAATCACCCACAAAGAATCTGTAACAAAGGAAAAGCATATTTAGATCAACAATCATAAATTTTTACAAAGTATTAAGCTACATAAACACCTTGATTTTCAACAAAAACTACATATGGAACTTACTTAAAGAAATAAAGAAAAATGGAAAATAAAGGACTAATCATAAGTTGTGCATAAGGAATAATAAAAATAGTACTGCATAAGGATTGCAATTCATTGCAAAGGAGTCAACTGTCTGCAGAACGATCTCTTTCAAAGGAAGATGGATGTCACACACCGTCTTGTTATTACTGATTTACTTTTATCTTCATGAGTAACTAGGATAGTAAATGCAATAATGATTTTGATATGTTTGTAAATGAATGGAATACTAAAATAGGTATTAAGGTATTGTTCCCTTGAAAGAGCAAATATGTTTACATTGATTGCTATATGAATATGCTAAAGTATAATCTATGCATATGGATTTATTATGAATGTTTAACTACCATTGCAAATATATTGAGTTGGTTGCAAGGATAGGTTTCAATCCTCTGAAAGGGAGGGGAAGTATCACTCAAAAGTGATTGGTTGGGTAACCCTAAATGAAACTTATATGAGCTCACACACACTCACAATAGAATGGTGAAGTCAAGTCATAGTATCGAGAATTGGTAAGTCATCCTTAAGTATGATGTGTTTGCATTAGTAAGGGTCTTGATTACTGTTGAGTGCATTTTTGGATGATGTTTATATGTTTGGAGCTTATGAGTTATTCCTTATGTACTATGCTTGATTGTATGTTTGAATGAGTATTTGAGATATATGTCTATACATGTATGTATGCACATGTCGATATACATGTATGTTAGATATAATGGATGTACATACTAGTATATCAATATATGTATAATTATGCATATATGTACATAGATATTAACATGATGTTATTGTGAATATAATCACATGGTCATAATCATTTGGATATCGAATGGATTATTTGACTATAGTATTGCTATAGAATATATATATATATATATATATATATTCATATATATATATATATATATATATATATATATATATATATATATATATATATATATATATATATACTATTCATATATGAATGATAATTATATATACATATATATACACATGAGCATTCATGCTTGAAAAGAATATATATATAGTTATATAGTTATATATATAGTTACATATGTGTGTGTTTGACTATCAAAGTGATGGTATATATTTGGTATATGCGTAAATAATAATGCATGTATATTTATATATACACATTATTGTATTATTATTATTGTGTGTATATATGTGTATGTAAGTATATATATGTGTATATGTGTATGTATATACACACGCATAATGTTTGTGAAAAGGATAAACATGGATATATTCATTTGAGTATGAATGATGTATTTATTTGTCAAAAAGTACATATATATATATATATTATATGGCCAAATTAAATGTATATATAGCGCCACTTATATACACACTTAATGTGATATAATGCTTAAAGGTAGCACAACCATTTAAGGTGAATGGCTAAACTAAACCAGTGCGGGCTAAATAAGCCATTTTCATACATGCTAATCATGTTAAGAAATGAGTTTGACTACATAAATAGTCTATGTTGCATGGAGCACATTATATAGCACATACTTATCTTAATACGTTGAATTTGATATTGAAAGATAGCGCAACATATATGTCTATCATCAGAGTTTTATTTAACCTTAAGTTTTGATATTTTAAAGGAGAAATATGAAGGAAACATATATATACATATATAAGATGTTAGAACCATATAGGAGGCAGAACGAATATGGTAGCGCCATATACAAAGGTGTGTAGTCTTCAAACAATGCCAATGATAAATATGTTAAGACCGATTTGCATGTATATTGTGCAAGTAATAAGGTCAAACCTTATGCAAGTAATGAGTTATAAGGATGTTGGGAAGTAAACCTTAGTTGATGCTTATGAAATGAGTCTTTATTATTTGAACAATGAATTACTCAAGTTAGGAATGCTTATATCTAAGATATAAAGAAATAGAATATAAAGCCAACCTCATTATGCTTGAGAATAGGAAAAGTAAATAGCAAGACAAGAACTGGTCAAAGCACTATTTATGTGCTAAAGCAACTCATATTTCCTCTATTTCTCAACAAAGCTATGACTAAGTTGACGTAGTAAGGTGTTTCTTGTTAACAGTAGACTGTTTCAATGAGAATAACCATGCCAAAGTAATAGGAGGTTGGGTGCATACTTAGTGCCAAATTATGAATTTCTATTTTCTGTAGAAGTCCATTTTGGTTGCAATTCGACTTTCGTCATTTTAGCATGAGCACATTTGAATGTATTTTGTTGTTGTCAAGTAGAAGGGTCGATCTATAGCATTTTATGTTGATTTTACACTTAGTTTTCTGCCACCTTTTAGTTGTATGTTGTGAGTCGACTTGCATGGAGAGAGTTGTCAATTAGCATGCCTTTTTTGTAGGCTGCAAAGTATCCATTTTCTATATAAATAGAGAGGAAAGTTCTCTCATTTAGGGGCATCATTATGCTGCATTCTTTTGCAATTATTTTGAGAGTTGTATATTCCGAGAGCTGAGAGTTATTGTGTGAGAGTTGTGAATTACTTTGTGAGTGCATATTGTTATCTTAAGGGAGAAGTCATAGTGAAGTATTTCTTTAAGAGGATTAAATGAAGCTAGTAAGCTGCTATTGGAGGGTTGTGCATTAAGTCAGACAAATGGATCAAGCGTATTATAGGCATGAGGATCTAATCTTCTCTTATTTGTCTTTATTAATGAAAGAATGAGATTTGAATGCTTTGTTTGGTACTGCTTGAGAATATTTGTGTTAGAAAGTCATAGCATTTGCTCTGGAAAGGAAAAAGTTGTTTTATGAAAGTTCTTGTATTTACTCCACGATAGGAGTGTTTGTTTATCAATGGTATTATATAACAAGAATGATGAAATATGATTAGAGGAAGTATCTTAATACTCCTATACATTCTATGCAGGGATTAGATATTGGTGTTCTATACATAGATAGTTTATACTACGTGTATATTGTGAATTATGTCAACGTCATGAAGTAACTTGACTCTATAGCTTAATATGCTAGGGAATTATAGGTTTGGAATACCCTAAATAGTCGAGAAGTTCATTTGAGGAAACCCTAGGTTAAGAGTTACCTATTGGGTTGAGAAAAGTTCTTGACTACCATTGAAACCTATAGTTTGAGATTACTCTACATGATTAGGTAGATTAATTGGTCTTGTTTGGAACATATAGGGTTAGATTAACCAATATGAACAGACTAGTCATTGGATGATGTTTTATCCTAGGATTAGGATATATCATGATTAAAACTCACCTATGTGATTAAGTTGATCACTTGATTTTATGGAATACTATATGCTTAGAACTATAGGTGGGATTACCTATTGAGTTAGAGTGGCTACTTGATTAGTTGCTTTACACTCTTGAAATGAATTCACATTGTTGACAAGATTCTACTTTGAATAACTCTTTTTACTAAGGGATTACACTCGAATGGAATCACTTATTGCTATGATTATTCTTCGATTGAGGTCAATCATTGATGTGGCCATTTTCTTAATGAGAACCAATTATTAATGTGATATATTACTGATTGGAGTCGGTTATTTATGAATATTTAATTAATGAATAGAAGAAGCTTATCTAGCTATACTTTAGGTTATTAAGTTATTCCTAGGACTAGGTAGTTTTTCCAATGAAGGGAATAACTTGGAAAGATGTTTATGCGAAGTTACTGTGTAAACTAGAAAAGTTGTATGTCATACCTAGGAAGTAAGATATCCATTGAAGGGGGAAATAACTTATGCTTAGGCTTTATTGGTAGAGATACCATTATAATTTGGAAAAAGGGATTAGGTTATTTATAAGGTTAGGGTCTACCTATAGAAGGAATTACCTAAGAATAGTATATGAACGGTCATAATCCAAATCTAGCTATAGAAGTGTATGTGAATAGGGAGACTGTCACTCGAAGTACTAGGTGAGAATACTTTGGCCAAAGTAGTGTAAGTAGCCACTATTTACACTGTCAGTTCATTGTGTCCCTTTTATGCATGCTAGTCCAAGATTGTAGGGTTTACAAGTTCTAGTCATGTAAGACACAACACTAAGCTCAAATAGGATATTGTTATGAGGTTTACCAACCAATCTCTTCGTCGAAGGGTAGGGCCATCTATCAAATGATAGATGTGTGGGAGACTGCATTTAAGTCTGTGGTTGGCAAAAAAGTGCTTGATTGATGCTTCTCCTCATCAGATGGTGGTCGAGGTTTGCGGATGTTTGCGCCAGCATTGGGAACAGCTAGAGTGTGTGCACCAGTGAGCGAGGACATACAAAAGGTATGTACCATTGTGGCGACATCTAGATTAGTTTGTATGTCTATTGCGAGATGAAGCTCAGAAGAGCTATGTATGTATTATGTACCCATTATATGGAAGGATGTAATCATGAATGATATACTTGAGTTCAATTAATATGACATCTATGTTATGGAAAGATTTGTGAAATTACATTGGAATGCAATGGAAGTTTGGAAATAATGTGCATGTAATTTACATTATGGAAAGAAAAAAATTTATTGCTATGTCATGACATCATAGAATATTCAATTAACATGAAATATTTGGAATTTTATTGAGTAGAAAACCGGGGTTGTTACAATGGATATTATCATTTATTGATCATTTCATGGATCACCTAGTATTTGTTGAAAATGGAGGTAGTTATGTAGCTTTAAAACTTGTAAAACTATTATACTGTAGATCTAATTAGGTGTTCTTTGTTACAATTTCTTTGTGGATGATTATTTGTTTAGATTCATTATTACCAATTGTAGAAGTGGACAGAATATTGTAGAAGAATAAGACCAGAAGATAGAAGTGACACAACATATACCGTGGAGAAACCCTTTCGAGAAAAAACTCCACCACCAGAATCAATAGTGCTTGTATTATTTAACCTTAGAACAAAATTACAATAATTCTTTATCAATCCTTTTTTGAGATGCTTCTTTTTCCTTCAACACTTCTTCTTCACAACCTACAATAAAATCTGATGAAACTCTCTTCAACTTGCTGCAATTTATAGACAATAATGAGGCTTGTAAACTCCAAAGAGTTTACAATTACAAATCACAAAGCTTATCTCGCAAAACCTACGCCTATTCTTTGCAAGTAGAGTTCTTCTGTGAAAAACAATGTCAAACCAAGTCCTTCATCAATTTGGGCGTCCAAAACTGAAGTCCTAACTCAACGTTGATTACAAAGATATCTTGTAAGCTTCTCCTCAAAGTTGGCACCCAAGAATGGGCCCACTTAACTTAGCCTTATAAAATATCTTATCATGCAAAAGTGTTAACTCCAAGATGCCAACTTGGGCACCCAAGGTGAGTCCAAGTCAATCTATGTTAACTAAAACATATCTCTCCACCATTCATGCAAATATCATGCATGATTGATCATCCCCACTTAACTGAATGTATCACCTGTTATCTGTCATGCAACTCAAGTCATTATTCATGCATTCCAAGTCAACTAAAGTCAACTAGCATTCAACTAAAACTAACTACATGCAACTAAAGATAACTGAATCATAATTGAATTGAATTGAATTGAATTGAATTGAATTGAATTGAACTGAACTGAACTTCATGCATGTAAACATCAATCCCTAACTTCTAGGATCTTTACATGCATTACTGAAGTGTTATCTTTCTCCAAACAGTTAATTAACTCAAGGTGGGTTCCACCTTCCATGTGGGTGCCCCATGTGCTCCTATTTTGTAGGAGCTCTTCTTGGGCATCCCCACATGTTCCTATCATTTAGAATTAATTACAAATGTCAATTTACATGCTCATTTCATTTGAATTTAATCTCTTTCTAATCCTAGTGTTGGGGAACACTTTCCAAGGACTTAGGAGATACATGAAATATGTTTAGGATTGCAATTAAATGGCATCTTGTTCCCAACAGTATTACCCTTATCCTCTAATAAGACAACCAAGAGAAGAAGTTTATTCTCAACAAGGATGAATTATGACATTTGTTTCTGTTATAAATGGTTAAATTTTTTGGGCATAGAATCCTTATTTGATTTTATACTCCTACTTTAGTAATTATTATTTTTTGTTTCAAGACTTAGTGCTCTCCTACTCTTGAGGAAGAGTTGACATATGTTCTTTAGTTTGTTTTCAATTCATGAATAATGGGACTCCCTTACAGACCCTATATAGTTGGGTGCCTTGTCGAGGAGGAGATCCAGTAGTTGTAGTAGAAATGATAGATTATAGTAGATCATATGTGTTATTGAACAAGATTTCCAACAAATTTCCTTTTAGATTATGTGTAACAATTCTATGTTTAGAATGCAATAAAAGAGAATTACTTTGATAATATATTTTGTTGAGTAAGTGATTGACAAGATCTAGTGGAAGTAGCAACTCAAGCAAGTGTCACTTGAGGTGTACTACTGAACCACTTCAATTTAGTTTGCTAGATTAGATTCTGTATTAAGAATTTAAATGCATTGATAGTTTAATTGAATGTTCCAATTTATGTGATTGTAAATTAATGTGTTACAAATCCTAAATTAGAATCTGTAGGTTGATGTTTTGTTTCATACTCTAGAGGATAACTAATTTAGGACA
>VDFB02256132.1:118143146-118561682 GCA_007258455.2 Sequoia sempervirens | reverse complement strand
GAAAATCACAAGTTTAGGCAGAAATGAGAAGTGGTTCAGCCCTCTCAAATGCGTGCCCAGTTTTTCCTTGTCACTTTTGATGATTTAAGAGGACTTTTTGGCAGAGATTGCTCAACATGTTGCCACTTTTCTGTTTTGTTCTGCTCCTGCCCCATAATTGCCCTTGTTCTGCTCTCACATGTTGTTGATCTCCCACTGCCTTTGATATCATCATCATCACCCTACAAAAGTGTTAGTTTAAGCACATGGATGATCCTGCAATGAGAATGGGAGAAACTGCAATTGGATTGTATTGACACACAAATGACGATCAACTGGCAACAAAGCTAACAAAGGGAAATATGAAAGTTGATTTTCATATGGGTACAACACAATATCACCAAATACGGAAAATTGCAATGAAATGGATGAACATGAATCTAGCTCATGCCAAAATTTTAGATGACCTCTAATACAAAAACGAGCATCAGGCTATACAGTCAAAAGCAGTTAATAACTGGTATCACATGATCATTGTGTAATAAACCCCTAATTATGCACCTGTTGCCACTTTTATATTTTTTTAAATTATACCAAATTGATGATTTATTGCTTTGTGAAGTATTTTTTCTTGGTTACTAATGTGATCATGATGGCTGTAATGGCTTAATCGGATATAATTATATTATTTTTCTTTATGGAGTATTAATTATATCATTAATTAGGATGGAAGTAATCTGTTTTGTGAATTGTTTCAGGCTACAACTATGGATGTCAAGCTAAAGGTGTCAACCTATGATGATTCATCACTGGTTGATGAGTCATTCTACAGACAATTGGTGGGCAATTCAATCTATCTTATATCCACATGAATGGATCTTTGTGTTGTTGTTAGTTATCTCTATCAGTTTTTCTAGCCCAACCAAAGCTTGTTTATTAACAAGCAGCAAAATACACATTGCAATATGTCAAAGGTACTCTTAGACTTTGGAAATCTCTTTCAAAGGACAAGTGATTTCAGATTCACGATATACAAACTCTTACTGGGTTGATTCAGCTCTTATTCAAAGATCGACTATTGGCATATTTTCTCTTGAGTCTTACATTGTTTCTTGGCAAAGTAAGCTTCAACATGATGTAGCTTTATCTTCCACTAAAGTAGAGTACAAAGCAATTGCCATTGCCCAGTGTGAAGTAGAATGGTTACCATGAATTTTGAGTGGTCTATAATTTCCTTGATTACACCAACTCCACTTTTCTATGACAATCAAGGAATCTTGAAGTTAGTGAAGAACCCAGTTTATCATGCTCACGCCAAGCACATTGAGGTTCATCATCATGACATTTGGCAATTGGTTGACACTAATGATATTTCTCTCCACTACTACACATCTCAAGAACAATCTATTGATCTAATGCCTAAACTTCTTGGTACTAATCTTTTTGTTGAATTTCAAGACAAATTTGGACTTGTCTTCGGTTTAGTCATTAAGAGGGGTAGGGGTATCAGATGAATATAATGTTAGACATAATGTGAGACTACTAGCATAATTTTAGAATATACTTTGTACATAGGCATTTATTGCTTGCATTAATGATGTAATAGCACCACCTTACTTATGCCTAAAAAGCAACTTAAATGTAAGTTACAACCACCAATATAGCATCCCCATTCAATAATAAATACAAGCTTACATACATTGAAACGTGTGCCATCCAATTCTCTCAAATCTATGAATATAACAACACCAAATTAGTTATGTCTAAAAAGTAACTTACAAATTTACAATGTAAGTCACAACCCCAAATGTAACTTCCCCATTCAATAATAAATACAAGAATACACACCTTCAAGTGTGTGTCATCCAATTATCTCAAACACCATGCATTCATCCTTCCGGCACTTTCTAGCACCAGATTTACTGATCTTGAATCTTAATCCTACTATTGATATTTCATGCATCGCATGAATGGATGAGACATATGTGAGTTGGAGTCCTTGTTTTGCCATGATGAATAAGTCTTTTGTAAGGGGGTTCTTGGGATCCTAAGGCAGTTAGAATACCAATAGTGTTACTTATAATGTGTTAGTTTTGATAAGAAGACTTATGGGGTTTCATGTTATGGATAAGGGATGCTATTGACAATGACATTGATGATCATTTGGTTATCTCCATGCTCCTAGTGAAACCCCAATAACGGGGTGTTTGGTCTTCCCTTTCTTCATTGTTGTTTGTTTAGTCCTCAAAAGGCAAGGCAATGGATCTGACCTAACACTTTCTTTTATCTTGTTGATATTGTTGGATTTGAACATCATGAGAGAAACTGGCATCCAAACAGTATTTGAACATGTATTTAATGATGAGCTAGGTGGTATTGGGGTGTGAAGGAAATCTTGTTTACTTTCTTGGAAGCCTATAACATGGTAGATTATGGTAGTTGTTTGATTTGCCTATCTGGCCAGCTTGTGTTGCTAAATGTGAAGCTGTCAATGGGCAGTGAGGGGATCCCACTAAGGGATGCCGCCAATGGGGGGACCCCAATCTCCTGTTGGCTTGTGTTGCTTAGCTGAGTGCTCTGCCTTATGAATTGAGGTATGGTAACCTCACTTCCTTCCAAGTATAATAATTTCCATTTTTTGGTGACTGACCTGTCATGAGGATCAAAGAATGATGGGGATTTCTGTGACGGTGTAAATGTTTTGACACTAAATTGCTATTTTGAGAAGGGACAGTCCCTAGCGATCTGCAATACTTTGATTCAATGGAATCAAGACCTAATGAATTGTCTCATGGAATGCCTATGCAGTTTGGGGGCATCAGGCCCTTTTGAGTTATAGGGCTGCCTAATTGATGCAACCTATCTCACTTGATACTGACTTGGGCATCTGGGATCGTGTTTGCTATTTTACTATGACTGTGTGGTGAGATTACTGAAAAGAATATTCCTGATCTGTCAGTGTTCTTTCAGCTAACTTGCTTTGTGAATGATAAGTGAACGATGTTAAGTGAATTTAAGTAGTTGTGGTAACTTTTTATTGCAAACCCTGTTAGTGGTAAGCATAGTAACATTCCATTGACATGGCATTGTAACAGTATGAATGGAATTCAATAACCTCAATTTAAAAGGAGAAAAACATTGAAAAAATTTGGGAACTAAATAACAATGTTCTTATTGTAAAAATAGAGGAAAAAAAACAATTTTGTTATTTCATGTCAAATATAGTGTATATTGATAAAGCCAGGCACTGTGCATCATAAAAAATGCTGATTATAAAACATTGCATAGGACTTTTAAAAATTAAAATTTACTTTCACCTAAGAGGGTTTGTGTAAAAAGCATTTGGCTGGTCCTAAAATGGTATGCCATTCTGTTATGAAGAATGACCTACAGTTTTAGAGACAGTGCTGTCCTTTTTACCTAAACCCTCGTTAGGATATAATTAAAAGAAAAACCTTCATTGCTGTTTAAAAATTTAAAGTATAACTTAAAAAGAAAAATTAAAATACCCTAACCCTAAACCAAAAATGCTAAATCTACCTTTTGATCTGTATTTTTATCTCTAAGAGTAGAAATGAGTCAAATGAGATTCATATATAAAAAATCAAAACCATTTTTTGAAAAATTTGGGAAGAGCTCGGGAAAGGGCACAGCAAATATGGCAGGTCATGATTACCTGGGGTTAATTGCGGGTTTTTCAAGTGTAAGGCACCTATGGTGGTAGGCTCTAATCCTTGACCAAGAACCATGATATTTTATGCCTGCAAGTGCAATAAAACAAAGCTATAGTTAGATGCACGCAGTTAGCGTTGGTGCAAATTGACTGTCATTGACCGACATACTTCATATGAACATGGAAATGAAGACTCTCTATCCTCTTCAAAATTGATCATTTATTTCTCTCCTAATCATTTGAGTTATAAAAAAAATTAGGTGAAAGGGTCTTATGGGATGAACCCAGGATCCTGGGAGCTTAATTTACAGCTCAGGAAACAGAATAAGGGAGGTATCTTTCTCTCCCATTTAGTCTTTGGCCAAAACAAAATATATATTTATTGGCGTTCCCTTTTAGCATGCATCTCTATCTGTGTTTGCTTGTGTTTATATTGCATTGATACTGACAAACTCATAAAACTTTTATGTCTCCCCACCACTTGGATTGACAACTATCGTGAGGGGTAGGGCCACCTTCTGAATATGAAAGGTGTAGGGGGGGATAACATAGCTCTATGGATGGCAGAAAATCATCTCCATGACATTCTCCCTCTTCCTCTCTTTTTCCTCTTTGTAGATCTCTCTCCTCCTGCTTCAGGCATCTTGTTGATCCATATCACCCTGTTCTTGGGGAACTTATATATGTGGCAAACAAACATTGCACAAAAACATCTGAGAATGATCTCTTCTAAGTTCAATAGTTATGAGACATATGTATGTGTATTATGATATTGTAACTTTAAGGGAAATCCTCTATCAAGTTTTGTTGTGATGACTAACAGATTTAATTTAGACTATATAGTAATTTTCCCATTAGACACAACTATTTATGTGGTGTAATGGTACCTTAAAGACATCCTATCATTAATTTTTGTCATGATGCTTATCAGTTGTCCTTTAGACTCTACTGCACCTTGTCATTTGGCCTGTGTGATCTTTGTCGTATAAAGGCACCTTGAAGGGTCCATTAACTGGAAGTTGTAATCCTTCTTATGTATGGCAGACTAGGATGGATGTACCTTAACTTTTTAGTTGATCCTACTTTTGATCTGAATCAACTCTTTTGAGATTGGGTTTATACCTAAGTTGCATGGTGACAATGCAATTATTCTGTGTCTGGTCCATTTGCGCACTTGAGAGCTTTTGGCATCTTTATGTACCATCCTGATTGACATTTGGGTAATCATAACTTCAAAAAATAGGATTTCTTCAAACCTTCTAATATGTATGAAGAGTATGTGATTGATGCATGAAGAATGGACTATTATGAATCAACTATCTTTGTCCACTGCTGATAAAAACCTGAAGGAATTCAGTAAGAACTTGACACAACTTATTTATCAATTTGGACTCTAGTAATTTGCTAGTTGTAATTCTGTCAGAGAAACCCAGGGACACGTCCCCCCCCTAAAATGCCCCGTCCCTGTCCCCAGGACATCCCGGGTACAGGGGGGACAGCAGGGGACTGTCCCCTTCTTTGCAAAAAATTAGGAAACCGTCCCTAAAACCGGGGGACGCTGTTGACCAGATGGGGGACGGCTGACCGGTCCCAAGGATGGCCAAGGGGCGGCTGAGCCATCCCTCAACTGTCCCGGGGACGGTCGGCCATCCCCCATGTTTAAACAGCTTTTACAATCAAAAAAAAAAAACTCAAAACAAAAAAGTGCCACCCCTACCTATGTGGCATCTAAGGGCCCCATTGGTTTTTAGTCTCTTATGAGGAAAAAAAGGCCTCTGTAACCTTCATTTTATGCATTTGTTTGTTTGAGCAGCCAAGGGTTTGAGAGCAAAAGAAGTTGCAGCCATTGAAGGAGGAGAGGAGGTTGAAATTAGTGTTGTTGGGAGTGCAAATCCACCAAAGAGGTATGCATTTCCTTTCCCTCTTTTTTTTTTATTTTTTTTTGCAAAATCTCAAGCATACATTGTCTGATTTTTATTTATTTTTTGCATTTTCAGTTGAAACTTGCATTCTAAATATAAAAAACATGAGCAGCAGTGAGGATGGGAGTGATAGTGAAGTTGAAGTGCAAACTAGAAGGGAAAGTGGTGGGGGTGGTAGTGGAGAGAAAAGAAACTCAATCCAATGCCCTTCAACAACCAATAACAAGACCATGGAAGACTATGCAAAACACCCATTAAACAAAAAAAAAACCATTCCTTCGATATGTTACACCTGTGGGTGAAAGTCAAAAAAATTCAAGGGGGAGTAGGGTGTGGTTTTTCCATGTTTGTGAAAAGGAATTTAGGGGCAGCTACACAAGAGTTAGGTCTCATTTTTTGGGTGAGGTGGGCCATGGAGTTGGAGTGTGTCCTGCATTGACAGAAAAACTATTTTCAGTGCCAAAAAATTCAAATGGAGTTGGATGGTGGGGTTCAAGGTGGGTCACCTTCTTTCCCAAGTTCATAATCATCTATGCCTACTCCTATTCCTTACACGGTTGGTAGTAGTGGAGTTGCCTAAAGAGGAAAGAGGAAGGTGAGTGGTAGTGGGAAGGCATCTTCAGTTGAGTCCATGTTTAATAACCAAGCACGAGAAGCCACTAAATCTTCCATTGCCAAATTTTTTTTTGCCCATGCCATCCCATTTCATGTGGCCCATTCCTCTTATTTCAAACAAATGGTGAAAGACATAGCCACTGTTGGTCCTTCATTCATACCCCCTAGAGATCATAAGCTACGCACCACCCTCCTAGACAAAGAGTACTCCAAAGTTAATGTGTTAATGGAGGAGATGAGGCAAACATGGATGAGGACGGGGTACTCTATAGTGATGGATGGGTGGACTGATGTTAGACGTCGGCCACTCATCAATGTCATAGTCACATGCCCTGTTGGTTCTTATTTTCTTAGAGCCGTAGACTGTTTGGGGAGACATAAGGATGCAGACTTCTAGTTTTCCATTTTGAAAGATGCCATAGAAGAGGTTGGGGCTGAAAATGTGGTGTAGGTGATCACCGATTCAACACGTGTGTGCAAATCGGCCGGGTTGATGGTGGAGGGTTCTTATAGGCACATATTTTGTACCCCATGTTGTGTTCATGCATTGAAAGACATAGGGAAGTTGGATTGGGTGAAGCAAATGGTGGCAGAAGCTAGAGATACTCAGATGTTCATTTGCAATCACCACACCTCACTTGCTATTTTCAGAACATTTTCAAAAAAGGAGTTTTTCAAACCTGTTGAGACAAGGTATGCCACTTCATTTTGTTTCACTTTCAATTTGTATTCATAATCTGATTTTGTTTTAAATTTTTATTTTTTAATGAATCATTGAATCAATGAATGTAGATATGCCACATAATTCATCTTGTTGGAGAGGATGCTTGAGGTGCATGAGCCTCTACAATTGATGATGGTCAATGTAGAGTGGACTAGATGGCCTAATGCAAGTTCTGCTCAAGGAAAGACCATCAAACAAAAGATCCTCGATGATGATTGGTGGGCCAATGTGAGGTAAGACATATTAGATGGCTGATTTTCATATTAAATTTCCAATTTTAATATTTTAATATTTTAATTTTATTGTCCAATGTTCCAACTTTTGAAGTTTCTAACATGTCAATTAACTTGTCAACTAATTATTTTGAACTTTTTGTTTGCATTTTGTAGATATATTTGCTCCTTCATCTCGCCTATTGTAGATGTCATCCGATATGCTGATACAAACTCTCCTAGTCTTGGAGAGATATATGAGACATTTGACAGTATGCTTGGGAAGATCAAGAAAGTTATTTTGGCAAAGGATCCCACTTTGGATTTATATGAGCAACACATTAAGCCCATTGTGATGTGGAGGTGGAATACAATGAACACCCCACTTCATATGGCTTCCTTTGCTCTAAATCCAAAATGGTATGCACCAAGGGTTGGTAGGGTGCCTCCATGTAATGACCCTGAAGTTTTAGATGGGTTCACATGGGCCATCGAAAAGATTTATCTAGCAGAGCAGGCTTCACTACTTTAGACACAATTCCTAGACTTTGCAAATCTTAATGGCCCAAACTTGAGTAAACCACAGGCGAGGTTGGATAGAGCTATATTAGCTCAATCGAACCCTATTGGATGGTGGACCTATCATGGGAGGGATACACTGCAGTTGAAGACACTTGCTACTCTCCTTGCATAGGTTGTCAGTTCCTCTGCTGCAGAAAGGAATTGGTCTACGTATAGCTTTATCCACTCCCTTAAGAGGAATAGACTTACCTCTAGACAAGCGGAGAAGCTAGTGACCGTTCATAGTTCTATTCGGCTTCAGGATCGACAGACTCCATAGTATCGACAAACTTCAGCTCTACGGTGGGATATTGATCCGGAGGACATGGCCTAGGTAGATGAGGAGGAGACAACTGAGAGTTTGGTTGGGGTTCCATTGGTTGAGCAGGACCATCACAGTGGCAGTGACTCAAAGGATGACTCTGATTTTGATGCGGTTATGAGAGATGATTAGGGGAAGCAGTGCTCTTTGTTTATTCATTATTGACATACGATATTGTATTTTGATTTTCATAGCAAACTTTAAAACTATATGGCAACAATGTAGCCTTTGGGCATTTTGGTATAAGTTTATAAATTATAACTTGGAGGTTGTTTCATGATTCGTGTATGTTAATTTTGAATGCGTATTGAGTATTGGCATAATGTTGAACACAAATGTTATATGTTAAGGTTCTATAATGTATATTATGCATGCCTTATCCATGTTATCATTTGAATATTTAAAATTTCCCTATATTTTTATATAGCCGTCCCCCACCATCCCCAAATTTGGCCTCAAAAATCAGAAACTTGGGGACTCGTCCCGCCATCCCCTGCCATCCCCTTCCCCGAAACTTGGGGTAACCTTGAATTTTGTACTTTCATTAAGGAATTCTTTTGCATTTTTCATGAGGATCATAAATGAAATCTGTGGACTTGTATTAGGCTAAGTCATAATTAAGATGAGTTATGAAACTGTGAGAAGATATGTTTGACATGTTGAAACTTGATATTTGCCTTCTCTTTTCCATAGCATTTAGAATGGGAATATTGTCATGTCCCCTAAAATTGTAGCATTGCAATACGAAGCATAGAAAACAAGATAAACAAAATACACGTTGAAAAAAAAAAACATTAACTATTTAATATGACTATGATTATAATTATCAAAGAAAATCTTATAATTGTAAATATTAAAAATAATATTGTAATTGCCAAAATATAAATACCTGAATATTATAATCATATACATCAAAGATTGTAAATACATAGATAATTTATTATATTTTAATGACTATACGAAATACTAGAATACAAATAAATGTCCCATATAAGAGATTGCAATTTAAATACAATTGTAACCATCGTAGATAATTATAATGTTAAATATTTAGCCATTATTATATTAATCATAATTATCATAGATGAATACTATAATTACACTACAAAATAACTAGTATTATAATGGTGAATATAATCATAATAATTTAGGGAATGATAACCTATATATAAATTCCTAAAGAATCAGAAATCATAAACAAATATAAAATATAGAATACAATATATAAATAATATCGAAACAAAGACAAACCGAATTCCTAAGCATAAGTGATCAACAACAATCAAACACTATTACTAACGGAACAGTCAAAAAGAGCCGACCCTTGAGAACCGGTTCCAAACAAAGGTAAAACATGTGCATGAAAAGTCACGCCCCAGGTAGGCAGCGACCATAAAAGAGGGGTCAATGCAAGTCTAAAACCATGAAGGCAGTAGTAACGGGAATTACAAGGAGAAAAAGCATTGCGTATCAGAATATATAAAATCGTAACTTGCTCATAATATAAGGTAGGTAAAAAGGAATAGACTTTGGCTTTCAAAGGGATTAGGAAGTAAAAGAGATATATTCTGATAAGGGAAACACAGCAGTCAGAAATCAGTAGTACAGTAGTAATTAATATGTTTATCTATATATATATATATATACATACACGTAATATATATATATATAGATATGTGTATTTATGACAAGAAGTTATTGTAAATTGAAATTAGTTGGAAATAATAATATGTATATATAAAATTTATATGGAATATATATATATATATAGCTAAGTAGATATGTGAACCACTTGGGAATATACAATAATGATACTTGCAGCAATTATTAAGCCTTATAAGTAATGATGACTCTTTAATATAAACATAAGTAGATTATGAATTGTCCTCATCTTATGATCAATCCAGTATGAGGTTGAAGGATGCGAGTAAGGAAACAGAACATGTGGAGAGATACAACAACTCAGGTGATGTATTCACTTAGCAATAATAGTTAGCATTTTCTAAATATAAGAACTAGATATTGTTAATTTGATTATTGATATAATGACTTCCTTTAATCTTATCATAATGAGAATTATCATAGGAAATGATGAACTTAAAGAACCATTGGTAAATGAGAATATATTTGATTATAGGCATGAAATAAATCTTGGATGAATGCAAATATATCTGATTGTTTAAAGATTGTCTACTATGTGCTTGTAAACCTATTAGGATGGACGAAACATGGGTGAAGTTGGATTGCCTAAAAACCCCACTTTCAGCCCCTTAGGCCCTAGACAAGGGATTGGGCTTTGCAGCCCCTTAGGCTCTTAACAAGGGATTGGGCTTTGCAGCCCCTTAGGCCCTTGACTAGGGATTGGGTTATAGAAAGATGGGGGTCCCACCTAGGTCTCTGCCCCTTAGGCCCAAGATACGGGATTGGGCAAGAGAAGGTGGTAGGCCTTAGGCCACTTGGACTCTATGGTTCCTCTCCCCTAATAGGACGAGTGTCTTCTGAGGTGTTACCATGAGTGGAGTATGCAGGTACTAAGCCCCTAGGCAAGAAGGATTGTGATGGACAACCTCTTGAGTTTACATGAGGGCTTCAGGGCGGATCCACCTATGGCACTCCTCTTATGTCTTCATTAATTGATTTATGTTTATGAATATATTGTGGATATCTAGATATTATTGCTAACAGATATGTGTATGTGGAAATGTTTTTAAATTGGTGAATGCAGATTTCAATCTAGGATTATTTCATTAGAGAAACACATTCCTTTTGGAAAGAAGAAACCCTAAACCTAATCAACAATCGAATTCTAGGGCAAACAAGCAAATACAAGAGCAAGGCTAGGTAAGGGACATTACATGGTGATAAGTCATAATTACGATTTCTTCCGGTTGTAGTCAAATAGTATGCATTATTACATGCATTTTATAAGGGCAATAATTGTATGCTTGTTATTGAAAGTTAGGCCTATGGTGTACCTACCAATACTCTTCTAAATGAAGTTGGTTCTCTTCAACAACCTATAATGAGATACCATCTTTTAGGGCAGGTATCTTGCATTAATGGCTTAGAACTTGATCTAAGAATGATTTATGAATGCTAACTAAGTTACCGATTCGCCACTCCCAACCCCTAGATACGATTCGATTCGTACCGGATTCGAAATTTGGATTCAATACGATACAAATTCGGACAGGGTACGAAAAGTTGACTGTGGATTCGCCTTGGATTCAATACTCCCCTGTGGATTCGTTCAGGATACGCCCAGCCAAATCTGTGACGAATCCAACTCGAATCCATACGTCAAAACTATCATTAGGCCAAGAAATTACAAGGTAGGTCAATGGAGTGTGAAGGTCAAAGTAGGTCAATGGAGTGTGAAGGTCAAACTATATTAATTTCTGCAAATGGTCAAAGTAGGTCAATGGAGTGTGAAGGTACAACAATTTGCAATAAATTAGATCTAAGGTAGGAGGACCCTAGGCCAAGAAAGTAACTGAACACGGAAATAAAAAACCTAAAGCAAAGAAACAAAGCAAGAGCAAGTACACAAAAAGTGGTTAAAACCCCTAAACCATTATATCTAAGTACAAATATTCAAGTGAGGGAATGATACCCCAATGAAGCATTAAGCCAAGGAAGATTAAAATGTGCAACCGAGAGTGAAAATAATGTATCAATCCCACATTGGGTCAATCCCACATTGGCAAGAATTGTGAGATTATGGTAAGTTATAAGCTGCTACATGCTCCAAAAGGTTTGTCAATGAGTAAAGAGGCTAGAGGGTGAAATACTAAAAATCCTAAAGCATTGAATGTATTTAGTTTTCACTATTCTTCCCCCTACTAACAAACTCTTAAAGGTTTTTATGTGCTCAATAGGTTCCCTTGCCTTGTAGGCATTGTGAACAGCTGAACATAATTTAGGATAAATATTGCTACAGTAATGACTACTCATTTGGTCATCTTGAGATGACTTTAATTTATAATTTTATATCATGACATTCGAGTGTCACTAATATTTTAATATTTGACTTAGTGACTATGAAAGTGGTGATGTATTTTTGCTATGTTATTAGACTATTAATATGGTGATGTATTCTGAACTTAATTACTGCTGCAAATATGTATATATTTCTGATTTTTATATGTTTTTTGTATTGCCGTACCCAAACCGTACCCAACCCCAAAAAAATTTTGGCCAAATCCTATAGCGGATTCGCGTACCCGTACCCGAATCCGAAAACGAATCGGTAACTTAGAATGGTAATTTCAAGTTACTTTTCTTGAATGTACTAGCATTGTTCAAATTGACCGTTTGCAGCATTTTCTAACATACCACTTCCTTGTATTAATATTAATGACTGAATTGCAAAATGAACCTTTTACATTCTACTGTCGAATGTGATGCTTGAACTTTAAGTACAAATGAATCCTTGGAAAGTGTGTAGATTGGATTTGTTGCCCTAGTTTTCGTTTCACTTAGACATTTACAGCTAGGGGACCGACAGGGTTATTGGATACCCTCAGTTTGAGAAGCTGGGATGGACTCAAAAAAAGATTACAGATCGTTTCAGATCCCAATCTCGGGTTGCTACACTCTGTCTTTGACTGCTATACATTATCACTGGAAAGGAACCAAAGAATTTTCTGTTATACAAAGGAAATAGAAATGATAGCAGCAAACTTCATCAGAAAATGCTAGTCAACCTCAGTCAACACAATGGCACCATTTCAAGTTCTAGGGAAATTGCTGTTTTGCAATTTATGAATTTCAAATGAAAGCCTAAGAAATGCTAAATGATATTTATAAAATAAAAATGAAGATTATTATAAAGTATCATATTATTATATATACAGCAAAATAACACATCCTGATCAAAAAATGGATGGCATGGTGGCAGATGGTAACAGCAATGGCAATCTGGAGGAGGGAAAATTAGTTAGGAGTTTCCTGGAGAGCACAGGAGTAGACAGCAGCTTTGATCTCCTTCTGCACAGTAAAAGCAATCGCAGTTTGTTGTAATGTCCCCTTTTGGGATCATCTTATACTTTGTCCTGAAATCACAATTCCAAATGAAACCAATAGCAAATTATAGTTAAAGATATAATTCCCTACTCAAAATTGAGATGATGGTTATGGAAACCTGCAACCACATTAGACAAATATGATAGACATAAAGTCAATTTGACTTTATAAAAAGACTTTAAGTTAAAAATTAACTTAAATCACTTAAGTAAGCCTATCTCCCTCAATTCTCAACAGAATTCAATGCTGTCAGAAGCAAAGAAACTCCTGTACTGCCAAGGCCTGCAATGAGCCTATCCACGATCTCAGAAAATGAAATCGACCGAACTCTCCAGAAGGTACCACTGACCCTCTAACCAATCCAGTTAGCCCACAAGGGTCCAAGAAATAGGCTAACACTCTGCAAACAAGATCACGCTGAAAAGGGGGACATTACAATCCGCCCTTCCTGAAATTGCTTGACCGCAAGCAATCTCAACAACAAAGGATCAACCACTCCACCAGGATCCCAAGGATAGTGCTGTGAAATGTCCCTACTATCATCAACTGTCTTTCGCTGCTCAACACTGATCTCAACTTCACCATGCCAAAAGTGGTGAAGCCAATGCATGGGACTCATCCAAAACGCAGTACCAATCCTGTTGCCACCTGGATCCCAATATAAACGGTACTCACATCCATCCATCATAATAAAGTAAGAATATCGGGAAGCCTCCGCAACACATCTCTGTCTATAGCTGGAACCTATGATGTCACCATAACCTGTCAACCCATGAAACCAACCATCTAGCCATGAAGCTCCTAAATCCCAACTCTGCAAATCATGCCAACTCCAAGTAGGACAACCATCGATCAATGAAGAGTCTAAGAAGATTAAATCACCAAGCAACAAGTAGATAGCTGCCAGATCGTGAGGGTCAAATGTAGAACTATCTGCACCTCTCATCATGTACTCCTCCGAAAACTCCTCTGCCAGCTTAATTTGAAATCCCAATACACTGGAAGGATCCCAAACGCAACGATCAATGCTCATGTCCAGAGTGCGAGCGATATCTAACTCGAAGAGAGGATCATCATACTGAATAACATCTACTCTAGGAAGAGAAACTGGATCGCCATTGTCATCCCATATGCAACTCCTAGATGAATGAGTCTCCTGTAACTCCCAAATCTGATCAGCTGGATCATCATACTGTAGCCTGTCAATCTCAACACCATCAGATACAGAAAAGAGAAACTCACAAGGAAGCAAGTCAAACTGCTGACAAAACGTGCTCCCTAAGACTGCATGAGATAGGCTATCATCCCACATGTCTAACACGTGCATACTAGAATTGTGCATCTGAAACAGATCATGTACATGATGACTGAGAAAGAAACTATGTAGACTCCTGACCATGTACACACTGGGAATCTCCTCAACGAGCTCTGTCTGAAATCCCGATGCACTGACGGAATCTCTGATACTATGATCAAAGCTCACCCTTAAACCAGGGTCAAGAGTAGAATCAACATCTACCTCAAAGAGCGGATTATCACAAGAAGATGTAGCATCCGCCTCATTTTCTGATTCTTCTCCATCAGTATCATAGATTGGAGCTTGCTGATCATAAAACTCATAACTGTACTGAGGAGAGGAAAATCCCTCTTGAATCACTTTCTGTTCTCCATCCAAATCTGCACTATAGCATGAAGTTGAATCTGCATCACTCACCTCATAATCAGCAACATCATGTGTGTTGTCATCAACATTTAAAGCTGATATAGACTCAAAACCTTTCAATTTCTGCCTTGGGAATTTTGTCAAACACTTGTCATGTAAAGCTGATATACGCTGATATAAACTTTTGATTGCTGTGTTTTTGGTTCTTGGCACTTGACAAATGATGTAGAGCCACTGTGATGAGCCTTGCTAGCTCACTGCTCAAACTCCTGTGTTTTTCTTAGGTCTAATTGTGTTTTTTAGTTTTTTAGAGAAATTTTGTAGACAGAAGAGAAGGGGCGCATCATATAAAAGCTCACAGAATGAAAACTTGAGCAAATTTAATCAAACTGGAATTGTAGAAGGTGTTTATTATCATCAACAATGGATTTAAAACATACAAACATACCCGAAAGCCTCCAGATTTTTTAAATAAGAAATCCGACCAGCATGGTGAAGAACTGACAAAAACTGGAGTAGAGAGTTACAGACTTCAAAGTTTATTCTGAAACTGAAGCCAGAGAGTAACATAGGTAGGGCGCCCAAGTTCATGAAGAGAGATCCTCCAAAAGAAGACGTTTCTCCAAAAAGCCAAAATAAACTTCCTTGCAAGTGCCACGCCCTTTCAAACAAAAAGCACCAAAAACCATCTCTGAAGGTGTGCCCAAACAGCCATGAAGTCTGCCATGGTGAAGGAAGAACAGCAACTAATAAACCCTCTGTTTTTGATGAAGAACACTACAAAAAATCTGTTGAAGCACTGCAGAACTTCTGAAATGAAGCTCTCTCAATCTGCACTAATTCAGCTGATCTTTCACAACTTCACAAGTGCTCACACTGAAGAGATTTCGTTCTCCAATGGTGGATTTGCTGCAAACCTGGTCACAGGCTGAAAGCAAGGGAAAAAACCTCCAAGGCAAAGTTGAAATATTCAAAAAGATGAGTTTCTCATTGCCCAAATCCCTTATAAAGCAAAAGAGGAGAAACCCTAAGAAGGCCGTACATTTTAGGGCTTTAGCTCATTTAAATTTATGAAACTAAACTTAAATCACTTTCTATAGTTTCCCTTTTGATTTTTGGCGCCTCCTTTAAGTGAATAAAGATATAACATTAAAATATTCACTTTAGACTTAATTTAAGTGAAATAAGAATTATAAAGTCAATTTGACTTTATAAAAAGACTTTAAGTTAAAAATTAACTTAAATCACTTAAGTAAGCCTATCTCCCTCAATTCTCAACAGAATTCAATGCCGTCAGAAGCAAAGAAACTCCTGTACTGCCAAGGCCTGCAATGAGCCTATCCACGATCTCAGAAAATGAAATCGACCGAACTCTCCAGAAGGTACCACTGACCCTCTAACCAATCCAGTTAGCCCACAAGGGTCCAAGAAATAGGCTAACACTCTGCAAACAAGATCACGCTGAAAAGGGGGACATTACAATAATTCATGAAATACATTTAATTCTAGGTCTAAGAGAGATTATATATATATATATATATATATATATAACGAGATGATTGTGTGGGCTCAACCATAATGAGGATTGTAGTAGAGGACATTGAGGTGCCCCAAGTATCTTCTATCCTAGGCCCAACAACAGGATCTTATCCTCTATGGCCTCATGTGGTCCTTAACTGATGGTCCTTAACCATCATCATGAGGTGGTGTACCTAGTGAGGGCTCTACACCGTTCCCCTCCATCAAGCCAAACCCTCCTCTTATGATTGAAGATCCCTCTTTATTTACTTCAAAAATTGATTCAAGTGGGGATAGTAGGGGGCTGCAATAGGGTGTCCTTGATCCTCAACCCTAGGCCCAAGGATAGGACCTTATCCTCCTTGGCCTCATGTGGTCCTTAACCGATGGTCCTTAACCATCATCATGAGGTGGTGTACCTAGTGAGGGCTCTACACCGTTCCCCTCCATCAAGCAGTTTGAGTATTGAGCCAACCATGTAGTGCTTTAGGTTGTGAACACAATTGGAGTATGTTTGAGCACATGCACTCCAAGAAGCACAATAGACTGTCAATGCAAAGGTTGAGTAATCTAGTTTATGTTCATTACAACCTTCGCCTTCACCACAGTCAAATTTTGGGTAGTGACTTATCACACATCACACTAGAGGAGGTTGATCCACAATAAGATTGGATCACTAAGGCTGAGGATCCTATCTTTAATGATGAGAACCTTGATTGGGTTAGCCAGGTGAATAGAGAGGCAGAGGTAGTAGCCATGGAAGAGGAGGATAGAGCACGAGGAGACATCTTGGATGTTGGTGTGGGTGTCACTGGGACACGGGAAAAGATCATGGCTGCATCATCATTCAGGACCTATCTTAGATGGAGGACCGAGTGATGCAGGCTCTTCTGAGCCATAGACTTCTAGCTTTTGTTTTGATTTTTTTGGAACCTTTAAATTTTGAATGCCATGGATTTCATATTCCATGAGTATTGTATACATTTGACAATATTTATATCTAATTGTGTTATTTCCTTCAACTAAAATTTGCATTTATACTTATGTGATCGATGTATACTTATGTATGTGATCAAAGTAGCTTCTACTTGATGAGGTTATTGTATCTTTAAGGTTTATTTATTAAAGGGTGCATGAAACAAGTTTAAAATTCTTAAAAATCTCTAAATTTCTTGGGTTTTTCAATTTGTCAAGTCTAAGCGCCAAGTCCAAGTTCGAGTCATAAATCAGCTTGCTGAGTCCTAGGCGAGTTTGAGTCTTGTAACACTGCTACAGATACACACTTACTTTGTTCAGCTAAATGTAGAGAATGAATAGTGCATGTAAACACAAGGATAAGATTGGTTTTAACACAAAGACATAAATGCTTTAATAGATTGAATTAGGAAATCAATACAAAGCCACAATCCCTAGCTTTCAATAAGCCTTCAATACAAAACTTTCAAACTTGCTAAAAGAAATTTGATCTATCTCAACACAAAACATCTCAATTGTAATTTAGAACCAAGATAGGCATTGCTAAATTTTATTGCATGAATAACGAACTTTGCAATAACAAAAATGAACAATACTAAAACCTAAGTGCCAAGAGCACTTATTTCTAAGGTTTACAAAACTATTGCATGAGAATGAAATCAAAAAACTAACTACAACTTCTACTAAGAACAGACTGCTTGAATGCAATGTAAGTTTTATTGAAAAACTCTATCCACTAAAACAAAATCTCAACTCAAATAATCTTCAGTTAGACTGCTGTAAAGATTACAAAAATAACACAACTCACATCTCTTGCACGATAAGAAAACCAAAAATATAGACCCATCAAAAGCAACTAATAATAGCACAGACAACAAATAGATCCGACTAAAAATAAACTACTCAAAATATGCTTTTCTCCTCAAAAACACCGATAGACTAAACTTAGCACCGGCTATAAATAGCTCGGACTAAAAACACCAAATCTTGAAGGGCAGCTCTGAATGATGATTCTGATGAAGCTTTTTGTTTTGTTCAGCAAAACCTCTGAGGATATTTGAAACTCTGGTAATCTACTTTGATGTTTGAATTTGAAAACCATCTTCTCTTGATCTTACATTGAACTCAAACCACAGCCTTGAACTGATAATCCGCTGTATATGTCAATGTATTTGCATTTATAATACTAATTTCTGCCAGCCTGAGTGCTATGGAAACTCTGGCAAACCTCACAAAGTATAAACAACAGCGTGAATAATTAAAACATCTGAACATTGTCATCAAGATCCTGAGTGAAATTGATGCTACAAGTCCGTAAGACACCTTTTATTTGAAAACATACAAAGGATTGTCACTGCCATATTACAAAATTATTCCTTTCTTTGAGAATTTGGATTTTGATGATAAAACCCTTGCTGAAAACAATACCTTTGCAACTCTATACTTCATGCAAAGATCTCCTTTGATCAAAATCAAACTATCAACCCTGAAACACCTGGAACTTGAAATTCTTAACAAAATTTTGCTTTGTTGAGTGTGCACCTGATAATAGAATTTCAGACTCAGAGCTTTGAACTTGCTTTCCCTTCCCAAGGTGCACCCTATCAATGGGATATCAGACTTAATTATTGAAACACAATTTCCTTCATATAGGTGCACACCTTACAATGTAAATCTGATCCTTGAATTTAACTGTCCATTTTCTTCACATAGGTGCACACCTCACAATGCATTTCATGAACTTCTCCCTCATCAAGTGTGCACTTCATAATGTAAAATTGTTCTTTACAAACTCAACCGCATTCAACTTTATCAGGTGTGCTCCTCATAGTGCAATCTGAGATAATTTATCATTTGTCATAGTTTCCATTCATAGGTGCACCCCTAAATAGGTGTTTCATGAATTTTCTAAAAGGTAGACTTTTCCCATACACAAGTGCACACTTGATAAGGGAATTGCAACCCTCAACCTCAAAACTTGCCTTCTCCCTAATATGGTTTCCTTCTGTTCTTCGACATGAGGTGTTTTTGAAAACGTTGATGAGTAATTTTGCAAAGATATTCTCAAAAAAAGACACAAACCACATATACGAACAAAAACAATCTCTGAACATGATTTGTGTTTTTAACAAAAGACCAAGGATTTGTTGGACTAATCGCTAGCGTCTCCCTTTGGATTTAGGACACGGACTAACCACCTCCCGTGGATTCATTTATCTTTGGCATTTGTATCGAGCGTTAACAAGTCAATCTTTTGGCACAACAGCAAACGTGTTCCAACAAATGGTATCAGAGTTGTGGTCGCAGGTTCGAATCCCCTCGGATGACACTGAGGGGGGGATTGTTGGACTAATCGCCAACGTCTCCCTTCGGATTCAGCACATTCACTAACCGCCTCCCATGGATCCGTTTATCTTTGGCGTTTGTATCAAGCATTAGCAGGTCGATCTTTTGGTGCAATGGCAAACGTGTTCCTACAGGATTGGCTTGAAACTTGACACAAGTCGAAAGTTTTTGTATGGATACAAACAGTGCATAAATTTTCTTTGCAATTGATGCAAAACTTAGAACCCACCCCTTCATATCTCTAGAAATTCTTCTCCGAAGCAGGTGCTGGTCCTGATTTTCAAAATATTTTTATTTATGGATTTTCTGTTCTGTAATTACATGGTACTACCTAAAGAAATTTTGGAGCAGCAGCCCCCCACTATAGAACCAAAGCATTGGAAAAATAGAAAATAGTAGATATTTCTTAGGACACAAGAAAAGCAATTTTTTTGGTATAGGTGTTTCTATCTATAACAAAAAGCATATTTATTCTTAAGAGTAGAACCTTTTAAAGCATGCCAACCCTTTCAAATAAAATAGAATGAGATTTCTCTTGTGGTTGTGGAGCTGTTTACTGCTTAAAATGTTAAGGTGTAGGTGGTCCATATAATTTTTAATTAGTAGAGTGTATAATTTGAAATCTTCTCTTAAAATGGCGGAGCAGTTATAACTTAAGATTTAAAACTTCATCTGTAAGCGGAGAGGAGGGGCTGTAATTATGCAGCCACTGCTTAACCTCAAATCTGACACATGGCTGCACATTTTATCTTCCCTATTTGTTATGTTTCTTTTCAGCTTTTACCTCTAAATATAGTCATTAAAAAGAGCTTATAGTTTATAATTATTTAAAATACAAGACCAATAACTCAAAAAGATATCCTCAAAAATTTAAGGAGTGACTGCTAAAATATTAGCCAAGCAGCTGCATGGGACTGCTTTTGATAGATGGGCATTGTAAAGCAATATTGTATAGTTAGACAAATTTTGTGGAAGTGTAATGGTTGCAGAGTTCTATGCAGCCTCTTGATTTAATTTTTTAGCATGCACTACAAAAATTCTAGGAGATTCCTTTGGGAGCCAGTATCGCTATAATTGTTTTTGCTGCTTTAGTTCAAATTATGAAATTTTTGTGATTATTAGATTTTTGAAGTAAAATTTATAAAGAAAGTAAAATGGGAAGAAAAATAAAATATGCAATCATTTGGAAGGGTTGTAGTTCAACTAGTGAGTGTACTATCCCCATTTTTTATGTCCTCTTTCGGATTAGTATGGTTCTGACACACTTACTATTTTTAGTAAGTGCTATATTTAGTAACTGGTCCGGCAGGCAAAGCAGTGTAGGGTTTCATGTTTGGGCAATGTGTGGAAGTTGTCTGATGAACTTTATAACCCGTGCCAGTCCTTTCTGTGGGGTTTTTTCGATCTTTCAGTGGGACTTTCTATTTATAGCAGTGGCCAACTTACAGTGCTTATTATTCTGAGTAAGCCACAGGGCATCTCAGTAATCTTCAGTTTTGTATCAATTGATGTTTGGTGAGTACTTACTATTTTTAGCAGTTGCTATTTATAGTAAGTCTATTTTAGGAAACTGGTCTCAAGCCCACTGTGTCCTCAACAGCGTTATTTCTAAGGTGGCATTGGAGAGCCTAAGGTTGAATTATTTAATAGTTGCTTTTAATCAGTCACTTAAGTTATTTTATAAAATAACTTTATAACTTAAGTGAGGGGGTAAGTGGTCATCAAAAAAGTACCTTGGTGCCTAAGTCATAATTTTAAGTCATTTTAGAGGGCTAAAAAAGTGCAAATAGTTTCCTTATGAGCAGGAAGCTGCTTTGAGGATTATTTGATAATGTTTTAAAATATAAAGCAAAAATATTAAAAGGTTTTTGGAGGGAAAATGATTCAAAACCTAAAGTTGCCCTAATTTCCCTCTCACCTTCTATAAAGTGACTTTTTGGCTCTCATTTGCTCATGGATGTCTTGGCTACTTATTGAGATGTTGCTAATTTTTCGCCAGGAGGTCAAATAAACGGAGTTGAGGACGAAAACTCTTGATATCTAAGGTTGGTTTTGGCAGTGCAAGATCTACCCTAGCTAGTAGAAGGGTGATTTCATTCAAGAATCACATTTGGGCTTCAGTTTGCAGATTACAAGCTTAGAAAATGAAGATATTTCAGTTCTTTTGAGGTTTTTTAGTTTGTTTTGGCTCGGGTTTTTTATCTCTCAGTTTGGCATGGTTTTCTTGGTGATTTTGGTGAGTTTTTTAGTATTTTTTGGGCACTTTCAGTTTGGAACTGAACCTGGAGTTTTGTTCATAACTTCAAAATGGATTGAGAGTTCCAAATGGGTATTGAATCATTTGCTAGATTTCCTCAAGGTGACTCCATCAAGCATAAGTTTGTGTTTTTTGGATGAAGTATTGGATTTTAAAGGCTAGGTCGTCCCTTTGGCTGGGAGCGCCCTTTCTAGGTGTTATCAAATCTGGTCAGCCCTTTCTGAGGGTGTGTTTCAAACCCTGGTAACAGATGTTGAGGGAGTCTCTGCCCCTGCTTGCTTCTTTTTTGAAGACCTCTTTTCTTGGGAGTCTTGGACGTGGTCAAGAAGACATTATATCTGCTGTTATGGAGCTTGTAACAGGTCTGAAAGTAAGATTCTGAGATTATATATACAATTCCTAAAGACTTCTACACTGTTGTATGGCATTCAATCTCCAAGTTTGATTGCTTTCTTTCTGAGTATGTTATTGTATCTCATGCCTCCAATATTTCTACTATTAAAATCAAATTACCGAGAGTTCTGAAAGTGTTCTTTCCTAGCGTATTTCCTCCTATTTTATGCTCTTTCTTTATGTACTTCGTGCAATGTCAAGAAACAAAAATGCTACATGAAAACCAATGCATTAAACACTGTCAAACAAACCAAACTGCAAATCAGAAAAACAAAGGCAAACACACTCAAAAAATTATAATAGTAGTGGTGAAGTTTTCAAAAAAATATTCGGGGTTGTGTATTACAGTGAGAATGATGACATGTATTTTTATTACACCATTTACCAAGTTCAAATCTTCCAGAGATGCTATTGGACCGAGTTCAACCTCTGGATGATTCAACAAACTAATTCGCCTACTTATGACAACTTAACTGAAGGACAGCTTCTAGTTTGGAATTATGCTAGGTCATCCTTAAAAGGAAGCTAGGTAAGCGGAAGCAGCTTTCTACACTAATACAAGTAGGAGAGAGTTGGAAAAATTTCTTAAACACCTTTAACTGTTACAGATTTAGATGCACATACATATCATAAACAAACAAAACAATGAACTCATAACACAGAATTTTATGTGGGGAAAACCCTTTCAGAAGAAAAACCCCACACCCCAAAACACAGCTCAATTATATTATTCAGCAACAAATAAACAGTTACAATATAATTGTAGAGCTATGCTCTTGCAGGAGTCTTCACACTTCTCAATTCTGGAGTAATTTTGGCAACATAATGATACTTCAACAAAACAGCAACATACAACTCCAAAATACAAGTGCTCAACATATAAGAGCTTACAATGCATAAATTAGACATTTCTAAAACAACTGTCAAAGGCTGAACGTGCAACATGGAAAGCACCAACAATACTGCAGACGCACAACAGTAAGTTTCCAATTGTCACTACATTCCAATCTGCAAAATCTGCACTTGCCAAAATAACTGCACCTTGAAAACTCACATTCCATGTAAACTCAACACGGAAATAGAAAAAACCATTTATGCACAACTCCACCTGTAAAATCAACTTTCTAACTTGACTCCTCATCCAAATAGACACTGCAAGTTGTAACTCACAAACACAAAGTGAGAAAATCAGCAACTTTTAATGTTTAGAAAAATCAAATCTTCGGAAAAATCAAAGGTTGAGACACCTTCTTTTTCCAACATTCTCCCACTTGTCGAACACCTTTGAAGAGCCAATGAAAGTAACAGGATTTAATTGCTAGAGGTCGTGAGGCCCATAGACTCCGAACACCATTTGAACTTTTTCGTGCTCACCGGCTTTGTCAATGCATCCGCAACATTCATCAGGGTGTCAACCTTCTCCAACTTCACCTTTCCATCTTCCACCATATCACGAACAAAGAGAAATTGAACATCAATGTGCTTTGTTCTGGCATGGAAAGTAGGATTCTTTGCCAAGCAAATGGCACTCTAACTGTCACAACAAATAGTAATCTGCCCTGCATCAAAACCAATATCAAAACACAAACACTTAATCCAAATGGCTTCCTTAGAAGCATGAGTAGCTTCCATGTACTCTACTTCTGTCGTAGACAAAGCAACTACAGCTTGCTGCTTACTCATCCAACTGATTGCACCACCATAACCACTGGTGGATCTTCTGCTCTCAATGTCACCTACCCAATCCGAATCCACATATCCACAAATACTCACTGAATGATGAGGTCTAGAAGGATAACCATGAAAACACAAAGCATACTCTAAAGTACCCCGTAAATACCTGAACACTCTTTTAACAGCATCTCAATGCACTCGTGTAGGATTAGCCATAAACCGACTGAGGACTCCCACTGCTTGGGCAATGTCTGGCCTCGTACAAACCATAGCATACATAAGATTGCCAACAGCACTCGCATACGGTACTCTATTCATGTCCTCCATCTCAGTAAGAGATTTTGGACAATCCTCCACAAAAAGCTTTGTCCCCTGCATTACAAGAACAACTAACTGTCTGCAAGCTATCATGCTAAACCTCTCCAACACTGTATTCACATACTTGCTCTGGCTTAACCAAAGTTTTTTGTTAGCTCTGTCTCTTCTGATTTCCATCCCCAATATATACCTTGCTGCACCTAGATCCTTCATCTCAAACTGTGCTGACAACTGAAACTTCAAATCTGAAATCAAACTTTTACCATTCCCAAAAAACAACATATCATCTACGTACAATGCAATTATGAGAATGCGACCATTATTAGATTTGTAATAAACACAATGGTCAGATTTAGATCTCAAAATCTCAATGACAACACATAGGTATTGAACTTCTGGTACCACATTCTAAGAGATTGCTTAAGACCATACAAAGACTTTTTCAACTTGCAAACTTCTTTACCTTTAACCACGAAATGCTCTAGTTGTGACATATAAATCTCTTCCTCCAAGTCACCATGAAGGAACGTCGTCTTCACATCCATCTGTTCCACTTCTAGATCATACGCTGCTGCAAGTGATAACAGGAACCGAATAGATGTCAGCTTCGCAATAGGAGAGAAAATCTCACCATAAGTCAATTCCCTCCACTTGAGAATATCCCTTAGCGACCAACTGTGCCTTATGCTTCTCAACACTGCCATCTAGACCAGATTTTCTCTTGAACACCCATTTACATCCAACAGGTTTTCATCCTTCAGGCAAAGGTAGTAGATCCCATGTATCATTTTTCTTCAATGCAACCATTTCTTCATCCATGGCTTTCATCCAGGAATCTGCATCACTCATACCCATAGCCTCTCTAACAGTTCTAACAGTCCTAGGCTCATCAGTGTTAGCAATCAAAGCAAAAATGCAACTAGAATCCAACAAAGAATAACCAAATCTTTCAAGTGAATATGCAAACCTATCAAGTTGCCGCCTATCTCTGGTAGACCTCCAAAATTGCTGAGGTTGAGGTTCTTCTTCTTCTTCAGAACTTTCAAAGCTTCTCAAACTCTCCTCATCACTAGGTTCAACAAGAGTACGTAATTCTTCTTTCATCGAAGTAAGTGGACCTTGAACTACCTCCTTTTGTTTCTCCTCTTTCTCTGGTTGCAGGTCAACTGTGGAAGGTTTCATCTCTCAAAAAATAACACTTTTGCTATAGAGAACCTTTTGGGCCACTGGATCGCAAAGCTTGTACCCCTTCACACCAACACCATAGCTAATGAAGATACATTTAACTGCTTTGTTCTCCAACTTAGACCTCTTCTCAATCGAAACATGAGCGTAAGCTTAACAACTAAATACTTTGAGATGTCTCATTGAAGGCTTTTTACCAGACCACGCCTCCATGGGTGTCTTATCAACAAGAGCTGATGTAGGAGATATGTTGATTAAATAACATGCAGTGGCTATTGCTTCAACCCAGAACTTCTGCTCAAGGCTAGCACCACTCAGCATAAACCTAGCCCTCTCCATCAACGTCCTGTTCATCCTCTCTGCAACTCCATTTTGCTACAAGGTATATGGAGTTGTCTTATGTCTCTCAATCCCATGCTCTTTACAAAACTTATCGAACTTTGTTGAACAAAACTCACCGCCATTGTCAATCCCCAAACACTTAATCTTTCTACTAGTCTGATTTTCTACCAAGGCTTTAAACTCCTTAAAAATTGACTAAAGACTTCAGCTTTTCTTCTGAGAAAATAAACAAATGTCCTTCTACTGTAATCATCTATGAAAGAAACAAAATATACAGATTTTGACAACGAAAGAACATTTACAGGACCAAACACATTTGCATGAACATAGTCCAAAACCCTAGAAGACTTATGAGAACTAGAGTGAAAAGTAACACGGTGTTGTTTACCATAAACACAATGTTCGCAAAAGTTGAACTCGAGATTACAATCATCAAGGCCTTCAACAAGGCTCTTAGATTTCAGGGTTTTAAGACCCTTCTCACCAATGTGACCAAGTCGTTGATGCCATAGCATTGTTTTCTCTGCAGGAAGCTTCATTTCCAAGAAATGAGCACCCTTAGGTACCCAAAATGCACGACCATCAGATGTAGCTGCTATAGATTTCTCTACTCGATCTAATGGTGAGGATGAAGAATCCAAAGATTTCTTCTTTGGTTTGTCAAAAGAACTATTGCACTGAACAGCGCATGCATCCAGCTTGAACAAGATGTCAATCCGAACACCCTTAGCCAACACCATAGCTCCTCTTGTCATCTTGCATCCTCCACTCGAGAAAACAACTTGCACTCCCACATCATTCAATTTACTCACAGAAAGCAGGTTTCATGCCAAACCCGAGATATGCAATACACCATCAATCCCCTTCACTCTTCCATCAAGGAATCTAATTTTTACTCTTCCATGACCAATGATCTTCAACTGAGAGTCACCACCCAGATACACCTTCCCACCATCATATTCTTCATACTTCGAAAACCAACCTCTGTGAGAGGTCATGTGGAAGGAAGCACCCGAGTCTATCAACCACACATCTTCAGATGCATGTGTTACTAAAGCTGCAACAAATGCATCTGCGTCATTTTGAGAGGATTTATCAAAGTCGAAATTTAAGAAAACATTTTTGTCTTTCTTCTTTTTCTCTTCCATGCACTCTTTTTTGAAATGACCAGATTTGCCACAGTTCCAACACTCTAAGTTTTCACCATTAAACTTCTCCATTTCGGTTCTACTGGATGTGCTTGTCACCTCTTGCCTGCAACAAGGTCACGAAATACCCTTCTACAAAACTCCCACTAAAACAAAGATCAGCTCAAAAAACTCTTCAAAACCAACAATAGAATCAAAGTTGGCTAGGCTCTAATACCAACTGAAAGGAAGTCGGGTAAGTGGAAGCAGCTTCCTACACTAATCTAAGCAAGAGAGAGTTGCAAAAATTTCTTAAACACCTTTAACTATTACAGATTTAGATGCACATACATATCATAAACAGATAAAACAATGAACTCATAACACAAAATTTTACGTGGGGAAAACCCTTTTGGAAGAAACTCCAAAACATAGCTCAATTATATTATTCAGCAACAAATAAACAATTACAATATAATTGCAAAGCTATGCTCTTGCAGGAGTCTTCACACTTCTCAATTTTGGAGTAATTTCGACAACATAACAATACTTCAACAAAACAGCAACATACAACTCCAAAATACAAGTGTTCAATATATAAGAGCTTACAATGCATAAATTAGACATTTCTAAAACAGGTGTCAAAGACTGAACGTGCAATATGGAAAGCGCCAAAAATACTACAGACACACAACGGTAAGTTTCCAATTGTCACCACATGCCAATCTGCAAAATCTGCACTTAACAAAATAACTGCACCTCGAAAACTCACATTCCATATAAACTCAACACGGAAATAGAAAAAACCATTTATGCACAACACCACATGTTAAATCAACTTTTTAACTTGACTCCTCATCCAAATAGAAACTGCAAGTTGTAACTCACAAACACAGAGTGAGAAAATCAGCAACTTTTAATATTTAGAAAAATCAAATTTTCGGAAAAATCAAAGGTTGAGACACCTTCTTTTTCCAACAATCCTGCTGTAATCTGCTTGAAAAGGACAGAAATGCCATAACTATGTAATCCAATTGTTTCCATTGTAAGAAAAAGAAAAAAAATGCACCCATAAAATAATTTTTAATCATATGGTGACTGCATAATTTCAGTTCCCCCTCTCAATCTACAGCTAAACTTTTATATCCAAAATAAAACTGCTGAATCCATATTAAACACAGTACTTATCAAAAAAATTACATGTGACTACCAGAGCTTTCAAAAAAAATGCAGTAAGCAGCTGAATGGAACATGCTGTTAGCGTTGATTTTGTAGCTTAAGTTTTCCTGTATGAGCTCTAGTTTCTCGTATTTCTCCTGTTTCGAACGAAAATACAATGATCTGATATTTCATATTTGAGAATGGCATGGATGAGCTCAGTTCCTAATTCCTACTAAAAGCTTGGCTAAAAATATAATGGATTTGCCTTGCCTTATCCTACATTATTTATAGATTTCTTTAATTGCAACCCCCAGTTCTTCGTGATAGAAAAAAAAATCATTTATGGGAAATGTACACAAAAATCCAAATAGAAATAGAATCTCTCCAAAAACAGATAAACATGTTCAGATACAGAAAAAGCTCACACAACTAATTAAAACAGTGAGATCTGAACACCTACTGGTAGTTAATCGACTCTGCATAATTATACCTTACCTTTGATCTTGATCGCGATGTGAATGCTCAACAGTTACCATGCTCCTCTTCAATAAAATGGTTGAGCAGCCGGTAGAAAGAAGACAATTGTTTTTTCTAACCAGAACAATTTGAATGGATAATTTGCTACATGGGTTAACAGAAAAACAGCAATGAAAAGTGTTTCTCAGTCACACTTCGTGAACTGCCCTACCATCGCCACTTTAGACCCGCCATTAAACATTGCTATCGCTGCGCTTTAAGTACAGATGATGTCCGAACAATGGTGTTTGTGTTATAAATACATGTATAGCTTCGGCCCTTTTAATTTTTTGAATGAAGTTTCATTAATCTTAAAACTAGTGCATCCCACTTAAATTTTATAAAGCACTGCAACTCAATTTTGTTACTTAGTTCTTTGTAAAGTAAAACAAACTTTCCTTAGGCCACAACAAAACGCATGAGTATATTAATCTGGATTAATTAACTAGCATATATATATTAAATATTAATATATATAAAAGTTATCATTCTTTAATTTTCTTTTGATTGATTTATCGTTGTGATTAAATCTCTATTTATTTATTTATTTGTTGTTTTGGTTTATGCAAATATTTGAATTATTTTTACTATTTATTTATTTATTTATTTATTTGTTCTTTTTGTTTCATCAAATCTCTTTTCTCTATTTTTTTGTTTTATCAAATCTCTTTCATTTGATTTTTTTGTTTCATCGAATTTCTTTTATTTGATTTTTTTTGTTTCATCAAATCTCTTTTATTTGATTTTTTTTGTTAGTCTTATTGCATATGACTTCCACTTGCCTGTCATTTTAAATGCAGCTTCAAAAACTTTACACAGATTTTTGGATGCCACTGTAGACACCTCTCGATGTAATGACAATCGAGATTGATAGTTTGATCATTTACTATGATTACTTTTAGAAGTGTAATCAAATGAAAATATTTAGTTTTATTATAATATCTTGGTATTTAGAACAAAAAAATCTTAGTTTAATATTCATCTTAAGATTAGAATAGTGTTCTTTTTTTATGTTAGGACAAGTTTAGTGATTACGATCAACTTTAAAGTTGTAAATATGTTTATCTATAAACTTGACTTGGTAGTTTATAAAATTCTATTATTTTGATTGTTTAATTCGCGTTAGCTGCTTTTGTATTTTCCTAATGTTTAAGGGCTAGCGGTATTTATAAATACCTTGGTGTGGTTATCATTATGTCATAAGGGGACATGTTCACCTAGGTCAACCTACGAAAACGTGTATACAAGATTGATAATAACACTCTTCAATTATGCATATGCTCCTACAATGACTAAGAAAATCTAGATCATTTTTAGTTTACCAAATGAAGTGTCGTAATGAGAATGATATTCAAATGATTGAATGATTAGAATGGATGCAAGGACATAGCAACACATCACATAAATTATGTTTAGTAACCCTAGGCACTAAGGGTATAAGCATGGGTCAACTAAATTTTTAATTTGAAAGGGTCAAGTTCATATGTGCAAGGTTGACCGAACAACCACATAAATGCTCTTGAGCATGAAAAGGGAAATCAACATAAGAATTAGGTACATAGAAGTATATGCATATATAGGCATGATAAAAGTATGAATAGGGTGAATGTATGTGAATGGGTAAACACATAAATGGGGTAAGGGTAAGTGTATAAGAATGTGTGGAATGAGTAGGTAGGTAACATGGGATAAGGGACCCAAATTTGCACAAAATTATGTCATTTACCAATATGTCTATATCAAGACACTCTCCTCGAAATGGGTTCAAAACTAAATGGAAAATGGCATGGGTATGCAAATTTCACCATATTATACTCATATACCAAATTATTGAGAATTTTTAAATTTATCAATAAAAACTCATTACAAATATTTTAAATAAAGTAAAAAATAGGTATTCTAAAATCAACCACTAATAGTGATGCCTAGAGGTAAATATTTTATGCATCTAATTTGTCTAGTTAAATTTTTCTTATATTATGGACACAATATTTATAAAAGTGTAAGTGTTAAAATTGCATACCTTATAATTTTTATGTTTGTCTTGAATTCACTTTGATTTGTTTGTCTCAAATAAAATGAATAGTATATAAGTGGCATTTTTCTATGTAAAATTTGGTAATTAACCAAAGCTTAACTTGATTCTATCTTCAACGTTTCCAAAGTCCAAACTTTATTAAAAATTTATCCATGCATTATCCTAGGTATCTACAACACAAAAATGATCCTAAGTTGAATACATAGTACAAAAATGACCTTTATTTTTTAAACTCAAATTTAGACCATAATTGAATCCCTTCATACTAGCCATTATATGCCAACTTGAACATAAAATATTTGACTTGCATGCTAAGATGTTCTAGAAAAGGATAAACCCTAATACACTTTTAAGCATCAAGAATCAAGATGTAATCCATTTGAAAGCATTGCATAATATCATCATTTGAGCATTGGAATATCATTGCATCATAATGACATACTAGGCATACTACATGGTTACTTAACATGTCTTCAATCATTGTTGAAATTATTGGTTTGGAACTCGGGGATTGACACAAGGAAAATATCCTCACTTAAGAAGCTCCCAAATGTGTTCATCAACACCACATATTTTTCCAACACAAGTTCTAACAACAAGGTAAACAAGTTCTAACAACAAGGTAAACAAATTTTAAACATTAAAATGCATGCGATTCATTTTTATCAAAGGTTGAATTTGTGAATCAACTTTATTTACATGTGCATACATTAGATTGTTTCCATATATGCAAATATGACCTAGAGCAAGGAATAGACCATCTTGTATATTGTCAAGTTCTAATTACATTAGATGTAGTCATCGAGTACAATGCTAGATCACAATGCATAGTCCTCAACAAAGAACCCCATTGTCACCCCTAAAGATAAATAATTAATCCTTTTTTATTGTTTTGGAAAACATGTTTAGTGTTGTTAGTATCTCAACCCACTATTCTAGGGTTGATTTCTTATCATTACATGATTTATTATTTTACCCAGGGCTCTTAGTAAAGAAAATTCTTTTATTTTTGTATATTTTGGTGAACCCTTTGATCTTACAACCCCTTAAGTATGGATATTTGGGGTTTATTTTTATTTCATTTATAGATCTAAGAACTTTATAATTTTTTGTGTTTTACACCAAATTTCCTCCTTAATTCATCTCTTTATCATTTGAAGATTTGTATGGTGTTTATCCCAAGAATTGTCCTCGGGTTCTATCCTCCTTTTGTGAAGAATCCTTTGATTTAATTATACAATGGCCAAGATTTGAATTGAGAATGGATTGGTTGAAATTTTGGTTGATTACACTTGTCTTTATGGGAGAGGAAATATTTAATCGTGATGCCCAATGTTGGGTTAACAAATAAGTAAAATATTACTTTGATTACATATGTGTTATCTTATGATCTTTCATAATTAGCTAGTGATGCAAACACTACACACTTGGTTGATGTTTTGCATGATTTATTAATTAGCAATCTATATGGTTTAGAGGTGCTTAAAATAAACCCCCTTTACACCCAATGATCCTCTTATTTTATAGTTTCTACTACTTTTCTCCTTGATATGGTATGATATGTGTTCCTCCTTCCAATTTCAAGGTTAAGCATCTCCTTGTCCTCATTTCCCATTGTATATATATTAGGTATGTACTCCCCTTTCATGTGTTTCTTCTTGTCCCACTAGTATTCCAACTACCTCTCATTTTCATCTTACTAGTGGCATTCATTCATCTTGTCCCACTCATATCATGTGTACCTCTCTTTTCATTCTAGTGGTGTCACAACCACCATATTCCTCCTACTAGTACCATGCATATTCTTTGCATCAATTATAATCCATTTATAGTCTCTTGCATTCCCACATCTAGTATTCCTCTAAAAACCTTGACATGATTATTGAAAGTCTTAACAAAATGGTGCATAACATTGATACACTACTTAATGGAACTAAGAATGATGAATATATTGAGACACAACATACTCTAGTCACATTTTATATTGTAAATTATCCATTGTTAATTGGGTTTGTAGAAGTTTGATTTGAGATTTATAATGGAAAAGGTTATGCTACTACGCATTTGAGGTCTTACACAACTACATGTTTAGATTTTATATATAAGGATAAGTTATTAGCCAAGTCATTTCCATGCACATTCAAAGACTATGCTATAGAATTTTATTTTATTTTCCACACAGGTCTATTCATACATTTCTAAGTTGGCCTAGGAATTTATGCATCATTTTAAGATGAATGTGAGGTTAAAAACTATAGGTTCAAATTTATTTTCTTATGAACAAGGATTTAATGAGCGTATTCATGATTATATCATAAAATGTTAATCCTTATGCTCTAAGATGCAACACCAACTTCCTGATGATGAGTTCCAAAGTATTTTATTAAGGGATTATTGTCTCCTAACCAACAAATTATGTATTTAAATGGTTATGTTTCATTTATGGATTTGTGTGTACATACATAAAACGTTGAATTAAAATTCTACCATAAATGAATTTGAGTATGATGGTTCTTCTCACATTCCTTCCATGACTTCCTACCTTTCCAAGTTTTAAAGTCAAGATAAATTACAAAAGGGTAGTGTCAAACAAGAGAAGAAACCCAATACTCATTATGTGGATAATTCACTAAATATTATTGCTTTCAAACCTCAAAAATTTAGAATGATTATAGGATTACACAGTCCCTTGGAAAATGTGCTTAAGTGTCTTCTTCGTGATAATATGAGTAAACTTCCTCATATTTGTTCATTTGATACATGTGGAGGGATGCTTGAGGGATATAATGAGAGTGTATTTTGTAACAATCATAGATTTTGTATGCATAATTGAAATGATGGGAAATAGGTGATTTTATAAATGAGGATGTAAAATAAAAAAAGAGGTATGATGGACCTATTTCTCAATATTTCATTAGGAAATGAGATCCACCCAATGAATTGATTGTCAACCCTTAGGTGAATCAAGTCAAATTTGGGATCTTCATATTTCCTTATGCTTGAAGGATGGAGGTCAAGCTCAAATAGCACTTTGGGGAGAAAAACTAAAAATAGAAAATCAACACCAAAATTCAATCTAACACTTGAAATAACAATATTAAGCTCAATACTAGTACTCCAAGAAATAGATTGCAGATCTGAGAAGGGTAGAAACATGTGTACCAAGTCACCAAAAGTGCTTTTCAAAATTTGATCTAAGACTCATTCACCCATGGGTGAATGGGTCCAAGTATAGGGGTTTCAACAATTTTTTGAGAGCCTCTGGTGCAAATTTGAAGCTTCTAATTTGTCCAGGTTTCAATGTCAAAAAATCAAGAAATTGGATCTATAGGTTAGATTCTATGATTTGAAAACAACTTTGACAACTTTTGCAACTTTGACAACTTTGTAAATCTTACTCTTCAAAAGGTCTTCAAGTCTTCTTCAACATATAAATCTACAATTACACACACAAGAGAGAAAAATGTTTGTTTTTAGTTGAATAAGGGTTTTCCTTGGTCAAACCTCATTTGGGTAATTAAACCTTGAATTGAAATAATGAATGAAAGAGGGAATGAAGAATGAACAAAGCTATGTTACCACTCAAAAAACCCTTGCATGAAACCTTGATAATGGATATCTTAGGAGACCTACAACTTGCATGAGATAGTTGAATTGGATGTGGATCTTGACACTCGAATCTTGCTTAAAATGATACTTTGAATGCTTGACTTGATCATGAAACCTACATCACAATGTTAGCTCCAAAAACATGCATGATGCAAGAATACTTTGATATGATGAATGGATCTTGAATGTTGCAATAAAACTCTAATATGTCTGCTCTTGAATTCCTTTAATTGCACTTGAAATGCTCATGTAAATCTTGAAAAAGTGTTAGGTGAAACTTAGTGAAATAGCCTTGTATTTATAGGTATGTATCCTTAATTTTTGAAATTCTAATATCACCAAGCCAACATTGAATTATGGATTTAAAATGTTAAAATACCACCAAAAAAATAATTTAAATTTAGGTCCTAAGGCTTAGGGAGGACCCATTCTCCCATGGGAGAAAGGGTCCCAGGTCCATAAACCTAAGATACACATTGCTCAATGTAAAGTGTTATGTTTAGGCATTACAGGTTTCCCCTTCGAAAAATGTAATTTAGTAGGCTTGTAAATGAATTAAAGGGCTAATTAAGGCATAATTAAGCTCAATTAATTAAGAGGGCCCAAATAAGTGTGTAAATGTAAAGGGGCACATTTAACAACACTATATTTTAAAAGCAATATTAAGTCCATTTTAAACTAGGAGGGCCCAAACAAGTGAGAAAATGTAAAGGTTTACATTTTTCTACACTACATTTAGCCCCCACTTTAGTGAGAGGATGACCTTGTGTCAAGCTCACACTAAAATAGACAATCAAGAGAGGTATAATTGTACAATTGTTGGAAGGATAAGACGACAAAGATCAAGGAGGATGATCAAGCCCCCAAGATCTAAGATCTCATGGAAAAACCAACAGAGGCACAAGGAGACACATGCCTATGTTAAAAGAAAAAAAGAAAAGGGGTGGATCAAGCCTCGACTGTTCAACATGATGTGGAACATGCCTCGGTTGTTTTTCCAAAAAGGTTTACAAGTGGAACTCGTTGTCCACTATGAAAACAACAACACACTCACATGAGCTAGTGAAACTCCATTATCCACTAGGTGAGCCCCAAGGGTGGAAAATATCTTATTAGGCTCCCATACCATACCAAAGTTATACCTCTAATAACTTTAATAAGGCACCACACTATATGAACTTCAAGCTCCATAAGGTTTAGCAAGTTATGTTATGCTAAGCACTTATGAACAAACAAGGCACCACATGCAAGCAAAGTGTGTTATGCTTGGTGGCCATGAAAAAGGGTTGAAACTTTGAGCTTCATAAGGTTAGCAAGCTATGTTATGCTAAAAACTTATGAACAAAATGCAAATAGGATAAGTCATGTTCAAAGAGATTTTTCTTAGTTCATGTAAGGTCTTCTCTTAGGGAACATCGTGCCTAATGTCTCCAAGAGAGGACAAGTCTAGGATAAAAGATTCGCAACTTAGGGTATGCAACGTGTAGCATCCCACTAAGAGGAAAGTCGTATGCCAAGAAAGGTCACACTCTTGGAGGACATCAAACCTAATGACACCACCAAGAAGAAGACACATTGCAAGAAGTAAGAAGACCACACTATGAAACATAAAAAATAGTCCAAAGATCTCCACAAACGATAATGCCAATGTATGCCCCCACTTTAAAGAAATTGCTAACACCACACTATGAGCAATTACTTTAAAGTAGCAAATGATAAATGCTAACAATAAAGAAGACATGAGAGATTATTTGGAAAGCCCTATTCCAAGTCATATGTTTCCAAATGAAGCTACGTCATGAATAAGGAAAGGGTTGCCCCCAAAATAAAATCACAAAATCACAAAAGGGATTCAGGGTTAGTGAATGTCTTCGCTATAATGATATTAGAAAGCTTAGAAACGTCAGCATTCCCAAAATAACTCATAAAACTTGAAGAATGACACATAGAGAGTGAAAAAAAGAAAAATCCTTTCAGGTCAACATGGAAGAGACCTAAATGTCTCAACGCCTTACATCATCCCCAAAAGAAAAACACAAGATAAAATAAAAAATAAAGGTTTACAACATAAAGAAGAATGTAGGTATAAATAGAGGAATTACATGAAGATACATAAAACATAACAGTACAGGGGATCACATTAGGCACATGCAATCACGCAAAGAACATGAAAAATAAAATAAAGATAAGACTAGTAAGGTGCATGCGATTCAACTTATAGTAGGTCATCTTTATCCCAATCTTATTCATCATATGTGAAAGGTGAACAACTAGCCAAAGGGACAACATAAAGTGCCAAACTAGGACAATCACCAAGTTCAACATGTGGTAAATCACTCTTTGCAGGAGGATCATCATGATTGTTATCATTTAAGCTCATAGAAGAGTAAAATAATGAATTCAACTCATTATACACTTGTTCATCGATTTTTACAATTTCATTATCATCATCCAAATTTATCACAACATAAAGCCTAATGATAATATCCATAGAAGGTACTTGTTGTGTTCGAGATTTAGGAGTTTCTTGTTTCGGAAAAGGTGGAGAATCATCATGCATTGCTTGAGGTAATTTTGTATTTTGATTTTCTATGTTGTTCTTTTCTTCTTTTTCTTATAACAAATGAGCAATAGCACAACATCTACGCCTACACTCTCTAGCATTTTGGTTCCTTTTCGTTCGATTTTCAAATTATGATTGTGTAGGAGCGGATTTATCAACCATAGGTTTCTTTTTGTCTCTTAAGGGGGGAATGGAAGGAACCATGGGAGGTTGTTCAATGACTTTATCTTTGTCTTTGTAAACTTGTTTGATTTTAGGAGGCACAATGAGACTTATTTGGTTATCTCGTGGTCTCTTATAGGAAATGGATGGAGGATTTGCTATGTTTTGGTCTTGGTTACTTAGAAAGTCTTTTGGTTCAATCATGGTTTCATCAAGGATATGAGGCTCAATTGTGGGTTGAGGAATATTGTTAAGGGGAAATTTTTCTATATGTTTTTCCTTGAACTTTTGATAGGATTTGAAAAATAATTCCTCATGAGGCCTAATAGGTTCTATAGGTTCAGGTCAAAATAAATCCAACGAGAAATTCCCATGGGAAGACATGAGATTAAAGCCACTATGATGCACAGTAAAGATCTCATTGCCAAATGGAAACTTTAAGCATTTATGCACAACTAACGAGATGAAATTCATGGAGTGAAGCCATGGATAGCCTAACTTCACATGAAATTGGTCTGATGATAGGATGACAAAAAATGAGACATGTAATTGTTTCGGTCCAACTTTTAGAGGAAGAGTTATTGAACCTATCGTAAGGAAAGCAAAACCATTATGTGTTTTGATCCATGATTTCAATTTTTCATAAGTATCTTGGTAAATTTCATGCACAAATAAGGATTCTTTAGTGATCACATTCTCTACACAAACGGGATCAATTAATATCCCATTAGTAGGCTTGTCATTGATTCTTCTAGCTATGTAAAGAGGACCATTGGGTGCATGTTTAATTATGTCATGTTGTGAGAAAGCAATGTCAAGCAACATCTTAGTTAGGCCCTTACGAGGTTGAAATTCAATGATTCCAATCATATTGTCTAATTTCTTCGTGTTTTCATCATTCATGTTAACATTCATCACAACATTCTTTGTTTCACTAGCTTTGACAAAGGAAATGTTATGATTTGGTATAGGATTAGTAAAGATTTGTAGATTTTGATTAGGAGGGGCTACAAAATGATTATCTTGATCATTAACACCACCAATTTGAATATGATTAGAATCAATGAGGTCTTGCACAAGATGTTTAAGATGCTTACAATATTTCGTATCATGCCCATTTTGTCGATGAAAATGGAAATAGGCATTTTGTCTATAGTTATGAGGTAAAGGCTTAGTAGGATCAGGAGCTCTAACAGGAGGTAAGGAAATTAAATTCTTATTTAAGAGCTACAACATGATATTATGAAGGGTGTCAGGTAGAGGTGTGAATTGTCTATTTCTATCAAAAAATGTGTATGGATTTTTCATCTTTATAACAACCACTTGGTTATCAACATGATGAGTCAGTTGAGGGGGGTTAAGTTGTAAAAATCCCTTATTTTGTTTCTTGAATGGTTGGTAGCTGTTATGAGACATGGGTTTATATTTTTCAGGATGGTTAGAGGGGTTTTCACTTCACAACTACTAAGCAAATTTTGATAATCATGGAGGGTAGTACACAACTGTGTGAAGGAGGGAAACTTCAACATCTCAAGCTTAGTTTTGACTTTGTTTTGAAAATTGGAAATAAACATTATTTGAAGGCCATCATTGGGAATCTTGATGTTTATTTGTGAATAGAGCAATTGGTATCGTGTTATGAAATCAGTGATCTTTTCATCATCTTTTTGTTTGCATGTCATTAAATCAGCCAAGGTCATCTTAGGACCCATATGTATTTGCAAGTGATTGTAGAAAGCATCAATAAGTTCATTAAATGAACATATTGAAGTATTTGGTAAGGAGAAAAACCATTCCAAGACAGTATCCTTCAAGGATCTAGGGAAGAGTTTAGCCAAGAGTTTATCCTAAGAAATGAAGTCACTACATAGGGCTGTGTATCTGGAAATATGGCTAAAAATATCTCTTTTTCCACCATATTTCTCAAATCTAGGAATCTTTATACCTTGTGGCATTTGTGTTCTCAATATCTCCAAGAACAAGGGATTTCTTTTAACATATTGTGAAGGTTGGTCATTTTGATTTTGACTTAATGTAGCACTTTGTTGTTGGAGGGATGAAACATTTTGCAAGAGTGTGTTAAGGATAGGAACATTGTGAATGTTGTGAGATATTGAAGGTGTATAAGGTAGGGATGTATATGTATTCGGAGGGCAAGCGACTTGTAAGTTTGTGAGAGGAGATGGATTAGGAGATATGAGATTTGAATGCACAAAGCTAAAGGGAATCCCAGTGGAAATTACTAAGGAAGTGTTGACATTTCTTGTAGGTTGTATGTTCATTGTAACAGTTGAATTGGTGTATGTCAGAATAGAGGTTATGGTTATGGAAGGAGGAATTGGATTTCCACCTTGACTTTGTGTATACCCCAAAGTTTGAGCACAACTACTTATGGTAGGGACATGTTTATTAATTACATGAGCTAAGCCATGAACAATCTCTATTCCTTGTTCATTTTCAATTATTCTTCTCATGTTATCTATCATAGGGATCACATTAAGAGCATTGCATTTTGAACTCACAAAATCTTGCAATTTATCAAGTTCTTCATCAATTCTTCTAATGTTTTTATGAGGTAAATTACCAAGCATTGCATTAGCATTAGTCACATTAGGTGTAGGTAGGGAAGTCATGGGAAATCAAGAGTTAAGGGTACAATCCATAGTGGGTTGACTAGTGCTAACATTATGAGTGAAAGAGTTAGAAAACCCAAGATCCACGATGAGTGATGTATCACAGGATGACATGAGTCTTGAACTATGTCTCACAACAGTATTGGAAATAGGACACCAAGTTGTGAAGCTCATACAAGTTTCACAAACCCAAGGTGTACCCAAAATGGATAAGAGGTGAAATGCAAACAAATACCCTAGAATGTAAAGTGCAATGTAATAAGCAATTTTCAGATTTCAAACAAGATAATTTTTTGATTATGCTATGCAAAAACATGAAAATGATGTCTTTTAGATGCAATTTTGAATTCAAACAATGCACTGAATTTGACCAATTATGCTTAATATGAACAATTTCAGATAATAGAACTTTAGGAAACTAAAATAGCTGACTAAATATAGAAATAGAGAATGCAAAAATAGTGATTTTAATGCTCAAAATTTTAGAAAAATCCCTGATCAAGGACTCATTCACCCATGGGTGAATGGGTCTCACTTCAGGGTTTTTAAGAATTAATTTATAAGTTTATGAGATGATCTCTATGGTTTTTAGGTTCTGGTTTCAAACAATAAGGTATAGTTTTAGATTTTTGTAAAATGATGTCTAAATGCAAGTGCAAAATAGTGCTAAATGACAAGCAAAAAGACCTAATTTGAGATGCAATTTTGATTCAATTTTGTAATGTAAATAAATGATAATGCAATGTTATGTAAACACTATCCAAAATGACTAATATTTTTGAATTTTCTAGATTTTAAAGGATGCAAAAATGCAAACCTAAAACCCTAAATGAGATGAAAACTAATGCAAGCAAACAACCCTAAATGAGATGCAAATCAATGCAATGCAATGCAAATGAATGTAAAACCTAGATCTAGGGCTAAAAAATGGACTCCAAATCAGCAAGATATGATGCTCAAATGTCAGGTTCACCAAAATGAAATGATGGGAAATATGTGTTTTTATAAAGGAGGATGTGAAATAACAAAGGGGGTATGATGGACCTATTTCTCAATATTTCATTAGGAAATGAGATCCACACAATGTATTGATTATCAACCCTTAGGTGAATCAAGTCAAAGTGGGAATCTTCACATTTCCTTATGCTTGAAGGATGGGGGTCAAGATCAAATAGCAATTTGGGGAGAAAAACTAAAAATAGCAAATCAACACCAAAATGCAATCTAACACTTGAAACAACAATATTAAACTCAATACTAGTAGAACCAAAAAATAGATTATAGATCTGAGAAGGGAAGAAACATCTGTACCAGACTCCAAAAGTGCTTTTCAAAAACTAATATGAGACTCATTCGCCCATGGGAGAATGGGTCCAAGTATAGGGGTTTCAACAATCTTTCAAGAGCCTTTGGTGCAGATTTGAAGCTTCTAATTTGTCTAGGTTTCAATGTCGAAAAGTCAAAAATTAGATCTGTAGGTTAGATTATGTGATTTGACAACAACTTTGACAACTTTTGGAACTTTGAAAACTTTGTAAATCTTTTTCTTCAAAATGTTTTCAAGTCTTCTTCAACCTAAATATGCAATCGACACACAAGAGAGAAAAATGTTTATTTTTGGGTGAATAGGGGTTTGCCTTGGTCAAACCTCATTGAAATGGATGTGGATCTTAGGAGACCTAAAACTTGCATGAGATGGTTGAATTGGATATGGATCTTGACAATTTCAAATCTTGCTTGAAATGATACTTTGAATGCTTGACTTGATCATGAAACCTACATCACAATGTTAGCTCCAAAAACATGAATGATGCAAGAAGACTTTGATATGATGAATGGATCTTGAATGTTGAAATAAAACTCTAATATATCTATTCTTGAATGCCTTTAATTGCTCTTGAAATGCTCTTGTAAATTTTGAAAAAGTTATAGGTGAAACTTAGTGAAATAACCTTGTATTTATAGGTATGTATTCTTAATTTCCCGAAATTCAAATATCATAAGCGATATTGAATTATGGATTTAGAAATGTTAAAATACTGCCAAAAACATAATTTAAATTTAGATCCTAAGGCTTAGGGAGGAGCGAATGGGTCCCAGGTCCATAAACCTAGGACACACACTACTCAATGTAAAGTGTTATATTTAGGCATTAATTAGTGTTGGGTTTCCCCTTTGAAAAATGTAATTTAATAGGCTTATAAATGAATTAAAAGGCTAATGAAGGCATAATTAAACTCAATTAATTAAGAGGGCTTGAATAAGTGTGTAAATGTAAAGGGGTACATTTAAAAAAACTAAATTAAGGCATTATTAAGTCCATTTTAAACTAGGAGGGCCCAAACAAGTGAGAAAATGTAAAGGGTTGCATTTTTCTACACTATATTTGATACATTTGGAGGGAGGATCAAGTGTCTTCTTCGTGATAATATGAGTAAAATTCCTCCTATTTGTTCACTTGATACATTCTGAGGGATGCTTGAGGGATATAATGAGAGTGTATTTTGTAAATATCATAGATTTTATATGCATACTATGTAATGTTATATGAGTTTGAAACATAAAGTATAATATTTAAGGATAATAATATGATCAATATGGAGGGTATTAATGATGAGGGAAAACATTTAGTGCACCCCTAGTAAAAAAATAGATCTATGCAAATCCTATTCCTTCTCATGGTCAAGCTAATAATGTGAATTACTATGAGGATGGTCACAAGGTACATGAGCATATGGATAGTGATGAGCTACATGAGCATAATGGTAATTATTTTGATAATGATTTGTATATAAATGAGGATCACTTTGTGGGTATGTTTCACGATAAAGGTGTTTGTTCTACTTCTCTTATATCATTGATTACATTTTCAAACAATGAGATCCCTTGTGAAATTACCATGGCACATTGTATGTGATAAGCACTTTGATTGTATTATTATTGATCTAGCTAATCAATGTAATACACATACCAAGTATTTTATATAATCATCATATGAATTAACAGTCTCGTGCACATTCAATAATTTCTCTAAAAATTACTAATGTAATTTTGATTACGACTTTGGATTATATCATTTTTCCTTTAGAGATGGGCCTAAAATAGTGTCTTGTTTTATTGCATGTTATTCCCTATTCAGATATATGTTTAGCTTCACTTGATAGGCAATGGATATAGCAATGTAAGATGATGACATCTATGTTACACCATATTAAAAAAATTCATAGAGGAAAATTGGTTAGCATTCCTAGGGATTCATATGACCATGTTTTAGATTTTAGCCAAGTTACATTGGATACATATGTGAAAATTCTAAATATGCCTCAATATGAAAGAAGACCTTGTTCATGATTTTAATAAAAACACACAATGAATCATAGAAGGGGGAAATAAGCAATTCACAAATCAATAATCATCTATAAGAGTGCAACTAAAAAATACAAGTACCCACCTTTGTATTATAAATTAACTAAAGAAAATATGCCTACAAGGCATATGTTATCATGAGTGACACATCCTACAAAACCTAAACATGATGATTATGGTATATGTAAGCCTTCTCATGATAGAAAGGATCAATTGCCTCCACATGTGTCAATGAAATAATTTTGAATGATACATCTAAGTAGCTTCATCTTCAAAAGATCCTCTTGAATCTCATATGAGTACCAAAGAAAGATTTGAATGTTAAGCAAGATCAAAAACTATTGGAAATAGGATGCCATTTAATTGCAATCCTAAACATTATTTATTTCATGTATCTCCTAAGTCCTTGGAAAGTGTTACCCAACACTAGGATTAGAAAGAGATTAATATTTGATGAAATAATCATGTTAATTGAAATTTGTAATTAATTCTAAATGTTAGGAGCATGTGGGGGTGTCCAATATGAGTTCCTAAATAACATGGGCACATGGGGTGCCCACATGGTAGGTGACACTCACCTTGAGTTTAGTTAACTATTCAGAGTAAGAGATAACACTTCTGAATGCATGTAAAGATCCTAGGAGTTAGGGTTTGATGTTTGCATGCACGAAGTTCAGTTCAGTTCAGTCCAGATCAGTTTAGTTTAGTTTAGTTTAGTTCAATTCAGTTCAGAATTTTAGTTGAATTCTAGTTGACTTCAGTTAACTTGGAATGCATGACTAACAACTTGGGTTGCATGACAGATAACAGGGACTACCTTCAATTAACAAGGGATTACCATTCTTGCATGAATGGTGTTGAGAAAGGTTTTAGTTAACAGGAAATGACTTGGACCCAACTTGGGCACCCAAGTTGGCTTCTTGGAATTAACTCCTTTGCATGGTAAGATATTTTAGAAGGCTAAGTTAAGTGGGCCCTCTCTTGGGCGCCTACTTTGAGGATAAAGCCTTGAAGATATTTACAGAATAAAGTTTGAGTTTGTACTTCAATTTGGGATGTCCAAATGCATGAAGATGAGGATTTGACATCGTTCTTCACGACATAACTTTACTTGCAAGAGATAGGCGTACCTTTTAGGGATAGGGCTTGAGCATTGTAATTGTAACTCTTGTGGAGTTTACAAAGTTGATAAAAGCCTATTTATCTCAAGCAAGTTGAAGAGAGTTATGATCATATTTATTGCAGGTTGTGAAGAAGTTTTGATGAAGGAAAAAGAGGCATTCTCAAGCAAGAATTGGAGCTATTGTAATCTACTTTACAGATTAAATAATAGATTAATTCTTGGTGGAGTTTTTTCCCGAAAGGGTTTCTCCACGGTATATTCTTGTGTAATCTTTCTAATATCCTATCTAATTCTTCTATCAACTTATGTCTTCATTCTACAAATGATAAAATGAATTAATCAGATAATCACCCACAAAGAATCTATAACAAAGGAAAAGCATATTTAGATCAACAATCATAAAGTTTTACAAATTATTAAGCTACATAAACACCTCGATTTTCAACAAAAACTACATATGGAACTTACTTAAAGAAATAAAGAAAAATGGAAAATAAAGGACTAATCATTAGTTGTGCATAAGGAGTAATAAAAATAGTTCTGCATAAGGATTGCAATTCATTGCAAAGGAGTCAACTGTTTGCAGAGCGATCTCTTTCAAAGGAAGATGGATGTCACACCCCATCTTGTTATTACTGATTTACTTTTATCTTCACAAGTAAATAGGATAGTAAATGCAATCATGATTTTGATATGTTTGTAAATGAATGGAATACTAAAATAGGTATTAAGGTATTGTTCCCTTGAAAGAGTAAATATGTTTACATTGATTGCTATACGAATATGCTAAAGTATAATCTATGCATATGGATTTATTATGAATGTTTAACTACCATTGCAAATATACTGAGTTGGTTGCAAGGACAGGTTCAATCTTCTGAAAGGGAGGGGAAGTATCACTCAAAAGTGATTGGTTGGGTAACCCTAAACGAAACCTATCTGAGCTCACACACACTCACAATAGAATGGTGAAGTCAAGTCATGGTATCGGGAATTGGTAAGTCAGCCTTAAGTATGATGTGTTTGCATTAGTAAGGGTCTTGATTACTGTTGAGTGCATTTTTGGATGATGTTTATATGTTTAGAGCTTGTGAGTTCTTCCTTATGTACTATGCTTGATTGTATGGTTGAATGAGTATTTGAGATATATGCCTATACGTATATATATGCACATGTCGATATACATGTATGTCAGATATAATGGGATGTCCATACCAGTACATCAATATATGTATAATTATGCATATATGTACGTAGATATTAATATGATGTTATTGTGAATATAATCACATGGTCATAATCATTTGGATATTGAATGGATTATTTGACTATAGTATTGCTATAGATATATATATATATATATATATATATATATATATATATATATATATATATATATATATATATATATATATATATATATATATTCATATATGAGTGTGCGTATATATACATATATACACATGAGCATTCATGCTTGAAAAGAATATATATATAGTTATATAGTTATATATATAGTTACATATGTGTGTGTTTGACTATCAAAGTGATGGTATATATTTGGTATATGCGTAAATAATAATGCATGTATATTTATATATACACATTATTGTATTATTATTATTGTGTGTATATATGTGTATGTAAGTATATATATGTGTATATGTGTATGTATATACACACGCATAATGTTTGTGAAAAGGATAAACATGGATATATTCATTTGAGTATGAATGATGTATTTATTTGTCAAAAAGTACATATATATATATATATTATATGGCCAAATTAAATGTATATATAGCGCCACTTATATACACACTTAATGTGATATAATGCTTAAAGGTAGCACAACCATTTAAGGTGAATGGCTAAACTAAACCAGTGCGGGCTAAATAAGCCATTTTCATACATGCTAATCATGTTAAGAAATGAGTTTGACTACATAAATAGTCTATGTTGCATGGAGCACATTATATAGCACATACTTATCTTAATACGTTGAATTTGATATTGAAAGATAGCGCAACATATATGTCTATCATCAGAGTTTTATTTAACCTTAAGTTTTGATATTTTAAAGGAGAAATATGAAGGAAACATATATATACATATATAAGATGTTAGAACCATATAGGAGGCAGAACGAATATGGTAGCGCCATATACAAAGGTGTGTAGTCTTCAAACAATGCCAATGATAAATATGTTAAGACCGATTTGCATGTATATTGTGCAAGTAATAAGGTCAAACCTTATGCAAGTAATGAGTTATAAGGATGTTGGGAAGTAAACCTTAGTTGATGCTTATGAAATGAGTCTTTATTATTTGAACAATGAATTACTCAAGTTAGGAATGCTTATATCTAAGATATAAAGAAATAGAATATAAAGCCAACCTCATTATGCTTGAGAATAGGAAAAGTAAATAGCAAGACAAGAACTGGTCAAAGCACTATTTATGTGCTAAAGCAACTCATATTTCCTCTATTTCTCAACAAAGCTATGACTAAGTTGACGTAGTAAGGTGTTTCTTGTTAACAGTAGACTGTTTCAATGAGAATAACCATGCCAAAGTAATAGGAGGTTGGGTGCATACTTAGTGCCAAATTATGAATTTCTATTTTCTGTAGAAGTCCATTTTGGTTGCAATTCGACTTTCGTCATTTTAGCATGAGCACATTTGAATGTATTTTGTTGTTGTCAAGTAGAAGGGTCGATCTATAGCATTTTATGTTGATTTTACACTTAGTTTTCTGCCACCTTTTAGTTGTATGTTGTGAGTCGACTTGCATGGAGAGAGTTGTCAATTAGCATGCCTTTTTTGTAGGCTGCAAAGTATCCATTTTCTATATAAATAGAGAGGAAAGTTCTCTCATTTAGGGGCATCATTATGCTGCATTCTTTTGCAATTATTTTGAGAGTTGTATATTCCGAGAGCTGAGAGTTATTGTGTGAGAGTTGTGAATTACTTTGTGAGTGCATATTGTTATCTTAAGGGAGAAGTCATAGTGAAGTATTTCTTTAAGAGGATTAAATGAAGCTAGTAAGCTGCTATTGGAGGGTTGTGCATTAAGTCAGACAAATGGATCAAGCGTATTATAGGCATGAGGATCTAATCTTCTCTTATTTGTCTTTATTAATGAAAGAATGAGATTTGAATGCTTTGTTTGGTACTGCTTGAGAATATTTGTGTTAGAAAGTCATAGCATTTGCTCTGGAAAGGAAAAAGTTGTTTTATGAAAGTTCTTGTATTTACTCCACGATAGGAGTGTTTGTTTATCAATGGTATTATATAACAAGAATGATGAAATATGATTAGAGGAAGTATCTTAATACTCCTATACATTCTATGCAGGGATTAGATATTGGTGTTCTATACATAGATAGTTTATACTACGTGTATATTGTGAATTATGTCAACGTCATGAAGTAACTTGACTCTATAGCTTAATATGCTAGGGAATTATAGGTTTGGAATACCCTAAATAGTCGAGAAGTTCATTTGAGGAAACCCTAGGTTAAGAGTTACCTATTGGGTTGAGAAAAGTTCTTGACTACCATTGAAACCTATAGTTTGAGATTACTCTACATGATTAGGTAGATTAATTGGTCTTGTTTGGAACATATAGGGTTAGATTAACCAATATGAACAGACTAGTCATTGGATGATGTTTTATCCTAGGATTAGGATATATCATGATTAAAACTCACCTATGTGATTAAGTTGATCACTTGATTTTATGGAATACTATATGCTTAGAACTATAGGTGGGATTACCTATTGAGTTAGAGTGGCTACTTGATTAGTTGCTTTACACTCTTGAAATGAATTCACATTGTTGACAAGATTCTACTTTGAATAACTCTTTTTACTAAGGGATTACACTCGAATGGAATCACTTATTGCTATGATTATTCTTCGATTGAGGTCAATCATTGATGTGGCCATTTTCTTAATGAGAACCAATTATTAATGTGATATATTACTGATTGGAGTCGGTTATTTATGAATATTTAATTAATGAATAGAAGAAGCTTATCTAGCTATACTTTAGGTTATTAAGTTATTCCTAGGACTAGGTAGTTTTTCCAATGAAGGGAATAACTTGGAAAGATGTTTATGCGAAGTTACTGTGTAAACTAGAAAAGTTGTATGTCATACCTAGGAAGTAAGATATCCATTGAAGGGGGAAATAACTTATGCTTAGGCTTTATTGGTAGAGATACCATTATAATTTGGAAAAAGGGATTAGGTTATTTATAAGGTTAGGGTCTACCTATAGAAGGAATTACCTAAGAATAGTATATGAACGGTCATAATCCAAATCTAGCTATAGAAGTGTATGTGAATAGGGAGACTGTCACTCGAAGTACTAGGTGAGAATACTTTGGCCAAAGTAGTGTAAGTAGCCACTATTTACACTGTCAGTTCATTGTGTCCCTTTTATGCATGCTAGTCCAAGATTGTAGGGTTTACAAGTTCTAGTCATGTAAGACACAACACTAAGCTCAAATAGGATATTGTTATGAGGTTTACCAACCAATCTCTTCGTCGAAGGGTAGGGCCATCTATCAAATGATAGATGTGTGGGAGACTGCATTTAAGTCTGTGGTTGGCAAAAAAGTGCTTGATTGATGCTTCTCCTCATCAGATGGTGGTCGAGGTTTGCGGATGTTTGCGCCAGCATTGGGAACAGCTAGAGTGTGTGCACCAGTGAGCGAGGACATACAAAAGGTATGTACCATTGTGGCGACATCTAGATTAGTTTGTATGTCTATTGCGAGATGAAGCTCAGAAGAGCTATGTATGTATTATGTACCCATTATATGGAAGGATGTAATCATGAATGATATACTTGAGTTCAATTAATATGACATCTATGTTATGGAAAGATTTGTGAAATTACATTGGAATGCAATGGAAGTTTGGAAATAATGTGCATGTAATTTACATTATGGAAAGAAAAAAATTTATTGCTATGTCATGACATCATAGAATATTCAATTAACATGAAATATTTGGAATTTTATTGAGTAGAAAACCGGGGTTGTTACAATGGATATTATCATTTATTGATCATTTCATGGATCACCTAGTATTTGTTGAAAATGGAGGTAGTTATGTAGCTTTAAAACTTGTAAAACTATTATACTGTAGATCTAATTAGGTGTTCTTTGTTACAATTTCTTTGTGGATGATTATTTGTTTAGATTCATTATTACCAATTGTAGAAGTGGACAGAATATTGTAGAAGAATAAGACCAGAAGATAGAAGTGACACAACATATACCGTGGAGAAACCCTTTCGAGAAAAAACTCCACCACCAGAATCAATAGTGCTTGTATTATTTAACCTTAGAACAAAATTACAATAATTCTTTATCAATCCTTTTTTGAGATGCTTCTTTTTCCTTCAACACTTCTTCTTCACAACCTACAATAAAATCTGATGAAACTCTCTTCAACTTGCTGCAATTTATAGACAATAATGAGGCTTGTAAACTCCAAAGAGTTTACAATTACAAATCACAAAGCTTATCTCGCAAAACCTACGCCTATTCTTTGCAAGTAGAGTTCTTCTGTGAAAAACAATGTCAAACCAAGTCCTTCATCAATTTGGGCGTCCAAAACTGAAGTCCTAACTCAACGTTGATTACAAAGATATCTTGTAAGCTTCTCCTCAAAGTTGGCACCCAAGAATGGGCCCACTTAACTTAGCCTTATAAAATATCTTATCATGCAAAAGTGTTAACTCCAAGATGCCAACTTGGGCACCCAAGGTGAGTCCAAGTCAATCTATGTTAACTAAAACATATCTCTCCACCATTCATGCAAATATCATGCATGATTGATCATCCCCACTTAACTGAATGTATCACCTGTTATCTGTCATGCAACTCAAGTCATTATTCATGCATTCCAAGTCAACTAAAGTCAACTAGCATTCAACTAAAACTAACTACATGCAACTAAAGATAACTGAATCATAATTGAATTGAATTGAATTGAATTGAATTGAATTGAATTGAACTGAACTGAACTTCATGCATGTAAACATCAATCCCTAACTTCTAGGATCTTTACATGCATTACTGAAGTGTTATCTTTCTCCAAACAGTTAATTAACTCAAGGTGGGTTCCACCTTCCATGTGGGTGCCCCATGTGCTCCTATTTTGTAGGAGCTCTTCTTGGGCATCCCCACATGTTCCTATCATTTAGAATTAATTACAAATGTCAATTTACATGCTCATTTCATTTGAATTTAATCTCTTTCTAATCCTAGTGTTGGGGAACACTTTCCAAGGACTTAGGAGATACATGAAATATGTTTAGGATTGCAATTAAATGGCATCTTGTTCCCAACAGTATTACCCTTATCCTCTAATAAGACAACCAAGAGAAGAAGTTTATTCTCAACAAGGATGAATTATGACATTTGTTTCTGTTATAAATGGTTAAATTTTTTGGGCATAGAATCCTTATTTGATTTTATACTCCTACTTTAGTAATTATTATTTTTTGTTTCAAGACTTAGTGCTCTCCTACTCTTGAGGAAGAGTTGACATATGTTCTTTAGTTTGTTTTCAATTCATGAATAATGGGACTCCCTTACAGACCCTATATAGTTGGGTGCCTTGTCGAGGAGGAGATCCAGTAGTTGTAGTAGAAATGATAGATTATAGTAGATCATATGTGTTATTGAACAAGATTTCCAACAAATTTCCTTTTAGATTATGTGTAACAATTCTATGTTTAGAATGCAATAAAAGAGAATTACTTTGATAATATATTTTGTTGAGTAAGTGATTGACAAGATCTAGTGGAAGTAGCAACTCAAGCAAGTGTCACTTGAGGTGTACTACTGAACCACTTCAATTTAGTTTGCTAGATTAGATTCTGTATTAAGAATTTAAATGCATTGATAGTTTAATTGAATGTTCCAATTTATGTGATTGTAAATTAATGTGTTACAAATCCTAAATTAGAATCTGTAGGTTGATGTTTTGTTTCATACTCTAGAGGATAACTAATTTAGGACACTGCAATATAATGGTTAGTTAGTTATAGTCTTAAGCATTAGGTGCCTGCAACATAAGGTAGTAGTTTATATTCCTTTACTCTATTTTAAAAATTAGCAATGTATTATGATTTAAAGCTATTATTTCATTTGCATGTGTTTATTCACCTATACTCAGTCAATATAGGATGTCTAGAATCCATGAATGCATATACATTGCCAACACTATCTAAAGTTTTATGACTCCCTGGTTGATGATTTAATGCATCCCTCTTGTGAATGATGAACTGCTTAGTTAGGGATCATCAAGTCCTCTGAGTCGTGTGCATAACCAGTAACACCAAGTTAATTAGACATTAGAGATGGATCCACATTTTTTGCATCGTTGTTGAGGACGGTGCTAAGTTCAAGATTCATTTGTGTGTTTTAAATTCTTTTCAATCTTTCATAGGATATTAAACTTTGTTTCAATATTAGGGTAAATAGGTATTCAGGAATCAACAACAATAGTATTTACTAATAATATGTTGGAACTACTAATTTAAAGAGCTAGAACCATTGCATGCGGAGGAAAAGAGATTCTCTAGGAATATTTCTCCCCTCAGTACACAAAGCAATTGAAGAAACTAGTGGATAGAGCGAACAGATTGAGGGAATCAACAAAGAAGAATTATCCCTTATACCCGTAGTTACACCAAACATAGAGGAGACTTCGAGAAGACATTTTGACATCATGGGTAATGCAATAGTGGATGATCTAGTAGAGCATGTAATTTTTGAATTCCAAATAACCAACTAGTAAAGGGATGTTGCTCTGAAGTATATACCTCCTTCAACACTGCCTATTTTCTCTGGACTGGTTACAGAGGATTTAGACACCTTTCTTTTTGAGTTTGACGTGCTATGTCGAAGCTATGAGTACACCACAAATGCTCATCGACTCAAATTATTCCTAGCTACATTGAAAGATGTTATTTTATGTTGGTTAATGGGGTTGGGAAGGAATGTCATCCCCAACTGGGATACAATGAAGATGAAATTCCAAGAGAAATACCAAGATTACTGCAGAGACACAAACAAAAAGAGGGATGACATCTTTAGGATATCACAGAGAGAAGATGAGTCATTGGAAGATTATGTTGAGAGGTTTCAATTATGCCTCAATAAACCACATCAAAAAAAACTTTCTATTAACTCCTTAAAACTGGTATTTTTAAGGGGAGTCCATCAAGATTGCATGGATGCTCTAAATATTATTGGAGCAAGAGACATCTTTGAACCACTTTTTAATGAGATTTGTAAGGAATGAAAAACTTACTCCAAATTATTCATCAAGAAGACTAGAGGTGATAGGACCTCTTCTCTCAACATTAAATCCATTGGAGTTTCAAGGGTGGAGCTTAGCAATCTTCTATCCAATATGAAGGAGGACATCATTAGCCACTTGGCTACTCAAATGGATACCCTCCATATCAAAAACAAGGAAGAAGAAAAGGCGGCCTTGATGGAATTTTGTCCACACTATTGCTAGAAGAGGATCAATTACAAATGCAAAAAGTTGGAAAGCATCTCTAAAGAAAAGTAAGGGAAGCTAGAGTTTCATATCCCAGAGGATGAAGAAGGCCAAGTGTTTTACATTTCCCAATGCAAACCATGGAAAACCAAGACAAGGTATGCCTCAATATTCCTTGACCTACAATATGTCATTTCTAGGTAGTAATTCAAATTTCTCAAGTTGGAACTAATAGCCCTAGACTAATGTACAAAATTCACCATGGCCAATATCCCAAACAACCAATTGGAATAAAAAACAACAAGGGATGTGGCCACCACAAAATTACAAAGGTCCAAACTAAAATTCCCAGTGGCCACCCAAGCAAAACCAATGGCCATCACAGTGGCAAGGAGGTCAACAATGGAAAAACCAAAATATAAGTTATCCTCAACCATAATAGCCCTTGCAACCACAATAGCCTACCATAATGCCAAATCTAGCCATGGTTGCACCATCACAGCCAAGAGCACCTTAGCTAACAACATAGCCTACACCTAATCCTGACAATAAGTCTATTCAACATGCTTATGCTAATGATACCATCCAATACCCCACTTATGGGGTTAAGGTGAGTGATGTCCACCTTAGATCAAGGAAAATGCTATATGGGTTTTCATCTCCTCACATCACATAGTTGATTGATGAGGAAATCCTAGTAGAAACTATGGACAAGAAACCCAAGGAACCTAAACATAATCAAGTTGAACCAAACACCATAAGTCTAGAACCACCATTCCCTGAAAGACTAACTATAAAAAAGCATCATTCTGAAGCTAAATTTGACTTATTAGGATAACTTAGAGATGTTTGCATAAAGATACCCCTCATACAGTCAATTAAGGAAGTACCAATATATACCAATACAGTGAGAGAGTTATGCCTTAAGAATCCATGTAGAAAATTGAAAGACCCTCAAATTGTGCATGTTTTAGGACAGCTTGTAAATATTATGTTAGGAAACATAGTTGTCCCTAAATATGCAGGCCTTGGGAGCGTAGTTGTAGATGTCAAAATTAATTGAACTCTCATCAAAATACCCTAATTGACCTAGGAGCAGCTATCAACATGATGAAAAAGGAAACCATGAAGCAATTACAATTAATGGAGCTCCAACCTACACCTATTGTGTTACAATTAAGAGATAGGTCAATAGTAAAACTAGAGGGAATTGTAGAAGACTTGATCATCACATTGGAATAATTGGAATACCATCCAAATTTAATGGTTTTACAACCTAAAGCAAACCTTGTAGGATACCTCTTAATCCTAGGGAGACCTTGGCTACTACAGATGCTTTCATAGGTTGTAGGTCTAGTAACATGATCATTCCGATGGAAATTTGACCAAGAAACTAGTCTTATACTCACCTGCATAGCCCCATCTAGATTTGAATCAAACTGTATGGCCTAACCTAGATGAGGATGGTCAATATGCATTACAAACATTAATAAATATTGAACATAGCTCTATATTGGAAACACAAGATGAAGATGAACTACTTGCAAACATTCTACAAAACTCTTATGGGAGGGAACCGCAACAATATGACTGTCTAACATACTTGCAAGACCCTTTACAAAACATAATCCACACCAATGCATCCAAGTCTATCTCTTAGGTTTTCCATACATTATTTCCCCATAATTTTACTCCCAATATAGTAGACCTTGATATTGCCTCTATCAAAACATCAGCCTTGACAGTTGAGATTACACCAAGTAGGACATTAAATGTAAACAGTTAATTGACAAAATTGAAAACTGTATAATAGTTTTCACTGTTAAACATGCTACAAGCACACACAACCGTATTTGCATGAGATTATCACGATATGAAAGGAATAGATCCTAACCTATGCATGCAAAAAATTTACTTTAATGAAGTTTACGAACCTCAAAGAAGAATGAACCCAGATGTAAGAGACAGTTGCAAAAGTTAATAGATGCAAGTTTCATTTATCCAATATTTGATAGTTAGTGGGTATCTCCATTAGTTATTGTACCAAAAAGAGGAGGAAAATGGAGAGTATGTGTTGATTACCGAGTTAAATGCAACAACCAAATGAGACCACTTTCCTCTTCCATTCATTGATCAAGTGTTGGATTCATTAGCATAAAAACAATATTTTCCTTCTTGGATGGGTTCAATAGATATAACCAAATCAAAATAATTCTAGAGGACCAACACAAGACAAACTTTACTTGCCCTTGGGGTACATATACCTATTTTTTCTTACCATTTTGGGCTATGCAATGTCCTTGTCATATTTCAAAGAGCAGTAATAAGTGTATTCTTAGATTTTGCTCATAATTCCATGGAGGTTTACATAGAGGACTTTACAACCTATGAGAATACTTATTAGGAAGCATTGAATAACTTGGATAAAGTACTACAGATATGTCAAGATTACCACCTATCCTTGAGTCATGAGAAATGTTTCATGATGATGATTGAAGCAGTAGTCTTGGGACACTTTGTGCCCAACAAGGGGATACAAGTGGACCCAAACAAGATTGAGGTAATCTCCATACTACCTATTCCTCAAAAATAAAAGGATGTTAGAAGCTTTCTTAGTCATGTTGGCTACTATAGGAGATTTATACAAGATTTCAATAATATTGCAATACCATTGTTTGTTCTCTTATCTAAAGATGTAGAATTTGACTAGACCCTTGCGTGCTAACATGCCTTTGAATCCCTTAAAGAAACACTTACTTAGACTCCAATCTTGAGAGGACCAAACTGGACCATACCTTTTCTTTTACACATTGATGCATCTAATTTTACAATAAGAGTTGTCTTAGGATAGAAATAAGGAAAATTGGAATATGTTATCTACTCTATCAATAAAAATTTCAAGGTGCAAAGTTGAATTACACAATCACTAAAAGGGAATGTTGGTAGTGGTCTATGCTATCAATGAATTCAAGCACTATATTATAGGATACTTAGTATTCATTCATATAAATCACCATGCAACAATCAGATGCTTAATTAATAAACCATTGGTTGGAGGTAGACTTACAAGATGGTTACTACTACTTCAAGAGTTTGATATTACAATTGGGGACAAACTAAGGAAGTCTAATGTAGGAGAAAACTTTCTCTCACAACTGCCAACAAAATCAATAAAGGATGTTGTGGATGATTCATTTCCTGATGAACACTTATTTTCCTTCTTTGTGCATACACCTTGGTATACAGACATAGCCAATTATCTAGTTGTAGGGAAAACACCACCAAATCTCTCACCAAGGGAAAAGAAACATCTAGTTGAGAGAAGCTTTCCTTATTCATGGGTAGCTTTATACAGGTCCAGATAATATAATGAGGAGGTGCATCAAGGAGGATGAAGTTTATGACAACTTAAAAGCATGCCATGGTGAACCTTGTGGAGGCCATTTTGTAGCAAAAAGAACAACACTAAAAATCTTGAACATCAGCTATTATTGGCCAACACTTCACAAGGACATAGTCAAGTATACAAGAAGGTGTGAGAGGTGTCAAATAATGGGATGACCTACTAGAACATATGAAATTCCACTTCATCCATGACTAGTCATAGCACCATTTGACAAGTGGGGGCTAGATTTTATTGGTCCTATATCACCTACATCAAACAACAAAGATAATATCTTGGTTTGTATAGATTACCTTACTAAATGGATAGAGGTCAAAGCTCTAAAATTTAATAGGGGTGGAAATGTTGCTAAATTTATCTATGAAGATATCTTTACAATATATGATGTTCCTAGGGAAATAGTAATAGATCAAGGGCCTTAATTTACATCATATTAGATCAATAAATTAGTATAAGAATATGAGATTAGACACAGGAAATCTAATCCTTACCACCCTCAAGCCAATGGACAAGTGGAGGTTACCAATAGAGAAATAAATAACATTCTTATAAAAATAGTATAAAGAAAGGATTGGGCAGCAAGGTTACCTGAAGTGGTTTGGGCTTATAGGAAAACTTGGAAAACAACAATAGGCTTCACATCATATGAATTGGTGTATGGAAAGAAGGTTATCCTTCTAATTGAGTTTGAGTATAAGACTCTCAGAATAGCAATACAATTAGGGATGGATATTTCAACAACACAGAAGGAGAGACTACACAATCTCAATTCTTTAGATGAGATATGCATGGAAGCCATTCACCACACTAGGATTGTACAAAAATAGAGCATGTGGTGGCATGATCAGTTTATCAAGAAAAAATAGTTTAACGCTAGTGAGTGGGCTCTACTTTATGATTCAAGATATAAAGACCATAAAGGGAAGTTGCAAACACATTGGTTAGGTCCATATAAAATTTTAGAAAGTTTTTTCCAATGGAGTAGTTCAGTTGACAACTATTGATGCGGTAAGGTTTTCACTCTTAGTCTATGGTCATCGATTAAACCTTTATAAGAAGCCACTACAAAAAGATGATTTCCTACACATTCTTCAATATGAGTTTGAACCTGAATTACATGCTCCATCACTGAACAAAAGCAGTACATTAGATGAAGTGTCAAAAAATGAGCCACTCAGCTCACCTATTGATGATTAATTCCACATTGCTTATCACATGCATAGGCTACACTCAACAACCTTCATTTTCTGGGCCTACAATAAAGCTCACATGACCTGCAACATCATGCCATGAGGCACATCATTCATAAGGGACCTGTTTCTTCATAATCCTGTAGCACTTGCCACATGACAATTCATCCATGCATGTAGCATGTGCCATTTTCTTTCATATCACTCGTACCATTCAATAAATTCCACTAATCCATCATGTAATTTTCATAGCCTTTCACTCACAACTCCCAATTCTTCACCATGTACTAAACCTCATGCTAAGTAACTTTTTCATCCATGACCACCCACAGTACTTCACTATCAACTCATATCATTTCAAATTTTTCCCCATGCTGCATGGCAGTGGCCAGTCATTTTCACAGATACCAACTATCAATTCACATCATGATAACATGCATTTCTTGCATGAACTACCTATAATTAAAATTTAAGATTACCAAATTTGTATACATTTATAATTCATGCACGCATTTACAACTTCACGTTTCAAATTTCCAATGCTTAATATTTATTATCTTGACCCTTCTTTACCTTCTATTTGAGGACAAATAACATCCTTAAGTTGGGAGGAGGGGTAGCCGTAAGGTCTTTATTGTTTTCAAATTCCTATCTATCAACGAGAAAATGATAGTTTCAGAGCAGAAGTATCCAGAGTTGAATGAAGAGTATTCAGGAAAAGAGTAACAAAATTGAGCATAGGTCGTTTAGAAACAAAATACAATAGAAGAAAGCATCAGAATTGGTTAAATTATAATGGGAGGAGATATTGTGAGAAGAGATCTTCGCAACTTACAATTTGTTGTTAGAAGATAGGCAATGCCTTCCCATCTTCCATCAGGCAGGTTGGTTAGATTATTTTCTCAGACTCACAGAGTATAATGAGCTCATGACCCAAAATTTTTCCACTACTTTACAAAATGATGAAGCTATTGTAAGGGCACTGAGGGTTGATGCCTCAAAAATAGTCACAACAGACATATCAAGGCTACCAAGAATAGGAGAAGAATTTCTAGTTAGGGCAGATGCCATTTCCGCTAGAAATGAATTTTCATTACCTAGAGAAAATATGGATTCTTCATCACAAGGTATGAAATGTCTTTCTTTACCTTGGCTCTAGGCCTCAGTCGCTTCATATATTGTCAAGTACTTGACTTGTGATGGAAGGTAGTCATTGTTGTATATTGTACATTTTAAGGTACTCAGCCATTTTTGCCATTAGAGAATGGTGAATGTACCCAATTTCTTGTATAATTTACTAAAAAGAATGTCAAAAAAGTATAAAAAGAAGAGGAATCATTCTACTCTTTCAAAATTTTGTTTAGCCACTTTATTGATTAAGAGAAGTCTAAGAATTCAATTCCCTAACATTTCTTGGGAGGATTTTCTAGCCAATACTAATAATGTTAACAACATTCTACCAAGACAAAGTGTAGAAGAAAGGGTGAAGAACAAGAAATGGAAGAATATCCCATGATTGCAATAGAGGGAGACATACCCTCTAGTTCCCCTAATACATCACCTACTTGCAGTATAGAGGAACCTCAAGAATAGGAAGAGAATGAAACTCAACTTGCAGCTTCTGTTAAGCAACTCGTAGCTAAAGGGGAAACAAAAACCCTTGCTTCTATAGAAAGGTCTTCAGATCACAAGAAAAGGAAAGGTACGACCTCTACTTTTGAACCAATGAAGAAGAAGAAACATCCTACAACATCAAGAAGGAAATCACATCACCTAAGGAAAAGAGGGCTTGTGAAAGGTAAGGATAAAAACCAAAAATAAAATGTTGATAGAAATAGACACAAATTCTGACAAAGATATTCCTGATAGTGACATAAGAAAACCAATATTGCAACCTTTATACATGAGCAACACTTCTAATTCAGATTCAGAAGATATTTGTATGGCTAAAAAGAAAATTAAACCTCCAAAGAGCCCTATTTTAGAAGAATGGTTTGTGCCAGAAGAGGAGGTTGAGGAAGAAATTTTTTTGGAGAAAGAAAATATTTTTTGTTGGAAGGAATAAATACAAGCAAGGAGTTGCAAGAGGCCTTGCAGAGGATCAAAGATCTAGAAGAACAACTTAAAGTATACCAACAGAGGGACAATGAGAGGGATTGTTAGTTCCCCAAATCTGCACCCTATTTGCTAAGCCTTGAGTGAACTTAGCAGATTTGGACTAATATGGGACTGCTTTCAAGTTGTGGGTAACCTATTTGAAAGTAGACCTCCGGATTATGGGTCGGCTTCCCCATTTGATGTCACCTAACTACTGAATTTTTAAGATAAGGGTAAGAGTTGCATAAAATAAACCTAATGCTGGAAAGAAACTAAGGTGATACACCAAAACATCCTAGACCTGCTAATAGCTTTACACATTCAAATTAATATCTCAAAGCTAACTCACACAACTCCCTGTCCAATGCAATTCACATCAATAATTTATAAAGAGGTCTATAACAGTGTTTTCAAAAGAAAAAAACAAATTTCACAATAAATAACACCACTAAACAACATAGTTTATAACCTGTAAACATACATTTTTTGTCAAATGGATGCATGAAACATGGGACAAGTTTGTAAGGAAAATGGCTTTTCATAAAACAGACTGGTCAACCATTAATAACACACCACAAAACATGAAGAAAAAAGGTAAAAAATGCTCCAATCTATTAATTCAAAGTGCTTACTATATAATAAGTCTGTCTGAGTTACAATATAGCTCCATGAAAAAAAACTCCAAGAAAGCAAGCTATCCTTTTGTTGGAAAAGAAAGAACTCCCCAAAATGATCAAAAACAACATACTTAATCCCAAGCCCTCAAAAACCCCCACACAAGTGTTTCTAGAAGATTCTGGTCGGATAAAATAGAAAAGTCCCCAAAAGAACCTTCTAGAACTCTCCAAAATGCCTTCCACATGAAGGAAAAGTAGGCCAAGTCAACAGTCACCCCAAAAATGTGACAAAAAATGCGTCCAGCTGGCCTCCCCTTCACCAAAATTAGTCCAAATAGTATCTCACACTTCCCACATTCTACAAATTATCATTGGTCCTCTTACAATTTTTGACCACATTCCCCATCATGCAATATGTGTGTGTTTTGAAAACACGTGGATTTTTAAAGCATTAAAGATAGTGATTTTGTTAAGTGATTCATAAAACATCACTTAACAAATCACTTTACAATTAAGCACAAATCAAAGGGCCCCACCATTAAAATGCATTACATTTGCATTTGAAGCAACTAAAAGTGATTTTCAAATCATTTACATGATATTTCAAAGATTGAAAACCAATGCAAACATATAATGATATGGCTAAAAGATTATAAAAGTCTCCAAGGCATTGACCCCCAACTCACCATATTCTGCATTCTACCCACACATGTCATATACACTGTTTTGCAAAGGCATTATAGCACTTGGCCAATATGGCCAACCTCCAAGTCTCTTGGAAAGCATATTCCAATTTGCATTGCATTGGGCAAATATAAGGCATCACACAAGGGTCACATCGAAAACATCATTGTATTGCATACTTCATTGTTGTATGTTTGAAAAACACCTAGCAATAAGTGAAAATAAAGGGAAAACCCGTAAGGCATAAAATACCTAAGTGATAGCATATAATGTAACATGAAGACTTGGCAAGGTTTTCAAAAAAAATGGGAAAGTTTCTAAGGCATAGAATGCCTAAGGGAGAACATAGGTTTCGGCCCCCACATTTTTCACATGTGTTTGATTTTTTAAAAGCAAGGGATAAAAATCCCATCGAAATGCAAGGAGGTCAAACCCTAACGATAATAGCCGAAATGATGGAAAAACATCATCATTTGGTCTTCGAAGAAATTGGGAAAATGCTGCTCCGTCGTCCTGAGGATTTGGAAAACACAGGAAACTGGCATTGGCATTGGTTTTTAGTCAGCTTTTGACATTTTTTGCATAAAAAACACCATGGGAACTCTGGTATTTGTGTTTACTTGGCATAAACTTGCATTTTTTGAACTTGGAGGCCATTTTTTGACTCACAGGTCGCAGCTATGAAGCATTTTGACGGATTTTTCCTGACCATATGTGTCATTAGTTCTCTTGTTTGTTGTTTTCCTTGCAAACAACCACCAATGAGAAGTTAATGAAGTTTTTGAGCAACAAAACTTACAAATTGCAGATGTTGTATGAGCAAAACTCTTGGTAAGCTCATTCGACCACTCCATTGTTGTTCTTTGAGTAGTAGAAAGCCATTCAAGCTCTTCATTTTTCAAAGATAATAACAAATGTTCATTTTCTCCTCTTTGTATTTGTTAATAACGACACCTCCTTGAGTAGTTTTTGTTGATTTCCTAAAGGAAAGTCTCACTGGCAGCAGCCATGAATAGAGAAAAAAAATGTTTATGCTCATTTCTCTCTTAACCATCTACATTATTTTCTTTTCCTCCTTTTATTTCACAAATATTGATAACCCAGATGGGTTTCTGGAATATAGGAAAAGAAAGAACCAAATGTGGCTCGGCGTCCATTATGCAAACTGGGTCTTCTTCCATTCATTGTTTTTTGCTTTATTTATGCATTTTGAGAAAAACCCTTACTTGGGTTTCCTATAGCATGTATATTTGATAAATCTGCAACTTGTTTGTAAAACAAAACCAAGTCGGTTACATGATTTCCTTACAGGTCTCAAATTTGTTACAAAATAATGATTATTTTGCAAATTCTTTTACTTTTCTATAGAATATAAACAATGTTGCACTATTTGTTGAAACCCCAAGTGGGTTTTCCACATTTGCAGGAAAAGGCCAGTTTCTTACCACGCCCTGTCATGACACATTAGTGGCCTTTCATTTTTTGAATTCCTGTAGAAATTTTCCACACTGTCATTTTCTTTTCACAAATTTTGTAATGTAACCAGATGGGTATGCTTTCAATTTGAAAATAGCTTTCAGATTTTGTGCAAAAAATGAGGAAATGTCATTACATAGTGTGAGCATAACCCAAAGACTTCACACATTTTTCAATCCCTCATTTTCTCTGTGGGGTTATTATTGTCATGAAGACCTTTTCATCCCTTTTTGCCTTGAAATTGATAGTGCCATTACCGGTGATAAAATGTTCAATGACAACACTACTTGAGATGCATTCCCTATAAGATTTTCCTAGGAACCTCCTCCTGTTAGCTCATGATCATCACTATCCCGATATGCTATCTTCCATCTTCAAAACTTCATATGGCAGTTTCTCAATCCTACAGAATTTGATGCTTAACTATGAATACTTGATGGCACATAACACCAAGAGAACTAGAACACCTATTGCACTATGAATGTTGTGATGGAGCTCCTTCATTGTTCTTATGCCATATTCTATGGCCATGGTTTGCATCATTTTTTTCTGATCTGTACCTCCAAATGATAAGAATGAAACTTAAAATTTACTTGTTATGAGCAAATACAACCTTGCATTGTCGTTACATGTTTCCCCCATTCACAAGACATTGTTTCACTTCACCATAACTTTCCTTTCTTAGAAAGACTCACCATTGTTCACTGTGCACATAGTGTGTATCATGACTACTGTGCACCATGACTGTCCTTATCTTCAATGATATTTTCATAACTTTGCGGTGTTCCATCATCCCTGACTTTTAGCTATCATTGCATGTTCATACTGTCATTGTGATGACTGCAGTTGTTGTCCCTACTTTATCATTTGCCTCTTTGATAACTCTGCCCTTCTTATAGGGTTTTTTCTTTGGAAACCCTACTCTTGGTTGTGTATGGTGTTTGTACTTTTACTCTTGTAACCAACACTGATGTGGACTGCCCTAACATGCTATCATATACCATATATCATTGGCACTGCTATTTCTCATCATGAATGTCCTATCGTATGATCCTGTTGATTGGTGGTTGTCTATGCACTATCCCCCATTCATTTGATGACTATTGATGGTTGTGCTTAGTCATTATGATAGTGAGCAGATTTATTACTATGACTATCCCGAAACTATCACCTTGAACCAGGATCATGTGATAGGATTTCTACCCTTTCTCACTGTCACTTGTCATGGACATGATTACCAACACTACTTGAGAAGGCTATTGTAAACACTTCATATGGTTATCACTTAAAGAGGATTGTTCCAATCTTGAACTACCACAAGGCAATGAAGAATTGTTTGATGATGGCCCTCCTCAGTTTTTTGAAACTACCATGTACATTCTTTATTACATAATGATGATATCAAAGGACCGCTCTCCATGCATTTGGACAACACTTAAAAGGTTTCCTTCACACATTTTCCTCACTACATTATGCATGCTACAACTAGAGTTCTACTGCCTTCTTAATGATTTCAAATCCTTTGGATTGCAATATCCCCCTCTCATGATGGCATTCACACTTATTTGGCAAGGTCATCATATTTTGCATAACACTTAGTCATTCTAAATTTCTATGATTGTCCCTGCATGACTAATCAATATCAATCCTTTGGTCTTGCATAGAAACTTTTGGACCCTTTTTGGCTGCCTTCATTTAATTTCACATTCATGATCAACTTGTGTTGTTTTATTCATGGTTGTTGTCCTAACCTTCATGGTTATCTTGTAGCATACCCTCATAGTTTTTGTTCATATACACTTGTACTATGGCCTTGGCTCAACCATTACTCTTTCTTCTGTTATGTGGGATAAATACACATAGTCTCCTCATTCTAACTTTATTGGACAACCACCTATCACATATGTGGGTGACCTAACAGCTCACCTTCCTATGTGATGTGTGACTACCCCATAGGGTTATGGTGAGAGGGACTTGACAACAACTTGAAATGCTTCCTTATTGTTTAGAAGATGCATAATTGAACTTGATGCATCTATGATTGGACTTGATGCATCTCCAAAATCACTTATTTTTATAAAATGGATCAAGGGTCCACTTAAGAAGATTGAAAGACATATCCAACAAAGTGTGTTGCATATTTTGAATTTGATAATGAAGGTTGATCAACTGGTGTGATTCCATATTGATTTAATGCATTGATAATAGATAAATATTTGATCAAGTTGCTCAATTTCCTTTTCTTTCAAAGCATGTTGAACTCTACCCTTGTGGGAGCCACATTTACCCCACATGTTGTATTTGATCCGAATCAGATCAGTAACCAGACTTGTCCTAAATTTGCACATGAAGCAAATAGTTAGAAAATAAATGCATATGTTGGATGTGTTTGATGACTTCATTGTTTTCTGAGACATCCAAGGTTTGCATGCTTGTTTAGTGTACTTATGGATCATTTTATACATGCATAGGTAGGTGTATATATAAGGATTGAATCTTTCATTGCTTAGAGCTTCACTTTAACATCATGCTTTTTTTTAGATGCAGGGTGAGGAGCACTACGAAGTTGGGGAGGACACAAGCAGCTCGGGGGAAACAACAAAGAGTAGTTGGGTAACCTACAACTAGTCATTCTCAGGCAATGACTGGTTCCATTCTTATATGCATATTATTTCTTTCTTTTACTTATTCATGTATGAATTGCTTCATATGTTCATTGAATAAGAGAGTTAGTCTCTTGGCTTGTGAGGGACATGTACATTTCAAGATTATCAATAAAGACTACATTTGTATATCTATGATCCTCTTTCTCATTTGCTATAATGCAACATTGAAACGCAAAATGTAATCTATTTTATTTGAAAATCACTCCTTCATGCATATTGAAACTAGCAGTTTTATGGTTTATCTTTAAATTTTTAAACAACGTGAAAAGAACAAACACTAGGTTACCTGATTTCAGTTGAAAGCTAAAAATCAGGTAACAGTTTTGGCGACATCTGCTATATGTTTTTCTGCTAAACATGAGACCAACTGCCTAAGCTTATCTATTGGGCACGGGGTCACTCGAAAAACCAACACTACTTGAAAACAACATTAAAAATTGCTATAACTCATAAACCAACAAGAAACACTTTGAAAACCAAGAAAACCTAGCAATGCAGAATGAAAACTACCACCTAACTATGCAAAACAACACTTAGGGAAAACTGAGAAACACTAACTAATGTGCATCAACACTTAGAGGAAACAAAACCTACTCTAATATGTACAAGAGTAGTTTTAGATCATACCTCAAAACAGAGTTTGAGGTGAATCCCATTGACTAGGATTGGCAGACCTTCTCCATCCAAAGATGATAGTTGAAAAGCATTATGCTCTTTGTACTCAGTAATAACAAATGGGCCACTCCACATGCTACCAAACTTAGTATGTTTTCCAGGCCTGCTCTTTAACTCATCCCATTTGAGAACAACATCTCCTTCTTTGAACACCCTGGGTGTTTCTCTTTTATCAAACACCCTCTTTGTTTGGAGTTAATGTGGCTCCATTTTTTTCATGGCTCTACCTTTGGTTTCATCTAGCTCCATGAGTTGTGCATATCAGATAGCCATTGGGTCCTCCTCTTCAAACCTTTCATGCTGGTTCATTATGTCAAGAGTTGGAAGCTCAACTGACAAAGGCAACCTTGCCTCTTTACCATATACCAACATATAAGGGGAGTTTCCAATGGACTTCTTTGGTGTTATCCTATCTGCCCACAGGGCAGATTTTAACTTGTTATGCCAAGTTCTTTGGTTATCCTCCAGAATCCTTTTGATGAATCTGATAAGATTCTTATTGGTTGACTCAGCCAAACCATTACCTTGAGGGTAATAATTTGATGAGGTGTTCAAATGAATACCATTTTTTACAACCCAATCACTCACTCTTAACCCAACAAACGCCAAAGCATTATCAAAAATGATTGATTCAAGTACCCCAAAATTGGTTACTAGATCATCATAAAAGTTTAAAACAACATTTTCATTGGCTTCTTTCAAAGCCACTGCTTCATTCCATCAGGTGAAATAATCAGTTGTAGTGAGCACCCACCTATGTCTTGCACTTGAAGGTGGGTTAATGGCACCTATAAAATCAATGCCCCATCTCATGAAGGGTTGTTCTACTTGAATAGGTTGCAATGGAAAAGCTGGCAGCCTCTCTTTGCCTGCAAAAATGGCACATTTTACACACTTTCTGGCCCAAGCATGGGCATCTCTAAACAAGCTTGGCCAATAATAGCCAGCTCTCATTATTTTCCATGCAGTTGTTCTTGGGGAAAAATGACCCCCTGCAGTTCCATCATGGAAATCATGAAGTACTTTATCAACTTGATGTTGATCAATGCATCTTAGGAGGACACCATTAAGGTCCTTTCTAAAAAGAATGTTACTAATCAAAACATAAGGAATAGACTGTAGTTTGAAATACCTCTGTTTGTCTTTATCTAAGCCTAGTGGACACTCACCAGTTTGCAAAAAGTGAGTCATATCTTGCACCCAACCTGCATTTGTTGTAGATGCATTTGCTGCAAGCTCATTATCAGCAACCTGAATTGCCTTTGTTTCTGCATTTCCTTCATCTTCAGCCTTTGTAGCTAGTTTCTCACACAACCCTTTACCCCTAACAAGCTTTGTTACCTTGATATCAATGTCATACTCCATGACTTTTGTAATCCAGCCTTCCCTCGTATCATTCAAATACCTGCTTAGCAAGAATTCCTTCACACTAGGGTGAGCAACCATCAAATGCACTTTGTTGTTAGAAATTAGAGGTTTAAAATTCTTCAAGCTTCTGATTGCAGCAAGTACATGTTTCTCTACAAAAGTATATCTTTTCTCATACTCCTCTAAACATTGACTAAAAAAGGCAATTGGTTATTCTAGGCCAGCATCATTCCGTTGTACCAGCATTGTAGAAATCATATCAATTTTGCTAAAAGCATATAAAATGAAATCCTTTGAGAAGTTCGGGTTTACCAAAGTAGGGGCTGCTGATAAGGCCCCTTTTATGACTTCAAAACTGTGCTTGGCCTCCCTAGTCTAGCTGAAATTGGCATTCTTTTTTAACATTGCAGTTAGTGGTTTCAAAAGATTTGCAATGTTAGGAATAAACCTTTTGACAAAATTAATTCTGGAAAGAAAACTTTGCAACCCTTTTTTATGGCTAGGCAAGGGTAGATCCAAAATGGCACTTACTCTTTCTGGATCAATGGTGATCCCCTGTTTTGAAACGATATGTCCTAAAAGATTTCCTTCATGGACAACAAAGATACATTTTTTGGGGTTGAGGGATATTCCATACTCCCTACACCTCTCAAATACTTGTTTTAGATGTGCAAGGTGTTCATCAGCTTTCTTTGAAAATATCGTTACATCATCAAGGTAAATAAGTGCAAGTTTGTAAATAAAACCTTTAAATTCCATGTCTATTGCCCTTTGAAATGTGGCACCAGCATTGGACAGGCCAAATGGCATCCTCTTATAAGACATGGTGCCCCATTTTGTGGTGAAGGAAGTCTTCTACTGATCTTCCTCTTTGACTAAAACTTGGTTATAACTTGAATAACCATCAAGCAATGAGAATCTTTCTAAACTAGCTACTATTTGCAGAATCTGCACCATGGAGGGCAGCGGATAATGGTCCTTTAACAGGGCTTTATTGAGGTCTCTAAAGTCAACACACAACCTAATTTCACCATTTTTCTTTCTAATCGGGACAAGGTTAGAGACCCATGAGGTGTGTTTGATTGGAAAAATGATGTCTCCCTCGATCAGTTTGGTCAACTCTTTGACCATAAGAGGCTCAAGTTTGGGGTTTAAAGGCCTATGTTTTTGCCTAGCAGGTTTGAGTTTGGCTCAAGCTCTATGGTATGTTGGGAAATTTGGGGATCAAAACCTTTTAAACCAGAATATTCCCATGCAAACACATCTTGGAACTCTTGACAAAGGGCAATGAAAGCTTGCCTATTTGTAGGTGAACAAATTTTTCCAACTTTGAGTAGCTTACCTTTGAAAATTTCAAGCTCCTCATAGTGTTCCTCTTTGACCTGCATGCTGGTCTTAATCTTTTTTAGCTGGTCATCCATGCTGAAATGGATTCCAAGGTGACTAAACCCTTGGGCAGTTTGTTGGACTTCAATTGGATGATCTGATCCTCATATTGTTGTTTGAGATTCTCTTGGTTGACAGCTGCAAATTCATCTTCTTGCAACATAAAGCTCAAGACCTGTTCATCACTTTCAAAGACTTTCCAATGAACATTATTATCAGGAATAGAAGGTTTGATAACTATTTTAACATATGGTTGCAACTTTTCTTTCCTAATTTCACTTGGAATATCAACTTGAGCACCTATTGCAACCAATCTATCAACATACTTATTCTGATCCCTAGGAATGGAAATCAGATTGAAAGCGTCAAACTCTTCTATCATATCCCACACCCTATGTTTGTAGGATTTTAAGACATCATTCTTAGTGACATGCAGACCTCTCACCTGATTAACGATCAATTCACTGTCACCATGCACTTGCAAGCAACCAATTCCTCTTTTTCATGCCCATTCCAAGCCTTGAATTAGACCTTCGTATTCAACAGTGTTGTTAGTACAAGAGAAAGCAAATCTGAAAGCAGAGTAGTATTTTTCACCTTGTGGGGACACAAGCATTGCACCCCCACCAACACCATTCTTGCTTCTAGAACCACCAAATAACATCTTCCACACTCCACCTGGTTGATCTAATTGTTGTCCCACCTCCTTTTCGAGGTTTGGAATCACCGAATCACATTCGTGCAGCACATAAACACCCAAACTAGTCTCTTTGATGTTATCATTTAGGTTGTCAATGATATTTTCTACTGCCCACTCACTTAGAAGTGCATCTGGTATACTTTATGCTTGCAACTCTTGAGCAACAACAAGTTCATCATCAATAAAAACAACACAATTAGTGTTAACAACACTTGGGACATATGGTTCAATGTGATTCTTAGCAAGTTGTTCATATTTGATTACTACTTTAGTCCCATATCTCGTTATGAACACCATATGGGACCAATATGATGACTAACCTCTTATCTTGGTAGTGAGACCTCTTGACAAACATAAAGCAAAATGTGGAGGTAAGTCAATGACAGAAATATCTTGGGGAATGGAGAAATTGGGACAAGCGTGTAGGGTAAGGCTTAAACCTTTGATAACACCTATGGTATTGATGGTTGTCCCATCTAATTGGACAACTCCCTTCTCAAGAGGCTGATACTTCAGTCCTAACCTATTAGCAATTTGTTTGGGCATGACATAACTACTTTCCCCCAAATCCACCATGCAATTGTGAACTAGTTTATCTCCTATTATCAAGGACACATAAAATGGGGGTGGCTTTACATCCTTACTCGGTTGTTTATTGATGTCTTGAGGTGTATTTGTCAAGATAGCCTCAGGTTGACCTGTTGGTATATCATTTGAAACACCTACTTCAACTAAGGCAGATTGTAACAAGTCTTTTTGGCCAGGGATAGATAACGAATCCCACATTGATATATTCACATTCATCTTTTTCATGGATTCAATAATGTTGAAGGGTGTGACAGTGTTTACCTTTTGATGGGTCTTTGTAGCAGCAGGGTTTGTCTGCAAGTGGGTTGGTTGGGGTTGATTCCCAAGCTGTCCACCACCGATGCCTTGTGAAGTTCTTTGCAAAATGTGTGTTACATGAGGATTGGAAGGTCCAACCACTTCCTTTTCTTTATTCGCTGCTTGTCCAATCTCAAAAGATCTCTTTTTGGCTCGGGTGTTGGATGCTATTGGAGAACTATCACTATTTATTCCACAAAACTCCTCTTCTTGCCAATTCAGGAGAGTTGTGTCACTTGCAAGGAGCTCCTGTTGTTGGGATGATTCACCATTAGGCATGTCCTGCACACTTGAGACATTCTAAACCATCAATGCTTGATTGATGACACCATTTAAACATGTAGTCTGATTATGGGCCTGGTTGCAAGGGTAGCACCACTCATAGTCTACTGCAAAGTTGTTTTGAACAAGTACCATATCTCTGGTTGTATTGATTGGAACTAGATTGTATGGCTAGAAAGGCCTTGGATTCAGATTTTGTCGTGCACCTTGAAAATTTCCTTGATATGGTTGCTTGTTAGCTTGAAATTGTTGTCCTTGGCCTTGATTTTGAGGCTGCCAAGGTTTGAAACCTTGAAATTGCTTTATAATTGGCTAGTTTCCTATTGTTGTTTCATACTTTTATCATTACTTTCTACTAAGCATTAAGACATTACCGAGACCTTTCATACGTTTCATATACTTTTAAGTAATTATTAAGTATTTGGAATGGAAGTATGTTATGTTAATATGTGTATGTATGATTTGTGAATATCCATGAAGTTTAGTGGGACTTTATGTTTAATTTATGGTTGTCGATAATGAGAAAACCTTATAAAATAAGACTAAAATTTGCAGCAAAAGACATTTGTCAACCTGCAGCAATGGGCTTTCCAACCCATAGCATAAGGACTCTAGTTCATTGTAAGGGATTCAACTGTCTACAAAGTGATCACTTTCAAAGGAAGATGGAGATGATAATTTATTGATCATTTCATGGATCACCTAGTATTACCCTTATCTACCAATAAGACAACTAGGAGAAGAAATATATTCTCAATAGGATTGAATTATGACAAATCACATTTTTGTTATAAACAATTAAGTTTATTGGGAATATAATCCTTATTTGATTTTTATACTCTCACTTTAGTAATTATTATTTTCTATTTCAAGACTTAGTCATCTTCCTATTCTTGAGGAAGAGTTGACATATGTTCTTTAAATAATGGGACTCCCTTGCAGACCCTATATAGTTGGGTGCCCTATCAAGGAGGAGATCTAGCAATTGTAAGCAGTGATAGAATGTAGTAGATCATATGTGTTATTGAATAAGGTTTCTAATAGATTTACTCTTAGATTGTATGTAACAATTCTTTTAGAATGCAATAAAGGAGAATTACTTTGATAATATGTTTTGTTGAGTAAGTGATTGACAAGATCTCGTGGAAGTAGCAACTCAAGCAAGGGCCACTTGAGGTACTGCTAAACCACTTCAATTTAGTTTTCTAGATTAGATTATTTATTGAGTATTTAAATGGATTGATAGTTTTATTGAATGTTTCCAAATTTTATGTGATTGTAAATAAATGTGTTACAATTCCTAAATTAGAATCTATAGTTTGATGTTATGTTTCATACCTAAAAAATAACTAAGTTAGGATACTACAGTATAACAGTCAGTTAGTTACAATCTTAAGCATTAGGTACCTGCAACATAATCTGGTAGTTTATACTCCTTTACTTTGTTTTGATAATTTACAACTTATTGTAATTTAAATCTTTTACTGTATTTATGTGTTTATTTGCCTATACCCAGTTGATGTAGGATGTCCAAAATCCATGAATGCAATTTCTACGGTTAGTTAGTTACAATATTAAGCATTAGGTAATTGCAACATAAGGTAGCAATTTATAATCATTTACTTTGTTTTGAGGATTTACAATTTATTCTAATTTAAATCTTTTACTATATTTATGTGTTTCTTCACCTATATTCAGTCGATGTAGGATGTCTAGAATCCATGAATGCATATATATTTCTAGCACTATCTAAATTTTTACGACTTCCTAGTTGATGATTTAATGTAGCCCTCTTGTGAATCATGAACTGCTTAGTTAGGGATCCCCAAGTCCTCTAAGCCATGTGCATAGCCTGTAGCACCAAGTTAATTAGACATTAGAGAGAACTCCGCAATAATCTTCCTAGGTCTGACACCCTTGGAATCTAGAGGATTATCAAGCCTTAGGGATTTGGGGCCTAAGCTTTGGCCGCCAACAGTTTATATGCATGTCTCCAAGGAAATTCATAATAGTTTCTATAGTTTCTCTCTTATCGCATTTACTAACATGAATGTAAAGAATAATTGATAAATAGCATGTCATTTTTAAAACACTATAAACCTTATATCAATCATTTATTTCTTGTATATGGATTTGTATATAATAGTTCTTTGGATTATTAAGTATGTTTCATGTCTAATGTTTACTCTTTGATGCATTTATGTTTTGATAATCTATTATGCTTCCATTCAATGTTTCTCCCCTCTTGTAAATTGTGACTTTGTTGCCCATTTAAATAAGTATTGGACCTAGGAAATAAATGATTTAATCATGCTTCTAAACAAATAAAATTATTAACTAGTAATTTATAGTTAATTTTCACACCTCTAAAATTCATGATTCGATTATAAAAATATGTAAAATATTATTTGTGAGCATTAACAATAGAAATACTTCAGGAATCTATCCTTGTACATCATCTTACATATGCTAAAATTATGTTATTATCATCTCTAGATAAGAGGTATATGTGCAACTGGCTAGTCTTTAACCCAGCGACAACTTTTGGGGTTGAACTTGCCTTGGATACAAATGTAAAAGATTTGTAACGAGTCTTACAAAATTGATTGGTCCAAGATACCACAACAAAATGATAGACAAGTAGGTCCTAAGTAGGTTTATTTTAGATAGAATGGAAAGGATACACCAGATCAACTAAGGAGAGACCATGTGAACTTCTAAGAGGTGACATTCTAGTGTAAGTCTTGTTCATCCCTTGCAATCCATCAAACTATGTATTTTCTCTTTTAATGAGTAGAGAAGAAGAATTCCCAAATGAAGAAGGTGGTGCTAAGTACTATGAGTATGAAGTTGAACAACTAGATGTTTTTTAAGCATGAGTTGGAAGGTGAGGAATATTACAATGATATTTGTGATGCAAAAGGTCAAATACTTCAGTATAAGTGTAGTGTAGGTCCTAATTAGTATGAGTTTCCAGCTCATGATTTTGAGTATTTGAAGGATGTCACAAAGTAAAGATATAAGAAAATAAAACCTTTTGATGAGGGCATAAATTTCTTCACTAATGCAACAATAGTGCAAGCTCAATTTGGATATCAAATACGAGGTAGGTATGAACTACCAAAGATAACTCATTGTTAAGGCAATTAGAGTTGATACAAAAGGCTAATAAGGAGATACAAAGGGTAGATGTTGGAGCAAGAAATAAGATCCCAATAAAAAAGGCGACTAAGAAAATAAAGGCCCCTACATAGTAGATAACAAAGAAAAATTAAATACCTAGGGCTCAAGAGCATGTCATACCATCAAATGGCATGCCTACCTTGCAAAAAAATATCCAAAGTAATAAACCAAGAAATATCAAAGAATTTTCATTGAAAGACCCAAGTGGAGTTGAAGAGAAGAGGAAAGAGTCAAAAGGTAAGAACATTGGATCCTTTGATGTAATTATATCTTTTATTCCTAATGTAAATGATGTAACTATTCCACATAGCACACCTCTTCCAATATATCCAATATATCACCCTGTTGACATGGCATAATTTTTAAGTCAAGTTAGGATCTCTATGCCAATAGGAGAAGTCTTTAGGATTTCTAAAAACAAGGATAGATTTGTGTCTTATTTCATTGTTGTGAATATTCTAAGTCAGCTTGCCACCACAAATAATATAGGAAAGGATAAAAAGGATAAAAAATTTATAGAAGTGTACATAAGGGCTTCCCTACTCAACAATCAACTAAGTGTTGATCCTTTTTATACCACCTTAATGATTAAAGGATGATTTTTACATAATTATATGTTGTAATTTGGTGGCTTAAGTAATAGCATGCCACTTTAGGGTATGAATGAATTGAGATTGCAAGTATCCAAGTCTTATGGTAATTTTTTTGTAATGGACTCTAGATAAGTGATGTCATAAGTATCATGAACAATTTTGAGGTTCAACTTGTTGCATACCTAGATAAATCATTCTTGATTGACATAATCATTATGAACTATCCTCCTAAATGGGGTATGTTTTTGTCTATAAAGTGGAAAAAATCTATTGGAGGTAACATTCAAATAGATTTTTCCTATGCTAACATCCCTATGTATGGGGTAGATATAAAATTACACAAAGAATAAAATACATTAAACAATTTTGAGGGCAAGTACAAAACCACCAATGATATAAATTTCTTTGATTTGATATTTGACCATTTCATTAGTTTTGTGATGAACATGAGAATAAGAAATTTGATCTCATCCCTCAGTCTACTAGTGAAAAAAATGTGAATGATTTATGGATCATGTTTTTTTATGGTGCTTATTAAAAGGATGGTTTAGGTGCAAGTGTTGTCTTGGTTTCACTAAGCAATGAATTTTCCAAGTTTTCATTTAATGTTATATTTTAATGCACAAATAATACTACTAAGTATGAAGCTTTATTATTAGGGCTAAACACTGTTCACAGGAATGGGATTACGTGCCTAAGAATTCAAGGAGATTTAGATTTCATAATGCAAAAAGTAAAGAATATCTATACAACCAAGGAAAAAATATCAAAGATAAAAATATTATTTGGGAGAACATGGAACTATTTGATGTAATTGACATTAAATGGGTGGATAGATAAAAAAATTTAGAGTTTGATGCTCTATAAATTGTAGCATTCAAACATTATTTGGAGATTTTTTCTCACATAGCAGTATAGTGTGGAGATTCTAACAAGCCCAACTATTCTAGATAATATTTATAACTAGCAAGTATTTGATGATAGCTACGAAATATACGGTTTCCTCAACTATATGGATGAATTTGACAATCAACACATTGACTAGAAACCCGTGGTTGAAGTTGAGAATTGAAAAGAAATATTGTTTAGGAATAAGATAATGCAACTAAAAATAAATGAGATTTTTTATAAATAGATTGAAATTGATTCACATGATTCAAGAGCGTAGTAGAGGCATCTGGGGAAAATGAAGGAATTGAAAATGACTTGCAAGGTAGCATGAACAAGCGATTCTATGATTCATAGAGAGGATTGAAGGCGCTTGTCATAGTGATTGGAGTCAATGTCATTCCCTTAGAATTAAGAAAGGAGGCTCAGACATATCAATGGATCTAGCCAAAGGGGTTATTGCAAGAGATATGGAATTTTTTGGAAAAACCCTAGGTATAGGGAAGTTGAATCCAAAATAATAAGAATGAATGGGAAAACAATAGACAAAACAATAAGAGAAAATTAGTTAATATCAAGGTAATTATCATCAATCCAATGAATTGTCAGAGATAGCGAAGTGGCTAAAGGAGCTCCTTTTTGCAAAATGGGTTAGGAAATAGCCAATAAGGGCAAGAATTCATAAATGGTGGCTATAAAATTGGGGCACGAAGGTGAAAACTAAGTCGTTTCCATATGAATTTTTCTTGATTGAATACGAATCAGAGAAAATAAAAGAAACCATTCTAAGAAAAGGCCATCTTATGATGGATGGAGTATGGCTTTTTATAGAAAATGGATGCCAAACTTTAATCCCTTACCACAGAGGATCGACAAAACTCTAATTTGGATAAGACTATACAATTTTCCATCAAAATATTAGAATGAAGAATCACTCAAAGAGATCGGGGATGCATTGGGTTCATTCATAAAAGTGGATAACAATTTCCCAATGATGAATTCAGCATATACATTAGAATTTGTATGGAAAAAGACCTTGGATCGACATAATGGGATGAGTTGGAAATAATAATCAAGACTAAAGATGGATCCAAAAGATTGAATTGTATAACTCACCAATCGTGTGTAGGAAATGTTTAAGTAAAGGACCTAAGAGGTAGACTATATCAAATTGACATCCAATATTATGATGGGAGAAAAAGAGCCTATGAAAGGGATTCAAATAAGCCCACCAACTGAGTTGTCAAGTCCAAGAAAAGCGAATGAATATGAAGCGAAGGCTACTTATATGAAAAATGAGGTGATTTCAAATATTGCAACTTTGGAAAACAAAGAAAATTACAAAATAGATGAAAATGTGGATACATTGAATGTGGATTACGAATTGTTCGACGTCACAAATAAAGAGAGGTTTGAGATTGAAGAACCAAGAATTGGTAGAGTCCTAAAAAATCTTCCAAGTGATTTGAGTATATTTCCTTTTTCTTTCGAGAGCAACATCATACCGTTCTTAGGATCAGATCGCCACTCAATACAATTGATCATTAGTGGTGATAGGATCCCAGCCAAATGTACTTTTATGTTTGAGAATATGTGGATGAAAGACTCGGGATTTATAGATTTGATCGAGAAATAGTGGGCGGAAGCTTTTAAACCTAGAACCAAAATGTTTAGGTTTATGTCCAAATTAAAGTATGGGAAGCAACAGTTAAATATTTGGAACATGAACCACTTCAAAAATATTTTCCAAACAAAGAAATAAATTGAAGAGAGAATTAATAATTTGAATGAGGAGATCGTTATTGAGGGTATGGATTAAAGCATATTTATGTTGGAAAATTCACTCATGAAAGATTATATAGAAATCTTGACTAAGGAAGAAGTGTTTTTGGAAATGAAAATTAAGAGAGACTTGGATTCAAGATAGGGATAACAAGTTGAAATTCTTCCACAATGCAACCAAGATTCGAAGAAACATGAACAAAATTAGCTAGATAAAAAAGAGAGATGGATTAATTATTGAGGACCCTGACTCAATCAAATTGGATATGGTAGGTTTCTTCAAAACCTACTAAACAATTAAGAGGGTTCAAGTCTAAAAGCTCATAATAAAATTTTGAGACACATACCTAGACTGGTCTTCAAAGAGAAAAACAAAATGCTAGTGGAGGCTTTCTTAGAAAACGAGATTAAAGAAGTTGTGGGGAAACTCCACCCAAACAAAGCACCAAGGCCCGATGGATTCTCAACAAACTTCTATCATAAATGTTGGTACATAATTGGAACGAATATTGTATAGGCTAGGGTGATCCCACAATACCGGTTTACAATTTTTGGCCAAACTAGACATTGAACTAAACTTTTCTAACTAAATCTTCAATTTTGGGCACCTATAGTTGCTAAACCATGAGGAATTTGAAGGCGATCCAAACTAGTGATTTGTGACATTTTGTCTATAGATTCTAAATATATTTTTTAATTTTTTTTTTAATCAGATTGCATTTCTTTTTCCATCTCCTTTAAAAACTAGTTTTATCAGTAAACACCATTTTTAAGGAGTGATGCTCATCATAAACAACATAACTTTTTATCTATTAAGGATAAAATTCTTTTTTTTTTGAATTTAGATTTGTAACTACAATATCTAACAGGTTCATTTGGTTTCATAGTGTTTTATTGAATATTTTTTCCTTAATCAAGTTTCGAAGTCAAACCAATTACAATTTAGACATAGGCAAACCGTATACAACATATTTTTTTTTGTATGTATCAAAATGTTTTTTTTTCTAATGGATCAAGGACATCTATACCTAGCCCGAACATATTTTCAGAATTTTATTTCAATCATCTATTATTTTTCCACATGTGTAGAACAAAGAGCTTGATTTTTGGTGAAAAACCTATGTTTAATCAAACTAAAAATATATATAATAAAACCAAAACATATTAAAATTATATTTAATGGATAGCTCGTTCTGAGGACTACCATCATCTAGTTGGGTCTGTGAATTCTCCTCCATTTTCATCCTCAACCTGAGCTTCGAAAAGCAAAATTTTACAAAGATTTGGTAGAAGAGGAGGGGAAGGGGAAAAAGGGGGGTTCATATGGACCCTCGTTTGAGCAAACCCCCCTTTTTTTGAATTTTCCATTGTCTTCATTTTAAAAAATTTCCAAAAAGTGGGTCCCATTATTAAATAGGGTTCGCTCAAACCAGGGTCCATACAAACCCCTTTTTGGGTCCATACGAACATCCTAGTTCATGTGAACCCCTAAATTTTTATTTTTTTTCATGGGATCGTTTTTGCAATTTTCCTTCCTCAAAGGAATTGTAAATCAGTATTGTGGGATCACCCACTATCAAAGACTCCCATAAAAAGGGAGGTCAATAACACTTTCATTGCCTTAGTTCCAAAGGAGAAAACAATTTAATTAGATGACTATCGACCTATATCCCTCTGCAATACAACCTATAAGATTCTAGCAAAATCAATGGCAAAAAAAACTAAAACACATACTCTTCAACATTATCTCGAAGGAGCAAACTCGTTTTGTGCCAGGAAAATCAATCTTGGACAATGTAATCATAGTGCAAGAGGTTATTCACTCAATGTAGAAAACTAGTAGGTAGAGTATGCCTGTGAAGTTGGACATAAAGAAAGCATACGATAGGGTAGATTAGAGTTTTTTGTTTGAAGTATTGGAAGCCTTTGGATTTGACAAAAAATGGCCAAATTGGATCTTCAACTACATCGCTAGTCCATGGTTCTCCATTTTGATCAACATGTCTCCATAAGGTTTCTTTGAGGTGTCAAGAAGATTGCAACAAGGGGATCCTCTATCACCATTCCTTTTCACTATAATGGTGAATTCTTTGGGAAGTTTCATAAACCAAGTAGCATTGGAAGGCAAGTTGGAAGGAATTTAGATAACATCAAACCTACGTTCTGTATCACATCAGTAGTTTATGGAAGATATAATATTATTTGGTGTTGCAAAGAGGAAGGAGGAAAAGCAGATAAATGATATATTAGAAATTTACACTCAAGCTTCTGACCAAGCGATGAATGTAGCCAAATCAAAGATTTTCTTCTTTACCACCAACCTCATATAGGAGCAAGAAATGATCAAAGTTTTAAAATTCAAAAGAGGTTACTTACCTTGTGTGTACTCGGGTCTCTCTTTAGACAAGGGGCATCAAACAAGTAAATTATGGGATCACTTAATGGAGAAAATTTCAAACAAATCAGAATCATGGAAATGGAAATGGTCATCATGGGGAGGTAGAATCACAATGTTGAAATTTATGATACCAACATTACCAATTTACCTTACGTCATGTTTAGTGCTACCAATAGCCACAAGCCAAAAATTGAACTAGAAAATGAGAAGATTTTTTGGCAAGGCACATAAAAGAAGGAAAAAATAGCTCTCATAGCTTGGGATAAAATTTGTAAACCCAAAGAAGGGGGTTGGCATGGGTTTGAAAACATAGTTATCCCAAAAAAAAAAAATTAGGTGCCAAATTGGTGTGGAGAATGTTTAATCACCCTTAGTTGAAGTGGGGTCAATTCCTTCAAAACAAATATCTTGACATCAATGAGCCTTCAAGTATTCTCACAATAACAAGCCTCCCTCGAGGATCTAGGTTATGAAACTTTACGACGACATGCAAAACAATCATAGCAATCATTTAACTTGAGAAATTCAAGATGGGTGATCTGCTAGGCTTTGGGAATATACTAGGGGAGGCTTCCAAGTGTGGATAAGTTGGCATATTTTGCCTAGTCTAAGAGGATTCTTCAATAAACCTGGGGAGTATGTGTTAGGGATTATATGATGGAGGTATAGAAGGATGACATCTCTACTTGGTGCTAGAAAGATATAGGCTTTATGGGTCTTCCATTATTAGAGGAAGTTATATTGATGAACATCCCGAAGGAAAGAAGTGTTATGATAAGGGAAGGGATTCTATTAAATAGAACGACTCAAAAATGAGCCACTACAACATGGGAAATGGGTACAAGTTGGTGAAGAGTAATGGTGAAGGAACAAAATTCCTTTACATGTATGTTGGAATAAATCATCTTCCAAAGGTAGGAACCTTTGCTTGGGCTACCCTTTACAAGAAAATATTGACAACAACCAAGTTTACTAAGATGCATTTCCAAGGATCGTCTAGGTACTCTTTGTGCAAGAATGAGGAGGAGAACGTGAACCATTTGTTTTTGGGATGTCCCTTAGCACAAAAAATTTAGACATGGCTTTGTGCATGGTTAGGATGGGAGATCTCTCTCTCAAATGATATCCCAAGTCTCTTCAAGGCATGACTGGTTTTAGACAAGTTTGCTTCCTCTTTGTGTATTTGGATTGTTAGCCCTTCAATAATGATTTGGGAGATATAGAAGGAGATAAACATAAGGGTTTTCCAAGAAAAAGATGTGTTTTCCCTCTTTCATAAATAAGGTGGAAGTTGCAATAGTAGAGATAATGAATAACAATATTGTGAACCAAAATGGGAATACAACTCATTAACGGGGTGGGATAACAAGATGAAGAAAAAATGGTTTAGAATAAATTTTCACCTCTTTAATCGGGTTGGAGGAGTTGAGTATCGTGCAATGAGATTAATGATTGCATGAAAACCCCCACAATCTGATTGGTACAAGTTAAAATTCGAAAGTGCTTCCAGGGGAAGCCTAAGAGTTTCTGGAGAACGATGCGTAATTAGATATTAGCAAGGTTGTGTCTTGTGCAGATCTTTGAAGCCAATTTATACAGGCAGAAATAATGTTGTAGAGTTTCAAGCGTTAATTCATGGTCTAAAACTCCACAAAAAAGTAAAAGTTGATCAATTAAAGATCGAAAGGGAATCGACCTTACTGATAAATGCACTAAGAATTCATTCAATCTTAAACTAGAAATTGAAGGAACTCTTGGAGATTGAACTAGAATTGATTGACAAGTTGAGGGACCACGTGGCCAACTAGTATATGGGGAAGACAATAAGGAGGTGGATTCCTTTGCCAATTTGGCTGCCAATAGCATGGAACAAACAATAGTGGGTTGAGGAAGGAAAGGACTGAAGAAATCATTATCACATGTGTGCTTGGGATGTAGAAATTTTTTCTTGGTAAGGGTGTTGATTGGGATGTGACTTTGGTCACAAGGACAAATAGATGGGGCATAATGATTGCATATAATTGGCACCACAGACTAGTGACATACCAAATGGAAAATATTTTTAGTCCTTTAAAAGGGTAAGAGGGTATAATATGATAGTTATAATATATGGCTTGAGCGGACAACTTTATAAAATAATTGCTTGTAGGAATTTGTCTTCGATGCACTCATGCATGATGAGGGGAAGGAGGCATTTAAATTCAAGGCAGTCTCAAGTCGAGAGCAGTAAAAGAGAGAGTTGTAATATAATGGCTATGAAATTGAAGATGGATACCCTTATCTGTCTGGTGTGTTGAGAAGTCAACTTGCCTTTTTAGGCCACATTTTAGAGAAAAGTTTGAAAGTGATTTTTAAATATCACAATGGCTTGATATTGAAGGTGGAAAGGCTGGGATTGGGCAAATAATTTATGGTAGCAAACGAGTGCTACAAGGTCAATTCAAATATTTTGTCTAGATTTGTGGAATCACTCTTGGATCTGGGTGAAGCAAAGGAGATGGTATTGACTCTGTTGAGGGAGCTGATAAGAGTTGATATCTTGGGTGGCTTAGAGGATGTGGTGTTGGTGGTTCAATTGGAAGTTGACATTCCAACTCCAAAAGATATTCAAAGGATCCTGAATGATTGTGTAGTAGTACAATGGTAGCCTTCTATATCTAACTTCAAATCTTGCATGTTGAAGCAAAATTGCCAAAAGGTAGAGAAGGGTTGCACATTTCTTAAGAAGGTAACAAATTTGGATCCCTTCCATGACCTTGAGGGGATGTATGAGTTCATAGACTAGGAGAAAGTGGAGGAAAGAGATTAAATAACAAAATGATGTATCTAAAGCATAGATAGTAGGAAGTGGCTCAAATTGTTGTTATATATTCGATGTAATAGTGAATATAGCTAGAATAATAGGCATAAGGGTTTGAGTATACGAAGTCTATCTTGGGGAAGCCATAAAGAGGCAAAAAGTTGAAACTTTTGTAACCTTTTTTCCTAAATTAATATATTGAGTAGCTTTGTTGTAGCTTACGAATTAAAAATGATAGTGCAACTAAAATCCAACACTCTTCTTAAAGGGATTTTTGCATTAAAATGATTAATAGTTGAGATCGTTACAATAATATGAGAAATTTAGTTCAAGAAAATAATGTTGAAGGTGTTAATCTAAGATAGAGGTAAATCCCAAAATAATTTATATATAGAACAAATTAAAGCCTATAAAAAGAAAATGTTGATAGCACTATTGAGAAAGTCTAGAAAGTGTTTTGTATGGTCTTGTGATGAGACTAAAGCTTATAGGGAAGATATGTATTAACATACTATTCCCTTCCAAGTAGATGCAAAACCTTTCTAACAAAACCAAAGACCCATCAACGTAACCCTTACCCCACATATACAAAAGGAACTTAAAAAGCTGGAGGGAGGTATCATCAAACCTATCATGAATTCTAAATGGATTTCTAACCTTGTACCAATGAGAAAAAATAATGGGGAAATAAAACTATGTAAATTTAATAAATCTAAGTGTCAAGTCTCTTAAGGAAAACCACCCTCTCCCAAGCATGGATCATTTACTATAGAAGGCTATAGGTTCAAAACTAATGTCTATGATGGATGGATTCTCAAGGTATAACCAAGTGGCATTCAAGGAGTAAAAACAACATAAGATAGCATTTACATATCCTCGAGGAACTTATGTTTATGTGATAATTCCATTTGGGTTGTAAAATATAGGTTCTACTTTTTAAAGGGCAATGGATGTTGCCTTTGTTGGTCTTATTGATGAGATCATGGTAGTAACTGAGACAAGCTAATTATATTTTCTAAATAAATGGGTGATCAATGTAAACAATTAGAGCTAATTTTCAAGAGATGCATATAATTTGGGATTTTCTTTAAATCCCAAAAATTGCATACTTTGTGTTAAGAAAGTAAATTGTTAGGACACAGTGTGTCAAAAGAAGGGGCGAGAATAAACCTGGAGTGAGCTAAGGAAATTTTATTTTGTCCCCCAACCCAAATAAGTCAAGGGAGAGTAGTCCTTATTTGGACAAATAAACTTTATTAGGAGGTTTATTCCTAACTTTGTTGAGAATACTAATGCCATATCTAAAATTCTAAAGAAAGGACAATCAATTGAATGGAGTGATGAACCAATTGAAGCATTTAAAGGTAGAAAATTAGCTCTTAATGAGGCACCTCTTTTGGTAAGATTAAATAATTCCAAACCATTATAGTTGTTTTATTCTATTTTTTTCTATACAATTATTGTTGTCTTACTTCAAAAGAACAAAGAGGGGTATGAACAACCCCTTACCTTCTTTAGTAAATCATTACAAGATGATAATTTGAGATACTCAACTATGAATAATCATGCCTTCTCTAGATTGCAAAGGCCATAAAGAATTTCAAACCTCATCTTATTGGTGTAAAGGCTATTTATTATGTTCCACAATCAACAATCAAGGATATCTTCATTCAACAAGAAGCTCCCAATAAAATTTGTATGTGGATCAACAAGATCCAAGAGTATGACATGAAAGTGTAAGTTAAAAAATTAGTTAGGGTCAAGGCCTAGCTTAATTGATATAAAATTATTGTTTGGAAGTAGTATAGGTGAACAAGATTGTAACATGCCAACCCTTCACTGAAGTAAAAATTTCCTAAGTTTTCACTGTACGAGTAAATAAACTATGTAACAAGCCATTGTAATATTTTTTTTTCTTTATTGAGAATATACGAACATAGATGCCATAACAAATTACAATAAAGATTCCATTTCATTATTTAATAACTTCACAAGTTACAACATTACAAGAATGCATACATTTACATACATAGCTCAAATGAGTTTTAAAACAAATAGCTTATAGATGGTCTAGGATCCTTCTTTTCAAATATCGGTTCTTCTTTCGTTGTTGTGGAGGAGAAGCATCACTCAAGCACCTTTTCGCCAACCATAGACTCATATGCGATCCCCTGCACATCTATCTTTCGATAGATGGCCCTTCCCTTCGACAAATAGATTGGTAGAATAATTGAATAAAGACAACCAACTAAGCATAGTGATGTGTCCTACATAACTAGAACTTGTAAACCCACAATTTGGAACTAGCATGTAATAGTGGATCACGATGAACTGATAGTGGAGCTAGAGGTAGTCACACTACTTTGGCCAAAGTGTTCTCAATCAGTACTTCGAATGAAGGTCATCTATCAAATACACTACTTAGGGCCGATTTGACTTAAGGCCGTCTTAAAATACACATAGGTATTTCCTTCAATGGATAGTCTATCACCCTAGAGATAACCTATCACCATTTCTACATACTTGGAATAAATCTACTTAGACAAGTAAATACACAAGCTCCCTCCCATATTGGATAACAATCCTAGGAGTGAACACTAGCTATTCTAGTTAAATCAATAACCTAGCTAAGAGTAACACATATGCCACTCATGTTCAATCATATCTAGTAAATAATACTTATGATTACACAAATCTCCTATTATGGAGTACATACAAGCACATCATAAAAACAACCTAATAGCTTCTATTTCCTTTTCAAATCCATACTAGTTTCCCTAAATGCAAGTACTCATAATAGACAATTCAAAGTATTCATGGAGAACAATCTTTCAAAGCTAGAATAATAAAGATAATATATCCTTATGCCTATTTTTGCTTATCCAATAAATTGACTACAATGTAGCTTCTTCAAACAACAACTAGCTTGATTGAAACTTCCCAAGAGACGTGACAATAGTCCTCTATTACTCAAGTTGGTTGAATACTTCTCTCAAATACTGCCCTCTCTCAAATATAACATAAATATCTCTCTCAATAAAATTGAATAAAGCTGATAATAATGTAGAGCAGCAATGAGACCTCACATACTACACATTAGGCATGGATATTGGAAACAATTACCATGCACAACCTACTCACTTGACTTAGTAAAAAGGCGGCACAAATATAAGAACTTACTCAGCTAATCACAGCTACAAATCACCCCCAATGATTAACAACAATAAGAGACTTATTCAAATCAACACATGATTGATATGGTGTAATTCAAATTGTTCATATAATGAACATCTCCAGCAAATAGGATTCATAAGGTGGCACCAAGGTAATTTAATCTCTTTCCAACAGTTGGCGGTTTGCATTGTATTTGAATTAGTCAATATCAAATATGTAACACATAGAATGCATCTACTTAGTCTTGGCATGAGTCAACTAATCACATTTATCATTTTGACCACTTCAATGACATGTTGTTCACAACTTAATACGCCTTTTACAGCGGTTGATATTAGCACATAGACATAGCAATAATAAGTTTACTAAGTCAAAGATGATTCCACTAAAGGCATCAACCAAGCCTCTACCTTATATTGACTTAATGCCGTGAATTAATTTGCAGAATACTCGCTTCTAAACGCGTGGACAGCAAGAGTAATAATCAGCTCCTGAAATGTAGTCACAAGTAATATATTTTTTGCCTTCATATGTTTAGCATATCTCATACATATATTGATCTATGCTCAAGGTATGGGTCGGCTTATACTCATGCATAAATCAGCCTTTAACATTGAAACTATGTGTTTTCTGTATCTTCATAAAGCGTTCTACATACGCAGCAAGACTTTTTCCAACAAATGATAATCAGTATTTCATATACCTTATGCTACGTGTGGCTTAGGCACTACTTATAAAATTCTATAAAGTTTTACTTTCAAACTCACATATGGTGCGGCCTCTAAATATGGGCATTCTATGTTATATAAGCGCGCGCGCACACACACACACACACACATATATATATATGTGTGTGTGTGCTTCATTTTGATATACATATGCATGTTAACAATGCTTTACAAAGTGTGCCATGCATTTTCAAATATAAAACAATCATTTAGAAATATATATATATATATATATATATATGTACACACCTCTTTTTAAGCATTAACGCTTACGTGTATATATATATATATGTATGTATTCCTATATATATACATAAAATAACTTCAATAATATCAACCTATATATCTTTACTTTCACATATATATACATATACGTACATCTACATATTTAATATGTTCACATATATCAGGTTACCATTTCTTATCATCATATGGTTATAAACATATACATTCATATATATATATATATATATGTATATGTATATGTATATGTATTTATACTAATATATATATTTATATCCCAAGTCAACCAAGTATGTAAATATTCGATATACAAATGAATACAAGTGAGTAAACATTCACACACACACCTCTATTAAGCTTTGCGCTTATGTGTGTATTTGTACATATATACAAACATATATATTATATAACATGTTAGTCAAATGATCCATTCAATATCAGAATAATTAATGACCCCATGATTATATTCACACTAGCATCATACTAAACATTTATATACATATGTGGATACCTGTACATATGTCATCATACTCGTATGGGCATCCCATTATATCCATCGTATGCATATGCCGACATATACATATATATGCATATATCTCAAATACTCATTCAACCATACAATCAAACACAATAACATAAGGAAGGACTCACAAGTTCCAAATAGATAAACATCACCCAAGCATGCATTCAACAATAATCAAGACCCTTACTAATGCAGTTACATCAAACTAAGGATGACTTACCAATTCCCAACACTATGACTAGACTCAACCATTCTATTGTGAGTGTGTGTGTGTGTGAGTAAGCTCAGATAGGTTACGTTACTGGTTACTTGACCAAGATATTCTCCTGAGTGATACTTCCCCTCTGCCTGGAGGAATGAACATTTACCTGCAACCACTAACACATGATCATGACAGTTAGCTATTGAAAAAATATGCAGTATACATAATACATCTCCAAAGTTAGAATATCTATTCAATAACCATCTAGTTCACATATATGCATTTCTTCATATAACATTCATTCATAATGCATCAATAACAAAGTGCAAGCACATTTTATTCACCATAAGAATACGAATTACATTCACATTTACCCTACATAGTAATAGTAAATAGTAATTACATAATTGGGGTGTAACATACTTTCCCCCTTGTGAATCATTGTCCCCAATGATCTATAGCATTTTAACACAGATAAAGTTTAGTAAGGGTTTATACTTACTCTTTTCAATTCATTTAAGAATCATTAAACATCCTTCCTATGTAACACCCCACCTTGCAACCTTACCCTTCCCGGACCTTTCATCAAGTGCCCTCACTATCGCATAGGGAAAACTTATATGCCTCACACATAATTACTCTCCCAAAGAGCTTTATTACATTATCATATTACCTCGTATGTACATCCTAGGTACAATAGTAACTATACATGACACCTAAGACATAGCGACTGAAAATCATTGGCCCATGAATTTATCCTTAGTATAATCCAAATAGAAAAGGAATAATGATGCATTGTGCACTACACCATGGGTCCCATCCTTCCCTTTGGTATTTACACTTTTAGATAACTTGAAAACTGAGTCTTTCCATCACTTACACATCCATTTTCCTTAACCATAAAGTATTTTTCTTGACTACTTGTCCATCTTGAGCATAGCATTGCTCTTGGACACCTATCAAATTCTGATACTGGTTCATACTTAAGCTTTGTATTGACAAAGTTTCACCAATCTCTTCAATCTATTACTCCTTTTGACAATCTATCAAGTCAATGGTTAACCCTATTTCTAAGCCTATTTCAGCCTAATAGAGTTTCCAACCTTCCTTTCCATATAATGGTCCAAACATCAATGTTAGAAGTTTATAAATCATTCAAGATTTGGTTTACCACTTTTTCCTATTTGGTTATAATAATATATTGCACATTCGTTCAATTGAATGTCTCATAGTATGATCATGGTTCACACAACCCTATCATTATTTTCTTGTTCAAAACTGAGACAACCTTCTCAAGAATACTAAGCAACTACTTCTCATAATATATTATTTAGGACCAAAATTCTATAAATCAAGTTTCCAACTAGAGTTCGTTACTTTGGTGAGTCTTTCCACTAGAACATTATGTTAATTTCACCGACATAATCAAATTGATTTGTCTTGTGTTCTACTATTGTCCCTCTAGAATCTCAAGAGAGTACACATGTCCTATCGATGATGAAACATGGTCTTCATTTCTTGACATACTAGACATTATCTTGCCACATTTCGTGCAACCTCTTACTTTATCTTTTCCCAGGTTATAGTGGTTCCTCATTCGACAAATAATTTTGTTGTTCCAATGTCCTAACTTTGACATCAATTTCCTTGCTTCATTCTTGAATCTTCCAAAATTTTGGGTACATAGGTTTTTTTATATCCAATAATAGTCTATTATTTGACTAAGTGAAAACCTATTTTATGATCTCATGCCACCTTTAATTCCCAAGTAATAATGGTTAGGAGTTTTGCGGGGATAAATCTCCTTTATCTTAGGACATCCACAACTTGGATTTCTTCTGTCCTTGGATTTTTTCCAAAGATGCAGTTCATCTTTTAACTCAATCTAATTTTATCTATAAGAATTCGTACTAATTTTGAGTATTAATCCTCATTCAATCATGTTGGTCCCTAGAAGATATAAAATTTAATTGCATACCTAATTACCAAGCACAAGTGTTTCTTGTTAGCTCCATTGATTCACTTAATAATCAGATAGGTGATTCCTTACCTCAGTATGCCCTAATTCTAGGATAGAGTCATCATTCAATGACTAGTCCATTGTTATAGGTTACTCTAACCCTATATGTTCCAATCAAGACCAAATGTACAACCCAACCAAGTAAGTTATTTCCAACCTATAGGTGTCAATGAGTAGTCCAATACATATCCCAACCCAATAGGTAAAACTTAACCTAAGGTTTCTCTCTTTAATCAAATGAACTTCTCATCCCAAATAGGTTATTCTAATCCTATGGTTTCATTCAAGAGTAAGGTATGATCAAGTGATCAATTAAGTAAAGATAATTGTTGTGGTTGCATAGCGTCACATATTGCCTTATCCTTCATACCATCTCTATGGATTTATAGCTAAACCTTATCATCCCCAGGTTTCTTAGCACAGTAAGCTATAGTGTCAAGTCGCTTCACAACATGGATATATTTCATAATATGTAGTATAAATACCTATGTATAGAAATAACATTGTTATCTAAATCCCCATATAAGGTATATAGGAGTGTAGAGACACTTTCTTCCAATCACAAGTAATATAGATCTCTCCTTACCTATTCTTGGCAATGGTCTTCCCTTTCATGATCAAGTAATCTACCTATCCTTTCCTAAGTCATCGATAATAATATTATTTGATCTTACCAATCAAATATATATAAGGTATGGTGTAATTATAGGTTACAATCCTTAACCTCTCCACTATTTTTCTCCAAAAATTCCAATAACTTTTTCCTTGTGGTCATTAAATGTATGACTTAATTGACATCATGACTTGTGAAGAAGTCATTAGTTCTTCCAAATTTAAAATATATTCATGATTTTTGTTGGTTGAGGTACTTAATCCAAGTCAATCCACTCTCTTCCTTCCCCCTTTAGAGTTTCCACAACATTCGATCTACTCAAAATTGAACTCCTACCAAACACTTGCTTCTTTGAAATGATTTGTCATTCCTTGTTGTTGGCTTTCCATTTCTTTTTTCTTACCTCAATGGCATACTTTGAATATAATTTTTCCCAAAGTTAGATTCATCATTGATTTCTAATCTCGTAGATTCATCATTTTGGATCGTCCAATAGGATATAATCAACAACTTAGAAGTTAAGAGGCACACTAATATTCCCATTCTCTTTCCAATAACCTTTTTGTGGAGGAATATCCATACCCACAAAACCTTGTTGGTCAATGCACCTTTCAACTTAGAGCATTGTTTTCCTTACAACTTCTATTGATTTGACACATAGTGCCATGTTGTATTCCATTTTCTTTTGGAACCTCTAAACATATGTTGATTTTCACAAACATGTTGGTAAGTTCATATTATACTCCAACCAATCTATGTACTATCCAAACCTTTGGTTAGGCCAACTTGATTTATCTTTATAGGTTTCTTTCCTACAATCACCTTTTCAAATGACTTTATCCCAATGTTTGGAATCTTATTCTCTCATAACCTTTAGAGATACCAAAGGTGTTTGGTCTCTTTTTCTAATCTTAATCAAAACTCCAAATTGATCTCATAGATTTTTGGTTGGTGGAACCATGTCCATGTCGTTGATTACTTCATTTTGACCATTCTGGTATTTTCCCTTTTTACTAGGTACTAACTAATTTCTTGAAAAATCATATCCTTATACAAGAATTAGATTTATGTCAAGAGTTCTCCAACCTTGTGGATACCTCCTTTGTTGACCCTCTACTTTGATCTAATTTATGCCAACATTGCATACACACATATTCACAACATTTTTACTAAATCCAAGAATTCTTGTCTCGTTGAAGCTTATAGGTTGCTATCAATAAGGAAGATTCTCTCAATCCTCTCTATCCCTCATAGTTTTATATCTATTTCGTAGGATGAAGGTATATTTTGGTTATTCTTCCTAACCTTCCTACATAACTTGATTGCATAATCTTCCACAATCTAAGGGGATATAAATATAAGTTGTTATTTTTTAGGAGTTTCCACTTCAAGGATGACTCTTCTCTAGTCCCAACTTAAATAAGTTCCTAGGAATCTCATCTTCTTTTCTCTTTTCCCTCAGTTATTTTCTTTTGTTGTTGTGGCACAAGAACTTTTCAACCATTATCTTCCAATCAAGTTTATGTGTTGTTTGTGTAATGAGCTCATAGGTTCCAAAGCTTAACCTAGTAGCTCTAATACCACATGTAACATGCCAACCCTTTACTGAAGTAAAAATTTCCTAAGTTTTTATCATACGAGTAAATAAACTATGTAACAAGCCATTGCAATAAAATTTGTCTTTTCTTTATTGAGAATATACAAACACAAATGCCATAACAAATTATAATTAAGATTCCATTTCATTACAATAACTTCACAAGTTACAACATTATAATAATGCATACATTTACATACATAGCTCAAATGAGCTTTAGAACAAATAGCTTATAGATGGTCCAAGATCCTTTGTTTCAAATCTTGGTTCTTTTGTCACCTGTTGTGGAGGAGAAGCATCACTCAAGCGCTTTTCTGCCAACCACAAAATCATATGCGGTCCTTGCACATCTCTCATTTGATAGATGACCCTTCCCTTTGACCAAGAGATTGGCAGAGTAACCAAATAACAACAAACAACTGAGCATGGTGCTATGTCCTACATAACTAGAACTTGTAAACCCACAATCTAGAACTAGCATGTAATACTGGATCACGGTGAACTGATAGTGGAGGCAGAGGTAGTCACACTACTTTGGCCAAAGTGTTCTCATTTAGTACTTCAAATGAAGGTCATCCATCACATACACTACTCAGGGTTGATTTGACTTAAGGCCATCTTAAACTACGCATAGGTATTTCCTTCAATGGATAATCTATCACCCCAGAGATAACCTATCACCATTTCTACATACTTAGAATAAATCTACTTAAACAAGTAAATACACAAGCTCCCTCCCATACTGGATAACAATCCTAGGAGTAAGCACTAGCTATTCTAGTTAAATCAATAACCTAGCTAAGAGTGACACATATGACACTCATGTTCAATCAAATCTAGTAAATAATACTTATGATTTACACAAATCTCCTATTATGGAGTACATACAAGTGCATCATAAAAACAACATGATAGCTTCTATTTCCTTTTCAAATCCATACTAGTTTCCCTAAATGAAAGTACTCATAATATACAATTCAAAGCATTCATGGAGAACAATCTTTCAAAACTAAAATAATAAAGAAGAAATATCCTCATGCCTATTTTCACTTATCCAATCAATTGACTGCAATGTAGCTTCTTCAAGCAACAACTAGTTTGATTGAATTTTCTCAAGAGACATCACAATAGTCCTCTGTTACTCAAGTTGGCCGAATACTTCTCTCAAATATTACCCTCTCTCAAATATAATAGAACTCACTCTCTTAATTAAACTGAGTAAAGTTGATAATAATGTAGAGTAAAATGCTCGCTAAAATGCGTCCTCAACAAATGAGTTTTCCTTACTATTTATACAATAGTAATGAGATCTCACATCCTACAGATTAGGCATGGATATTGATAGCAATTACCATGCACATCCTACTCACTTGACTTAGTAAAAAGGTGGCACAAATATAAGAACTTACACAACTAATCATAGCTACAAATTGCCCCTGATGATTGAAAGCAATAAGAGACTTATTCAAATCAGCACATGATTGATATCGTGTAATTCAAATTGTTCATATAATGAACATCTCCAACAAATAGGATTCACAAGGTGGCGCCAAGGTAATTTAATCTCTTTCCAATAGTTGGCGGTTTGCATTGTATTTGAATTAGTCAATATCAAATATGCAACACATAGAATGCATCGACTTAGTCTTGGCATGAGTTGACTAATTACATTTATCATTTTGACCACTTCAATGACTTGTTGTTCACAACTTAATATGCCTTTTATAGTTGATGATATTAGCACATAGACATAGCAATACAAAGTTTACTAAGTCAAATATGATTCCACTAAAGGCATCGACCAAGCCTTTACCTTATATTGACTTAATGTTGTGAATTAATTTGCAAATTAATCGCTTCTAAATGTGTGGGCAACAAGAGTAATATTCGGCTCCTAAAATGAAATCACAATATATTTTCGGCCTTCATATGTTTAGCATATCTCATACATATATCAAGCTATGCTCAAGGTATAGGTTGGCTTATACTCATGTATAAATTAGCCTTTAGCATTGAGACTATGCGATGCCTTTATCTTCATAAAGTACTCTACATACGCAACAAGACTTTTTCCAACAGATGATAATTTGTATTTCATATACCTTATGTTGTGTGTGGCTTAGGCGCTACTTATAAAATGCTATAAATTTTTACTTTCAAACTCACATATGGTGCAACCTCTAAATATGGGCATTCTATGTTATATAAGCGCGCGCCCACACACACACACACAGATATATATATATATATATATATATATATATGCTTCATTTTGATATACATGTGTGCTAACAATGCTTTACAAGTGCACCATGAATTTTCAAATATAAAACAATCTTTTAGAAATATATATATTTATAATGCATATACACACACACACACACCTCTTTTTAAGCATTAACACTTACATGTATATATATATGTGTATTCCCATATATATACACAAAAGAATAATAATACCGTCCTATATATATCTTTACTTGCACATATATACACATATACATACATATACATATTTAAATATGTTCACACATATCAAGTTACCCTTTCTTATCATCGTATGATTATAAATATATATATTCATATATGTACTTATACATATACATACACACACACACGCATATATTGTAGACATAGAAAATGTACTAATTAATGCTACACATCTAATCCTAACTACTAGCACCGTTTCATCCTAAATCATCCCTTGGTCTAACCATTTAATCAAATTCCCTTGTTTGATTAAATTCATCAATTTTCCTCCCTTAATTAATTAAATCATTTATTTGATTAAGTCAATCTATTCAATTAATTAAATCCATCAACCTGATATAATTATCTCTATTTAATTAAATAATTCATTTTATTTGATTAAATCTCTAAAAGTCATCCTATTGAATTAAATAAATTAACATTTGTTTTATTTAATCTAACTTTCACCTTCTTTAGTTAAATAAATCAAAAATATTTATTTAACTATCTCTAAATCCTATTCTTCTCATCCTTTGATTTAAATCAACCCATAAATCTAAGTCAAATTTGTCACATCATCTAATCCCTCATTAAATTAATTAACCCTTGATTAATTTAATCTTAATCCATGTCCCATCCTCTAACTTTTGCAACTTACACATGAAAATAAATTTAATTCATTTATTAAATCTCTATTTTCTCTCAAAAGGCATAAAAAATGGAATATTCCTCAAATTTGAATTCAAAATCCAAGTGAACTTTGTCCTTCCAACAAGGCATTTACTCCACCTAATAAGTCATTTTTCCTTGAGCCAAGTGGCATTCAATGCATTTTCTTTCCCTCTTGCATGTCCTTTCAACAATTTCAAAATCCACCTAATTGCATTTATTGACACATACTTCAAAACTTGCACATCCTTCATCCATTCACATGTTGACAAGTGGCATCTTGCCATTAGTTGATTCTTAGTCCCACATTGCTCCATTTTGGACATCTCTTCAACTTGATTTTCTATTAATAAGAGGTTTTATTCGTCATTTGATCATCCACAAATTGAGTAAACTTACTATACTCAAATCCATAACAATCTTCATCCAATTTCATCCAATCTTAGCTAGGTTATGCAGATTTTTATCTTGGAGCACATTGGAAGTCTTCATCAAATGGATCACTCTTCATCATCAATCAACATTGCATCATTGGAGTTGGGAAAGGACCAATTTTCACATCAAATTGACACCAATTCCCCCATGGGATCAAGAGTTTGCATTACTTTCAATAGGATTTAATTTATTTTCTTGTTTTTTCATTGTATTCTTCTTTTCATTCCTATTTTGAGTTTTGTTAATGGATTTCATGGGGAATCCTTGTTCTTACTTGCATATGATCTTCTAATGTGTTTGTTTATGGTGTTTTTCAGGTATTGGGATTGGGTTTCTACATATATAAATGCATACCAATAAATAGCATTAACACATTCTCTCATATATATATATATGTGTGTGTGTGTGTGTGTGTGTGTGTGTGTGTGTATGTATATATATACAAATATATATATTTATATCCCAAGTCAACCATGTATACATTCGATATACAAATGAATACAAGCGAGTAACTATTCACGCACAATAATAATACACACACACACACACACACCTCTATTAAGCTTTATGCTTATGTGTGTATTTGTACATATATACAAACATATATATATTATATAACATGTTAGTCAAATGATCCATCCAATATTCGAATGATTGTGACCCCATGATTATATTCATGCTAGCATCATACTAAACATTTATATACATATATTCATACCTATACATATGTCGCCATACTCGTATGGACATCCCATATATCCATCGTACACATATGCCGACATATACATATATATGCATGTATGCATATATCCCAAATACTCATTCAACCATACAATCAAGCACAATAGCATAAGGAAGGACTCACAAGTTCCAAATAGATAAACATCACCCAAGCATGCATTCAATAGTAATCAAGACCTTTACTAATGCAGACACATCAAACTAAGGATGACTTATCAATTCCCAACACTATGACTAGACTCAACCATTCTATTGTGAGTGTGTGTGTGTAAGCTCAAATAGGTTACGTTACTGGTTACCCGACCAATATCTTCTCCTAAGTGATACTTCCCCTCCACCTGGAGGAATGAACATTTACCTACAACCACTAACACATGCTCATAGTAGTCAGTTGTTCACAAAATATGCAATATATGTAATACATCTCCAAAGTTAGAATATCAATTCAATAACCATCAATTTCACATATATGCATTTCTTCATATAACATTTAAATGAAATAACATTCATTCATAATGCATCAATAACAAAGTGCAAGCACATTTTATTCACCATTAGAATACGAATTACATTCACATTTACCCTACATAGTAATAGTAAATAGTAATTACATAATTGGGGTGTAATAGAGATAGAATCTAGTAGTGCTTCCAACTCTTGCAATCAAAAACATAATTCATGGTATAAGAGTGTGGTGTCGGAAATTGTACACCTTTACATTTACACACTATGTTTGGGTCCCTTAATTAATTGGACTTAATTAAGCCTCTAATTGGCCTGATTATGCATTTAAAAGCTTAATTAATCCTATTTTCCGAAAGGGAAACTTGTATTAAACAATTGCAAATATTAATTAAATTGCCTTGAAATTGGTTTGTCCTATGTTTGGGGCCTAGGATCCATTCGCCCAAGGGTGAATGGGTGCCCTTTAAGTTTAGGACCCCAATTTTTAAGATGTTTTTGGCAACATTTTTATGATTCAATTTTCAATTGTCGGCCTTTGATGTTTAATTTTTGAGAAATTAGAAAATAACCTATAAATACAAGGTGTTTTTATCAATTCAAATCCTAAGACTTTTGGAAGAGAAAAATTATAGCAAATATTATTGTCAAAGGTGTTCAAGAGTAGATTTCTCAGTCATTTGTTATAGCATTCAAGATCTCAAGCATCATGTCGAAGTTATCTTCATTCATGCATGTTTTTGGAGCTAACATTGCGATGTAGGTTTCAAGCATTCAAGTCAAGATTCAAGCATCAAGATCAACATCCAATATGCAAGCCATTTCATGCAAGATCAAAACCTTGGAGAGATGTATTAGATTTCAATCCTTCAAGGGTTTCATTCAAGGGTTTCGTGAGTTGTAACAAGCAAGTGTTCATTCATCATTCCTTCCATTCATGTTTCATTTCATTTCAAGGTTTAATTACCAAAACAAGGTTTGACCAAGGAAACCCCCATTCACCAAAAACAAACAATTTTTCCCTCTTGTGTGTGTTGCAAATCTTAGGTTGAAGAAGGATTGAAGATTGATCAAAAGTAAAATTTTGTAAAGTTGTCAAAATTATCATCATTGTCGTCAAGTCATGAAAACTCACTTGCAAAATTTAATTTCAATTTTTTTACTATGAAAGTTGGAGGAATCGAGAGTGTAGATCCAGGTGTAGAGGATTGTGAAAGCAAATTTGAACCCTTGTAGCAAGACCCATTCACCCTAGGGCGATTTTTTCCCAGGAGGACACTCAACAGAGGCTTTTGGTGACAAGTGCATACATTAATAACCTTCTCAAATCTGCTATAACTTTCTAGATTTTATTAAAATTAAGGTTTTAAATTGATGAATTAAATTTTATATTGCACAATTGGGTTTATTTACTATTTTTAGTTTTTCTCCCAAAAGTGCATTTTAGGTTGATTTACCCTGTCCTCAATCATAACAAAAATTGCAAGATCTCCATTAAGATTGACTCACCTAAGGGATATCTTTTTCCAAATGAACTAGGGAAGATAGGTGTATACCCCCTTATGCACACCCCATTTTTAGGGATCCTATTTCCCTATATTTCATTTTGGTGAACCTGACATTGTACATCAAAATTTCAAAAATTGGAGTCCATTCAAACCCTAGATCTAGGATTTACAATAGTTCACATTTCATTTAGGGTTGTTAAAATTGCATTAGTTTGCATCTCACTTAGGGTTTTAGGTTTGCATTTTGCATCCTTTAAAATTTGAAAAATTTGAAAGAATGCATGCATATTACATTAGTTTTGCATAGTACTTGCATATTAGTGTATTTTTAATCATTCACATTCACAAATTGAGTCAAAATTGCATTTCAAAAAGTGTCACATTGTTCATCATTTGTCACTAAATTCACTTGCAGTTAGACATCAAAATATGGAAAATTTTGTCATTGAAACCACAGTTTGCAACCAAAAACAAGAAACCCTAGTAGTGAACCTTAGATAAATTTTATTTTTTGAAACCCCTATGTTGAGACCCATTCACCCTAGGTCGAATATGTCCCTATACAGGTATCCTGCCAGATTTTTGGGTGTATTTTTATGACTATTTTTACATTCTTTTTTTTTTGTTACATCTACAATTTAAAATTCTGAAACAACTTGATTTGAATATTGAAGAAAGTTTTTCTTTTAGTGCAAAATTGAGGAAAATTGAAAAAGTTATTTTTTATTTCAACCTATTAGATTATTTCAGATATGTGTTTTTTCTTTCATCATTGCATTGCATTAGATGGGTTAGTTTTCATTTTGCAAACATTAGAAACCATAAACTATCTGAAAACATTAAACAAGCAACTACACATTAAATAGTCAACCTTGAAGAAAGCATGGTTATTTGACAATGTCAGATATCTTTCTATAAATTAACATATCCCTCAAGCCCTTTAGTAGTGATGAATTTTATGTGTTAGATGAAGCCCTTGAGGATTTCATCTCACAAGGATCATCCACTAAGGCTTGTTATGACACACCAAAACAAAGGGAATTTAATGCAATCACACCTCAACTTACCATTTACCCACCCTCACATCAACAAAACACAAGTTCAAACCAAACCTGTGTTTATCATAGGACCACCTAAAAAATAAACCATTACCTCAAGGAACCATTTTGAATTTTACAAGGCAACTTACTAGTAACAATATTTCACAGTAACCAAGTTATAACACCGTTGCTCATACATATAACACAAGGAGGTACAGGAAACCACAAACAATACCTACTTCATTACCATTGCCTCAACCAATTTTTCCTAGTGCTCCTTGCTTGCCTTTGCATAGTGGAAAGGAGCATGATCTTGTGTAACAACTTAAAAACACTCCTATTTCTTTATGGGATATCATTCAAGCTTCATCTAATTACCATAACATGCTTCAAAATGCTTTGTAACAAGTATTTATCCCTCCTAGTGCACAACCAAATGATGTAGCATCCCTAATTCAAGGTATGAATTTGGTTAACATTGAAATTATCTTTCACCAAGATGAGTTACCTCCAATAAAAATACAAAAATAAAATGAAACCGGTGCAGGAGCACCTAGGAAGCATTAGGTAGCACTAGGCAAAATTTGGAAGCCTAGGAAGAATTTTGTGATTTTGATGTTTCAAGGTCATGTTGACCATTTTGGTTTTGTGTTAGAGGTGTTAGAACAAGTTAGGAGGAAGGTTGATCTGTAGCTCATGGTTGAATGGATGAGTTTCTCAACTTGTTTCACTAGGATTCACTAGGAATTAGAAATAAAGCCCAAAATGTTGCATTTGTGCAATTTTGGCCTTTTGTGGTGGTTAAGTCCGACCAAGGGGAGAGGTAACCACTTTGAGAACCTTTAAAAGGTGGCCCTCGACCTGGAATGGGGGTTGGAAAAGCTTTGTATCTTTTGGAATTTACTGTTCTATGGAAAAGCAATGAATTTCTTGCAATTTTTCTGGTTTTTAGTTCTTATTTGTGTGTTAATGGAGGGTTCCAGGCATTGAGCAGTGTGTGGCACATGTGGTATTTATTTTACAAGCTTTGTGTGATCATTAGTGGTGTTGTTTCATCGTTGCCTAGTTTTGTTCTTAGTAGGTTTTGTTCCTTTTCATTGTTGATCAGTCTAGTAGGCTGTTAACCATGGAGTCTTAGACCTTTGTCTTCCACTATACCTGGTGTATAGTTAGAGGGGAATGAGGCTAAGATCCATGTTTTTATATAGAATAGGTTTAGGAGTTTCTAGGAGGCAAGGTTTCATGGAAAAAGTCTTCTCCTAAGCGAGCTTGACTGTGCCCGGTTAGGAAAGACAGTGAAAAATAAACACTAACGTTGCAGGGGTGTCAATTCCTTGGCAAACCAAGGTGTGTGGTGGATGCAGGAGGCCTTACAAAGGTTTGGCATGAATGAAGTGGTCTCACCAATCCATTTGGTGGTTGGAATAAGCAGACAGTTCACTATGAGGTCAAGAAAAGGCCTAAAAAGCCCTAATTCTTACAAAATGAGGGTTACGCCTGTGTATGGACAGTGGAAGCCTAAAACCTCAAAAATCTTGGAGAGGTAGGAAATTGAACTAGGGTCTCCAAAGGAAGTTTGTGTTGTTCATTAGTTAGATTGGAGATTAAGCCTATTCTCTTGGGTTAGGAGGCCTAATTGGGGCTCAAGGGCTAGTAGCCCTTTTTAACCCTAGAATAGGGTTTGGTGAGAGCGATGGAGAATAGAAGATTGGTGGGTGATCAGGAGCCCTAGGTGGATGGTTTTGAAGCTATGGAAGTCATCACGCACCCCTGCAATGAGTTAGTGAAGTTTGGAGGTTTAGTGGCCTTTAGAGAAGAGTAAGGGTCAAGGGTGAGATAGTGGCAAGGCACCAAGATTGGCTTGGTGGAATGAAAGAATGATGATAGTGGGGTTGGCCAGTAGGACCAGGGGTTCCTATACCAGAAATAGAACCTAAAGGTTAAGGTGGGAAAGTCACCTAGGAGTTCTTGAGAATAAGGACCCAGAGCATGGAATAGTGAGTGTTCCATCCAACCCTACCCTATCAGATTGGTATCAGAGCAAGCAAAAGATTTGGGAAGAATCTTGTATGTCTGAGATTGAGTCTAGTGATTCTTCCATCATGGTGACAAATGCAGAATTGGCCAAGATGGTTGAAGAGCAGGATGAAGACAATAAACTATTGAGGGAAAGAATAGCCCAACTTGAACAAGCAGTGAGGAGTGCGCAATTTTAAGGAAGGATACCAAAGGATGAAGAGGTTGTAGAGGAAGACAAGACCCCTGAACTTGACCCTGTTCTAAAAGAAGAGCCTTTCTTGAAGGCATTGAAGGCTTTGAGTGGGAAGGCACTTGAAGGCATACCACTATTTAGTGGAAAAATGGAAGTTGATTTAGTTGTTGATTAGATAGAGGGAATGGAAAACCATTTTGAATGTGATGGAGTCACTGAAGCACAGAAGGTAAAGGTGGCCAAGTCAATACTAAGAGGTTCTGCCTTGACATGGCGGAAGTTCATTTAGACAGAGAGGGAAAAGGAAGGCAAGCAACCTATTTCAACTTGGAAAGGAATGGTTGCCAAAGTGAGAGAGGCGTACATGCCTGATGATTATGAGATTCAGTTACACAAGAAGAGACAAAGCCTAAGGCAAAGAGACCAAGATGTAAACACTTACACTGAGGAGTTTCAAAAACTTTGCATGAGGTCTAATGTGACAGAGGATGAGAGTCTCAAGGTGGCTAGATACCTTAATGGTTTGAAGTGGAACATTCAAGAGGAGATGACTCTTCTAAGTCCCAAGACAGTGCACCAATGCTATCAATTGGCCATAAAGATTGAGGAAAGAAGCAAGAAGAAGCAAGACCAGGCTTCTAAGGGCAGAGGCAAAGGCAGAGATCAAAGAGATCAAAGAGGACAGCGAGGTGGCTACCAAGGTAGAGGAAGTGAACAAAGAAACCAAGGAGAGTCTAAACTCACAGAGCATGGAGGTGAAACATCTTCTAGAGGAGGATATAACAGAGGTAGAGGACCTCAAGGAGGTTCAAATAGAGGAAGAGGAGCAGGCAGGAGCAATTCATACTTTGCAAACATGAAATGCTACCATTGTGGTCAAGTTGGACATCCAGCTTATAGGTGCCCGGAGAAAGCATCTTCGTCAAGCAATGAGAAGAGAGTGGCCTATGCACAAGAGGACACCATGAGTCCTAAGTCATCTGAGGTCAGTAACATTAAATCTGAGGTAGGAGAGAATCTGATGTTCAGTAGAGTTTTGATCAAACAACTGGTCAACGAAGAACCAAAACAAAGGAGAGCTCTATTTAGAGTAAGGTGCAAGATACTTGGTAAAGTATGCAAGATCATAGTAGATTCAGGTTCAACAGACAATATTATCTCATAAGAGGAAGTAATGAAACTGAAATTGGAGAAGGTACCCCATACTAACCCCTACAAGGTCACATGGCTAAACAAAGGGCAAAGTGTTTTAGTGAATGAGCAAGTAACGGTGGAGTTTTCCATTGGAGGGTACAAGGAAAAGTTAGTTTGTGATGTGTTACCCATGGATGCATGCCATCTATTATTGGGCAGACCATGGCAATATGACAGAGGTGCCATATATGATGGGAAAGAGAACACCATCTCATTCAAGAAGGATGGGAAGACTTTCAAGTTGCAGTCACTGTCAGAAGAAGAAGAGGGATAGTCAAAGACACCAAGTGTCATGTTGAGTAGTGGGAAGGAGTTCCTTAATGACCTACATCAAGGGAGTGAAGGATATGTGGTTATGTTACAACCTAAAGATGAAGACAAGGCTGAAAAGACAGTCATACCCGGAGCAGTCCTAAAGTTGTTGGATCAGTTCAAGGACATTGTAAGTGATGGTGCACCTGAAACTCTACCACCAAAGAGAGCCATAAGTCATCAAATTGACTTCATACCTAGAGCCTCATTGCCTAGCAAAGCAGCTTATAAGCTTACACCAAATCAGAATCTAGAGGTAGCTAGGCAAGTACAAGAGTTGTTGGATCAAGGATTGATTCAAAAGAGCATCAACCCATGTGCAGTACTAGTGGTCTTAGCAACCAAGAAGGGAGGTAAATGGAGGTTATGCACTGATTCTAGAGCAATAAATAGGATCACCATTAGGTATACGTTCCCTATTCCTAGAATTGAAGACTTAATGGATTGTCTTGGAGGAGCTCAATACTACACAAAGTTAGATCTCAAGAGTGGATACCATCAAATCATAATTAAGGATGGTGATGAGTGGAAAACAACATTTAAGACAAATGATGGGTTATATGAATGGAGAGTGATGCCATTTGGTCTCTCTAATGCCCCTAGCACCTTCATGAGACTCATGAATGAAGTGCTTAAAGACTTTACAGGGATATTTGTGGTAGTGTATCTTGATGACATCCTCATATTCAGCAAGACAGCAGAAGAGCATTTAAAACATGTGGAGTTGGTTCTTAGAAGGTTGCAAGAGGAGAAGTTGGCAATCAATCTAGAGAAGTGTGAGTTCTTTAAGCAAGAGCTTGTATATCTGGGTTTTGTAGTGTCCAAAGGATCATTGAAGATGGATCCAAGCAAGGTGGAAGCTATCCTAAACTGGCCTACACCAACCACAGGGACAGAGGTAAGAAGTTTTCATGGATTGGCTCAATTTTATAGGAAATTCATAAGGAACTTTAGTGGTATATGTGCACCAGTCCTAGATACAATCAAAGGAGCCTTAAAAACTAAGTTTAAGTGGACTCAAGAAGCTGAGAAAGGGTTTGAGAAACTGAAACAAGAAGTGGAAACTCAACCTATTCTTTTGTTACCTAGTTTTGACAAGTTTTTCACTGTTGAATGTGATGCAAGTGGAATGGTAGTAGGAGGAGTGTTAAGTCAAGAGGGCAGACCTATAGCCTTCTTTAGTGAGAAGCTCAATGAAGCGAAGAAGAAGTATTCAACCTATGACTTAGAACTTTATGCTTTGGTTCAGTCACTTAGGAAGTGGAGGCATTACCTTCTACCCAAGGAGTTTGTAGTTTTTACTGACAATCAGACACTTAGCTTTATCAACACTCAAGAGAAGTTGAGTAATAGGCATTTGAAATGGATGGAATACATCCAAGCTTTTACCTTCACCATCAAGCACAAGAAGGGATAGCTAAAAAAAGTAGCAGATGCATTGAGCAGGAGGTTGTTGACAGTGCAGGAGATATAAGTGAAGAGCATAGGGATTGATAGTTTCAAAGATATCTATGGGGAAGATGAATACTTTTCAGAGGCCTACAAGGTATGTTTAGATTTTGAGAATCATTTTCATAGCCAATATTCTGAGTATACTTTGCAAAGTGGGTTATTGTTTAAGGGAAATCAGTTATGTGTTCCAAGAGGGTCAATGAGGGAAAATATGATTCAGGAAAAGCATAATGGCAGTCTTAGTGGACATTTTGGCATCAACAAGACTTTAGAACTAGTGCAAAGATTCTATTACTAGCCTAAATTGGCAAGAGATGTTAGAAAGTATGTGGAACAATGTGTTGTGTGTATGAAAGCTAAGGGAGGAGCTATTAATGTTGGTCTATATCAACCCCTACCCATTCCTAACAGACCATGGGAGTGTGTGAGCATGGATTTTTTGGTAGGCCTTCCTAAGACCAAGACTAGTTTTGACAGTGTCTATGTAGTAGTAGACATATTTAGTAAGATGATTCATTTTATTCCCTGCAAAACTACTCATGATGCTAGCTACATAGCTCATCTTTTCTTCAAGGAAGTGGTAAGGATCCATGGACTACCTTTGAGCATTGTTTCAGATAGGGATGTGAAGTTCATGAGTCACTTTTGGAAGACTCTATGGAGTAGATTGGGTACCAATCTGTCATTTGGATCAACTTACCTTCCTCAAACCGACGGTCAAACAGAGGTGGTTAATAGGGTGCTAGGTAATCTTCTAAGGTGCCTAACTAAGGAGTATGGACAGACATGGGATATGGTTATCTCCCAAGCTGAGTATGCTTACAATGATAGTGTGAACCGGACCACAGGGAAGAGTCCTTTTGAGATTGTGTATGGAATGCACCCAAGAGGAATATGTGAGCTTAGAGATCTTGGAGCTATGGAACAAAGAAGTGGACATGAAAAAGACTTCAGTCAGACCATGAAGGAGATTCAGGAGTAGGTAAAGAGGAAAGTCACTGAGGCTACACAAAAGTTGAAGGAGAAGGCAGATTTGTCAAGAAAAGATGTACAATTTGCAGTAGGAGACTATGTCATGGTCCACCTTAACAATTCAAGGTTGTAGAAGGGAATGTCAACCAAGTTGCAGATGAGGAGAGTGGTTCCATGCAAGGTATTGGCCAAGTATGGCAAGAATGCATACAAGGTGGAGTTACCTACCGATCTAGGAATCTCACCAGTTTTCAACATAGCTGACCAAGTATAAGGGGACAGTAAATGATGTGGATCAGAACAGTAAGGAGATCTTCAAGGACATCAGCAATGTAACCTTCCCTAATCAAGACAAGCCTCAGGAAGAGAAGATCTTGGAGTCAAGAGTGAAGAAGGCTACAAGACATCAGGTGTACATGGAGCACCTTATCAAGTGGAAGAACAAGCATGAATTAGAAGCCACATGGGTACAAGAAGATGAGTTCAAGAAGTTTGGTATTGACCTGTCATTGGTCTCTCCTTCCATTCCTTAGTGTTTGGGCTGAGAGGGGGAGAATGGTGCAGGAGCACCTAGGAAGCATTAGGTAGCACTAGGCAAAATTTGGAAGCCTAGGAAGAATTTTGTGATTTTGATGTTTCAAGGTCATGTTGACCATTTTAGTTTTGTGTTAGAGGTGTTAGAACAAGTTAGGAGGAAGGTTGATCTGTAGCTCATGGTTGAATGGATGAGTTTCTCAACTTGTTTCACTAGGATTCACTAGGAGTTAGAAATAAAGCCCAAAATGTTGCATTTGTGCAATTTTGGCCTTTTGTGGTGGTTAAGTCCGACCAAGGGGAGAGGTAACCACTTTGAGAACCTTTAAAAGGTGGCCCTCGACCTGGAATGGGGGTTGGAAAAGCTTTGTATCTTTTGGAATTTACTGTTCTATGGAAAAGCAATGAATTTCTTGCAATTTTCTAGTTTTTAGTTCTTATTTGTGTGTTAATGGAGGGTTCCAGGCACTGAGCAGTGTGTGGCACATGTGGTATTTATTTTACAAGCTTTGTGTGATCATTAGTGGTTTTGTTTCATCGTTGCCTAGTTTTGTTCTTAGTAGGTTTTGTTCCTTTTCATTGCTGATCAGTCTAGTAGGCTATTAACCATGGAGTCTTAGACCTCTATCTTCCACTATACCTGGTGTATAGTTAGAGGGGAATGAGGCTAAGCTCCATGTATGTATATATAATAGGTTTAGGAGTTTGTAGGAGGCAAGGTTTCATGGAAAAAGTCTTCTCCTAGGTGAGCTTGACTATGCCCGATTAGGAAAGACAGTGAAAAATAAACATTAACGTTGCAGGGGTGTCAATTCCCTGAAAAACCAAGGTGTGTGGTGGATGCAGAAGGCCTTACAAAGGTTTGGCATGAAGGAAGTGGTCTCACCAATCCATTTGGTGGTTGGAATAAGCAGACAGTTCACTGTGAGGCCAAGGAAAGGCCTAAAAAGCCCTAATTCTTACAAAATGAGGGTTACGCCTGTGTATGGACAGTGGAAGCCTAAAACCTCAAAAATCTTGGAGAGGTAGGAAATTGAACCAGGGTCTCCAAAGGAAGTTTTTTTCTGTTCATTAGTTAGATTGGAGATTAAGCATATTCTCTCAGGTTAGGAGGCCTAATTGGGGCTCAAGGGCTAGTAGCCCTTTTTAACCCTAGAATAGGGTTTGGTGAGAGCGATGGAGAATAGAAGATTGGTGGGTGATCAGGAGCCCTAGGTGGATGGTTTTGAAGCTATGGAAGTCATCACACACCCCTGCAATGAGTTAGTGAAGTTTGGAGGTTTAGTGGCCTTTAGGGAAGAGTAAGGGTCAAGGGTGAGATAGTGGCAAGGCACCAAGATTGGCTTGGTGGAATGAAAGAATGATGATAGTGGGGTTGGCCAGTAGGACCAGGGGTTCCTATACCGGAAATAGGACCTAAAGGTTAAGGTGGGAAAGTCACCTAGGAGTTCTTGAGAATAAGGACCCAGAGCATGGAACAGTGAGTGTTCCATCCAACCCTACCCTATCAGAAACCTTCATGGTAATGGTTGTAATTAAAAAATATGGAATAAAATGGACTCTCATTGGAAATGCTTCGACTCTTAATGTGTGTAGTGTGAACATCTTAGATAAGATTGGATTAGACAAGGCTATGATTGAACTCAATTCTTTAGTTATTCGTGGATTTGATAATGTGGGAAAAAAACCTCTTGGTGTGATAACATTACCTATTAGAGTTGGAAAGGCCATATTGCAAACTCCTATCCATGTGATGCCTCAATATCTCTCATACAATATTCATTTGGGTAGACCATGGATCCATAAAATGAATGGGGTACCTTCAACTCTTCATTGTTTAATGAAGTATGTCTATAACAACAAGGTCTATAGAATTGAGGCTGACCCTCACACAAAAATTTGTTTACACGTTGAGAAAGACAAGGAAAGTCCTTTGAAAACATTGATACCAAATTCAAAAGTTGAACCTTTGTATGAAGAAGAAAAATAAAATAATATTGAAGAAGTCACAAAGTTATTGGAAGATGATTGGGGTTCATTTGATTTCACACCTACGTTCATGGGAGAATACAAAATCACAATGAAAGAACTTGAAAAGGGAAAAGAAACAATGGTAATGTCAACACAACATTTGGAGGAACCTTCAAAAGCATCTACTTCAACCACTTTAGAAGAGGACACGTTACACAACAAGCTTTGACAAAGTTGATTATGAACAACTACCAAATCCAAAGGAAATGGAAAAGCTTTATGGAAGAGGTTATGAGCTTTTGAAACAACTTAGATATAATGGAAAAAGGATGTAGTGCTAGAGAACAAGGTATATGTGTCCCTGTAAAGCCTTACACACAAGAAACAACTAGTAGTCTTGGTTATTGTCCCTCGAAACAAACAAAAGCATAAAAAATGCCTTCACTTAATATCAACACTCTTACAAAAGATTCTTCCAAGACAAATTTAACCTTGGTGCATCCTGAACTAATAGATACTACATGTGGGAATATTTCATTACATATGCATCAAATTGATACTTTTCCTACTCATTATAATCAATAATATTAGTTGTTGCTCCTTGTCATGTACTATAGTAGTATCATAGCACATTCACTACCATGCATGAGGGTATAAACTTGGCTTTATGCAATCATATTTCCTTTTTGCAAGGAGCAACATATCATCATCCATTTTTGGCTCACTTTTTTCCCTTGGGGGCAAGGGGTTAGATAGCCTTGTACTAGTATGGCACTTGTCATTGTCTCTTTTGGTTGGTTGACCACCTTCCATGTATATATAAGAGAAAGCTTGGGATGTGGATGACATGCCTTAAGTTGTCTCGCATATGACATACTTTTCTTTCTATGTTATCTTTAGCATTGCATTTTGGGTCAACCCCATTTTCATGATGCAAATTTATTTGGAAACATATGTTTGGCATAGGGATTTCTGAATAAAGCTCTCGTGTATTGGCATTTATTATGTTCTACTTTAAATTAACTGCTCATAGCATGGTGTTTAGCAATTTCTTTAAAGTGGGGGCATATGCATCCTTGCTCATTGTTTGATTCAAGGTGTGGTCTTCTTACTTCACATGTTGTGTCTTCTTGGTGATTACATTGGGTTTGATGTTCCTCAAGAGCATGACACTTCTTGGCATGACATTCCTCTTAGTGGTGATGCTACGGCTTGCATTCCCTAAGTTGTGAATCTTTTATCCGCGACTAGTTGTCTCTTGGAGACATTAAGCACGATGTTCCCTAAGGTGAGACCTTTCATGAACTAAGAAAAACCCCTTTGAATATCTTATTGTATGTATCAAGGCCACCAAGCACAACACAACTTGCTTGCCAGTGGAGCCTTTCTCATGAATGCCTAGCATAACACATCTTGCTAGCCTTGTGACCATTTTTGTGATGCCTTATCAAAGTTATCAGGAGGTATAACTTTGGTATAGTTAGTACAATGGGAGCCTATAGACCCGACATGACTTTCCCATTAGCCACTTTTTGGGGCTTACCTAGTGGAAAATGGATTTCACTAGCCCATGTGAGTACATTTGGTTTGCATAGTGGACAATGAGTTTTCACTTGTAAATGTGTTTTGGACAAATAGCTAAGGCCTGATCCATACTATTTGGACAAATAGTCAAGGCTTGATCCACCCCTTTTCTATTTGCATTAATTTGGGCATTGTATGCTTGGGTATCTTGTCTTTTTGTTGCATATTTAAAATAGGCATGTGTCTCTTTGTGCCTTTGCTAGTTTTCCATGATATCTTAGATCTTGGGGGATTGATCATCCTCCTTGACCTTTGTTGTCTTATCTTTCCAACAATTGTACAATTAGACCTCTCGTGATGCTTGTTTGACTACTTTAGTGTGATTTTGAGCGTAGGGCTCATCCTCTCACTAAAGTGGAGGCTAAATGCAGTGTCAAAAAATGTATACCTTTACATTTTCACACTATGTTTGGGTCCCTTAATTAATTAGACTTAATTAAGCCTCTAATTGGCCCAATTATGCATTTAAAATCCTAGTTAATCCCATTTTCCGAAAGGAAAACTTGTATTAGACAATTGCAAACATTGATTAAATTGCCTTGAAATTGGTGTCTTCTAGGTTTGGGGCCTAGGACCCATTATCCCAAGGGCGAATGGGTCCCCCTTAAGTTCAGGACCCCAATTTTTAATATATTTTTGGTGCAACTTTTATGATTAAAATTCAATTTGCAATTGTCAGCCTTTGATATTTAATTTTCAAAAAATTGTAAAATTACCTATAAATATAAGGTCTTTTTATCAATTTAAATCCTATGACTTTTAGAAGAGAAAAATTATAGCAAATATTATTGGCAAAGGTGTTCAAGAGTATATTTCCCAGTCATTTGTTGCAACATTCAAGATCTCAAGCATCATGTCAAATTTATCTTCATTCATACATGTTTTTGGAGTTAACAATAAACATTGTGATGTAAGTTTCAAGCATTCAAGTCAAGATTCAAGCATCAAGATCATCATCCAATCAAGCCATTTCATGCAAGATCAAGACCTTGGAGAGATGTATTAGATTTCAATCCTTCAAGGGTTTAATTCAAGGGTTTGGTGAGTTGCAACAATCAAGTGTTCATTCATCATTCCTTCCATTAATGTTTCATTTCATTTCAAGCTTTAATTACCAAAATGGGATTTGACCAAGGAAAACCCCATTCACCAAAAACAAACAATTTTTCCCTCTTGTGTGTGTTGCATATCTTAGGTTGAAGAAGGATTGAAGATTGATCAAAAGTGCAATTTTACAAAGTTGTCAAAATTGTCATTATTGTTGTCAAGTCATAGAAACTCACTTGCAAAATTTAATTCCAAATTTTTGATAATGAAACCCGGTGGAATTGGGAGTGCAGATCCAGGAGTACAAGACTTTGAAAGCAGATTTTGAACCCCTGTAGAAAGATCCATTTCCCCTAGGGAAAATCTATCCCAAGAGGACACTCAGCAGAGGCTTTTGGTGATAGGTGCATAAATTCATAACCTTCTCAAATGTGTTGGAGCTTTCTGGATTATGTTAAATTAAGGTTTTAAATTGATGAATTAAGTTTTACATTGACAATTGGGTTTATTTATTGTTTTTAGTTTTTCTCCCAAAAGTGCATTTCAAGTTGATTTACCCCATCCCCAGTCATAAGGAAACCAACAAGATATCCATTAAGATTGACTCACCTAAGGATTGAAAGTCAATCTTTCCCTAGGGGATCTCTTTTTCCTAATGAACTAGAGAAGATAGGTGCATACCCCCCTATCCACACCCCATTTTTAGGGTCACCTATTTTCTTATGTTTCAAAGAGTATATTATTTTATTTGGAAACATGATTTTACCTCCTAAGATGAATAAAGGTATGTACTGATACAAAATTATTCCTATGGAGAGATGATGATGGGTCATCGCTCAAATGATTGGTACAAGAGAAATCAAAGAAAGTAATTATTTTCATTGAGGTGTCTGTGGAGGAATCTTCAAAGTGAAGACCACTACCCATAAGGGTAGGATATTGGTAGTCCACCTTGTTTAAGGAGGTGGCTAAGATAGTAAGAAAATTTGATGTTTTCCAAAGATTTTATAGTAATATTAAGTTTGCAAGTGCTCTCCCCCTCATAAAATTCATAGTTGAAACTAATTTTCAATAATGGGGAGTAGAATTGATTGGGTAAATTTAAGAAAGATCTACCAATATTTACAAGTGGATACTTTTAACAGCTAACTACTCCACCAAGTAGGTTGAGGCAACTTTCCAGCTCACAATGCTACATCTAAGTTGGTAGTAGACTTCTCGATCAATAATATAATAACTAGGATTTGTGTCCCCTCAAGAATTATTGTTGATAATGTCATGTTTTTCAAATATTGCGATACATTGAATATGTTTGGAATCAATTTGATACATTCACCTCCTTATCATCCTCAAAGTAATGGATAGGTTAAAGCTAGTAACAAAATCCTCTTAAATATTATAAGAATAAATTTGGATATGAATAAGAAGAGATGGGATGCTAAGTCAAGGTATGTATTTTGGGTTGATAAAATAATTTCAAGCAAGCTATTGGTGGGAGCCCATTTTAGTTGGTCTATGGACTAGAAAACTTAGAATACCAATCAATCTAGAGTTGCTTGTATACTAGTTGTTACATGATATTGAAGAAGAACAAGATAATATAATTTCTCAAAAAATACTAAAATTGATAGAGGTAGATGAAACAAAGTGAATTGCATGTGAAAATAATTTTTATAGAAATAAACAACAAAACATCTCTTTGGTGACAAGACTCTATTAAAAAAAACTTCCAAATTGGTGATGTGGTTCTCTTATGGAATACTAAATCAAAAGATAAGGGAAAGGATGATACCTTTGATCCTTTATGGCTAGGGTGATATAAGATTACTAAGAGGTATGATTTCAATGTATACCATCTCAAGAACTTAGCTAGAGAATTCATGGAGTTGCCAATGCATGGTTAACACTCAAGCATTACTTTTCATAAGTAATTAAGCTTTTGGTTGGTGAATACATGTTACATATTTTTTATATTTTTCTCTTGTTTTGTCCCCAAGAAATCATGGTACCTATTAGTCATGGTGAGACATTTTCTATGATCCTTTATTACTATGTTGTTCCTTTCTATTGTTTACTCCTAGAAAATTCTTCTATATTTTTAGTGTTCTTGCAAGAGACACATGTCCATAACTAAAGCCATTATTGGAGCTACTGGATCTTTCTAAAACCCTGAACCCTTTGATTTTTGGTCATTTATATATTAATTTTGTAGCTTTCTAATCTCACACTAACTAGTTTATTTAGTGTAATTTCACTTAAGTGTTATAGTTAACTCCATTGATGGTCATGGTTTTACCAGTCCCTTTTCTTATTCACAGTGTGTTCCCATGTTAATTATTTGTTTTCTTGAAGCTTCCTAGTTATGTTAACTTTATTAACTTGTGCATCACTCTTACTAGTAAAATTTGTTATATATCTCCATGGTGACATCCAATGTAAAGGTAGAACTAAGAATTTGATGCCTCATGAGTTTTTTCATGGCTATGACTATGTATGCATCCATTCAACTACTATAGCAAGTGTTAGGTATGTCATTATATGTTTTAAATTGTGTTATTGATTCGTAAAGCGGAAGGGATCTATGACAAACGTTGCTAAGTGATTATGCACTAAGGTGAAAAGACATTAACATTGGAGTAACAAGAACATTAAACAAAGAGAATTCAAAATATAGAACCAAGAGAGAGAAAAGAAGTCACCAATTTGATTACGGAGTTCATCTGAGTGGACTACTCTCTAGGTCTAGCTCAACTGAGTGACCAATCTATAGAAATGTTTTGAAATTGGTAGTGCAATCTCCAACGGAGCCTCTTGCATCACTGCTTTACAATATTTGTAGCCTATCCACAAAGTGCCAAAAAGTCTCTCACTCAAAAACCCCTCTCAAAAGCTCTCCAAGCTAGGGATGATTAATAAAGAGTAAGAAAACTAACTTTGCCTAACAATAGGACCTACTACAAACTCAGAAACATCTTTACATCACAACTCAAATTCTCCTAATTCCCTCTAAAATTCTCTCACAAAAGGCTCTCAAAGACCAAGAGAATGGGATACAATGGAGAATGATCAACTCTGAATGTGAAGATCAACTCAAAAAGTGATGATTGAGTCGAGTTGGTGAGGAAGGCTCTCCTAGTCTCCCTTTTATACTTCAATTTTTCCCATTTGGTCCAAAACCACCAATTTTGAAAATTTTCCCGTTTAAGGGAAAAGAACAAACAATTCCCCCCATTTACAAAAAAATCCAATAATACCCCCTTAATAAAACATTAAATTTTTTTTTGAGCCCTTATATTTTTGGGCTTTTGGGTTTTGGGTGGTTTGTTTTTATTTAATTTGAAAGCCCACCTCAATAACCATTTATAGGTTATTTGTTAATAACTCGGGCTTAATTAGACATCATATACAACCCGTGCCACATCTATATTAGACATTGTTAGCGGTGTGCTGGTTGGTATATGATTTATTACCCTGTTAGTCGGGGGTTCAAATCCTTCAACGAACATTTTCTACAAGCCGTTCAAACCGTTTTTCATAACAAAACAAACCGCCATTCAATTGTGGTTGAGGACGATACCGTCGGTGTAACGGTTGGTGCGCTCACTTGTGAGTTAGGGAGTTTGGGGTTCGACACCCGACCCCATTTGATTTTTATGCCAAAGGTGTCCCATGCTTAGTATTTTCGAGGTCTTTTTAGTCGGATGGTGTAGATTCCTGGACAGGAAATCACCTGTGATCAAATGCATCCGAGCGGCTCAATGAGTTTTCCCCGTGTAGTTATTGCAGAGGATGAAAAAAATATCTGCAAGGAGTTTTCCCCATGTAGTTATTGCAAAGGATGAAAAATGAAAAAATATTTGCAAGCAGTTATTACATAAAATGAAAAATATTGGGAGTCGGCATCCTTGACAGCATGACAAATTGAAGCAAAAAATATCGGCATCATTGATAGCACGACACAATTATATTTAGGATTAAAAACCCTATTGAAATTTTATTTTCAGGCTGCATCTCGCCAAATTGGAGAAGTGAAAGGTCAATACCAGCAACTTCACCTGCAAACTTTGCACATTTTTCTCATTTGCATCATTGAGAGAAAGACATCAATTTGTGTGGAAAGTTGAGGTATGCCACTTGTTGCCCTGATTTTAGCGACATACCCTAGGTTTATATAGTTTTCCAAATACTTTCTTTTTAAATTTGCAACCCTAGATTCATATAGTATTGTGCCCCCAGTGAAACCCCATTTTTGTGCTTCCTGCCTTCTCAGGATTTATCTCATCCATCATCCAAAAGTGGTGTTTCCACTATTTCGTTTTGCCCTGGAGCCCCTGCTTGTAAGTCTGAGGTCTCTACGACTGCCGCTTTAGGGGATGAGGTATCCGTTTAGTTTGGGCATATCTGGAAGCTCATCCACAAACATTTTAAGAGAAGATGCTATTTGATCATGGCACTCTTCCCACACAAAAGCACTTCTGGTTAGAAAGCAGAAGCACAACAGCAACACAAAATGCAACTCTAGCACCATATTTATTCCTGGAAAAATAAAAAATATAGACAACTAGCTTTGTTCCATGGTCAATAACCAGCAGAAAAATCACTAGCCCTTGTAATGAATTAAGGCTTCTCTGATACCAATCAGACACCTTCAAAGTTCGGTTATTTTCATTATTCTTAAGGAATGTCATATCCGCACAAGCCTCAGAGAGAATCGGCAACCTCAAAACCTGCCCAAAATTCACTCAAAATCGATGCCAATAAAAGGGCATAAATTTAATGTTGCATCAACTAAATATCTCTATTGTTAGATATAAATTTTGTAACGGTGAAATCCACATATCCATGACATTTGTTGTCAAGTTCTGTGTCCTTTGTGGTGGGAATGATCCTCCACACTTTTGCCTTTCAAGCTGCTGTCTTTTAGGGATATTATCCACTTTATCTCTACTAATTGCAAACTCTCTTTGGTCTTTTCTCTGCATGGTTTTTTCTACTGTGTAACCTCACCATGACCATAAGTTGCTACTCCTATAACTGTGACTTCTTTCAACTGCTTTTTTCTCATGACTGTCAATACATATCCTACAACTATGTCATACCTCTGATTTCACAATGTTGTCTGCAGTCTGGTATGTAGTTCCAGGATTATTGAGGAAATCTCAGGTGTCATTAGTTCTCCAAAGATGCTCATACCTCATCCCCTACAGCAGAAAATTCTTAAGTATGGAATTAGAATTCAAGTGCATCATTAACTTAGAAGCTTCACTTTAACATCTATAACATCTAACAAAAAGCATATGCATATGTAGTTTTATTAAGACTTAACATGAACTGGAGAGACAAAACATATGCTGTGCAGTTGTAATTTGAAGGAAAAATCCAACCAATTGCTTGTTTATGAAGTTTAAACAACCATGAATGCCAAATGTAAGCAGGGCTGGAATATGGTTATCATGTTACACAACAGCTAGTAATGGCAAAGAAAAATAATCACAAGTGTAAAGTAGTTTGTACAGAAAGTAGAAAATCTTTGCTCCTAAATTATTCAACTTTCTTAAAGCTATAAAATCACTCTAATCCATGTAATGAATGGCAGAGAAATTTCTTCATGACTGCTAAATTTGGAATCCATGTGATTGCTTTTTTGTCCTCAATTTAATAGAAAGCTAATCACAAAAGCATAGAATTCTATGTTTATCAAAGCCAGTCTCAAATTGAAACAAAGACATAATCCAGTTCTAATTATCAGAAATTTGGAATATTACACACACTTTCATGCACCATGTCGAGATCTGTACAGGTGGTTTGGATTAAGGAAACATGGAGAGAGTAATGTCGAAAACAACATAGACAATTGTTGACAATTAAACATTTTAACTTGCTCCTGGTGTATAGTAGAAATTACAATATGAATTTTCAATCCACAATGAAAAAAATATTGTGTAGAAAACAAATGATTAATATCCTTGGATATGTATTTCTCAAGCGTGTTAGATGGGAGAATCTAGTAGATTATAAAGGATATGTTAGGTCAATGGGAATCCATGCGTATCAAGGACCTATCCCCTTGCAACCAAAAATGCATAATATAAAATAGTACCCCAAATTTTGTCTAAAACTCAACCAGTCCTAGGAGAAGGGTTGCAATCAGCATTGAAACTATTTTTAGAAAACATATAAGGGATTTACTTAGATGTTATGATAAGCATATGTAGTTGCCGTTGAAAATAAGGGAACTTTTGTTAAGTAAATCCCTTAGAGTTAGAACACAGTTTTCCCTATTCACTAATCATAGAATTGAATGCTTCCAAGAAGCTATCTACACCTTGCTTAATATCAACTCTGTACTTTAACTTCCCCTATTTTATGTAGCTTATCATCTCCTCTCTGAATTGATCCATGTGATCTAAATGATGTCCAACAAATAATCCTCGCATCTTTGCAAAATGGGCATTTGCAAATCATTATTTATTCCAAAAAAATATGCATCAATGATTATCAAATATAGTGGATGCTTTCTGTTGATCATAATTTTTAATATTCAATTGTTTTTGTTTGGTGGTATTTCACATAAAAAATGAATAGGCTTCATGACTAAATATAATATTTTTCTCTACTAGATGATCTTCAATAGTGTAGCTGGGAATCTACCCCAGCCACACAAGGAAATAACAAAATTTTATAGTTGTTTGCACTCATTGCAGGATGGATACGGCTTTGGTGAAATTACAACATAAAGTTAACTAAGCCATCTGGATTAATAATTCTCTCTTTTTCTGCACAAATTACAGACATTTGATGGCTTGAATCTGATGGACAAGATTTTCTTTTATTAGGTCAATAAAATTGGAATTGCTGTTGTCTAACATCTACTATCATACATCTATTATCATTAATGTAATCATCGGATGACCACAATATTTTGAATGTATTGAAATATAATTTTAAAACTTGTCTGAGTCTAAAGAATATGATACTATGATATTGCACTGCATGGTTGGCATTACAGAGGATCAAGCTTGAGAAGAGATCAAACTAAGCATATGTTGATTGGTCAATGGTTTGTTGATTGAATATCTGGTTTCCGTACACACAAACATATGGAAAAAATGTAGGAAAAAGTTCTTGTACGTCCCATATTTCCTGCCACTGCAAAATCCTTGGCAATTAATATAGCATAGATGTAAGGTTGCTTTTTTTGTTGCAGCTTTTCATTTTAAGCTACTTTGCAATTCATTGTCTCTCTATAATCTATCTATACAAATTAGGCTGTGATTTCTTTGTCAATGCACTGTTGAATTTTTGTTATGGCCTGTAAACAGATCTCTACCTGCATTCTCGAAATAGTGGGTCCCTTCACCATTTCTTAACCTTTATTTTTAAAGTTTACAAAAAAAAAGTTGACAAAACATAAACAAAATTTTACAAGAAGTATAGTAATATTATAAATATAAAAATCAATTTTACTTTTAAAACTCTATTAAAATTTTGTGGAGTAAATAGGAGAAATTGAAATGTGCAATTATGGAAACCATCTAAATCTTATTATACTAGAATTAGTTTAAATTCTAAAATAAAGTTAAAATATTATATTTATACAATAATATATATGCCTAATAAATAGGGTATTAGGTCTGTACTCTTAAATGAGATGCATCGTTTGGTCTCTTCTTCAGCTATCTGTGCAAAATTAAAAAGCTCATATTATTTAGGAGTGTGGGCAAATCAATAATCATACTCTCTATAATAAATATTAATGTGTACTTTTGGTCCTCTATGTAATTTGCATCTACAATATCAATAAGATTTTGATCTTTTAATATTTTACAGATTTAAAATCTTAACTCTGTTTATCAGTACGTTCATCTAAATGTTTAGGGTAAACAAAAAAATTTAATTAAAAGTTAATTTCAATTTTTAAATTGAACGGTAGTTGTCAATGCTCATTTATGTTAAGCTATATCATTATTAATTGCATTTTTCATTTATTTAATTATAACTGTCATTTATCTTCTTATAAAATTGAATAATACTTAATAATAAAATTAATAAAATTACAATTGTTATGTGTAAATTTCTCCGTAGTATGTGCAATGCTAAATTTCAATATTCTTATATCTACATTTTGTTTATAGTGAATAAATTGAAGCAGCGGCTCTAAGGAGATTGGCTCTGGTTTCTCTCACTTTTAAGCGATTTTTGCTTTCAGCATGACATAAATTGTGCAGAATCTTGAGGTAAGTCACTTGTTTTTTGTTTATTGTAGTCTTAGCCCTATTATGTGCAATACTAAACTTCAATATTCTTATATCTACTTTTTGTTTACTGTGAATAGATTGAAGCAACAACTCTACGGAAATTATTTTTACCTCCATTGTACGAAAATTATTTTTATCTCCATTGTAAATATTGTTTTGAACAAGAAACTATTGTAAATTTTCCCTATATTTTTTTTTCCCCAAAAGAACTTCAATATTACAATTATAGCTGTAATTGCTTAAATGCTTGCTTCCATATCAAATTTGTAGGTTTTTGTAAATCTTAAGAACTAAACACAAAATACTTCAATAAATATTTTTTTCAAATATAAAACTCCAAGAAAGTCGTTTACTATATAGTTTGCAATAAAATTAACCCATTCACATACCATTGGTTTTATAAACATGTAGATAATCTATGTGGCTATATATTATCAATTGTGGTTTTCACCATTAACAACAATCATACAATTAAGAAGCACCGTTATTTGACGTGTCATAAAAGACAATTCTAACACTCAACTTCCCCGCAGGCACAAAAGTTCAAGTACCTTTCACCTTCTCAATGGCAACTCTAACTCCAAATGTCATTGAAGAAATTCTTGCAGGCATGTATGAACTTTATGTCTTTTGAGGGACACACTCCTTCCTACAAAATGTGTTGCTCCTCAAGAACTTCTCTCTACATGCATTGTTGTGATTCAACTATAACTCATTGCAGCATAGTTAAATAAATCAATATATTATTGTCTTTCTTGAACCATTGTTTTCTCCATTAACTTCACATTAAAATTGCAAGTTTATTCATAAACAAAAAAATAACCAAATTCAGATTCTTCTTTTCATTTTTCTTATTTTTGCACACGAAATATGTTCAACATAGTCAAATACCAATTCATAGAATGTTATCCTTTTCTCACATGTTATTTTTCTTATTTTTGCTATTTTATGTATAGCAGCTGCAACTGAAGCTGTAAATGCAATGGTTTCCAGAGATATTTTCACAATGAACAATACAAAACATCTTCATATGCTAAACTTATAGCAGCTGCAGCTGAAGCTGTAAATGCAATGGTTGCCAAAGATATTTTCACAGTGAATAGTACAAAACATCTTCATATGCTAAACATAATACTTTCTCAGTTTTTTGCCAATATACTGGTGCTTTTACATTTTAGACCATTTTATATGCTATAGATGGATCCTATTTTCAATGAATAAATATTCTCATTGTTTAGATTCTCAAAGTTTTCCGGATGTGGTGTCAAATCTGGGTATGTCTGTCTGATATTTCATGGTTGTTTTTTGTTGAAAGTCCTTTCTGACTACATAGTACATACCATAAGATTACAGATTTTTGTGCATGAGTATGAGAGGAGCAGCGTTGGAAGCAACGACATTTGTGGTTGTGCTTCTAGGGACATTTGGTGAATGGGAGACAACCGAAGAATGTTATGTTTCTGAAAACTTTCTTGTGCCTCTAAAGGCTTCTTACTGGACAATTTATGCATGGGACACAAAATGAGTGATAAATTGCATAGTTTGTTGGCATGTGTATCATAGCTGAAAGCATATGCTCAACTTCAACAAAGGGATCCTATTTTTTTGTAGACATGAAAAATAAACCACTTGACCTTTTGATTGCTTGTAATATCCTTTGATGAGTGACCATTTACTTCCTTTGTAATATGTGACACTATTTTCTTCAGAAATTTTCAAAATATTTTAATACATTCTCACTTTACTGCCAATATACTGTTTCTTCTACTTTTAAGACCAACTCTCAAAATTCAATGGGTTCATCTTTATATGTTAATACTTTCTACTTTACAAACCATATTAAATTCTACACTAAATATTTCCTCTCAAATTTTTACTTGCAGTTATCATTTATAAATGAGTTTTACAGCTACAAATGAATTTTATCACTTTCTAATTATCATAATTAACACAAAGTTCACTATATTGTCTTCGACGTACCCATTGCACCCCACAGGTGCGATTGCTAGTAGTAAATATAACAATCAAATACCATCCGACGAAAGGAAACGACCGCCACGTGTTGCGCTCAAGGGATGCCACACGTCAGGAAGGGATTCGCCGAAAAATCCCAGTCAGCATTCACGTCATCAGCTACATTATCTGACACATCACCCACCACGTCGGAGTCCAGTCACCGCCCAATCCACGTCAACCTGCCACCTAGATGCCACATCATCTGATGACTCTGTTGCCACCTCATTACGGATGCCACGTGTCAAGAGCTGATTGGTCTGTCATGCTGACGTCATATGCCGAGTCAACCTGCCATGTCATCATCCACATCATGGTATGACCTGTACAGACTGACACGTGTCAAGTTCTAATTGGTCCAGCTCAATATCCGTACAATGACTCATCCACCAAGTCAACACGATGACGTCATTCTAACGTTAGCAACCATACCACATGTTACCCTGGTCAATTGCAAGCTTTGACTGGCTATAACTCTCGCGTACATGCTCTGATTTGCGTGAAACGAACACCGTTGGAATTGTGACAACGAGACCTTCACGATGACATTGACTTAATCAATTTTGATGATGTCAAATTTTGAGCCTTTTTTCCGTCCCTGGCCTTAGCGTTGACCAACCTTTGACCAAACTTTGACCGGTGATATCTCGCACATACTGGCTCGAATTTCGACGAAACGAACATTGTTGGGTTCATGTCGTCAAGCCCTTCGAATTGAAATTGCTTCCAACTAATTTTGAGTCGGTCAACTTTTCACCTTCTAACGGCCTCCTAGTCCAAGTTTGACCAAACTTTGACTGCACGTAACTGGAGCAAACAGACTCCTTTTTCGCCCATTCAAGTTGTGCTGGATTTAGGATTCTAAGCTCTCTGTGATGGCACCGCTTTCAGGAACACTTCAATTTTTAGGTTTTGGAGATCCACCTAGATCAAACCTCCCCACTGAAGAACTTTTGGTCCTCCAAAAGTTTACAGTTCCTTCAAATCATCTCCCACTCTGCATCTTGCTACTCGCCACAGTCTAAATCACTAGAACGTACACACTGCCACATCTACATTCTTCAGGGGTCTTACACTTCGGCGATGTACTATCAACAAGAGCTTACCTATCACCGCATCTACCCTCTTCAGGGGTCTTACATTTCGGCAATGTAGGACTTCATAGCTCATCACGATGCAGTTTAAAATGGAACTTAGCATACCCAAAGCAAGAAGAAAAAATTGAGTATGGTAAACCTGTCTCTTAATGCTTCCCATGGGGTGGTTCACATTCTGCATCTCTCGCTATCTTTTTTGGCACGCTTTTGTTACTCCTCCAACTGCTCAAGCATGGTATCTGCACCTCAGCCTAAAATATTCGTTCACCTTTGTACTTCGGAATAGATGATTCAAGGCTCCACCATATAGCTCGGGTCACGTTCATCTGAAGCAACAAGGTCATCAATAAATCCTTCAAGAAATCCAACTAAGTTCAGATTTATCCTCAAAATGACCATGACTGAGTCTTCAAGCTGAGAACATGCAAGGTCACTGTTGACCATTCTCGACAACTCTTTAACTAAAAAGTGCTCTTCAACCAAAGCTTCGACTTGAAATTTGTAGGTACAAGTCCTTAAAAACCTGCAATAAGAAGTTACAAAGTATTCTCCTTTCTGGATTACAAGAGATGTGGCTTCAAGAGCCTTACAAATTCTCAATCAGAAAGAAATACAACTTCATAAAAAAAAATTGTTACAAACAATTTTATTTAGAGTTTCATACTCCAAATCACACCAGTCTATATCAACATACATATTACCACAGTATAAAGAAAGGTAATAAACACACACAAGTTGATATATTATTTTGATGAGTGATGTTCCCAGCTCCTATGGATTTTTCCAAAGGAAATTTCTTTCACAGGTTGCTCAGGTTGTAGTTGAGTTTCTTCTAAGACTGCCTCAAAAGTGGAAGCAATTTCCAGCTCCGCTTTCATCCCCTCAACTCTCTGGTGGTTGGGTCTCTCAATAGACCTCGATTGATGATCGAGCTCTGGATGCAACTTCCAACACTTTGCCTCCCAGTGTCCACTAATGCCACAATGGTTACAGAAGTTCTTAGCTCTAGAGGATTGTCTAGCTCCTTTGAATCCCAATCCTTGGTACCATGGTCGTTTCTTTGCCTCAATCAGATTGGTGATGCCTTGCTCAAAAATACCAAGGCCCTTTCCTCTGTAACCCATCCTCCCAAGCAACTTCGATCCCATGCCTCTTGTGTGCTTCTCGAAGTGCGCAAAAGAGTCATGCTCATTCTTTGTTGACTTCTTTTGTTCTATGGAAGAAGATGCTTCGAGGTTACTGTCACTATTAGGAACATTAAGAGTTTGAACGTACTCCATCTGCCGACAGTAGGCACACTCTACTGCACCAGGAGAATTCACCCAATCATGGCCGCAAGCAAATATATCCAAGGGCTTCATCACTAAATAAGCTCTCGTACTATCAGACGAGGTAAGTAGGGAGTATGAGGATGATGTATCCTCAAAATGTGGACAAAAGCAACATATGTGCACACTCCCTGATACAGAAGGAATTCTCCTGTTCTGCTCCTCTAAGAATTCCTGCAACAACACTTGCAGTCTTTCCTTCTCCGTGTTGGATTCCTCAAGCAACCGTTGAAGTTCTACATTCTCTGTCTATAGGCGTCGATTGGATTCCTCCAACTCTTGCATCCTATCAGTCTTCTCTCGATGATCTCGATAGAGTTCTTCAACCATGCCTTTCATTGGCATGAAATCATCCACCATGGATGCGGTTAATGTCAGCCTTGAAGATTCACCCTTCTCTAATGCCATCTCTGCTCCAAACTCCAAATGTCCACTTGTAGCAAACTAACTCACAATCAATCTTGCAAAACCAGCCAAATAGGGCTCTGATACCACTTGATCCATAAAGCAGAAGGGATCTATGACAAATGTTGCTAAGTGATTATGCACTAAGGTGAAAAGACATTAACATTGGAGTAACAAGAACATTAAACATAGAGAATTCAAAATATAGAACCAAGAGAGTGAAAAGAAGGCACCAATTTGATTACGGAGTTCTTCTGAGTGGACTACATCTCCGAGTCTAGCTCAACTGAGTGACCAATCTATTGAAATGTTTTGAAATTGGTAGTGCAATCTCCAACAGAACCTCTTGCATCACTGCTTTACAATATATGTAGCCTATCCACAAAGTCCCAAAAAGTCTCACTCAAAAACCCCTCTCAAAAGCTCTCCAAGCTAGGGATGATTAATAAAGAGTAAGAAAATTGACTTTGCCTAACAATAGGACCTACTACAAACTTAGAAACATCTTTACATCACAACTCAAATTCTCCTAATTCTCTCTCAAATTCTCTCACAAAAGGCTCTCAAAGACCAAGAGAATGGGATACAATGGAGAATGATCAACTCTGAATGTGAAGATCAACTCAAAAAGTGATGATTGAGTTGAGTTGGTGAGGAAGGCTCTCCTAGTCTCCCTTTTATACTTCAATTTTTCCCATTTGGGCCAAAACCACCAATTTTGGAATTTCTCCCCTTTAAGGGAAAAGAATAAACGATTACCCCCATTTACAAAAAAATCCAATAATACCCCCTTAATAAAACATTAAATTTGTTTTTGAGCCCTTATATTTTTAGGCTTTTGGGTTTTGGGTGGTTTGTTTTTATTTAATTTGAAATCCCACCTCAATAACCATTTATAGGTTATTTGTTAATAAGTCAGGCTTAATCACACATCATATAGAACCTGTGCCACATATATATTAAACATTGTCGGTGGTGTGTTGGTTGGTATATGTTTTATTACCCTGTCGTTCGGGAGTTCAAATCCTCCAACAACCATTTTTTTAAAAGCCATTCAAACCATTTTTCATAACAAAACAAACCGCCATCCAATTGTGGTTGAGGACGAAACCGTCGACGTAATGGTTGGTGTGCTCACTTGTGAGTTGGGGGGTTCGGGGTTCGACACCCGGCCCCATATATTTTTAGTAAATATAACAATAAAATACCGCTGAATGAAAGGAAGTGACCGCCACATGTCGCACTCGGAGGATGCCACGCGTCAGGAGGGGATTCGTCAAAAAATCCCAGTCAACATTCACATCATCAGCTACATTATCTGACACGTCACCCACCACGTCAGAGTCTAGTCACCGTCCAATCCACGTCAACCTTCCACCTAGATGCCACGTCATCTGATGACTCTATTGCCACCTCATGTATAGATGCCACGTGTCAAGAGCTGATTGTTCTGTTATGCTGACGTCATCTGCCGAGTCAGCCTACCATGTCATCATCCACATCATAGTACGACTTGTACGGACTAACACGTGTTAGCTTCTGATTGGTCCAGCTTGGCATCCGTACAATGACTCATCTACCAAGTCAACACAATGAAATCATGTTGATGTCAGCAACCATACCACATGGTACCTTGGTCAACCGCAAGCTTTGACTAGCTATAACTCTCGCGTACACGTGTGCTGTGATTTACATGAAATGAACGTCGTTGGAATCGTGACGACGAGACCTTCGCAATGACGTTGACTTCAATCAATTTTGATGATGTCAAATTTTGAGCCTTTTTTCCTGTCCCTGGCCTCGGCGTTGACCAACCTTTGACCAAACTTTGACCGGTGATATCTCGCATGTACTGGCTCAAATTTCGACGAAACGAACATCGTTGGGTTCGTGTCATTGAGCCCTTCGAATTGACATCACTTCCAACTGATTTTGAGTCAGTCAACTTTTCACCTTCTAACGACCTCCCGGTCTAGGTTTGACCAGACTTTGACTGCGGTAACTGGAGCAAATAGACTCCTTTTTCACCCGTTCAAGGTGCGTTGGATTCAGGATTTTGAGCTCTCAGTGATGGCACGACTTTCATGAACACTTCATTTTTTAGGTTATGAAGATCCACCTGGATCAGTTATTTCAAAAGTATGTTTTTTGATAGAATTAAGGAGATCTAATGTCATAGAAATTATTGTAAGAACATTTTATTATTTATTAAACTATGACATGGGTTGTCATCAATACAGTTGGTTGATTTGAATTGTAAGATTCAATGCAAATTTCTATGGAATTTCTAAGCGGTCATTTGTCCATTTTATAAATGTAGAAGTTCCTATTTTATTTGTGGGGCTATTCATTACCATTTCCACTAGACTTTTACGAGTGTCAAGCACTTTTATGGTTCTAACTATGGATCAAATTATCCTCAACTATATATTGAATCATCTTAGGTATTACTTCATCATAAACTCTCTAAATTTCAAGAATAATTACAATACTTTCTCATCACCAAAAATACCCTTGGGTACTTTTCCAACTCCAAATGCTTTATTTACAAAGCAGTTAATTAAGAATAAGACTTCTTTCTCACTTCATTATTGTCTATTCAAACTACCATAAGTCCTCATGATCACACTAATGTTTGTATACGGGGCCTAGGTATATTTTTAATATTTCCCCTCATATCAATATTTTTCCTCTTTTCCTATAGATGTAAGTTAACTTCAATTTTTTCCTTCTCAATATTTTTGGCATCGCAATAGGAAGCATAAGTATAATCACCAATGGAAATGGCAAAGTGAACACATATATTGTGCTTTCCTAATAGCAATTTGTGTATGTCACATAATTACTTTCACAACTCCAATATAATTATCATATCCCTGAGATACTTAAACAATTTATATGGGGCTTCAATAAATATTTTACATATGATTTAAGTGAATGTAGAAAATTTGATAAATCAATTACCCCAATTAGCAATTACGATAGTAGGTTCCAATGGAATCTTCCTATTAAAGTCATTTTCCATGTCTAGTCAAATACAAAATCAAATTCATTATTTAACATTTTATAATGCTTCTCACTCTCTCTGAGTTTTAATTGAGGATAATGTTCATATATCTTCTACTCTGTTGAGCCCATAACGCCTATAATGTATAATAATAGGAAGTTTTCCCTTCTTTCTAATAGATATACCAAAAGGATGTCATGAAAAAGCATTTGTTTTCTTGTGCTTAATAGAGTTAATCGAGTAGGTAGTCACTAATTAATATTCCCCAATTAATTTCATTTTTATCTTTTGTGATAGTAATCATGAAGTAGCACATCTATGGATAGATATTCTTAGCCACTGGGTTTCTAACTATCATGTTTGAAAAATGATTCAATCAATTATATCTTTGATAAAGTCACTTTTGTGGATCATCTTGGACATCCTTGTGACTACTACTTATCTCTCGACCAAGCAGCTATTTTTCAAGCACTTGGCACAACTATATGCATGCTTGTCATAGTATTCATTGGCATATTTTATCATAATTGGTGCACACCTGATGTAAGTAGGCAAACTAGAGGTTTCCTCAATTACTTGAAGAGTGGAATTACAATTTTTTTTATTTTATGGTCCATAGATTCTCCTCTTAACATCATCACGGTGTTAATCAAATGCCAACACTAACTTAAGGGATTGTACTAAAACAAGGAATGTTGTTGCTTGTATAATTTCACCATGCACAATGCAAATAAATCACTGTGATTTACTATCTTTTAATAAATTATTTGATGTCAAAATTCCCTAAACAAGTATCACCCATGTTCGAGAGTGTGGAAGTGATATTTGATACAAGTCAATAATCATTGAATTTGTTGGTGATGTAATGCCCCACCACACAACCCTAGGGGAAGTTGCCATTAACAACACAAACGCAATTTTTTTTTTTTAAGTATAAATAACATGCAAGCTCACTACCCATTGCCAACAACCCCTAAGGTTACGAGACTGAGTTTACTTAAACCCAAACAAGAAACATGAATTAAAACATAACATTTATTTGCTTAACAAATTAAATGCACAAACATGCCATACATGATAAAATTACGTCAAGGCATAAGAAATACCACATGTTCCCGATAATATACTTTATAATATGATTACAACACTCATTCCCCAAATGAGGTAATTCCAATATCCAAGGTTACAAATTACATCTTCCACCTCGATACAAATGAGGGGTAATAAAATTACAATAATAATGAAAGAATAAAGCAAGAAAGGACTGGATCCCATGAGCTCTCCAACTGGAAACCTCATCCACACGAACAAGAAGACAACCCAACGGATTAAGGTGCACATTCCACCCAACCATGTGATACCCGAAGGCTCACCCCCCGTGCAAGGAGATAGTAACAAGGATTCCTAGAAAAGACCATCAACCTCTAGGCATAGGCTAAGTCACACCGACACAACCAATCACATGAACCATACAACCATAAAGATAAAACAAGTATAACTCTAACATCACTAACATAAGTCACATTGCTTCCAGAAATAAAACAGGTCGAGTATGATAAGAAGACCAAACACATAAAACCAAATACCAACTGTTGTCGTAGAAAGAGTGTCATCACATAGCTTGACATGGGATATCCTCTTGGAATCTTCATAGGCTCCGGCCCCCACTATGAGTTGTCCTAGTGGCCTCTACGGAATCCCAGCACCCATACTCACTCATGCGGAATCAAATGCCTCTCATAAAGACAAGATAGATGACCTTGCCATTCCAAGTCTTCTCGTCTCATCCCAAGTCTATGCAAGCCCTTGTGTCCACGAGCGAGGAAAAATTAATCTTATTAAGTGTTTGATGCAACCTAAGCCTCTAATAAGTTTATTAAGTTATCACTAAATTAACTAACTTACAACGAGTTTCCCTAACACCACTTTGTGTTTCGTCCCTCATTGCAAGCCACTCTAAGAAAACACGTGGAATAACTCCACACCCAAGGGTACACAAGTGCGACCTAAGGAGAATGACTCCCTATACATGACATAAATCCCACACTTCCCGTTCACGATAACCGGGTTAATAACTGGACCCCACAAGACGCACTACCCAAGGCAAAATGAAGGTTGACTAACACATTACGACAACCCTCAAAATGAAAAGACAACTCAATTTGGAAGACTTCAGAACATTTACTCTATTTGCACATCGACACGAAAGAGGGAGTTTACATAAAGAAAGACAATTTGATGATTAATCACCTACTTTAGGATTTCCTAAATCCAAGCCAAACAAAGAGATAATGTTTATAATCAAGTACAAATAATTAAAATTGATTGCAACTACTCCAAGGTAACTGAAATTATATTTATAATATCGAGGAATTTAGACTAATATTTTATCTCCCTATTTCTCCAATTACACAAAATAATCAAATCAACTTGCTAGTTAGAATCATTTGATTAAAACAAACAATCTTATTTCAACTTCGATAATGCATTGATCACCTTAAAATAAATTGTATTTAATACACACACACACACACACACACACACACACACACACATATATATATAATATATACATTTAGTGTATATATATATATATATATATATAATTATATAACTATTATTTAAATAATCCATTTAAACTCAACTAATTAAATTATTTAAAAATACATGATGCATATATACATTATATATATACGCAATATACGCATACTATATATATACATAATATATATATATATATTATATATAAATAATTATTAAAAAAAATTATTTAAATATTAATAAAATATATATACATATAATATATATATTATATATATATATATATTAATTATTAATAAAAAATTAAAATTTTATAAAAATAAAATTTATAATAAAAAAAAAAGCAAAGGCCCACGCATATGGGGCTGCGGGCCCCTCCCAATGGGAGAGGCCAAGCTGCCCACGCAGCCTCCCCCATATGGGGGTGCGTGTGGGCGGTTCCCCATATGATGGGAGTAGGTCCCCACTCCCCTCCAAACAAAAACTTAAATAATTTTATTTTTTTCCTTTTTATAACTTTTTTTTAAATATACATACCCAGAAAAAAAAAATAGAGCACAAAACTCTATTTTCTGGGTTTTTTCCCAAACAGAAAAGAAAATAACATCTGGGTAAAAAAAAAATTGAAGAAGAAAAAATTCCTAGCAGAAAATTTTATACAATATATATAGAATATATATATGTGTGTGTGTATACAAATTCCATTGTTTTACAGTCAAGTTGTGCAATTTTTTCTCCAAAACAAAATACACAGCAAAATAATTGCAAGCACAAATTCTAAATTTCAAATTTATAACAAAAATTCTTTTGTGCAACTTCTAATTTTCTATGGTTTGAATTCTTTTCTTTGTTTTCTTTCCCATGATTTCAACATAATTTTTTTTGCAAGTTTTGAAACAAGTTTGACATGGGTTTTCCTTGCAATTTAAACAGAATTTAAGATTTTTCCAACAGCATAATAAGATTTGAAAACTCTTTCAAAAAGAAAAACAAAATCAAAGAAAGAACCTGGTTTTTTTCTCCAAAGCTTGAAGGATTCCAATGGTGCTTCCAAATCTTTTTCCAGCCCACCCAAGAAATTCAACCTTCTTCTTCAAATCCAAACAAAGCCACAACAAAACTTTTTTCACCAAATTGAAAATTAAAATGCCAAATGAAATTGCATTTGCTCTCATAGAGTTTTCCCCAAATTTAGTCAAACCCCTAAAATATCCCATCCACCAAATTTATTGCAAATTTGGGGATATTTTCATTTTTTTAAAAATTTAAAACAAAATTACTTTTCAAATGGAATTGCATGCATTTAAAAATTTATTTTTAACAAAAGAATTCAAAATTTTGTAAAGAATTTATTTTATCTATTAATTTTTAAAAGTGCAATTTAAAACATATTTCCTTTTTTTAAATTTAAATCTAAATATCCAAACATGATTTTCATTTTTATTTTAATTTAAATCTTAATATCCAATAATGTCAAAACAACTAACTTAATTTAATTTATCACCATTAACTTAATTAATCAATGAACTAAATCTAATCCAAGATTAGATTATTTTATTAATTAAATTAAATTAATCAATAACATAAATAACATTGCAACATTGCAACTAGATATATTTAATCATCATTTTAACTACACCCGCCATTTAATAACCTTTATAATTTAAAATTAAATAAATAACCAAGGAGAAATGGACCATATTAAAACAACTAAACCCGACGACAACCCAACGACACACTATGACTAGGGTGATGACTTGGCACGGAAAACCTAGCTACTATCTCCCAATCGATTACCGTTGGTCAATGGACACGCTCAAACCTGTGAAATCAGGTGGAGTCAATGTCCTGTACCTGTCAACCTGCAAACAAAGAGTATATTGAACATGCATATATATATGATATAATAAAACACACCGTGAAGAGGAAATCTCGAAATCGTAGGACGCTCACAAGCGAGTGATACAATCTCGTCCCCTTCACCAATACAAACTTTCTAACTGACAAGTCTAACATCAATAATATAATAAAAGCATAAGGCATTTTTAATTAGATATCTGCTATGCTAATTCAAAACATGCCATAATGATAACATCAGAGTAAAATTTCATCACATCAAAATATCACATACGCATCGCTTAACAGTTGCGATCAAATAGAGCCAAGTACCATAGTCAAAATGCTAATAGAAATAAAGCATACATAGAAGAACATTGTTCGATCAAAAGAGCAAAATGGAGGGGTGCTACAGGTGATCTGAGTTATAGGTCCCAAATCTCTAAGGTTAGATAGTCTCCCAAGTACTAGGGGTGTCAAACTAGGAAAGGATACCACAAAAACTATATATAGGTTAGGCAACCAAGGACCAATTATTAAGGTGGGTAAGACCTCCTTCACTTCCAAATTTACTAAACCAAGGGGTTTTCTCCAAGGTGTTATAATTAATATCACCACAAAACTTAAAAACTTACCTTGTAACACAAATAATACCCATTGTAGACACTAAAATATTCTTCTAAGTATCAAATGTTAAATGTCGGTGTACCATTGTCATTGTACCATTCATTTATCATTCATTATACCATTCATTTATCATTCATTAATTAGTCGCTTACCATTTATCATGTCATTACATTTATCCTTAATTTAATCATTTATTAATTATCACATCATTTATCATTTACCATTTATTAATTAATTATTACTATTTTCATTATCTTTTAACTAGACAATATTTAACTCTCTTTTTAATCTGCAAGAATCGATTGGGTAACTGCCCCCCTATAAACTGCAGTGCACCTGGTAAACTTTTTTCACGTGACCGGTGGCGCTGGCACGACATGCCCTCCAGTACCACAGGTTTAGGCGGAGACTAGACCTTGTGACCTCTTGTCTACAACATGATGCTTTAGCCAATCGAGCTAGGCCCCTCGCCCCTTATAAAAATATTAAAGTTTGGGCCTTGGTTGTTAGCACTACAAGCAAGAAGCCCCACCAGTTCACCAAGGAGCCTCCCCTTAATACGAGGGTAAACATCTCCATTGTTGACGCAGTAGAGAGCAACCCTGTGAAGTTTGAACCTTGATTGTTGGCTCTACAAACAAGAAGCCCCACCATTTCACCAAAAGATCACCCCCTAACAATATTTAACTTTTTAATTAAATAAGAGCTATTATCTATTTTTTATAAATATATTTATTTATTTTTTAAAAAAATTCTAGAAGTGAATATAAAAAAGTAAGAAACTAGTGAATGCCCTCCTAGGGAGCAGAATTGGTGAAATACATGGAAAGATCTAGGTGAAGGGATGAGTGTAAATATTGACAACTACACTAGAATGCAAGAAACAAGAGTGAAGGATATCGAAACTGGAATGAATATCTCGATCAAATAATTGGGGATATAACTAGTGAAGAAACCTGAGTCCTTAGAGAAATTAGAAAGGGAAATGTTGGAATTATGGAAGGGAGCGGTGGAGGAAATCATTGCCAAAAGGAGCATGTTAGTGGAAATTGGAGACAAAGACTTGGATCCCAAATGGTTCAATGATTGCAATAAGTGCAATGAAATTCTTTTGAACTGTAGGCTTCCAAATTGATGCATATATTTTTCTTGAAAGCAATGAATTAAATTTTGTAGTAGAAAACTTGAAATAGTAGAATGTTTGAGGGAAAATAAATAACAAAGGAGAGGATGGCATGAAAGGTGGAAGAAACTATCATAGTAGTAAACAATATAACAAAGTTTACATGTCAATCACATTGTGAATTTACATCTTGGGACGATGAGATGAGGAAGAACTGGCCTGTCCATATTGTTCCCCTCGTTCATGGGGTTCCTCAAGTTCAACTGATCCATAATTTGAAAGCAAATACTCAATGGGTACCACCTGATCTTGATTGGACCAAGACCAATTTTGATGGGCCTCTCGAGAAAATCCAGACAAGTTCGAGGAAGGGTGTTTAATTAAAGATCATAAAAGCAACATCACGGTATTTACAACAAATAAACTAGCGGAGGAACCAATAATGAAGCCAAGCTTAAAGTCATAATCTTAGGCCTTCAAACATACAAAGGATAAATAAAGACAATATCCATATCAAAGGTCACTCTCTAATAACCACCAACGTTATTCGCAACATGACGGATCCCAATTGGAAATTAAACAAAATTTTCAAGGAAGCATGGGATATACTATCTCAATTTAAAAAATATATAAAATATCACACGTATATGGAAAGGCCAATGATTTGGCCGATTACATGCCCAACTGGGCCATAGATTCAAATCACCAAGAAATGGTTATGGATCTATCAAACATGGAGGACATTGATCTTATGATGACACAAGTTGGTGATCGCATGGTATCCAAGGACAATAATGAAAGATTACAAACTAATGGGTCATACGTGTGAAATGAATGCTTGAAGTGCTTAAAACTACCAACATGCATTATAATCATTGCAAGCCCCCTACAAAATAGAAGCAAACCCCTTATTCATCTTAGACCTGTGATAATTTCAAAATATGGATACTGTAATTTACCTCATGAGGAAGAAGCGACATATGGCTTTCAAGGGTGTTATCTCCGAAGCCAGAATGAAGCAAATTTTCAAGGTACAGGAAACACTAGTGTTTTATGCCATTGAAATTGTCTTGGATGAGTTATACATACAATTCACCCACTGCTATTGTGCCCATGGCTCTACTAGAGTGTGATGTGGATAAGGAAAACATCAAGAAATTTATGTAGAAGCTGGTAAGGGCCAAATGGCTTCGAGGGCTGAAAAGTACTTGGACCTTATCATTCCTGGCATCGGTCTGCATCTAGATAATGAGACTTGGCCTTGTCTAACACATGCATATATTGAGTTGTGGATACCATTCGCTATCTCAGCCACTAGAGAGAACTTTTCAAGATGGAAGGTGAATGTTAAGTGTGGTATTGGCTTCCTCATGACAATCATGGGCATAGATGGCAAGGCTAAAGTTGATTGGAACTTTTCCCTGGACAATGAATTTGAGGTGGATGGCTTAATGGGTGTCTGTGAATAGATAGGATTCATTATTTTTGAAATAGAAAATATTGGTACATGTCTCCTAGGGCACTTTTCTTACTACCTCCATAGTAGATAAACAATGTTGATGTTTATGACCTACTATGTCATGAGGCTATTTTGAATGAATTTTAAATACTATAACAGGAGAATGGTCAATCAATTTAATGTAGTTATATAGAAATCAGGCTGATGAAATTTCTCATACCTTGCTAAGGGGATATTTATAAAAAAAATTAATCACATTAACAATTTGGGCATGGCTCCACAAATGCCATATTTACTGGTCAAAAGATAAATAACTATAATTTCCATTTATCACCTCACTGGTTAACTCCATCTTTGAATTATAAAATTCTTCTTCTCATTCATCCATTTACAAGGAACTTTGAAACTCTAATGACTGACAAACACTTAGAAGATTGAGCATGATTTCAAACTCAAAGACTTTGGGGACCTTATACAAACATTAATTGAAAGAAGAGGAAGAACACACGCACAAAATGGGACAAAGGGAGATGTGAAAAATAGGAAATGGGCAATCTGGTCCATAATGTTTTTTATTACAAAAAGGGGACATGACAATAACTTAGTTGACATGCATAGCTCACTAGATTTAATTTTTATTTTATCGTTTGATAATGAAAAAACAAGATATTTTAAGGAAGTCCCTTACCACAATGGAGATGAAGAAGAGGATTTAGGTGAGAGTTCTGAGTATTTTAAGAATGCAAAGAAATAAGAGTCTCTTACTGCACCCTTGAGAAGATTCATGAGACAACATAACCTAGTTGACATGTATAGCCCTCTAGATTTTTATTGTGTATTTACTTCATCATTTACTAATGAGAAACCTAGATATTTCCAAGAAGATATTTTTATATGATAACAATCTTTGATTAAGGCCATACAAGAGGAGATAATGGTCTTGGATATAGATAGGTCACTTGAGATCTTTGGGTTTTCTTAAGGGGAGAAAAACTGTTAGTTATAAGTGGGCCTTCAAGAAGAAATTTAGAGCATCTGGTAAGCTAGAGAGATAAATATCTAGACTCATGGCTAAGGTATGCTCCTAAGATAAGGATTTTATTTTGGTTAGATTTTCTTGTCTATTGCTAAATTATCTTTTATTATATTCCTACTTTTTATTGTTGTTACTTGTGATTTTAGAGTAGAATAAATGAATGTAAAAGTTACTTTCTTGTATGGGTATCTTGGAGAGAAAATATACATGTGACAACTAGATGAATTTGAGGTAAAAGGGAAAGAAAATTTGATTTGCAAGTTAAAAAAATCATGTTATGGTTTGAAATAGTCACCTTAAATGTGATATTAAATTTTTTATGCTTTTCCATCAAAGTTTAGCTTTCTTTGATGCTTTGTGTTGATGAATCGTTTTGTATGTTGATGACATGTTGTTTATTAGTAACAATAAGGTGATGATTTAGAAGCTTAAAATTCAAATTCTTGTCGTTTTTTCCATAAAATATTTAGGGGCAACAAGATTTATCTTGGAAATCAACATACACCAAATTCACATAAAGTTTTGGTTCATTCAAAGTAAGTTGACACTATTTTATGGTTCAATTTTCTTTGTATGATTGTAAATGAAGGAGAATTCCTTTACTTGTAGACACTAAAATTTCATTAGATATGTGTCCTAAGTCTAAATATTTTGAGGACATGTATAAGGTGTTTTACGATTATGTTGTCAGTAGCCTAATGTATGCAATGGTTTGTACTAGATAAGATATAGCCCAAGTAGTGAGAGTTCTTAGCAAGTTTATGTCTAATCATGGTAAAAAAAAAGTTAGACTTAAATTAAGAGGGTATTTATATATTTTTGAGGAACTTTTGATTGTTGATTATGTTACCATAATAATATGGGAAAGTTATTGTATGTATAGGGCTTTTTGATGTGGATTGGGTAGGTGAATTATATAGTTGAAGGTTTTTCAATGGCCAAGTGCTTTCTTTATTTGGTAGTTTTGTCAATTAGATGAATAAGAGGTAGCCCATGGATTATTTTTCCACTACCAAACAACATTATATAGTCAAGCTACAAATGCTTATAAATAGATAGTTTGGTTACATAGATTGTGCTTGTGAGCTAGTTTTGATTGTAGGGTGATTTGAATAAGATGTGATAGTTGAAGTGTTATATGTTTAGATAGGAATCCCATGTACCTTTCTCATATGAAGCATATTGATAAGTATAAATTTGCTCATAGTTGAATCATAATTACTTTTTTCACATGATATTGGAGAGTGGTAAGGCCATGATTCATAAAATTAACCTTTGGACAATGTTGCATATTCACAAGTACAAAATTGATGAGTATGGATAATTTCTCTTTGTGTAGGAAAGTCATGGGCATTATATCTCGTACTTTATTCATTTTATGTTTTTTTTTATGATATTATAATGTATACTATCAAGTAGGAGAATGTTCGATTGAAGTTGATATTAACCTTGCAAATTCTATGTACTAATGTTGGATCTTCAAACATATTGGAATAGGTACTTGGATGCCCATGATGGTTGAGAGATATTATTATTTTCATATTATTCTCATTGTAACTTGGAACATTAGTTTTAGTGGTTAGAAGGGGGATATTACTCAAACAATAACTATAGGTGGTTTGATTTTATTTATACCACTTTTTCACTACTAGGTGTTGTAGACACTGAAAAATGGCTTAGGCCTGTGACTACATTTTTTATCATCAATTCAAGATACCCACAAAATGATTAAATGATTTTATCATTTAATTATAACTTAACATCCTAATTCCTCTAATTAATTAAATAGTTTTAACCATTCAATTAATTCATTTCATTATTCTTCTAAAATTGGTTAATTAAGTAAATTATACTAATTTACTTTAATTATGTCGCTAATTAATTCTAATCTCTTCTTTTGATTTATTAAATAAGTTTCCTAAGTTTATTTAATTATGTCATTTAAATTAAATCCCTTCTTCTTACTAATTAAATAAGTTTCCTAAATTTATTTAATTTCCCACATTTAATTAAATAAATGATTATTCATTTAATTAATTAATTTTATCTTCTCATTTAAAGTGCTTCCTTAAATTGAATATCATTTTGATTATGGAATCATGTACACACAACTTCTTCCACAAAGAAAGGAATTAATTTTATAATTAATTCTTCTATTTGAGCACATGTCTCCTACATTTTCAATCTAATATCTCATGCATAATTCTCTCCATTCTTGACTAATATTTTCTCTCAGTTCACTCACCTAACTAATCTATTATCTCCTTTTTGACTCTCACACTCTTTTAGTTACACCTCTTAACTAATCAATCAAATTAGTTAATTATTCAATCAATCTCTTAATCAAATCACTTAACTATCCAATCAATCTAATCAATCAAGTCACTTAACTGTTCAATCAAATCCTCATACTCGATCTGGACCATTCAAACGCAAATCAATCTCTACCGTCGAATCTGTGAAGTTTCTATAAAAGAAGCTTTTTAACTCTATTTTTGAGAAATCACAATCTTCAAAGTTTTATTGTCAAAATACTTACAGGCTAATATTGCACACTCACGATTTGAGGGCATTTGAGCATTTCAAAGAAAAGTTGAGGAGAATAATGGAGATGAGTCAAGCAAGAATAGGAATTAGGTGATATTGTTCTTGTTTATTCTCTTGTTGCATTGCACTTCATTATCGATTTGGGGATCTTAGCATGATCTAGGAAATTTGTGATTGTTGTCATTATTATGCTTTTTTTTTTCTTGGTTATTTTCCCTTATCACATTTTGGTGAACCCGATGTGAAGTCACAGACTTCGAGAAAATTCGTAGAAAATTTCATTTTTTGCAAGAATAGGTACAGATCGATGCATTTGTGGCATGAAACAATGCATCTGACATAATGAACCACATTTGAAGAGGGAAACACCACATCTAATTGAAAATGATGCATCTGTGGCTTCCTGTGACACATCTAAATGGTGAAAATAATTTTTTGAATTCTGAAATTTTGAGTTTTGATTTTAATAGTTAAAGTTTTGTTATTACTAATTTGGAGTTTACAGCATGTGATCTGCTAGAGTTAACCTAGTTTTTGTGAGACGATTGACAGAAGACAAAATACAAACTTTCAAACTTCTAACATGTGGTTTTGTAGGACGTTTGTCGAAGAATGGATTTTGAAACTGATTGTCTATATAGCTTAGATAATATTTTGTTTGGTGCCTAAAATAAACAATTGCTTACTATGCTTGGTGCTTTTGCACATTTATGTTTAGATTAGATCCTGATTTAATAACAAGAGTATCCTCTCCCCTTGCGCACCTATGTGATATTGGGTGTAAGAGAAATTGTTATTAACCCTATAGGGTTTTCCTTGGTGGGAAAAAGTGTTGAAAAATGAGGTGTTTTCTTAGCTTAATACTCTTTAAAACTTTAATATTGCTGTTCTAAGTAAGTCTTTTCTTTGTTACATATATTCTTTGTGGATGATTATCTTGATTAATCCATTTTACTGTTGTAGAATGTAGAGAGAATTATTAAGAAGAACTAGACAGGATAATAGAAGGATCACACAAGATATACCGTGGAGAAACCCTTTCGGGAAAAAACTCCACCAAGAATTATTCTATTATTCAAACTCTGAATTACAATAGCTCCAATTCTTGCTTGAGAATGCTTCTTCTATCTTTACCAATCTTCTTCACACCTGCAATAACCAATCTCCAAACTCTATTCAACTTGAATGAGATATATAGACAATATGCAACCTTGTAATCTCCAAATGGTGATAATTACAATGCATAATCTCAAGCCCTTGAAAAGGTACGCCATATTCCTTCAAGTAGAGTTATTTAGTGAAGACTAAAGCTTACAACATGTGCATCATGCATTTGGGTGTCCCAAACTGAAGCTACAACTTCTCCTTCACTTCGGTGATAATTCCAAAGCTATTCCTCAAAGATGGCGCCCACAATTAAAGCTACTTAACTGAGCCATCAAAAATATCTTATCATGCATTGGAGTTAATTCCAATAAAGCATCTTGGGCGCCCAAGTTGTCTTCAAGTGCTTTATTGTTAACTGAAACATTTACTCAACACCATTCCCAAAGAATGGTCATCCCTTGTTAACTGGAGGTAGTCCCTGTTATCTGTCATACAACTCAATGTTATTTAGCCATGCATTACAAGTTAACTGAAGCTAACTACATGCAACTCAAAATCAATGCATGCATGCATGCAACTGAAGATAACTGAATCAACAAGGGAATCGAATCAATGAATCGAATCGAATCAACTAAATGATCGAATCGAATCGAATCAACTGAACTGAATCTGATTTGAACGAACTTAACTAAACTTAACTGAACTTCAAGCATGCAAACATCAAATCCTAACTCCTAGGATCTTTACATGCATTCAGGTGTTAACTGTTACTCCGTATAGTTAACTGAACACAAGGTGAGTTTCACCTTACCATGTGTGCACCCACATGCTCCTATTATTTAGGAATAAATACAAATGTCAATTTCATGGTTTATTTCATCCAAATATTAATCTCATCCTAATCTTAGTGTTGTTGAACACATTCCAAGAATCAAGGAGATACATGAAATAATTAATGTTTAGGATTTGCAATTAAATGGCATCCTATTTCCAACATTCTCCCACTTGACATTATACATTGCAATTATTCTAAACAAGAAATAATAAAACAAGTACAAGTCTCAAAGCCAATGGCCTTCTTGCACCAACTAATCAATCCATGCTAACTTCAAATGCAACCTGCATAATCATGAAGCTTCCAAGCAAATGATTAAAACCAAGAGAACTTATATGTATGGTTTCATAAGATAATCTAGAACATTAATTAAAGTGTTAACTTTTCTCAATTAATACCTTCCCATTATCAACCAAACCATTACCTTTCCCAAGCCTCTGTAACCAAACCACCTCTTTAGAGGCATGCTAAACCACCGAGTGTGTTGAATTCACATTCAACCAAGGTGTAGACTCCTCGGTCTTTTCTGTTGAAAAACTTTTCTTACAAGTAACCATTCCAACAAATGTCTCTTACCACAAGAGAATTCCAGCCTCACCTATTTCTCCAAGTATCCATGAGGACCTGTAACCAACCAATCCATGCCAAACTCCAAATGCAGAACAACACTTTCATGAAGTAATCAAGCAAATGATTAATTTACCCAAAACTTTAAGAGAACTACACAAGATCATTGTCAAAGCTCCAATCATGAATCAAGAACATAAACATGACATCCATGATCTAACCATCTCCTCTTAGGAGATCACATGCATCATAACATACTTTTACATCTTAGTCTCAAGAGAACCATGTAAATATGCCAAACTCTAAACTAGTATCAAGAGTAAACCATGACATCCATAACAAATATACTCTAAACCAAGAAACCATATCTCCAACCACATGGAGATAACCTTACCAATGATGCATCCAAGTCACTGCCAATAACTCCCACTGAACCGTGATACCGAGTCACACATGGCATCGTGACTACCATCCTCTCTTCGAAGATTACTCTGAAACATGAAGCAAAGAGTTATCACAAACAATATTAGCTGAAATAACCAATGCATCATTACTATTATCTGAGGACTCCTCTGTAGAAGAATCAGAACTCTCTTTCTTGTTCTTACAATCCTTCTTCACATGTCCTGGTTTCCCACAGTTCCAACACTTTACCTTACTTCGTCCTTCTGACTTACCCTTCCCTTCCTTGTTTCCCTTAGGCTCCTTTTTCTTAGGCCTACCTTTTACAAACAAGGCATCTTGGATTTCCTCCTTAGACTTCCTCCTCATCTCCTCTGATAGGAGAGTAGGAATAATGTTTTCCATCTTTGGATCTGCACCATTTCCACTAATTGCAACAATTAGATTTTCCCAAGAATTTGGTAAGAACAAAGTAATAAAATGCACTTATCCTCATCCTCTAGCTTTACATCTACAGATGCTAACTGACTGAGAATTAAATTGAAAGCATTCAAATGTTGTGCAACTGAATCACCATCTTTCATTTTCAATGAATATAATTGCCTTTTCAGATACAACTTATTGGTGAGACTCTTAGTTTGATAAATATCCCCTATTCTTTTCCATAATTTATATGCACTAGTTTCCATTGAAACATTCAAAAGAACAGCATCAGCAAGACATAACCTTATTGTTCCTCTTGCCTTTTTATCTAACTTAGCCCAATCTTCATCTGAAATAGTTGTAGGTGTCTTTGTCTCATTATTAACCGCTAACCACTGATCTCTTTCTTCAAGAAGATCTTCCATTTTTAATTTCCACATTTCATAGTTAGAACCATTGAACCTTTCAATCTCTAACCTTGAATTCATTGTAACAAAACTTAATTCCAAAATCAGCAAATAACAAAAAATAATAAGAGCTCCCACTAAGCTAAAAAACCTCCAATCTTTTAAGAGAAAGGCATCCCAATACTCTACCCAACCTCAGCTCTGATACCAAATGTTGAAAAATGAGGTGTTTTCTTAGCTTAATACTCTGTAAAACTTTAATATTGTTGTTCTAAGTAAGTCTTTTCTTTGTTACATATATTCTTTGTGGATGATTATCTTGATTAATCCATTTTACTGTTGTAGAATGTAGAGAGAATTATTAAGAAGAACTAGTTTGAATAATAGAATAATTCTTGGTGGAGTTTTTTCCCGAAAGGGTTTCTCCACGGTATATCTTGTGTGATCCTTCTACAACTGAAGATAACTGAACTGAACTGAACCGAACTGAACTGAACTGAACTGAACTAAACTGATTCTGAACTGAACTGAACTGAACTGAACTGATTTGAACTGAACTTAACTGAACTTAACTGAACTTCAAGCATGCAAACATCAAATCCTAACTCCTAGGATCTTTACATGCATTCAGAAGTGTTAACTGTTACTCTGTATAGTTAACTGAACACAAGGTGAGTTTCACCTTACCATGTGTGCACCCACATGCTCCTATTATTTAGGAATAAATACAATTGTCAATTTCATGGTTTATTTCATCCAAATATTAATCTCATCCTAATCTTAGTGTTGTTGAACACATTCCAAGAATCAAGGAGATACATGAAATAATTAATGTTTAGGATTTGCAATTAAATGGCATCCTATTTCCAACAAAAAGTACTCACCCCAAGGGATGACCCAAACCGGCAATGAGCTAAAGCCAAGCTACTCCTAACTAGTATATAAATGTGAATGCTACTGGAAAACTTAGCATTATAGGTGCGGATATGTTATACAGACAAGTGATTCCCTCAGTACCCACGTGGTACGTTAAAACCTATAGAGTGTAACCTCTATAGGTTGGGAAACCTCCTTATCAGAGCTAATCTTGCCTCATGTATAACCACCTGAATGGGTGTCCTAATTAAAAACTATTTGTTTAGATTGCCAAAAACCTTCTATCTACTGGTGTAGGAATGGTTGTTCCCAAGCCGACCCACATTATACACACAGTCTAGTAGTAGAGATGAAAAATTCCTTGTTCATGCGGGAATCTGAATCTTGGTAAGCCCGAGAAGTGAGTGCACTGTGAAGGGGAGCCTATGCTACCAAGATCCTAAGTCATTCACTCTAGATAGTGCGGTTGGAGGAAACTCTAAGTGGGAGTCTAGCGGATCTTGTCCTTGCCAGCCTTAAGATTGTAATGATCTATTTATTATTTCAAACACTCTGCTTGGCGTGTCTTATGTGTGTGTTCAGTCAGATCTGATCAAACAAAAACATCTAAGAGTTAGTCTTAAACAAGTCAAAAAATTATCAAAACTTAGGACCAGTTCACTGTTCAACACATCTGTTACACAAAAACCCGCATCTGACATTATGAGTCGCAATTGTTTCAACAGAAAACACATATGACATTCTAAGTCAAAATTCCAAAACCTGCAACGCATCTGACAAAATGAGTCGCAATTATTGTAGTATGAAACACATATGATATTATAAATCGCATTTGTGAGCTTCTATGACACATCTGATCTTCTATGATGCATCTGATCTTCTGAACCACATTTGTAGTCTGGAACGATGCATCTTCCTATCACAGAAAAACTTACATTTAACAAATTGGAAACTAGGAAGATTTACTGTAGGATCTCATTACCTTATCTACCCTCTACTGAAAAACTGGATCCAAACCTAAGACTTGTTCATGTTTAGGTTTATCCTCAATTTTTCTAATTAAATGATTTTACCAGTAAACCACATTTGATACTGTAAACCACATCTGTGAGTTTTTGTGACGCATCTGATCCTTGAAACCGTATTTGTAATTTGGAACGATGCATCTGCTTATCATAGAAAATATTTCAATTAACAATTTTACCAATAAACCGCATTTTATACTGTAAACCGCATTCGTGAGTTTTTGTGACACATCTATTCTTCGGAACCGCATTTGCAGTCTAGAACGATGCATCTTCCTGTCACAAAAAATCTTTCAATTAACAAATGGAAAACCCAGAAGATTTACTGTAGGATTTCATTATCTGATCTACTCTCTATTGTAAACTTGAATCCAAACCTATGACTTGCTCATATTTAGGTTCATCCTCGATTTTCCTAGATAGTTTCATCATTGCATTACTTAAATCATCCTTAGCATACTTAGGAAAATCCTTGTGCATAACACTTTGCAGGCCTTAGGATAGATAAATTGTCTTACCTTGATTGAAAATAGTGATTCAAATATAATTGCCCTTGACATATCATTTTACAATTTGTCCTTTATCGTCTTAGTGGCATACCTAAAACTCACTAGGCTAGTTTGAACTCTACCTAGTCAACCTGTCACTTAGTCATTTTGGTATTGATCCTAAAACATCATTGGAAATCCTAGTTGGAACCTTGCATCAAACTTGGTTAGTTAGTGACTCATCCCTTAGTTATCCAAAGATATTGACATATAGTTTGCATTATACCCTAGTCTTTGCATGTCATAATTTATGCTGAAAAAGACCAAAAAACATAGCTTAACTTTCATATCCTAGATATTTTCATTTTAGACATTATCATAAGTCGTACCTTATTCATTTGCATGTCATAAATTTAAGCCAAAAAAACCAAAAACATAGCTTATACTCTCACATCTTAGGTAGTTTCATACCTTACAGTTCACATTTACGTGCCATCCTTCTTTGAGCAAGTCTTATCTTATGGTCCAGACCATATTACAAAAGAGACGATTAGAAATGGACACTTCACGATAACATGAAGACCTTTACAATCCTACTAGTGAAATGAACCTCGGTCCTACACCTCACTGAGTCAATAACAATACCACACACATTGGGTCAACATCATAGGAACCTCAAAGGTCTAAATCATATGTCAACCCATTTGAAAACTACCTCATAAGAGATGACCAAGGTCATATCACTATTGAGGAAATTGAGGCTGTAGCCTAGGATCCTGAGGTTGCTAAATTTTTTGATGATGTTGATGTTATAGCTACTGGTTTCATCCTTCACCTAATTTAAATGATAAACAAATAAATAAAGTTGTGGTTATTTATTTATTCAAAGCTGACATTAATGAAGAGGTGCTTTTATTCAAACAATGATTTATATTTATTTTTTATAAGGCTGACTAAACCAAGAGTCACCTTGAACAAAGAGACATGTTATTTCATGAAGAGGCCGACTTATTATGAAAATTCATCTTGCTTGAAGAGATGCAATATCATCTTGTATTTATAGAAGGCATTATTCTCTCCTAAATCATTCAATATAATATATCTAGACAAGTTTGACATATCTACAGTAGAAGTTTGCCTCTAAGAGCAGATTGATATTTGTATCAAGGAGTTTTGCATTCTTCATTGGTTGTATATTTGCATCAAGAGTGGTTCCATTATCATTGCATTAGATTGGCCTTGTGATTGGCCATAATTGTAAAGCTTATTGTTGCTATTTTATCAATGTATAAGTGATATATTGTTGTTGGGTTTTTCTCCCTCAAGAAGGAGGGTTTTCCTAGGGTATATGTTGTGTTATATTGTTTGAATTTGTTTTATTTATGCTTATTTCAATTCTAGTCCTAAAATTAACATGGTATCAGAGGGGGTTTAAGCAATATCGTGATCAAATTTATTTAAGCAGCAAAATCTTCTTCTCTTCTCATCTAAAGGAGTCTATCTTAGCTTCAAAAATGGTGAACGGATTCAAGGTTGAAGATAGACTTGATGGTGCATCTAACTTCACCTCTTGGAAGTTCAGAGTTCTTATTGCATTGGAATAAAATGATATTCTCGAGTTCGTGGAGGGTGAGGTTCCTGAGGCTTCCGATGAGACTGAGAAAACACAATGGAGGAAGAATGGCACGAAAGCTCAAAATATCTTGATTGATTCCGTGAAGGATCACCTTGTGCCAATTATCTCCAAGTTGAAGACAACCAAAGATATGTTCAAGAATTTGGAAGGATTGTATGAGATCAATAACACTAGTAGAGCTCTTTCCTTGAGGCAACAACTACATCACATCAAGATGGCTAAAGGAGATTTAGTCATCTCCTTCTTCATGAAGATCACTGAGTTGAATGATCAACTATATGTCATTGGAGATATAGTTGAAGATAGAGATTTAGTCATGTTGTCTCTGAATGGTGTTCCTCAATCTTGGGAGCCCTTTATCCAAGGTATCAGTGGAAGATCTAAATTACTAAAGTTTGATCATCTTGGAGTTGATTGCATTCAAGAGGAATCCAGGTTGATACCAAGACATAATGGACGAAGCTCTCATAATGAAGACAATCATGTTCTTGCTGCTCAAACTTCAAGAAGGAAAGGAAGAGAAGGGAGAAAAGGAAATTTCAAGAGAAATAGAGACAGGAAATCATATTCTACTCCTAAATCAAAGAAGAAGAAGGATCTCTCCCATATTCAGTGCTTCAAATGTGACAAGTATGGTCATTAGGCTAGAGATTGTGCAACAAGACCAAAGCAACATGCTTCTACTATGGATGTTGATGATGTCTCACCTCAAAAGGAATCAAAAGACAACTCAGGAGGATTTCTATTCATATTTGCACTATCAAGCAATGTCCCAACCGATAGTAGCACATGGTTGATTGGTAGTGGTGCTTCTCAACACATTACAGGATATAGAGAGCATCTTTTAGATTTGGTAGAAAGAGAAACCAACCTACAAGTGATAATCGGAGATGATACTTGCTATTCAGTGAAAGGTGTTGGGGCCACCTCTCTTCACCTAGATTTTGGCATCCCTCTTCATTTGAGTGATGTCTTGTTTGTTCTAGGAATCAAGAGGAATCTTGTATCAATTTCAGATTTGGAGGATAAAGGATATCAAGTTGCATTTTTTGAAGGAAAATTTATTGCTTGGTCGAAGAACTCTATCATCAAAATAGCTCATGTGATTGGTGTTCGTCAAGAGAGCCTATATAGACTTTCTATTTGCCTAGTTCAAGCATTGTTGCATGACTCTTCTAGTTCATGTGAGCTATGGAATAGAAGAGTTGCTCACCTTCATTTCAGAGCCCTTCCATCCATGGAGAAGATGGTTATAGGATTAACGAAGCTCAGTCAAGAGCATGGTGGCGTTTGCAGAGGTTGTGTAATGGGTAAGAATTCTAAGGGTCCTTTTCATAGTAGTGAAAGTAGATAAAAAGGAATTCTAGATCCTATTCATTCTAATTTCTGTGGTCCAATGTATGTGGCATCCTTGAGTGGTTTTTGGTATTATGTAATTTTCATTGATGACTACTCTAGAAAGACTTGGATTTATTTTTTGAAGTCTAAAGAGTTTGAAGAATTACTTGATATATTGAAAGAATTTAAGGCTCAAGTTGAAAATTTTTCTGGAAAGAGGATCAAAGTTCTAAGATCTCATACCAGAGGAGAATACACTTTTGGAGGTTTCTGTAATTTCTACATTGAGGCAGGGATTAAGAGGAAGTTTTTTGTTCCTTACAATCCTCAGCAAAACAGAGTTGTAGAAAGGAAGAATAGATCCATAGTTGAGGCAGCCAAATCTATGATTCATGATCAAGACTTACAAACCTTCCTTTGGGTAGAAGCTTCCAAAACTACGGTGTATGTTCAAAATTGGAGCCCTCATCAAATATTGGAAAATATGAATCCTGAAGAAGCTTTCACAGGTGTGAAACCTAAGATTAGTCATTTAAGAATCTTTGGTTGTCCTATTTATATTCATGTGCCTAAAGATAAGAGATATAAGTTAGAACCATCTTTCAAGAAAGGAATATTTGTGGGTTATAGTGAATCTTCAAAAGGCTACAAGATTTACATTCTGAGACAGAAACATATTGAGATCGACAGGGATGTCTCTTTTGAAGAAGATGTTGCATTCAAAATATCTAAAGGGTCCTACATGGAGATAGATAATGAAGAGCAGGAGACCCCTCAGGATATGGACATTTCTCCTTATCATACTCCTGAGATTCAAAGGGAGTCTACTGAACTAGAAGAGGCTAGTGATCCAATTGATCCCATGGAACCTACTGATGGACCAAGAGACATTGCTATAGGTTGAAAGAGACCTTTATGGGCTAGATAGACTATGCAAGAGGCAAAGAAGTATGCAGCTCCTAGAGGCACATTCAGAGAAAGCAAAAGACCACTGAAGTTTCCAAGCTATGTAGCATTGATGAGTCATATCATTGAGTCTGAACCTTCCAGTGTTGAGGAAGCATCAAATCAGCAAGTATGGAGAGATACTATGTCAGAAGAGTATCATTTTATTATCAAGAATGATGTTTGGGATGTTGTACCTAGACTTGAAGGAAAATTTGTTGTATCTTCCAAATGGCATTTCAAGATCAAGCATGCAACTAATGGGAGCATCAAGAAGTACAAAGAAAGATTTGTGGCTAGAGGATTCTCTCAGAAAGAGGGAATAGATTATGAGGAGACATTTTCTCTTGTTGCTCGTTATACATCCATCAGGACTATTATTGCTATTGCATCAGCTAAGGTATGGAAGCTACACCAAATGGATGTAAAGACAACATTTCTTAATGGTGTGATTGAAGAGGAAGTGTACATTGAACAACCAAATGGGTTTGTGATTAATGGAAATGAATCTCATGTATGTAGATTAAAGAAGGCATTGTATGGCCTTAAACAGGCACCTCGTGCTTGGTATGAGAGGATTGATCGATACTTGATGAGCTTGGGATTCTCCAAGAATGATGCAGATTCAAATATTTACTTCAAGTTAGTTAATGGTGAGGCTTTAATCTTGGTTCTTTATGTTGATGACTTATTTCTTACTGGAGCAGAATATCTCATTGTCAAATGCAAGGAGATAGCTTCTGAATTTGAGATGAAGGATTTAGGTCTTATGCATTACTTTCTAGGGTTGGAAGTGTGGCAAAGACCCAATGAGATTATTTTGAGTCAAGGAAAATATACCATAGGTATCTTGAAGATATTTGGGATGATGGATTGAAAAATATATGTCTACACTGATGGAAACAAATTTAAAGAAATTGAGTGATTTTGCAGCTAGTTCAAATCTGGTAGATCCCACCATGTACATGGAGTTGATTGGATTGTTGATGTATCTAGGAAATACTAGACCAAACATTTTCTATGCAATGATTTCCCTTAGTTAGTTCATGTGTGAACCAAGGAAAATTTATCTAGTTGTAGCAAAGCATATATTGATATACTTACATGGAACAGTTGGATATGGCTTGAGATATTCTTCCAGTGTAGATCTAAAGTTACAAGGCTATTCTTATTCTGATTGGGCCAGGAGTGTAGCTGGCAGGAAGAGCACCTTTGGATGTTGCTTTAGCATGGGGTCTATCGTAATTTCTTGTTGTAGCAGGAAGCAGTCTTCAGTGGCACTAAGCACTGCAGAGGTTGAATATATTACAGCATGTGTACCAACTCAAGAAGCAGTGTGGCTTCAGAAGCTCCTTGCAGAATTGTTTGGACAATCATTGGAGCTGACTATTATTCATTGTGACAATCAAAGTTGTGTGAAGCTATCTTTCAATCCAATGTTTCATGGCAAAACTAAACATGTGGAGATCAAATACCAGTACATCAGAGATATGGTACTGAGAAATCTATTCAACTGAGGTATATTTGCACGAATGATCTGACGGTAGATATTATCACCAAGCCTCTCTCCAGAGTGAAGTTTGTGCATTTTTGAGACAAGCTTGGAGTTTGGAGAATGAAGCCCTTACTGAGAGGGAGGCTCAACATCAGTGATTTTTTGTTATCTGCTATAATGCATTTTTCTCTGAGATGGAGAAATTTGAGGTGAAAGCCCTTGTCTATCTCTAAGACGAGGATGTGGTTCTTTCCACACTCTAGGAGTAGCCATGGTGGATGTCATGTTGATATATTCCATGACAACATCACGTTGAGAGAATCCATGATGAATCCCTTGTAATTGTGTTTATCCACACATGGGAGTAGCAATGGTGGACGTCATTGTTAGCCTCCTACAATGATTTAACAACTAAGCTCTTAGAGATGTGATTCAGAGATTGGACATCTAAACTAAATAGCCATTCAACCATCATGAAGGTGCATTTAACTTGTCAACCCAGGGACGTGAACTTGAAATGGGTCAGCATAGTATGTGCACTAGGAATCCAAAGTAGTCATTTTCATTCTATAGCTAAGAAACACACAATGCTGGAAGTAAATTGCTTGGAAAGGAATAACATAAATTTTGAACATCAACCAACAACCATACTAAGTTGAAATGCATAATAGAAGTGAAAATTTGAGCAAACAAACAGGACACTACTCTGTCTGCTTTGGCTGCAGGAACAGTCACAAAATGGAATTCTAGTGGCTGTAGGAACAGTCGGTGTTAGATTCTTAACTAATTACTGAATAGAAAGTAATACTAAACTAATACTAAGCTAAAGGACGGATTACTCACCAAGTGGCCCCATTAGGTAAGTATCCTCTAAACTAATGAAAAACTCAAATGTTCAAACTTAGAACTTCATTTTATTCACTAGAATTCATGAGTACAAAAGAGTAGCATAACTGTATTGTTGAAAAATTTAAGAATGCAAGTACAATATTAGATCATGCAACCTTCAGAAAAGGAGCATTTGATCCTTATTATACTATCAACTAAATAGGGAAGTCAACTCCACGAACTGGGAGGACGCCATTTAGGGAAAATAGAGAAAGTGGGGTAATGGTTATGCATGCATGGAATCCAGTTAGACATGCATGTCCAACCACAGATTTAGCACTATAGTAACGCACACGTTTGCTCAACATCAATAAATACCACTACAAGGCGGTTACATTCGGTTTGCATGGGGAATCTCCTGTCATGGTCCTCCTTTGACCTCTGAATGATTCCCTTGCTGGATGTTATGGTGCATGCCTAGTTGGCAGTGTCTTCCTCAATTTAGCATCCTCAAATTATATCTGCATGGAAATATTAGTACGTAGAATAATTGCATATTTGTAACCACCTTAAAGAACATTAATTAACCACATGAAAAATCAATATAGATAGTCCATATAACATGCCATTAACATTAAAGGTTTGCAGAAATAGGATTAAGCCCAATGTCAATAGTTTTGAGGAAATATCATAAAAAATATCAACACTTAACACCAAGGTACATGATATTTTTAGCAAGTAAACCATAAATTCTACCCAAAACTAGAGCATAAACTAGGATAATCATTCCCCCAACCTAAGGTCTTGTCGGTCCTCCAGTAGGGGAAGGGTTGTTCTTCTGCTTGGTCAATGCTTTGAAATTTACAATTGACAATTGTCTCACATCAGAGTGTGTTGTGCGTGAATCAGGATCCCAATAGAATCCTCCCAATCTGTCCAATCTGCTCCATCTTTGTTTCTATGTAGCAACATCATAGTTGTAAAATCTGAAGTTTGGTATGGGCCACATCAGGAGGGGTGGCTGAAAAGTTAGGGGAAGCCAAAACTACCCTTTTGTCCTTCCAATGTGAATATATATGTCAATTCTTTTAAGTGTTGCAGCATAGTTCTGGATGGAATGAGGCTCATCTTGTTTGAGGTCATCAGTTAGGTTGTTCTATCTTTGTGAGAGGTATCTCTTCATGGTTTTCTCTTTTGCTTTTTCCTTTACCTCATACTCACTGTAAACTGATTCTATCCAAGGCATAATCCTATTACCATAGCTAGGTCTGAAAATCATTATGTGTCATTCTTTGTAAATGTCCCTTGGATTCCTCAATTCAACCTCTATGGGTAGAGGCATGTTAGACTCTAATTGCTTATAAGACCCATGTTGTTGTCCCCAACTAATCTCATTTTGTGCCTAAGACATAAATTTCCTTAATTTGAAATCTCCAACATACAATAGTGGGTTCCAATCATGGTCTTGAGTCATAGCATAATTATTCAAATAAAACTCACACACCAAATTCTTCATTTTAGGGGAAGCAATTTGATAAGCATTGAAAAATTCAAAAGGGGTCTCAATAGAAGGATTCAAACCTGAAACAATTATGGCCATCTTAAAAGAAAGATACTTCTCCTTCAAATGCAGAGCATAGACCCTTGGAGGGTCCCTACACTCTAAAATTTGTGGTACTAAGGTTGTCATATCATCCACGTTTTTCTTCAACGTGGAAATTTTTGCATCCTTGTCTTCAATCTCCTCATCTTTCTTTCGAATTTCCTTCTTCAATATGCGCTTCTCCTCCTTCCATTCTTCTTCTCTTCTTTGCATTTCCTTCCATAAATGCATAGCTACCATGTGTATTGAGAAATCAGGGGGTTTATGCATTCCTACCAACATTTTTCCTAGCACTGATGCTTGCTCCTCATATGGTACTAGCTGCAAGGTTTCAAGCTGTCCTGCCAATTCTTGTTGTAGGGGTACTGATTGTTCTCCCAATTCTCGTTGTGGTTGCAGGAACTCCTACTCTTGTTCTTGTTCTCGCTTTTTCTACAGGATCTCTTGTTGTAGGAAATCCTAATTCTCCTCATACTCTTGGTTCTCCACTTGTTCTGCAATGTTGGCAAGATCGGCCAATGTTATGTTTGTTGTAGTCTTAAATATATCTTCTTCCTTGACATTCTCCTGCCCCATTGGAGCTTCTATGTCCCCTTGTGATATTTTTCTAGATTTAGGGATTTCCTACGGAGGCATACCAAAGGCTGGCCCAGATGGTCTCGCTTTCTTAGGAGGGCTCTCATATTTTTCTTTGGCTGCAGGATGAACAATGTTAGCCTTTCTCTTCTTAGAGTTTGGCACTTCTTTTTCTACTGGCTGCCTTTTGGATTTTCCTTTTCTCGTTTCTACCTCTCTTTTTTTCCCTAGTTTTCATTAGAATGCCAAGGGGAACATCACCATCAAAGTCATGGGAAGAACTTTCTTTATCTAAGTGCTCTGTCTCAAAAGAGTTAATTTCTATGGTTTCTTCTGCTGTAGGAGGATTTGCACTAGGGCTTGTGCCAGAGGTTGAAGCACCAAGAGTGGCTTCAGTTGTGCTCAATCTCCTACTAGACCTACGGGGTTGAGGTAAAACCATAGGTTACAAGTGCTCAGGTCTAATTTGATCAATTTTTATGAATTCCTCCCAAGTCATTCTAGATACATCATGCAAAGACTTCTCGACTAATAATTTAATCAAATAATGGTGGGAAATGGAATTTTCCCTACCTTTCTAAGTCTCAACCGCCATGATTGAAAGAAGGTTGTATAACATGTTTGACACATTCATCCTCCTTTTGTGCCTCATATGATTCAAAAGCTTGAAGTGCATGGAATTAAAATTTGACTGACGACCTTCACAGGTGATGTATTTTATGACATAAACAACTATCTACTTCCATGGCTTGAGTAAAGACATTCTCTTCACTTCATGTTTATCTATGCTCAATGGAGGGTTGTTCGACTCTGTAAATTCAGCCTTAGCTGACCTGGCATCTCTGGAAGTAGGGTAATTTTCACTATCAACAGGTAACCCTGTAACTTCTCTAATTCTTTCTTTAGTCACTAGGACCTCCAACCCTTTTACCGTGGCCTTCCCTTTAGACAATATCTGAGTGAATTATAGTGCAATGTCTTCATCAAAATCATCTTGTTTCAGGAAGTAGTCTATCCACCCACAGTTTCTGAATTTGGCCATGCATTGTGCAGATCTGCAGTAATACATCATTCATGGTGGGTTCATTTTGAATTAACCCACCTCTCATTGTCTGCAATAAAAAAAACACTCTACGGTTTCCTTCCTGCAATTCTCATGTGAAAATCAAATTCACTTTCCTGCAACACTTGCTAAATTTCCAATGCCAATGTCGATTGAATTTTCCCTTTTTACCTTTTGTTTGCAACACAACTTGAGATATGACAGGGTCAATAATGGCAAGGAAGGATTAATTAAGGAAAGCTATGATGGAGATAAATGTTGGCGACTGTTGGTGTCACTTCACACATGCAAGTTGTCCTCTCACTCAGATTTCAAATCGGCTCAATTTAAATTTTGCTGACGTAGACTAGCATGGACTGACACGTGGGAAAAATATTCACATCTTTTTCCTCCCCTCGAACCTAAATTTGGGCATGTTTCCTCACATGCAGGATGATGATTTGATAGTGTAGGGAATATATGACATGTTATGGTGAATGTCCATACTAACATACAACAATTAAATGAATGCACTTAAAGACAATTAAGATATATCAATTAATGTGCACATACATGAATTTGTGGAGGATGTGTTGCAAAGATTGTGGTGAAAGTACCATTTTCCTTTTTAGGAAATAATTTGAGCAATTAATGAAGATGAGGTGCGATGAGATGGAGTGGAATGAAGTGAAGTGATGGAAGAGAGAGAAAGGTTGAAATGGATGGACGGATGGGTGAAGAAATGGACTCCCACAAAAGTGAAAGTCTTTATTATGACAAGTGCATACCTTAATTAGCTAGAAGGAGGGATGCTAGGTCCACTTCGTTCGGCTGTAGGAAGCTCGGGTGCTACATGCTGAGTGAATTATTGTAGAAACTCCTCCTTGGAAGTTGTCTTGTGATACAATCTGAGGTGATGACCATTGACAAGCAGCTTAAATCTGACTGGGTCAACAGTAATGAGTTGTACAACACCATTAGGGAATACTTCAACAACGTCATATGGTCCTAACCACCTTGTCTATAATTTTCTAGCATTGTCCTGATACTTTGAGTCATAGAGCAGGGCCCAATCTCCTAGTTTGAATATCTTGTCTTTCATGGATTTTTCATGCCACTTGATTCTTTGATTCTGCACTACCTCTGTGTGATGTAGGGTTGCTCTTCTCATCTCGTCCAAAGCATTCCGCTGCAGGATTCTTTCTCTCTATGCCTCATAGATATTCATCCCTAAATCTATTGCAGTTCTAAGATTCTTATGTTCAAACTCAATGGGCATCATAGTTGTCTTTCCATACAACAACTCAAATGGAGTGAAGCCTGTAGTTGTTTCCAAGTAGTTTTGTAGGCCCAAATAGCTTCTAGTAATCTATTTGCCCAGTCCTTTCCATGGATAGCTATTGTCTTGGTCAGAATAGCTTCAATTTCTCTGTTGGTTACCTTAACTTGACCATTGGCCTAGGGGTGATAAGGATTAGACTTCCTGTGTCTTATGTTATACTCATTAACTAGTGTTGCAATAGGGGTTGATGTGAATTGAGTTCCTTGATCAATCACTATATCTCTTGGAACTCCATACCTTGTGAAAATATATTCATAAAGAAATTATGCAACCTTGTTATCTCTTGCATGCTTCATGGCCTTAACTTCTACCCATTTAGTTACATAATTAGTGCATACCAAGATATAGGACTTACCATTTGATGGAGGGTCAATGGGTTCTACAAAATCCAATCCCCACTTGTCAAAGGGAGTGATTAATACCTGAGGGAAAAGTGACATCTCATCAGATCTGGTTGGTCTTCCCATTCTTTGGCATCTATCACATTTTATTGTATACCTTCCTGCATCCTTGTGGAGTGTTGGCCAGTAATATCTTGTGTTCAAAATCTTCATTGTTTTCCTCTTGGCTACAAAATGTCCTCCACATGGTTCATTGTGGCATGCATACAGAATGCCATATGTCTCATCTTCTCTCACACATCTCCTCATGACATGGTCTGGTCCAGTATAAAATAAGCATCCAACAACCCATGAGAAAGGAAAAGATTTTTCAATGAGCACCCTTTTCTCTTTTGGGGAGAAGTGAGGTGGAACTCTACCTGTGATTAGATAATTAGCTATGTCAGCATACCATGGTGTTTGTACATTGATAGAGAATAGATGCTCATCAGGAAAAGAGTCATCATCCCACATGTGAGGACACGTGCCCAAATTTAGGTTGGGGGGAGGAAAAGATGTGAATATTTTGCCCACATGTCAGTCCATGCTGGTCTATGTCAGCAAAATTTAAATTGAGCCGATTTGAAATCTGAGTGAGAGGACCGCTCACATGTGTGAAGTGACACCAACTACCACTGCCATTTCTCTCCATCATAGCTTTCCTTAATTACTCCTTCCTTTCCATTATTGACCCTGTCATATCTCAAGTTGCATTGCAAACAAAAGGTAAAAAGGGAAAATTCATTCGATATTGGCATTGGAGATTTAGAAAGTGTTGCAGGAAGGTGAATTTGGTTTTCAGACGAGAATTGCAGGAAGGAAACCATAGAGTGTTTGTTTGATTGCAAAAAATGGGAGGTGGGTTAACTCAAAATGAACCCATCGTGCATGATATATTACTGCAGGATGCACAATGCATGGCCAAATTTAGAAATCGTGGGTGGATAAACTACTTCCTGAAGTTGGATGATTTTGATGAAGACATTGCACTAGAATTCGCCCATGCATTGTCTAAAGGGAAGGCCACGGTAAAAGGGTTGGAGGTCATAGCGACTAAAGAAAGAATTGTAGAAGTTATAGGGTTACCTGCTGATGGGGAAAATTACCCTGCTTCCAAAGATGCCAGGTTAGCTAGGGTCAAATTTACAGAGTTGAATGACCCTCCATTGAGCATAGATAAATAGGGTGCAAAGAGAATGTTTTTACTCGAGCCATGGAAGCAGATAGCTGTTTATTTCATAAAATACATCACCTATGAATGTCACTAGTTGAATTTGCATTCTGTGGACTTCAAGCTTTTGAATCATATGAGGCACAGAAGGAGGATGAATGTGCCAAATGTGCTATACAACCTTCTTTCAATCATACCAGCTAAGACTCAGAAAGGTAGCAACAATTTCTTTTCCCACCATTGTTTGATTAAATTACTAGTTGAGAAGTCTTTGCATGATGTATCTGGAATGACCTAGGAAGAATTCATAAAAAATGATCAAATTAGACTTGAGCACTTGCAACCTAGGGTTTTACCTCAACCCTGTAGGTCTAGGAGGAGATTGAGAACGGCTGAAGCCACTCTTGGTGCTTCAACCTCTAGCGCGGGAGCGAGTGCAAACTCTCTTGCAGTAGAAGAAACCATAGAAATTAGCTCTTTTGGGATAGAGCACTTAGACAAAGAAAGTTCTTCCCCTAAATCTGATGATGATGTTCCATTTGGAATTCTAAATAAAACTAAGGCATAGAAGAGAGAGGTAGAAATGAGAAGAGGAAAATCCAAAAGACAACCAGCAGAAAAAGAGGTGTCAAGCTCTAAGAAGAGAAAGGCTTACACTGTTCATCCTGCAGCCAAAAACAAATATGAGAGCCCTCCTAGGAAAGCAAGACTAGCCAGGCCAGCCTTTGGTATGCCTCCACAAAAGCCCTAAATCTAGAGAAATATCACAAGGGGACACAAAAGCTCCAATGGGGCAGGAGAATGTCGAGGAAGAAGATATATTTAAGACAACAACAAACATAACATTGGTCGATCTTGCCAACATTGCAGAACAAGTGGAGAGCCAAGAGTATGAGGAAAATAAGGATTTCCAGCAGCAAGAGATCCTGTAGAAAAATCCAAAACAAGAACAAGAGTAGGAGTTCCTGCAACCACAATGAGAATTGGGAGAACTATTAGTGCCCTTGCAACCGGAATTGACGGGACAGCCTAAAACCTTGTAGCTAGTACCATATGAGGAGCAGGCATCAGTGCCAGGAAAAATGTTGGTAGGAATGCATAAACCCCCTGATTTTTCAATACACATGGTAGCTATGCATTTATGGAAGGAAATGCAAAAAATATAAGAAGAATGGAAGGAGGAGAAGCACATATCGAAGAAGGAAATTCAAAAGAAAGATGAGGAGATTGAAGACAAGGATGCAAAAATTGCCACGTTGAAGAAAAACGTGGATGATATGGCAGCCTTAGCACCAAAAATTTTAGAGTGCAAGGCCCCTCCAAGGGTCTATGCTATGCATTTAAAAGAAAAATATCTTTCTTTTAAGCTAGGAAGAATTGTCTCAGGTTTGAATCCTTCTATTGAGACCCCTGTTGAATTTTTCAATGCTTATCGAATTGCTTCCCCTGAAATGAAGAATTTGTTGTGTGAGTTTTATTTGTATAATTATATTGTGACTCAAGACCATAATTGGAACCCACTAGTGTATGTTGGAGATGTCCAATTAAGGACATTTATGTCTTGGGTACAAAATGAGATTAGTTGGGGACAACAACATGGGGCTTATAAGCAATTAGAGTCTAAAAATCCCTCTACCCATCAGGGCTCAATCAAGGAATCCAAGGGACATTTACAGGGAATGGCACATAATGCTTTTCAGACCTAGCTATGGTAATAGGATTTTTCCTTGGATAGAAGCAGTTTACTATGAGGTAAAGGCAAAAGCAAAAGAGAAAACCATGAAGAGATACCTCTCACAAAGATGAAACAACCTAACTAATGACCTCAAATAGGCTGAGCCTGATTCCATCCAGAACTATGCTACAAATCTTAAAAGAATTGATAGATATATTCACATTGGAAGGACAAAAGAGCGATTTTGGCTTCCCCTGACTTTTCAGCCACCCCTCCTGATGTGGCTTGTACCAAACTTTAGATTTTACAACTATGATATTGTTGCGGATAAACAAAGATGGAGTAGATTGGACAGATTGGGAGGATTCTATTAGGATCCTAATTCATGCACAACACACTCTGATGTGGGACAATTGTCAGTTGCAAATTTCAGAGCATTGACCAAGCAGAAGAACAACCCTCCCCCTACTGGAGGACCAGTAAGACCTTAGGTTGGGGGAGTGATGAGCCTAGTTTATGGTCTATTTTTGGGTAGAATTTATGGTTTGCTTGCTAAAAATATCATGGACCTTGGTGTTAAGTGTTGATATTTTTTATGATATTTCCTCAGAACTATTGACATTGGGCTTAATCCTATTTTTGTAAACCTTTAATGTTAATGGCATGTTATATGGACTATGTAGATTAATTTTGTATGTGGTTAATGAATGTTCTTAAAGGTGGTTACAGATATGCAATTATTGTGCATACTAACATTTCCATGCAGATATAATTTGAGAATGCTAAATTGAGGAAGACACCGCCAACTGGGCATGCATCATAACATCCAACTAGGGAATCGTTTAAAGGTCAAAGGAGGACGATGGTAGGAGATTCCCCATGTAAACTGAATGTAACCGCCTTGTAGTGGTCTTTATTGATGTTGAGAAAATGTGCGCGTTACTATAGTGCTAAATCTGTGGTTGGACATGCATGTCTAACCAGATTCCATGCATGCGTAACCGCTACCCCACTTTCTCTGTTTTCCCTAAATGATGTCCTCTCGATTCATAGAGTTGACTGTCGTGTTTAGCTGATAGCATAAATAAGGATCAGATGCTCCTTTTCTGAAAGTTGCACGATTTGATATTGTACTTGCATTCTTAAATTTTTCAGCAATACAATTATGCTACTCTTTTGTACTCATGAATTCTAGTGAATAAAATAAATTTATGAGTTTGAACATTTGAGTTTTTCATTAGTTTAGAGGATACTTACCCAACGGGGCACACTTGGTGAGTAATCCATCCTTTAGCTTAGAATTAGTTTAGTATTACTTTCTATTTAGTAATTTGTTAAGAATTTGGCACTGACTGTTCCTGCAGCCACTAGAATTCCATTTTGTGACTGTTCCTGCAGCCAAAGCAAACAGAGTAGTGTCCTGTTTGTTTGCTCATATTTTCACTTCTGTTATGCATTTTAGCTTAGTATGGTTGTTGGTTGATGTTCAAAATTTATGTTATTCCATTCCAAGCAATTTACTTTCAACATTGTGTTTTTCTTAGTTGTAGAATGAAAATGGCTACTTTGGATTCCCAGTGCACATACTGTGCTGACCTATTTCAAGTTTATGTCCCTGGGTTGAAAAGTTAAATGCACCTTCATGATGATTGAATGCCTATTCAATTTAGATTTTCAATCTCTGAATCATAGTTGTAAGAGCTTAGTTGTTAAATCATTGTAGGAGGCCGACATTTTTGGCATCGTTGCCGGGGATGGTGTCAAACTTTGAAGTTCTTTGGAGTCACTGGTAGTTTTCTTGTTGTATTTCTGAGAGTTGTTCTTAGTATACCTTCATTTAGGAAGTAATGACCCTCCTTATTCTTTACCGATTCTTTATGTGAGTTGGCTGATAGTGAGTTGATACCACATGCATAGAGGAAGGAGAAGGGATGCTTATGGGAGATTCCTTCCTAACAATCCTAATCCATTCCATCTAGTTAAATATCAAAACCTGCCAAGAGAAGAAGAAGAAGAAGATCCACATCCCTTTGTTGATGCATTCCCTGATCTAACTAGCTCTGAAGTTTCCTCTAAAGACCAAAATCAGCTTGAGAACCCCTTTTATTTGGAACTACATCAAGCATGCATGAGTGATGCAAATAGGAACATACCTACCAACCAACTTTTCCTTTCCCCATTGCCCATCAGAATGAAGTTGACAACATAAAAAATATTCATGCTTCAACACTCCGCAAGTTTTATGGACTTGTCATAAAGGATCCTAATACCTTTTTGTTTGAGTTTGACATACTCTATAGGAGTTATGATTATACCACTGATGCCCATAGGCTTAAGTTATTTCCTACCACTTTGAAAGAAGCTGCATTAAGATGGTTCAGGAGCCTAGGTAGAGATACTGTGGAAACTTTGGAAGACATGAAGATAAATTTTCTTGAGAAATACAAGGAGTATTGCAGGCGTAGTGACATGAGAGGAGGTAACATTTTCAAGATGCAACAAAAGGAAGATGAGAGTCTAGAGGATTATATTGCAAAGTTTTTATTTTGCCTACAAAAATATCCACACCATACACTTAATGAAGACTCATAAAAGTTACTTTTCCTAAGAAGAATCAATGACAGTTACACTGATGCCTTGAATCTGATGGGAGGAGGAGATATCTCCCAAGTTCCTTGGGAAGATATCAAGAGAATATGTCAGAACTACTCTAGGGAAGCTTCAAAGAAATGGAGAACTTACCAATCTTCCATGGGTAAGTCATCTACCAGTGGAGTTTGAAGAATGGACATTACTCATTTGTTGTTAGACTTCAAGCAAGACATTATAAATAATCTAGCTACTCAACTAGATACACTTCAAGCCAAGAAGAAGCAAGAGGAGGCAAAGACAATGTTGGCAAAGTATTGCCCCCATTGTAGACAAAAGAAGGACTGTATATGCAAGATGGTAACTAATATTGAAGGCAATCAGATTCCACCTAAGTTCAAGCCAATCCAGATTGAAGAAGATCAAGTCTATTATGTTGCACAAAGGAGGCCTTGGGATCCAAGATAAGGTATGCCACCAGATCCACTCTCTTATGTTGGGCCATATTTCAATTCCTATTTATCTAGCAACCAATGGCAACCCCCATATCCATCTGGCTATGGAGGATATCCACCACAACCTTGGAGTAACCCTCCAAATGTTTGGCCGAATCATCAAAACTCTCCACCCTAGTGGCAACAACCTTAGGGGAATTGACAACAATTTCAAGGGCATTGGCAACCATCTCCAGGAAATTGGCAGCAAAAAGATCAATGGAGGGGAGGAAAACAATGGCCTACCCAGACAACCAGTTACATGTAGCCACCTTCTCAGTCCCAGCGGCTTGCTATAATGCCTCCACTTGCTAATTCAAGCTCAAATACACCTAAACCTACTCAACTACCACCTCATCACACACCCAATCCAAATAGCAAACCACAACAACAGTTTGTATACTTTGTTGATTCAAATCAATTCCCTACATATGTTGTGAATGCAAGTGACATCCACTTGTATTCAGGAACTACTCTACCAGCCCCTTCCAAACCCATTATCATTGAGCTTCCTATAGAAGAGGAAGAGGAACCTCTTAATGATCCCATTCAACCAAGTGCACCCAAAAATCTTGAACCAGTCCAAGTCAAGCAGACTGAACAAGAACCACCATTTCCTCATAGATTGGAAGTTCCCAAGAAGGAAGAAAAGGAGGATACAACTTTTGACATCCTGGATCCGTTGAAGCATATCTGTGTCTAGATACCTCTATTTCAGGCCATAAAGGATGTCCCAATCTATGGCAAAGCAATCATGGAAGCATGCCTCAAGAATCCAGGCAGAAAGAAGAAGGACCCCACCACAATTCATGTGGTGGGACAACTAGTTGAAATCATGCTTGGAAAAGTGACTATCCCTAAGTACAATGAACTAGGTAGTCCTGTGGTAGTAGTTGCTATAAATGAGATTCAAATAAAGAATGCTCTGATTGATTTAGGGCCAACAATAAATGTAATGACCAAGGACATCCTGCAGCAACTAAAAATTTCAAGCATGAGATATATTCCTACTGTTCTATAGCTTGCTAATAGTTCTATTGTTAATCCTGGTGGTATAGTGGAGGATCTTGTGGTGATTCTAGACTCCTGGGAGTACCCAACAGACTTCATGATTCTTTCTCCCAAAGCTACGCTAGGCGAGTACTCCATTATTCTTGGAAGGCCATGGTTAGCAACTACAGGCGCATATATTGGATTCTGTTAGGTGACATGACCATTTCTGATGGGATGAGTACCAAAAAGTTTGTTCTTCATCCTCCTACTTAGCCATCCCATGATGAGGATAATTTTGTATGGCCACATATTGGTGAAGAGGCCGAGGAAGTTAATTTTGTGGCACAACTTATGATGTTAGGAAGAAGCTCCTTCATGCAGCTTCAAGATGAAGATGAAGTATTGGTTAACATCATTCAAAACCATTTGTGAAGTGGAGGAAGCATCATCTTCTCATTCTGCTACTATAGTCAAGACATTTCTACCTATTCTTCCTGCAACCACTGTTCCTATAGACGTTCTTCCTGCAACCACTCTTCTTGCAGATGGACTTCCTGTAGCAACATGTATGTCCCATACATTTTTTCCATATCAACTCAAGGTACCATGTGTTAATGAAGCAACTATGATAGAGTTAACTACACAAGTATAAGTGTCAGAAGGGAAGTATCTGAATGTTAACAACAAACTGAGTGAAGAACAACAATTACTCTTGGAAAACTTATTAAGGACCCATCAACATGAATTTGCATGGAATTATCATGATATGAAGGGATTGGACCCTAAAATTTGCACACACAAGATTTATATCAAAGATGATTGCACCCCAATGAGACAGCCACAAAGAAGAATTAACCCTGCACCGAGAGAAATTGTAAAAGGAAAACTGCAGAAGTTGCTAGATGCAAGATTTATCTACCCCATTTCAGATAGTTAGTGGGTGTCTCCATTAATGATTGTGCCTAAAAAAGGAGGAAGCTGGCAAGTTTGTGTTGATTACAGGGAACTTAATGTTGCTACCAAAAGGGACCATTTTCCCTTACCTTTCATAGATCAAGTTTTGGACACACTTGCAGGAAAGCAATACTTTTCTTTTCTAGATGGATTCAGTGGCTACAACTAGATCCAAATTGCACCAGAGGACCAAGAGAAGACCACTTTTACCTATCCATGGGGGACCTATGCCTACTCAATACTCCTATTTGGCTTATGCAATGCACCTAAAACTTTTCAGAGGGCAGTCAAAAAATGTTGACCTCCTACAATGATTTAACAACTAAGCTCTTACAATTGAGATTCAGAGATTGGACATCTAAACTGAATAGCTATTCAATCATCATGAAGGTTTATTTAACTTGTCAACCCAAGGACGTGAACTTGAAATGGGTCAGCACAGTATGTGCACTAGGAATCCAAAGTAGCCATTTTCATTCTATAGCTAAGAAAGACACAATGCTGAAAGTAAATTATTTGGAAAGGAATAAAATAATTGTTGAACATCAACCAATAACCATACTAAGCTAAAATACATTAAAAAAAGTGAAAATATGAGCATACAAACAGGACACTACTCTGTCTACTTTGGCTGCAGGAATAATCATAGAATGGAATTCTAGTGGCTGTAGGAACAGTCGGTGTTAGATTCTTAACTAATTACTAAACAAAAAGTAATACTAAACTAATACTAAGCTAAAGGACGAATTACTCACGAAGTTGGCCCCCTTGGGTAAGTATCCTCTAAACTAATGAAAAACTCAGATGTTCAAAATCATAACTTCATTTGATTCACTAGAATTCATGAGTACAAAAGAGTAGCATAATTGTATTGCTGAAAACTTTAAGAATGCAAGTACAATATCAGATTGCCCAACCTTCAGAAAAGGAGCATTTGATCCTTATTTATACTATCAACTAAATAGGGCAGTCAACTCCATGAATTGGGAGGATGCCATTTAGGGAAAATAGAGAAAATGGGGTGACAGTTACACATGCATGGAATCCGGTTAGACATGCATGTCCAACTATAGATTTAGCACTGCAACAATGCACACGTTTTCTCAAAATCAATAAAGAGCACTATAAGGTGGTTACATTTGATTTGCATGGGGAATCTCCTGCTGTCATCCTCCTTTGACCTTTGAACGATTCCCTTGTTGGATGTTATGGTGCATGCCCAGCTGGCGGTGTCTTCCTCAATTTAGCATCCTCAAATTATATCTGCATGGCAATATTAGTATGCAGAATAATTGCATATTTGTAACCACCTTAAAGAACATTCATTAACCACATGAAAAATTAATATAGATAGTCCATATAACATGCCATTAACATTAAAGGTTTGCAGAAATAGGATTAAATCCAATGTCAATAGTTCTGAGGAAATATCATAAAAAAATATCAACACTTAACACCAAGATCCGTGATATTTTCAGCAAATAAACCATAGATTCTACCCAAAACTAGACAATAAACTAGGCTCATCACTCCCCCCAACCTAAGGTCTTGCTGGTCCTCCAACAGGGGAAGGCTTGTTCTTCTACTTGGTCAATGCTCTGAAATTTGCAACTGACAACTATCCCACATCAGAGTGTGTTGTGTGTTAATCAGGATCCCAATAGAATCCTCCTAATTTATCCAATCTGCTCCATCTTTGTTTCTCTGCAGTAATATCATATTGGTAGAACCTGAAGTTCAGTACAGGCCACATTAGGATGGGTGGCTGAAAAGTCAGGGGAAGCCAGAATTGCCCTTTTGTCCTTCCAATGTGAATATATCTGTTAATTCTTTTAAGAGCTGCAACATAGCTCTAGATGGAATGAGGCTCAGCCTGTTTGAGGTCATCAGTTAGATTGTTTCATCTTTATAAGAGGTATCTCTTCATGGTTTCCTCTTTTACTTTTTGCCTTTATTCATACACATTGTAGACTGCTTCTATCCAAGGCATAATCCTATTACCATAGTGTTATGTGGTTTCACAACATGCCCCAAGACTGAAAAGACTTGGGGACCCAAGTGAAAATATGACTTCTATGGAAGAAGCTAACAAATTGGATGATCACCGGAAGTGAAAAGAGGAAAATAAATCTTTGGTTTAAAGGAAAGAACTTCATATAGTGAGTGTTTCGTGCACCGGAAGCTGGGGGCCAGAAATAAAGAAAAGGTAAAAAGGCAATGTAAAGTCATATTGAGAGGATTTGGTGAATTGGAGTCCAGTAAATTGGAGTTTTGGTATAACCGAGGTTTGAGAAAGTAAGTGGGTAAAGCTAAAACCGAGAACCAGGAACTGAGTTGAAATGTGAAGTAAAATGCTAAGTTAAATTTTTTTTAATGATCCCGGTAGTTCGGTATACATGCAAGGATTTGCAATATGTTTTTGAAAGTGATTTTTTGTGGATTTTTGGGTTAATATTTGAATATTGGTTTTATTTACATGAGATATGATAGCATATTTGTTTAAAAAGGGATTTAATATTGGAATTTTGTGATTTGAAAGAGATATCGATTGTGATGCAAAGCTCAGGTATGGATGGTCAGGAAAATTTGAATCATGGTTGGAATAAAATTTAGTCCAATTTTATCACTCTGGGGTGTGATAATGTTGATAGCTTTGAGTCCATTGAAGTACCAGAGATCCTGGTATTTCACTTTCGATGGAAACAAACGCTAATCTTCGGGAGAGCCCATTCCCGAGAGTGACAGAATCGGAGTCAAGCAAAATGTAGGAGGCAATAATTCTACCTTATCATTCTGAATGTATGGGAAGCCCCTACATGCTATCATTATTCAATTTATTTTCCTGGTGAAGATTCCAGATGAAAAAGTAGAAACCGAAGAGCTTCAATGAGTAATTGGAGTTGACTTCCATTGACTTCAATTACTATTCTCCTATTGGTCACAATATTCCACGTGCCTTGATGAGATTGGCCCTTTAGATTCCCTCTCATGTAAATATCTTATCCTATTTGATCCCTATGTTCTATAAAGGGCCAGAGGATGTTCAATTTTATTTTAAGTTCAAAATTTGTGGATGTCGGAGGAGCAAAATTTGTTTTTGAGTTTTGTTCTTTTTTCCTGTCTTTTGAACCATTCCGACGTAAAACTTTGTATGCACATAGACATTAATTGATATAAGAGTTTTATGGATAGCTACCTATCTAAGTATCTTTTGTAGCTGGTTTTGTAAGTTTTGCTAAACAAGACTGTATGTTGCGCCATTTAAGGGTGCATACAAAACCTATTTGGTGTCTAGAAACGAAACCTCTCTTTAAAAGATTGCATCATTTTATACGTAGTTGTGAAGCAATCTGGTGAAGTATAAAGCGGTTTGCTCTGTTTCAATTGATTCTTTGGGGCATCCATGGAGAATAACTAGTAGAAATTTTTATGTTTTGTTTTAGATTAGATGCCTATAATTTTGAAAATGTTTTAAAAAAAAAGGAATATACAAATGAATGGAAATTGTTTCGTTGAAAATATTTTATTTTCCATGAGATTGTTGAATGCTTAATGCTAAATCTACTTAAGTGATAGCAAGGAAATTGTTGGAAATATTTTAGAATCTATTGTTAAACTGGATGTTTCCATGAATGATGAGTTTACCTTTTATCAAGTTGGAAAATTGATTTCAAATGTTCAAAGAAATATTGTAATAACTATACATGCTTAACTTCTAAATGTGCCCTAAAGGAAAATTAACAGCAAAATTGTCACATCATTACCTAAGAGCTATGCTTAGTGCAATCATGACCTAGTTTACAAAGACTTGGGATTAAACAGAAGTCAATCTTTGTTCTGTGAATGCAAAATATTTTCTTAGGTTGTCTTTGTTTCATATCTTTCAAGAAAGGTAGGCCTCTTGCGGTTTTGTCTGTGGAGAATCTATACGAGTTGCTTGGTGTAATTGAAATCATTGTCAACACATAGCTAAGTCTGAAAATAATTATGCGCCATTCCCTGTAAATGTCCCTTGGATTCCTTGATTCAGCCCTGATGGGCAGAGGGATGTTAGACTCCAATTGCTTATAAGCCCCATATTGTTATCCCCAACTAATCTCATTTTGTACCCAAGACATAAATGCCCTTAATTGAACATTTCCAACATACAGTAGTGGGTTCCAATCATGGTCTTGAGTCACAGCATAATTATGCAAATAAAACTCACACAACAAATTCTTCATTTCAGGGGAAGCAATTCGATAAGCATTCAAAAATTCAATAGGGGTCTCAATAGAAGGATTCAAACTTTAAACAATTCTGGCCATCTTAAAAGAAAGATATTTCTCCTTCAAATGCATATCATAGACCCTTGGAGGGGCCCTGCACTCTAAAATTTTTGGTACCAAGGCTGCCATATCATCCACCTTCTTCTTAAAGGTGGCAATTTTTGCATCTTTGTCTTCAATCTCCTCATCTTTCTTTTGAATTTCCTTCTTCAATCTACGCTTCTCCTCCTTCCATTCCTCTTCTCTTCTTTGTATCTCTTTCCATAAATGCATAGCTACCATGTGTATTGAAAAATCATGGGGTTTATGTATTCCTACTAGCATTTTTCCTTGCACTGATGCTTGCCCCTCATATGGTACTAGTTGCAAGGTTTCAGGTTGTCCCATCAATTTTGACTGTAGGAGTACTAATTGTTCTCTCAATTCTCACTGTGGCTATAGGAACTCCTGCTCTTGTTCTTGTTCTGTATTTTGCTGCAGGATATCTTGCTATAGGAACTCTTGCTATAGAAAATCCTAATTTTCCTCATACTCTTGGTTCTCCACTTGTTCTACAATGTTGGCAAGATCGTCCAATGTTATGTTTGTTGTTGTCTTAAATATATATTTTTCCTCAACATTCTCCTGCCTCATTGGAGCTTATGTGTGCCCTTGTGATGTTTCTCTAGATTCAGGGCTTTCTTGTAGAGGCATACCAAAGGCTAGCCCAACTGGTCTTGCTTTCCTAGGAGGGCTCTCATATTTTTCTTTCGTTGCAGGATGAACAGGGTCAACCTTTCTCTTCTTAGAGCTTGGCACCTCTTTTTATGTTGGCTATCTTTTGGCTTTTCCTTTTCTCATTTCTACCTCTCTTATGTGCCCTAGTTTTCATTAGAATTCCAAGTGGAACATCATCATCAGAGTCAGGGGAAGAACTTTCTTTATCTAAGTGTTCTATCTCAAAAGAGCTAATTTCTATGGTTTCTTCTATTGTAGGAGAGTTTGCACTCGGGCCTGTGCCAGAGGTTGAAGCACCAAGAGTGGCTTCAACTGTGCTCAATCTCCTCTTAGACCTATGGGGTTGAGGTAAAACCCTAGGTTGCAAGTGCTCAGGTCTAATTTGATCAATTTTTATGAATTCCTTCTAGGTCATTCAAGATACGTCATGAAGAGACTTCTCAACTAGTAATTTAATCAAACAATGGTGGGAAACGGAATTGTCCCTACCTTTTTCAGTTTCGGCCTCCATGATTGAAAGAAGGTTGTATAGCATGTTCGACACATTCATCCTCCTTCCGTGCCTCATATGATTCAAAAGCTTGAAGTGCACAGAATGAAAATTCGAATGGTGACCTTCACAGGTGATTTATTTTATGACATAAACAACTATATATCTACTTACTAAAGACATTCTCTTCGCTCCCTATTTATCTATGCTTAATGGAGGGTTGTTTGGTTCTATAAATTTGGCCCTAGCTGTTTGGAAGTAGGGTAATTTTCACCATCAGTAGGTAACCTTGTAACTTCTGTAATTCTTTCTTTAGTCGCTATGACCTCTAGCGGTTTTACCGTGGCCTTCCCTTCAGACAATGTTTGGGCGAATTCTAGTGCAATGTCTTCATCAAAATCATCCAGCTTCAGGAAGTAGTCTATCCACCCATAGTTTTTGAATTCGGCCATGCATTGTGCATTGTGCATCGTGCAGTAATACATCATGCATGGTGGGTTCATTTCGAATTAACCCACCTCACATTGTTTGCAATCAAACAAACACTCTACGGTTTCCTTCCTGCAATTCTCGTCTAAAAACCAAATTTTTCCTTTTTACCTTTTGTTTGCAATGCAACTTGAGATATGATAGGGTCAATAATGGAAAGGAAGGAGTAATAAAGGAAATCTATGATGGAGAGAAATGGCGATGATAGTTGGTGTCACTTCACACATGCAAGTCGTCTTGTCACTCAGATTTCAAATCGGCGCAATTTAAATTTTGTTGATGTAGACTAACATGGACTGACATGTGGGAAAAATGTTCACATATTTTTCCTCCCCCTGAACCTAAATTTGGGCATGTGTTCTCACATGCAGGATGATGATTTGACAGGGTAGGGAATATTGGCATTCTATGGTGAACATCCATACTAACGTAAAACAATTAAATGAATGTACTTAAAGACAATTAAGATATAGCAATTAATGTGCACATACCTGAATGTGTGGAGGATGCATTGCAAGATTGTGGAGAAAGTAATGTTTGCCTTTTTAGGAAATAATTTGAGCAATTAATGAAGATGAGGTGGGATGAGATGGAGTGGAATGAAGTGAAGTGATGGAAGAGAGAGAAAGGTGGAAATGGATGGGCTGATGGATGGATGGGTGAAGAAATGGACTTAGAGATTTATCTGAGATGGAGAAATTTGAGGTGAGAGCCCTTGTCCATCTCTAAGACAGAGATGTGGTTCTTTCCACCCTTTGGGAGTAGCCATGGTGGATGTCATGTTGAGAGACTCCATGACAATATCACATTGAGATACTCCATAACGAATCCCTTGTACTTGTGTTTATCCACACATGGGAGTAGCCATGGTGGACGTCATGTTGAGAGACTCCATGACGACATCACATTGAGTGACTCTGTGATGGGCACTTGTGCACATGTTCCTTTCCACACATGGTTGTAGCCATGGTGGATGTCATGTTGAGTGACTCCATGATGATATCACGTTGAGTGACTCCGTGATGAACTCTTTTCCACAAATGGGTGTAGTCATTGTGGGTGTCATGTTGAGAGACTCCATGACATTGGATATCTAGAAGGATTCCTCCCTAGCTAAGAGAGAGTGTTGATGTTATAGCTACAGGTTTCATCCTTCACCCGATGTAATTGATAAACAAATAAATAAAGCCATGGCTATTTATTTATTTGAAGCTGACATTAATGAAAAGGCGCTTCTATTCAAACAATGATTTATATTTATTTTTTATAAGGCCAACTAAACCAAGAGTCACCTTGAACAAAGAGACATGTTATTTCATGAAGAGGTCGACTTATTATGAAAATTTGTCTTGCTTGAAGAGAGGTGATATCATCTTGTATATATAGAAGGCATTGTACTCTCCTAAATCATTCAATATAATATATCTAGACAAGTTCACATATCTACAACATAAGTTCACCTCTAAGAGCAGATTGATATTTGTATCAAGGAGTTCAACATTCTTCATTGGTTGTATATTTGCACGAAGAGTGGTACCATTATCATTGCATCAGATCGGCCTTGTGATTGGCCATGATTGTAAAGCTTATTACTATTATTTTATCAATATATAAGTGGTATATTGTTGGGTTTTTCTCCCTCAAGGAGGGTTTTCCCAGGGTATATGTTGTGTTCTATTGTTTGAATTTGTTTGAATTCTTCTTATTTCAATTATGGTCCTAAAATTAACAGATGATCTCATCATGGTCGACCCTCATAGATTTTTAGCCAAACTCCTAAAGGATGGAGTTAAATTACCACCTAGATTTGACATAAACACACTACAAGCGGTGCCTTCGCCTAGAAATGTCTCAAACCAAAACTAGGGTCATACGACACATATTCCACAAAATGTTATACCTCAGATAAACCTTAATATACCTTTAGGAGGAAATACACATAGTCCTTCAATGATTCACACTACTCCCATTTTGGGGATTCCCTTCACAGCTCCACCTATACCATCATCTGTTAGACAGTCCATGACATAGGCTACGACCCAATCAATATCAGCACCTGTAACACAGTCAACAATGCAACCGACATGCACTAATCCATTTGGGATCTCAACAAACACCATGAATACTTCCACAAACAATCCTTATGGGTGAAAGAGAATAATATTTTTAGGTTTAGGACCCACACCCACGGTTAATGTCAAGGGTATCGCATATAGTCATGTTATCCCCCAAAATAGTGCTACACAAGGACAACAAGGCACACATATGTCACCTCATGCGAATTCAACACAACCAGGATTTCGATCAAATATCTTTACATCAAACACATCACAACAAGGTACCCATGCACAACCCATAAATCATAACACACAAGGGCAACCCAACATGAACACCTCATATACACATATACCTCAGGTACAACAACAAACGCCTTCATACACCTACCATGTACCTACACAAAATGAGAGACCTGGCAATACAAATGACATACCAAACCCACAAGTGGATGCTCTAACTACACAAATGCTTGCTTTACGAAAACAAGTTGAGAACATGCAAGTAACAACCAAAAAAATCCTACAACATGCAGGACTTGCATCCATACCCCTTTGATGGGAGTATCTACATGCCTCCTTTTCCACAAGGATACACAATTCTGATCTTTTCAAAGTACAAAGGGACAAGAAACCCATTAATAGAGCACATCAGAGAATTTACCATGACTTGTGTTGACATTGCCTTAGAGCACACATACTTGATGAGATTATTCCCTATAACTCTTATGGGTCCTACACTTGAGTGCTTTTCATGATTATTTGGGGGCATAACAACATGGTCCGAATTAGCCAACAAATTTGTAGATAACTATGCCTTTAACATTGAAAATGATATCACATTAGCCACCTTGTGTACCTCGAAACAAGAAGAGGGAAAGTCCTTTATCAAATACTTCTAGAGATGGAGAAACTTGGCAAGTCAATGCCAAGTAGAGATCCCTAAAAACAAAAGGTGGACATGTTTGTCGAAAATCTCCTATATTCTTTAAAAGATCCCTTGCAAGTTCATTGTTGTGCACACTTTGTAGACCTAGTAGAAAAAGGAACGATTGAGAAATCACTTTTCGCTAAGGGTGCCCTTAGGCTCTCTAAGAGTACAAACAATCAACACATGTTCAATGAAAAAAACAAATACTGTTCTCGAAACAAAAATGTCACAAACGACGAGGTTGTGGATACCAAAGCTGTAAAAAAAACTGGTCTTGCTGTCACTCTAAGAGGACTTGAAGTCTCAATAACTACACCAAAAACCCCTACACCAAAAACAAATGCCATACAAAACAATCAGGGACTAGGGCAACAGAGACCACCTAGGCAATACATTAAACACGAATACACTCCCCTCGAGGAACCCATTGAAACAGTACTGAAGAAAATTGTTCAATCAGGTGTCATACAACTACGGGAGCCCATGTCTTACGTGTCTAATTTTAAACCCTCTTGGTGGGATGATAATGCCTTTTGTGAATATCACCAAGGTAAAGAACATAAAACATACACTTGTAGACAACTGAAAATATTATTCAAGACCTTATTGAAGACAAAGTAATCAAGGTAAAGGGACAACAACAACACACTTCCAATCAAGATCACATGATCTACAAGAATCCCCTTCAAGACCATGGTTTAGGGAATGCCTTCGGCTCGGGTGCTAATAACAATAACTCATCCAATTATATGGCTACTTGTTATAATTACACCAAAATCCTCCATCTTCGAGTTGCTGATGAATATATCAACACCATTACCATCAAGAAGACCCCATTGTGCACTATAAACACTCGCAAAACTAAAATAACCATACTAGCCCCTTTGCTTCCCAAGCAATCCCAAGCTAAAGGCCATTTTAACTTGTTGGATCAGCTAGAGAAAACCCCTGCACAAATATCCATATTGGAACTACTACACACATCACCTGAGCATAGGGCCATCCTAGATAAGATGCTAAAAGAAACCTCTGTCCTAGATAACCTCAATGTCGACTAATTTCAAACCATGGTTGGATTCCTTTCAAGCTCTCACTGTGTTACCTTCTTTGAAAAAGACTACTCAACCCAAAAGACGAACCATAATGACTCACTACACATTGAAGCCTTCATCCATCAAAATAAGATCAAACGAGGCAAAGTGGGATTGAATGTGTGTTCCTTAAAATTGGTTAAGGCACTGGGTTTTTCTGAAGCATGTGTGGATAAGACAAAGATCATAGTCATAAGAGGTTATGATGATGATGAACGATCCTCACAAGGCATAATAACACTTCCACTCTGAGTGAGGCCCATATTGTTGAATACGACTTTCCAAGTATTGGATCTAGAAATCCCTTATAATCTTCTCCTCGGTCGACCATGGATTCATGCCATGAAGGTCGTTCCCTCCACGTATCATCAATGCCTAAAGTTTCCCTACAATGACACCAAAATTACTATTGAGGGTGAACCTGATTCCTTTGAGTATTGCTTTAACCTACAAGGAGTCTCTAAATTTCAAGTGCCACATAACCATGAGGCCTCAATGTCAAACTCGTCCAAATACATTGATCCCTCAACACTCACCAGGACATCTGATGTCCCTCGGTCATCTACCTCCACATCCTCTACTTTTGCTGCCAAATCTCTAAACTCTAAGATCCAAATTTGTGATATGGGATGTGGAGAATATCGCATGAATAATTTACCATCAAACAATAATGCTATTGCTACCAAGGCTGTCAAGACAGTTGTAGAGGGAATACAAAAATATGGTCGTGCTTGGATTAAAACCTTTTGGGATCCTGATACTACATCTGCCTTTTCCCTATCCACTTCCACTTTATCCTCCCATGTCCATGATAAACCACTACTTGATCATGATTCCATTGAGGGTACCCAATCATCATCCTTCCATCCCACCTACCCTAGGCTAGGATATATATCTCCTACTATCACCTCTACCAAGTCACCTTGCCAAGTCGTTAAGGATGTGTAAGCTTCCTTTGACATTAGCAATACAGTAAAGGATAGTCCCAAAGATTATATTGCTGACATCGCCACTCCCGTTTGTCCGCTAGACATTCCTGTCACTTCACCTATTTCATCCATCTCACTCACGTCCAACCACATCAGAGACATGGCTCAACAAGTCACAACTCAAGAAAATAATAAAGGCAAAGCTTCAATGAATGACCTATCTTTAAAAGGAGATCAAGAATTAAGAGACACAATGAAAATAAAGGAAGATCAAGACAAGTCCTCTAGCCACCATAAAAAGCTATTGGACCAATCAAAAATACAAGTCAAGAATGAGCAAGAATTCCAAGAAAAGTCCTCTAGCCAAAATCAAAAGCTATCAGATAAATCAAAAATAAAAGTGAAAAGTGAAAGCAAGCAAAAGTCAATCTCCAAGTATGCCTCTCCATCAAAAATCACTAGGGGCATCTATCAAGGAAAAAGGTCAAGAAAAGAGCTTGTTGATTCAAGGTCTCTATCCACATCACTCTCACTCGTACCATATATTCCATTCCACTCATCCATGTTCACATATTCATCATATCATCTCACCTTCATTGGTGATGTCTTTCAATGTGTCTTTGATGACAACCCCTTCATGTACTCTAACTCATTGGTCGCCCAAACTCCTTTTCATCTAAAGCCTCGTGGCCCACGTACTATGCACATTAGGGATCATACCATTGCCTCATTCATTCACCACTTCTATCATCCATCATATTTTCCACTTACATTTTGCATCCAAATTAGGTCCTTTTGTCCATCACGATCATCTAAACAAGGTCAAGGAATCATCATGGCGTATTAGTTTTACACATAGCTCCAGAAAGCTCAATTGAAAACACAAAATAAAATAAAATAGTAAAGATAAATAATCCATCCAACGATGAAAACCATCTCAACAACGCTTTGGATAAGTACCATGGTGAAAACTTGGCAAACAGGCACCATGTGTAGACAATCTCCGCTTCGTCATCTATTATCACTTCACATGGTCTTTCCAGCTTGACCCTTACTAATACCACTATCCCTCCTTCCTTCTGCAACACCCACAATAAAAGTAGTTGCTAATCCTATGACTTGAGATCAATTGACGCTCACAACATACGACACAAAATCATTCTTACCATCCAATCCCACACAGTACTTGACCGAGAGCAAATGTCGAACACCCGTTCTTGATGGAATAAGCCTCTAGATCTTCAGGTCCTAACACACTTGCAAAAACAAAAAAAACATACATAAAACATGTCAAAAACACAAAAACATTAAAAAAATGTCAAAATCCCAAAACATTTAAATGCTCAAAAGAAAAATGAAGTCAGTCTAGTATGTCAAGTTCAGTCGAACTACGCCATCTTTGAGCTTAAACATAGGCAAGGCCATCAATCTATGAGCCCCCGAGACACCCTGGGTCAATCCTTTAGCAAGCTATCATAATAAACTAGCTTTTTCATCAACTATTAATATCTTCATCTTGTAAATGGGTTGAGTCTAGTCGAACTACGTTGTCTCTGCGCAATTGCTACATAAGTAGGGCTCATCTTAAAGCAGCCCTCTATCCATTAGGTCAGTCTTTTTAGGTTTGTCAGAATAAAATAATGACTTAATCTTTGTCAAATAAAGCACAGTCAGGTTGTTTCGAACTACGATGTCTTTGCATGTATAACGTAGGCAAGGCCATCAATCAATGAGCCCCTGAGGCCGCACTAGGTTAGCCCTTTAGGGTTCATCACATTCACTATCACCCACATCATGATATCTTTAAATGAAAAAAATCTTTTTCATTCAGTCATTTCTGTGAAAGTTTGGTCAAACTACGTGGTCTCTATGTGTACAATGTAGGCAAGGCTTAACAGCTCTCGAGGCCCTAGATGTTAGTCCTCTTAGGGTTTTTGTCATGTTGGTCACATCACATGGTCATACAACGAATGACTCGAACACAAGGTAAAAAATGATGCATAATCCAACCAGTCGAAAATCAGTCCAACATAAAATTTATCAAATTGGTCATTTAAGAGTTTTCAAGATGTGTCCTTCTTGACGTCATACTCTTTTCTGTCAACCAATTTATTCAAGATATGTCTTTCCTAAATCAATGAAAAATCTATCAAATTAGTCATTTAAGAGTCTTCAAGATGTGTCCTTCTTGACGTCAGACTCTTTTCTATCAACCAACTTATTCAGGATATGTATTTCTTGAATCAACATCAAATATTTCAAATCAATCATTTAAGAGTCTTCAAGATATGTCCTTCTTGCAGATGTCAGACTCTTCTTTGTCAACCAATTTATTTAGGATATGCCTTTCCTGAATCAACATCAAATCTATCAAGTCAATCACTAAAGAGTCTTCAAGATGTGTCCTTGACATCAAACTCTTTCCCATCAACTGCGGGTCTTCAAGATGTGTCTTTCTTGACGTTAGATCCTGTCATGGACCACCTATTTAGGATGTGTCCTTCTTGAATCCTGACCTTGGCAATAATCAAATTTGATATTTCAATCTTCTTTAAGATGTGTCCTTCCTAAAGAATGACCAGTCAGCCTTGTCATAACCAAGTCAACCTTGGCAAACAAACAAAGATCTGACACACATGTCTTGACAAGCATTTTTCATTTATTTTTCAATGATTTGATATGACCATGTAACTAGCCACCTCGATGATGTCCTATGACAGATTTAGAGGAGGGACAATGTTACATGAGCATATCTTGCTTTTTGACTGATTGTCTTAACTTTTTGAAATTTTCATGTAACTAGCCACCTCAAGGATGTCCTAACAACAGGATTTAGAGGAGCAACAATGTATCATGAGGATTGTATTATCTTTCAAAGTTGTCATGTTACTAGCCACCTTAAGGATGTCCTGACAACAGGATTTAGAGGAGAAACGACGTATCAGATTGTCTTATCTTTTTAAATCTGTCATGTCACTAGCCACCTCAAGGATGTCCTAGCAACAAGATTTAGAGGAGTAACGATGTTTCATGATAGGTTTTCTTTGGATTGTTGTTTGTGGTTTGTCTCAACAAAAAGACTGGGAACAATTGGGTTCCTAAGTATGATTCACAACAATCCTTGTCTATGACTGTTTGTTTTCAGCAAAGGCATGATATTGCACACCATTAGTCTACCTCATATCATGGTGTTTCTTGTCCATTGCAATAAACTGCCCAATGATGATTAAAAATTCAAATGCTTAGTATAAGGACAACAAAGTGATGACATATCTTTCTTTCATGCTAACATAAATCATCTTCAAACTAACTGATTTCTTTCACCACCATCAAACTTCTGGCTATCCAATTACCTAATCGGGACAATTTCCAAAATTTTCAAAAAATTGTCATTTTTCTCGAGTGGGCATACCTTTACCTATTTCATACCGGGGCATGACTGGGGCATGTTATTCTTTATTCTTTGACACAAACACTGAAATGACATTATGTCAAAGAGGGATAAAATGTAGACACTAAAAAATGGCTTAGGCCCGCGACTACATTTTTTATCATCAATTCAAGATACCCGCAAAATGATGAAATGATTTTATCATTTAATTATAACTTAACATCCTAATTCCTCTAATTAATTAAATAGTTTTAACCATTTAATTAATTCATTTCATTATTTTTCTAAAATTAGTTAATTAAGTTACATTAATTTACTTTAATTATATTGCTAATTAATTCTAATCTCTTCTTTTGATTAATTAAATAAGTTTCCTAAATTTATTTAATTTCCCACATTTAATTAAACAAATGATTATTCATTTAATTAATTAATTATATCTTTTCATTTAAAGTGCTTCCTTAAATTGAATATCATTTTGATTATGGAATCACGTACACACAACTTCTTCCACAAAGAAAGGAATTAATTTTATAATTACTTCTTCTATTTGAGCACGTCTCTTACATTTTCAATCTAAAGTCTCATGCATAATTATCTCCATTCCTAACTAACATTTTCTCTCAGTTCACTCACCTAATTGATCTATCATCTCCTTTTTGACTCCCACATTCTTTTAGTTACATCTCTTAACTAATCAATCAAACTAGTTAGTTACTATTCAATCAATCTCTCAATCAAATTACTTAATATCCAATCAATCTAATCAATCAAGTCACTTAACTATTCAATCAGATTCTCATACTCAATCTAGACCATGTTCAAACACAAATCAATCTTGACTATTGAATCTGTGAAGTTTCTATAAAAGAATCTTTTTTAACTCTATTTTTGAGGAATCAATGGAATCACATACACACAACTTCTTCCATAAATAAATGAATTGATTTTATAATTAATTATTCTATTTGAGCACATGTCTCCTACATTTTCAATCTAATATCTCATGCATAATTATCTCCATTCCTGACTAACATTTTCTCTTAGTTCACTCACCTAACTAATCTATCATCTCCTTTTTGACTCATACACTCTTTTAGTTACATCTCTTAACTAATCAATCAAATTAGTTAACTATTCAATCAATCTCTCAATCAAATCACTTAACTATTCAATCATTCTAATCAATCAAGTCACTTAACTATTCAATTAGATCCTCATACTCAATCTGGACCATTCAAACACAAATCAATCTTGACCGTCAAATCTATGAAGTTTCTATAAAAGAAGCTTTTGAACTTTATTTTTGAGAAATCACAATCTTCAAAGGTTTGTTGTCAAAATACTTACAAGCTAATATTGCACACTCATGATCTAAGGGAATTTGAGCATTTCAAAGCATAGTTGAGGAGAATAATGGAGATGAGTCAAGCAAGCATGTGAATTAGGTGATATTGTTCTTTTTTATTGAATTCTCTTGTTGCATTGCACTTCATTATCGATTTGGGGATCTTAGCATGATCTAGGAAATTTGTGATTGTTTTCATTATTATGCTTTCTTTGTTCCTGGTTATTTTCCCTTATCACAAGTGTTAGTAAGGATATTGGAGCATCTTGAAAGTTGGGGTCCATAGAGTATAAAGCCTCAAAATGGAGTGCTCTACTTGCAAATGTGTGTCCATTCTCCACATGGGTTAAATATGTTATCATTATTGGTTACTATTAATGATGCATTAAATAATTTGGTCAAGAGGGCATTAGGTTTTTTTTATACCATGGATTTTGATAGTTTTGGTTTTGGAAAAAAATCATAATTTTTCCATTATGGTTCACTATAAATTAGATACATTGGATAGTTGTTTTATTATAGGTCTTTTGTAGGCGAGCATTGCTACACTCAAAATGTTGTCATATTGAAGGGAGAAAGTTGGATGTATCGATCTAACACTTCTATTGGATTAATACATGTTTGTCCTCTCTTTTATGGTGGAATTTTTTCTTGAAAGGATTTCTCCACTCATGTGTTTGCGTTTATAAGTTTATAGATTTCTTATTGTTGTTTTACATGCTTACCCATGTTATATTTTAGATTTATGGCTAGTCATATACATATTTAATTTGGTTAATTAGATTTGTACATTTTATTCTGGTTAATTAGATTTGTACATTTTATTCATACATACTATACTATAAATATTATTTTTCATTAATTTTCTCAACAATGTCCACCCCCTTAAACCCCAAAATGATTTTATCAACAATGTACACCACCCTTAAACCCCACAATTACAAGCACAACACTCAACTGCAAAGTAGGTATACATTAGTAGAATAACATGAAGGAAAATAAACCAATTTGGAGGTGTAAAACTATTATAAATCATGAAAATTATTCAATTTTGATGTGTACAACTACACAAAAGCACACTAATTAATTACAAATTTTACATCACAAGAAAGACATTTAAAAGATAAAGTACATATAATTATGTTTGACAATGTCTTATATGCATAATATTAAAGGCCAATCCCTTTTTAAATTGGTAATTAAAACTAAAATATAGTTAAAAGCCTACTTGACTCTTTTAAAAATTTGGCTCAAAGGAATCCCTTCTACCCTAAATGCCTCTTATTGTGCCTTAGGTTTTCCTAAAAATAACAATAACTAGAAATAAAAGAATAATATAAATAACCAAAAACTATGAAGAGTAATACAATGCAACAATCTGTAATATAAAATTATAAACTAGGGAAATGATAAATCAAATGATACAGAGTAAAATTTAAAATAAATTGTCAAAACCCCAAAATTCAAATTCCCTTTATATGACCAAGGTTTTTGATTTGAAAATTGGGTGCCTAGTCACTTTTCTGATCTAATGGGGTGAGGCCACCCAACATTCACCTTCCTTGAGGAAATCAACCCATCCACCAGCTTTCCATTTTTTTTAAAGAAAAGGGGTAAAGATTTATTCAAATCAAATCAGAAGTACAAAGCAAAGGCCTCAGGCCCATCAGGACAAAACAACAAACAACAAGATTTCCAAAAGAAACCAACAACACTAGCCCTACATATTCTTGTCCTCCAACATTAATCTGTCTAAAGTCTCAAGATAATCTAGAGGTAAACCATCCCTCCCTTCAATATCCCAACCATAAATGTTCTCTGAAGCCCACTTCTCCAAATAGTCAACCACTTGGTTCCACTCCCTGGGGATATGACAAAAGGAAACAAACTCCAAGGAGCTGCATAGACTCAAAATTTGTCGAACCACTAAGGCTAATTGCCAACTAACATCATCCAAATTTGGTTTGTTCAACATATCCACAACAATCTGAGAATACATGATTCACAGATAATCCTCCTCCATCCTAGAGACATGCCCTTCTCAACTGCAGTCTTAATAGCAAGCGCCTCCATCAAATTATTAGGATGCTGACCTTTGTAAATAGAGAAGAAAAAAATAATAGCTCCATCATTACCTCTACCAATACTAGACTGCCCCGGGTTCCCACGAGAAGAACCATCAATATTAATCTTCAAGACACCACTAGGAGGCATCCACCTTCCATCTCTACAAACCCTTTGCTTAACATGCCGAGTTCCTTTGCCAGCAATGTAACCTCGTCTACTATCCCCCAAACTCAGGTTCCTCATAATAGCATGATCACTAGGATCCACATTTTCAGAAATATCACACTTAGCATAAATAGTCTCCTAGAGCCTGCTAACTATCTTCTACCACAACTGAAGACTCCCCATTGTAGAATCATAAAAAACCCTACGGTTTCTTTCCAACCAAATATTCCAGATAATGAGGGCAGGCCCAATAGCCCAAGCCACCTGCAGAAAGGATGTTCTGGCTAGAGGTCTGCCTATACTTTCCCAAAATTCAACTAAGGAAGTGGCATGAATATAGGCATGTTGCCATGCCCCCCACCACCTGTGCCATATCTCTCTAGAGAAAAGGCATTGAAAAATAAGTGAGAACTGCATTCTTCACTACCCCTACAAAGAACACAGATAAAAGGGCCCTGAAACTCTCTCTTCCGAAGGTTCTCCCATGTAAGGAATTTTCTTTGAGCACATCTACCAAACCATGAAGTTTCCTATCCAACAAAGCATACCTTGCAACCATCGTAAATTTTCCCTTGGGATTGGGACCCCAAGCTAGAATATCTCTTCCTTTAAGGGAGCGGCATAATCTTTTCTCCAATATTTTGGCCAGCTCCATATGATCCTCAACTGAGCCCCCCAAGGGCCACTCATGTGGCTCTTTCCAACAAGTCACTTCTGACTGGCCATGATGCTTAGTGGTCTTAAAATTCTCCACCTTGACCCAGCCAACATCAGTGAAAATATTACAAAGAGATTGGAGGTGAGGGAAGCTATCTAGAATAGGAGGGTGCCCATCCCAAGAGTCCTGTCAAAAAAGAACATCATAGCCCTTATTACAAATCTAGAAAAGACCCTCCTTAATAAGTTGTGTGCCTTTTTTAAGAGTGTCCCTGTGGATGTCAAAATCTGTAAATGGTTAGTTTAAAACAAAGCAACATTTCAACATCCCTATGAAATAATGAAACATGTCAATCATGCAATAAAATGAAACAATGGAAATTAAACAAAGCATATAAAAGACATGATCCAACTTTATCTCATAATGGATTGGTGCTATTGTAGAAAATAGCCCTTTCCCAATCCTTGCTTAAGCTTGATGTGAAGATGCTATGAAGATGATGATAAGATGGGAAAAATCAGTTCTCAAGGAAAGTGACTTTGCAAGAGATTGTGGAGATTTGTGGAGGATTTGATCAAGGATGAAACCTCTATTTGTAGATTCTCAAATGCTAAGAGTGCCAAACATGGAGGACGTGGGACAAAGAATAAGCCAATGAAAAGAGGCCACTTGTCAACTTGTGAGTGGTTGATGCATGTGCAAGATTTGGGAAATGTGCCCAAGAGGGGGAAATTTCAAATTCAAATTTGAGAGTAAATGCTGAGTGGGGGACATGTAAGAGTTTATTAATTGCTTTGTTGGATGTACATGCCCACTTGGTTTTGAATTCAAACTTGAGGGAATATTCCTCAAAGATGCCATGTTGATGGAAAATAAGGATTTTAATAAATCAATAAATTGATTTATTTGTGCAAGTGGGATTATCTAGAGGATGTGATGGGTGGTTAGGTTAGGCTAATTAGGTTAGCTTAATGATGATTAGGATGATTTTGACTTTTAGGACTTAAATATTTGATTTATTTAAATCAGAAAAGGATGGAATATGAATTTTGAGACTTAATTAAATAAAGTCTTGGTTTATTAAATGGATGATGCAAGATAAAGGTTGAATTATTTATGAGAGATGAAATGTTATTATTTGATTAAACCATTGGATTGACCTATATGCATATTTTGTGTGTCTATAGTCCCAAATACAAGATCCTCTTCTAGTCAAAGCAAGGCGAGGCACATCATGACAATCAACTCCAGGAAAATATTTGTGAGTTATAATCTTGGTCCAATCCTGATCCTAACAATTGCACCACCTCCAATACAACTTAGCTGCCAAAGCTTTGCTGACCAGACTAAGAGACCAAAGACCAAGACCCCTAGAATGCTTCAGCCTACAGATAGATTCCCAATTTACCAAGCTCCTCTTAGAAGCAAGAAGATTTCCTGACCATAAGAATTTCTGAGAGAGGGCATCAAACTCCCTAACAAAGTTAGAGGGAGGAACCTGAATAAAGCGTCTATAGATAGGGAAATCCTGCACCACAGTCTTCAAGAGAATCACTCTCCTAGCAGAAGAAAGCCATCTAAAAGTCCAGTGGCCCACCTTACTCAAAAACTTGTCCAAAATCCCCTGCCAAAATTCCCTACGTTGAGACCCCAAGGCCAAAGGAATCCCAAGGTACATCAGGGGGAGAGATCCAATATGAAATATGAGGATCCTAGAAATCTTGCTCTTAATAAGATGAGGAGGATTAAAGAAATAGATAAAAGATTTGTCTTCATTAATTCTCTAACTTGAGGCCTTTAAGTAGATATCTAGAGGTCTCCTGAAATTCACTACCTCATTGATTATGGCCATACCCATCAAAGCAGTGTCATCCACGAACTGAAGATGAAAATAAGGATACAAGTCATTGTTCCAACCCTAGCCCTGAATAAGACCCCGCTGCACCTGAGATTTGATAAATTTGCCAAGTCCCTCTGCTATGATAATGAATAAATAAAGGGATAAGGGATCCCCTTGCTGAAGTCCCCGAGAAGCATTGAACAACTCCAAAGGTTCCCCATTGATAAGAACTAAAAAGGAAGAAGAAGTCACACAACTGAGAACCCAATCAACCCACTCCTCTCCAAAACTAAAGGCCAAGAGAATTTTCTACAAGAAATCCCAACTCACTCAATCATAAGCTTTAGTCATGTCTAGTTTAATAAACATAGCCTTCTCCTTAGAGATTGCCATAGAATGAATGGCCTCCATCACTATCACCATACCATCCAAGATCTGTCTTCCCCCAACAAAACCACCATGCTCCTCAAAAATCAGAGTATTAAGAAGTGGCTTAAGTCTTTCAACAATTAGCTTAGTAATGATCTTGTAGATCACATTACAAAGAGCAATAGGCCTGAAGTGATCCAAACTATTAGCCCCATCCTTCTTAGGAGCCAAGGCCAAAAAATTAGAGTTCATAGACTTAAGCATTTGTTTGTTCTTATGAGATTTTTGAACCACTTCTAGTAGATCAAACTTAACGATTTCCCAAAATTCCTGAAAAAATTCAATGGGAAACCTATCTAGGCTAGGAGCCTTCCCTTTTTCATATGAAACACAACCTCTTCCAATTCTGACAGCAAAATAGGCCGAACGAGGGCATCATTCATCTCATTAGAAACCAATGGGGGAATACAATTTAAATTGGCCCTCTCCTCCTCCATAGCAAAGGAAGCATCCTTGGTGAACAGATTTGAAAAATAACTTACAGCTTCCCTAGAAATATCTGCACATGAAGAGAGTTGAGCCCCTTCTGAAGAGATGAGAGAAGTAATAGAATTTCCATACCTCTGGGCCTTAACAAAATTATGGAAAAAAGTTGTGTTTCTATCTCCTTCCTGAAGCTAATCAACTCATGACTTTTGCTTCTAGAATATCTCCTCACATAGCTCCCAGTCCTCAAACTCCTTAAGGGCCAAGGACTCAACCCGACCAAGATATGAAGTCATCCCTTGATCTCGAATCTGATGAGTAACATTATCCAACTTAGACTGTGCAACCATCCTCTGAGAGTGCAAATTGCCAAAACATTGTTTATTCCACTTCTTAAGCCTACATTTCACATGTTGGAGCCTCTTTCCAAAAGTATACATGGCCCTACCACGAGCAAGCCTTCCTTCATACCACCAGAAACTCATAAGATCCTGGAGAGACTGATCCCGCAACCACATCAGTTAAAATTTGAAAGAGGGGTTTTTGGACATTTTATACGAAGTAGCTAAGAACTTGAGTGACCAATGGTCAAAACCCCTCCAATCAAGAATTTCAGAGTTGGTAGACCACTTGTCACTCACCCAATAGCAGGAGACCAAAAATCTATCAAGTCTTTCTGAAATAGCCTCAACACCACTTCTCCTATTATTCCATGTGAAGGCACCATTAGTTGGTTTAACATCAACCAGGTTCAAGAGGTCAATATTATCTTTGAGCAAATTTGAAGTTCAGGATCTAGTTTGACTAGTCAACCTGATTTTTCCTCCAAGCTAGCAACAACATTAAAATCACCAGCAATAATCCAAGGAAGGAGAGGAACCAAGGAGCGAACTAATTTAATGTTATCCCAATGTTGTGCCTTACCCAAAAGATCAATGGGGGCATAAATATTTGAGAAAAGACATAATTCTCCTGTCTCGAAGCTGGAAGCAACCATAGAAATGGAAGAGTGGCTAGAAATCCACCACAACGGGGCAACCGTCTTGGATTCCAAAAGCAGGAAACCCCACCTGAATTACCATGCGCACCCACTCCTTGCCAATGGCCATGGGGCTAGACCTGAGGAGCCCTACTGAATAAATCGTCCATTGCCAACTTGGTTTCCTAAATAAAGACTATATCAAGATACTGAGATTCAATTAATCTGGGAATAGCTTTTTGTCTAGGGATGCTATTTATACCCCTCACATTCCAAGAAATGACAATCATTTTGGGAGAAATGAGAATCAATGGTCTTAACAGAACTAGATTCCACCAAAGTCTCCCTAATCAACTTCACTTTAACCTGATTAGGCTTTCGCCCTGTCTTCGAGAGTTTCTCTATAGGCCCTTTCTTAAGGGGTTTTTGAAGTATCCCCAAAGTCTGTGAATCACTATTGCTCTTGCCATGACCCAGAGCCCCTTTTGTTGCAGGAGGAATAGAATCTATCCCAACACCAGTACCCAACTAAACCTCATTATCACCTGAGTCTTGACCATCTGGGATATGAGCAAGAACAACAGTATCCATCTGCCTTCCTTGTTCCACCTCTGTAGGCATACTAGAATTCTCCTATCCTCCATCAACAAGCATTGTCACATCCTTTGTCCCTTCCCCCAAGGAAAGATCAATTGGAATGCCCTCTTCCTGAAGAAAACCCTCGAGAACCTCAAATCTGTTAAAACTAACTTCATTTTGCCTATCTTTCCAAGTCCTTTTCTATCCTCTCCCCTTATTACGAGACTTCACAGGAATGAATCCCTCCTTATCCACATTCACCTCAACCATAGGTGCCTTTCCCTTATCCTTCCAAGGAGTAGAACTAGAAGGGGCTGACACATCTAGAGAGTTAGAGACAAACCGAGGACATTTCCTTTGCAAATGTCCATACTCATGGCACAGGTGACATCTGAAGGGAAGGGTCTCATAGTCCAGTTGTTGGATCCAAGAAAAAGTATTTAGGAAAATTTCAATAGAATCTGGTAAGGGGTTATTCAAATCAACTTCAACACAAATTCAAGCAAAATAAATTACATTTCTTTCCTGAGTTTGTGTAGTTGATCCAACTGGTTTGCCAAGCAAGAGAGCAATAGAATGCAAAATATCACTCTTCCAAAATTCGAGCAGAAGCCTGGGAAGCTGAACCCAAACTGGGACTCTAGAAGGGAGTTCCTCTACTGAGTTGAACCTCGTATGCCAGGGTTTGAAAAACAATATGATCTTGTTGAAGAAATAGGGGCCTCCCTCAAAAGCCTTATGTCTATCCGACATGCATGAGAAAACAACTATAAAATAGTTATTAGCAGCCAACATGATCTCCATATCTCCTTCAAGATTAAAGCATGAACCAACCAATATGAAATGTCATCCGAAACAGTCTCTGGCTTTATAACTAACACAGGATGATCCTGGCTCCTAGCCAAGCAACCGTTCACTTTCTTGATGCGAGAAGAGCCATTAGCATGTGCAGACTCCTCCCCCAGAACCCTAGTACCAAGCCCAAAAGAAGAGGGATCCAAACTCATCAAGACCGAGTCCAATATAAAAGGGGCAACACCTACCCCAGCCATGTCGATAGCAGAGAGCACAACACTCGGTATACACCCACGCAAACAAAAACAACAGTTAAAAAAACCCACCCAACACCCAAGAACACAGTCGCCTCCCCTCACCACAACTCGTAAGGAAAAGAAGAACCAACAAATGCAAAGAAGGAAGAGCCTCCCCACGACTCCCAACATAAAAATGAACCCCAAAACCAGAAAACACCCCCCGCCAAACACCACTCCACCGTCCATAGGCACCGAAACCAGAAAATGCAGAGATTACACGACTAGGGTTTCCCCTAGCCTGCGCTCAGACACAAAGCGCCGTATCTCCTTGCCATCAGTTCTTTCATCCACATAATCGTTAGAAGCTTTATTCCTCCTTCATCCACCAGCTTTCCATTCAATTTTATTTTAGTAATCAATTTCTTACAAATATAGACACCCACATGACAAGTTTCTCTTCATAAATGAAATCTAGAGGCATATTCCATTGCCTTACCATCATTAAATACCAAAAATATATATCATGGATGCTTGAGTTACATTTTACTCAATTTAGAAATCAATTATGCCCCTTTTTTCATCCCAAGATAAACTCAAGTACATCCAACCATACCTGTACTATCCTTAGGTCATGAAAATGTAGGAAGGGCAAATAAGACAATGTTTAACATTATTGACAATTTATCATAATTCACAGTCTAATTTTGAAGACAACGGGAAAATTTAGAAATTCCAAACAACAATCTTGTACACCACATTAAAATGCATATTTTCTAGAAGCACACGAGGGTTAAGGGTTGGGTAAATGGAAATAAAAGATGGTTTTAACCATCACACGATTGGAACTAAGTGGTGTTAATTTTAAGTGGTCCAACACTTGCCTCTATGATTTTTCTCAAAGGTATTGATATGGTGTGGTTGACACATAACAAGTCTTGTTTCTTGCTTGACTTGAGCTTGTGCCTTGCACATTTGATCCCACATCATATACATCAATATAAAAATATATAGTTGAAGCACAAAGTATCTACATATCCTTGTCATTTTATAAGCACGGTGTGGACAAGGATATTAATTTTTGAATACATTCTTAAGCTATAAGCTCAATGGAGAACACAATTTGTTCAACATTATTGAACTCATTTACCATGAGCGAGTCTAAGAATAATTAACTATTAAAAATAGTAGCATAATCACTTATCTATTATAAATAGGTCAACATAAGACAATGTGTTCTCATAATGTAGATTGGGCATATAAAATTGCAACTCACCAAGTTAATCAATACAAATAGAAATAAACCACATGACATTTTTAATAGTTTGTGCTCAACACAATGAATCACAATTGTTTGATGTAAGGGAAAATATACACCAAAAGGACTACAAGTCAAGAAGTTAACTAATTAGCTATCTCATTACAACACACATTGTAATGACATCATAGATTCAAAGGGGAGAGTTCAATAATTCAAATTCCAATGTAAACTAAAAAAATATTTCAAATAGAGAAAAAGAAGGGACAAATACATAAGATTATTTTTTAGCTTTACATCCAAACACTAACACTTTAAGTATGACCAAGATAAATCACCACTAACATTCAAAATGACCATAGACCATCTCAAAATCAAGCCCAATAAATAAATTGCATTCTTAGAAGGCTTAAGCATATTCAATACATTCTTAAACAACAATGACATTATAAATAATATAATTATTTTTTAATAAATCTAATTTACTAAAATCTCATTTTTTTATAAAAGGTTGTCATATGAATGAAACTAAAAACTAAATCTTTGTAAGAGTTTTATAACCGAACCTAAATTTGACAATTAACCTAACCTACCAACCAACTAAAATTTTTCATCACAACCATCTATTTGAAATTACCCTTCACATATTAAGCCTCTCATAAAAAAAAGATACGTAGGAAAAAATTCTATTGATGGCTGTAATATAGGGTAAAATCAAGGTACAAAGCATGAATCAACAACAACACCCACCAAATACCTAAAACTCAAGCCCTAAAGACCCCAATCCAACAATGAAGTACAAATGACAATAGAAACATAAATAATAAAGCAATAATACCATAGTTGAATCACCTTCATTGCTCTTCTCCATTTTGCATTATATGCTTGCTTTCCCTCAAATTTGTAGTATGAAAAAATAAATCTAATGATAGTGACACTAAAATATCAAAGATAGTGGTTGTAGTCTTGAACTGAAAAGGATAGGTCTCTTTTATAGAAGAACTTAATTTGAATGAAGGGTTGGGATTAAAAGTCAATATGATATGAAGATCAATAGATGAGATTGCTTTGAGAAGCAAGGAAATAGGGTTAGAACAAAATTAGGGTTTAGTTAATGATGGACGACTAAGATTAAAAGGTAATAAAACCTTATCAAGAATGGAGGTTAATTGAGATAAAAGAGGAGGATGACACAAAAAGAGAGGTTGTTGGAGTAATTATTTAATCATAGAAAAAAGGGAGAGAGGTTGCTGAGTAATTTATGAGGGAAAATGAATAATTAAACAATTAAAGTAATTATTTAATAATAGAAGAAGAGGGAAAAGTTGGCTTTTAATTAAATAATTGAAAAACAACTATTTACTTAAAAATGGAGGAAAATAACAAATAATTAAATAATTAAATAAAATTATTTATTGAAAAACAACTATTTAATTAAAAATGAAGGAAAATAAGAAATTATTAAATAATTAAATTAATTATTTAATAATGGAAGGGAAAAGTGAAAAATAATTAAATAAATGAGATTTATTTAATTATGGAAGAAAAATTAATGAATAGTTAAATAATTAAAATGAGTATTTAATTATAGAAGAAAAATAAAAAATGAAAAATGAAAAATTAAATAAATAAGAATCTATAAAGAAACGAACATTAATAACGTAATTAAATAAATATTAATTTATTTAAATAATAAAAAATAAATAATTTAATTAAAAAATACGACTTTAAAAAATAAAAAATCACATTCATACTGACTCCAATGACCATTTAGTTGAAGTGGCTCTTCAAATATTAAAGTCTTATATTATTTTAAGAAAAATATATATAGACTATACATGATCGAAGAGTTATCTTGCAGAGCTTTATATTAACCCCCGGGGCAGACCAGCGTCAACAATCTGCAAGAGGCCCTGTAGAACTCACAAGGCAAGCTAGAAAAAAGGTAAAATCCTCGTTGGCCTAAGGAATTCCCCTAATGGATTCCACAAGCTGCGAGGCAGAGGTGATGGAAGAAAAAGAGGGAAGAAGCAGGAGGGCGAGTGAGGGAGTGAGGGAGTTATTATGGATGGCAGGCATAGCCAGCTGCATTAAGGTCCTTGCAATCCCTGCATACCACAGCACAGATTTTGAAGTGCACAGACACTGGATGGCGGTCACTCATTCTCTGCCCCTCAGCCAATGGTACACCGATGAGAGCAGCCCGTGGACATTGGATTACCCTCCTTTTTTCGCTTGGTTCGAGAAGTTCCTCTCTGTGGCGGGTGCGTGGGTGGATACCCGCATGGTGGATCTGCATATGCTCAACTACAATGCCCAAACAGTCATCGTCTTCCAGAGGACAACTGTAATCTTTGCAGATCTCTTGCTCTACTGGTCCCTTTGGAGGTGCTGCAGGAAGCTCAGCCTGGAGAAGCAGAGGCTTGTTTATATTGCTGTTGTTTGGTCGCCCGCTCTCTTCATTGTGGACCATATTCACTTCCAGTACAATGGATTCCTGTTAGGGATTCTCCTGTTATCGATTTCCTTTCTTCTCGAGGGGAAGGATTTGATGGGCGGATTGCTATTCGCTATTTTACTGTGTTTTAAGCATCTGTTTGCTGTGGCAGCCCCGGTGTATTTTGTATATTTGTTGAGGCACTATTGCATAGGTCGTTACAGGGTCTTAAGGTTCTTTGCCTTGGGGGCTTTGGTTTTGTCTGTACTTCTTCTGGCATTCGGACCTTTTCTATATCATAGACAGGTGCGTATCCTTTTCTGCTAAAGCATTGTGAATTTTTGATTTGAGAGTAGTTTGCTTGCAGCGTCTTGTATTATGAGAAGTTTCTTGGACTTTCTTTGCCATTCCATGTTGCCTTTTCACGGGAAAGGACTGCACAAATGTCAATTCTTGAGGCCATGTGTTTTATGCCAATCATTGTGTTATGATTGCATCTTAAACACGCTTCATAAAAAGAGTTCCTTATCGAAAGCCTCGGTTTGATGTTTTGGTGTGGGCTCAAATTTGCTAGTATTTGGTTCTGAGTTTTAAATTAATGCAAAATCCTGGAACAAAGGCTCTATTTCAGAAATTAAATCCGAATAGATAAATTTGATTCTAAAATTACTGATTGCTTAAAAAATATTTTTCTTTTCCTTTTGTTTATGTTTAACAATTCCACGAACTCCCCATCCCCTCCCTTCCTCGAAAAGACAAAACAAAACTGATTTTGACACTTTATAGACATGTAGTGATTTGATCTTGGATATTACAGTTTCTATATCAGAATAAGAAGCCGAAGGTACATTTCTCAAGCACAGCGAGAGAAAATTAAGAGCACCTATGCAAAATACATGAAAAATAATAGTACTTTTAAACACTAACACTAAAAATGGAGTCGGTATGTGCAAGAACAAAGCTTAAGAAGTTCCTAATCTGCTAACAACTCAACAAATGTCTAATAAAACTATAAATTCTATTAACAAGAGGTGCAATTACTAAAAACCAATATTACCATTGTGTAGCCGTTGAAAAAATAGCTAGTCAAAACATTGACCTCCATTGGAATTCGGATGAGTGAGAACAAGGAATTCAAAGACCAGTTGTCAAATTGAAAAGAAAATCCTCATAGGCAGGGATTGCCTCAAGCAACTGATGATGCCACATTGATGTGGCACATATGATTAGTTGTCGAGATGCTAACGCGCCATCTTATTAACTATTGATTGGATGCTAATGCGACATCATATGAATGGTTGATAGAATGATAGTGTGGCATTGAATAGTCTGCTTGGACCCATGATATAGGAACATCTTAGGGGTGAATCAATCTTGCATTACTAAAAATATTTTCTTTAATGTTTGTATGTCTTTTGTAGTTTTTTGTTGTTGTTACAGGTGTTTTATTCTTGTTGTAGATGCATTTTCTGCCTACAGTCCTTTGATTGTGCATATAGAGCTACATATAGTCATCCTTCTATGCGTTACTGCATATTCATTATGAAGCCTCCAAAGATTACCTAATTGAATATTGGTCTTAGAGAGCTTCAGATTTGAAATTGTGTCAAGTTCCAAGGCCTAAATCTTGGCTCACTTATTTAAGAAGTCATTTTACAAGCACTTAAGGAATGCATCCAATTCCAATGAAGGATAAGAGTTGAAATCATTTAATATTAACCTTGTGGTTTCTATTACATGTGTAGAGGATATTGTATCACATTTTTGGTTGGCTGTACCTTGCCATGTTAAGATATCTCTATAAAAGGTGGCAAATCATTCAAAGGATGTAGCGGAGGAGCAAGAAAAGAAAGCAGATATAAATTAAACATCATAAAAGACTATAAATCTTGGCATGCACCTATTTTGATATAATCTTATTTTATGTGGATTTGTTGTACTTGTAATCTTTGTCATATGAATAGATACATATTCATTCTTTCCTTAAGAATTAAGTTTCTATTATGTATGCTTGCTTTGAGTCTTCAAATTGTGTGCTTGTGTTGCATTAATGGACCATCTTTCATGAAAACTTTTATCCGTGACTCCATCAATCGGCACAAGGGCTTAGTTTCTAGGTCATTGAAGGGTGAGTGGTAACCCCATAACATAAGTTTAGTGCAGTGTTGTTTTGCAAGTGATCCATAAGAGAGATGGCTCACTGAAGAAGAGGTGGTAGAAATAAAAGAGCATAGAGTGATAATGAACCAGTTGACATGATGAGAGCTATGCAAGCAAGGTTCGAAGCCCATTAGATCACATAGAGGTGAGGTGCATAGAGGCGAGGAACAACTATGGTGGAAGATGTTAGTGATGATGAGAGATTAGATCATGAACCATGTGTTGAAGATACTTTAAGTTTTGATGTAAGTGCAAAGGATGAATTTGCTATGGCATTGTTGACAGTAGGAAGTAAGCTAAGATTTAATCTCTCTCTTTTTACTCACATGGTTTTAATCTTGAAGATTTATTGGAGTGAATCAACAATCTAGAAAAATATTTTAAATTTGAATATGTAGAAGAACATAAGAGAGTCAAGTATGTCACCACTAAGTTGAGAGGATGTGTGGCTTTGTGGTGGGAGTATGAGTAGAAAGATTGGGTGAAGAACATATTGAAGATCCCTAAATGTGATCAAATGGTAACAAAGTTGAAAGGCAAGTTTTTTGCTTGCCAACTACAATTTGGAACTATTCAAGAAATTTCAGAACTTGTGGCAGAGCAAACTATTTGTGAAGGAGTTAACTAAGGAGTTTTACCGCCTCAACATCCGTGTAGATTTTGTTGAAGATGATGGGGAGAAGAAATCTTAGTATGTGAATGGTTTATGTGTTGCAATCTAAGATGTGATTTGTTTGATGTTGATTCATTCTATGGAAGATGCCTACCAACTTGTGCCAAGGGTAGAGGAAAAGTTGTCCCACAAGTAGTAGAGAAAGAGTGGAAAGGGCAAGCAAAACAATAAGCAAGGATATGTGTAGAGAGAGATCATAACATATAACAATAACACATAGGGCTCCAAGAAGAAGGAAGTCAAAGGTAGAGGATGCTATGGGAAGTCTTTTGGTTACAAATGTGGGGAAGCAAGTCATTGGGCATTTGAGTGTCTAGAAGTTGCACACAAAATCAATGACATGCTAAGAAAAGAGTGCATATTGCACAAGGTAGTCAAATAGAGAGCATGAACCCATGAGGTGGAGAGAATTTGTTGTTGCACAAAGTTTTTCTTAAGCTTGTTGAGGAAGACAAAGAACCATAGTTGAGGAAGAGGATCTTCCCCACTATGTAAATTTGAAGGAAAGTATTGTAAGATGATCATAGATGAAGAATTGATTATAGTGTTCACATAAATTGTAGAGAAATTAGGCCTAAAAGCGGTATTGCATCCCAATCCTTACTTTGTTTTATGGTTGCAAAAGGGTTAACGAATGATTTTGAAAGAAGAATGCTTAGTTACATTTTACATTGAGGGTTATTTTGATGAAATTTGGGCGTGATGTGATTTCTATGGATGCTTGTCATGTGTTGTTGGGTAGACCATGACAATATGATGTGTGAACTATCCATAATGGAAGGAAGAACACCTTTATCATCACAAAAGGATGGAAAGAAAAGTTTGAGTTGCAGCCATTGGAGGTGGAGGAAGAAGCCATAGATAACAAGTTAATGTCTTTGATTGCTAAAAATTTTCTCAAGGAGGCTTAGTAAAGGAAACCAAGTTGTGCAATTTTGAGGAGTTAGAGGTGGAAGTGTTGTTGAAAGAATTTGAAGACATTATGGAGAATACTTGAAGGATTCTCGCTAGTGTGTAGCATTTCACATTGTATAGATTTGATTCCAAGATCTAGTTTACACAATTAGGCGCCACATAGGATGAGTCTTGATATGAGTGCTAAGTTGAATAGATATGTCAAAGAACTATTGGAAAGAGGTCTAATTGAGGAAAGTATGAGCCCTTGTGTTGTACCTATAGTACTTTTGCTGAAGAAAGGAGGAGAATGGAGAATGTCTATAGACTCCCATGTTATCAACAAGATCACCATCAAGTATAGGTTATTGTTATGGATGATTTGATAGATTGTTTGAGTGGAGCACACTACTTTTCCGATGATCTTAGGAGTGTTTGCCACCAAATCAAAATTTGTGAAGGAGATGAATGGAAGACAACTTTTAAAACCAAGATGGATTGTATGAATAATTGGTAAAGCCATTTGGGTTGATAAATGTCCCAATTGCCTTTATGAGATTGATGAATGAAGTTTTAAAACCATTCTTTTGTAAGTTTTAGTTGTTTATTTGGATGATATTTTGGTGTTTAGCAAGACAAAAGAGGAACATCTTGTACACTATAGTAGGTTTGGTTTTAGCACAACCAAGAAGTTGTGTGTAAACCCATAGAAATGCATTTTCATGTTGAAAGAGTTGGTTTATTTGGGACTTGTGATGTCTCAAGATGGATTGAGAATGGACCTTGGGAAGGTTTGAACAATTGCTGAATGGCCAGTACCACAAAGTGCAATAGAGGTTAAAATTTTCTATGGTTTGGCAAGTTTCCACATGAAATTTATCAGAAACTTTAGTGGGATATGTGTGCCTCTAACACATTGCATGAGGAATGGAGGATTTGAGTGTATGGTTGCTGTTGAAAAGAACTTTAAAATCTTAAAGAAGAATATGAAAAGAGCTTGTGTTAGCACTTCTAGAATTCGAGAAAGTTTTCCAAGTTGATTGCGATGCTAGTGATAGAGCCATTGGTGTTGTATTGAGTCAAGAAGGTAAGTTGATTACTTATTTTGGCGAAAAGTTGAATGAAGTTAAGCAAAAGTATTTGGTTGTCATAAACTTTATGCTATTGTTCAAGATTTGCTTAAGTGGAGGCATCATTTGTCGCCAAAGGAGTTTTTATTATATATTGATGATTAGTCATTGAGATTCATTAATAGCGAGGCAAAGTTGAACTAAAACCATGTGAGGTGGGTGAAATATTTGTAGGGTTATAATTTTGCTCGCAAACATAGAGCTGGTATAACAAACAAAGTTACAAATTCTTTGAATAGAAGACAAGCATTATTGTTTATTATGACAGTTGGATTGGTAGAAATGGAGATGATGAAGGATTTGTATGTTGCAGATCAAGATTTTGTAGATGTACGAAGACCTTGAGTGGAACCTTGTGTTGGAGGTAAAGGTTCCTTTGAGGATTATTTTGTTTGGGAAGGATATCTATTTAGAAGGAGGATAATGGATACCATGGAGTTCAATGAGAGAAACTTATCAAGGAACTACAAGTGGAGGACTTGGAGAACACTTTGGTGTAGCCAAAACATTGCCTATGCTGGAAGAGTGGAATTATTGGCCATGTTTGCATTGAGATGCCAAAAAAATTGTTGAAAGATGTAGAATTTGTCAAGTGGTTGAAGTAGTTGCCTAAAATATAGGACTCTATAAGCCATTGCAATACTAGAAAGGTCTCAAGGTCTTTTGTCCATGGATTGCGTAGAGCTGAAGAGGGAATGATTCTATGTTCACAGATGTAGACAAATTTTAAAAATGACACACTTCATTCCTTGTCAAGAGTCAAATAATGTATCTAGGATTGCAGATTTGTTCGTCAACGGGTTGTTGTAGGGTAGCACTTGAAATAGAGATATTAACCTCTTAAGTCTTTTTTGGTGTACATTGGGGGTTGTGGAAGAAGTTGGATACATAGTTTAATTTCTGTTCTACATACCATCCATAGACAAACAATCAAATTCAATAGGTTTCTTGGTAATCCCTTAAGAAGTTTTATAGGAGACAAACCTACATAATGGGTTGCCATATTGGCCCAAGATGAATTTGCATTTAATAATAGGTCTACATGTAGGACACTATTCTAGATTGTTTATGGGACATTCCCCAAAGGTTATAGATCTATTGAAGATTGTAGATGATACGTGTACTAGCATAGAAGCTTGAGACTTTGTATAACATATGAAGTAAGTGCATGCACAAGTCAAGAGACAATTGGAGATGAGTAGCACCAAGTATAAAGTCAATTCAAAAGAACATGAAAGAGAGGACTTACTTAGAAGGGGAGTTAGTCATGTTGCACTTAAGGAAGGAAAGATTGGTCCTTGTAGGGTTCCGTGAACTTTCTAGTGGTGTGGGTCTCTTCACTATTTTTTGCTGTTGGTACATTTTATTGCTTGTCAGAGTCAGATGTGCTGTTTTCACTCCTAAGCTCACAAATTTTGACTAGTCTCTTTGTTTTTTGCAATTCTAGAGTCTCATTGTAGTGTTGGTATTAGAGAGAAGACTACATCTCGTGTTATGTCCCAAAAAAGAGGAACATGAAGAACAGTGCGCAAGCACAAAGAAGTTGTAGACTGTTGTTGAATGATGACTGATATAGTGCTGAAATGAAGAACCTCCTCTGAAACAGATGATGCTCAGGATCAAGAAGACAATAATTTGCATGAGTGCCCCCAACGACACTACTCAAATCAAATGGCAAACAAAGGCAAACATCTGGAACTCGAAGATACAAATGGCACAGGTACCAATAGTTTGAAGAACACTGATCAAGTGAAAATAGGTCGCTTCCAAAAATAGGATTCCAAGAATGTCCATAACATAAAAGAGAGAAGACTTAGCACCAACAGTAGAAACTTGCTATATTGGCCCATGATGAATTTGCATCTAATAATAGGTCTACATGTAGGACGTTGTTCTAGATTGTTTATGGGACATTCCCCAAAGATTATAGATCTATTGAAGATTGTAGACGATAAGTGTAATAATTCATAGAGGAGTTAGTCATGTTGCACTTAAGCTAAACTTAGGAGTGCTTTTATTCTTTTATTAGTCGAGCTATTATTAAATCATTCTGTTTCATTGCATGTGATGCTGACACTTGTCATGATCTAATCCCTTTATCATTTAGGGTTGCTCTTATAAAACACTCACCCTTCATTGTATTATCAGACCAGATCTCCTTGATCTCTCTTGAGATTCATGGAAGCTTATCATTCTGTAAGTATTTTCTTGTTGAGGAATAGCAAATCTTTGTATTGTAGAGCTCTTGTGTGGAAGGTGTTTTGTTCGTTGTTTGATCTTGCATCTCGTGTTATTCACAATTTTGATATCGTATGCCCAAGTTATGGCCAAAAGAAAAAACAACTCCTTTAGGGCCAAAGAGGGCTTGGAAGGGGCCCTGTTGGTAGGTCGTATCATTGACGTCAACGGAATATTCCTTGTTGTCGAGGAAAAATCCGGCCCCTTGGAAAAATCGATGGAAAAGTCCACCTGCCAAAAAATTCGCAGTTGTTGGGAAAATTAAAGTGACATGGGTGGGTTGTGAGTGCCTTTGTTTTGCCTTCACACCTTTGTCAAGTGAGTGTTCCTTCCATGACAACATTGAATCCCAATGATTCATGCCTAATGTGTGTGTGCCCTAGTTTGCACACCCTTCTATTTGCAGGTACATTCATATGCATGTCCAAATGTTTTTTGTTCTCTACATGCACTTCTTGGTGACACACAATTTCAGTGTACCTATCTTGGTTCTCCCTTTCCGCATTATGGGGGGTTTCTATTGTTGGTGTTAATGCTTCCTTGGTTTCGTTTTTTTTTGAATTGGAGAAAAGGATGTTCAAGCGTACAGGTTGTTTGATCTTGATTCCAAACAACCAACCTGTACGCCTTAACAAGACTTTGAATAACCAATCAATACCTTGTATGCCTTAACATAATAGTCTTAGAAGGGGAGTTATACTTCCCAACCAATCAAACAACTACATAAAAGAGATAAGACTTACTTATAATAAGTTGATATCCAAGAAGATTGGTCCTTGTAGGGTTTTGCGTTGAGTTTCTAAAAATGCTTATGAATAATAAAATTGAGTTGCTTGAAGGTTTTTGGATATCTCATTGATATTTAATGTTGTTGATTTATATTCCTATCATGGAGATAAAGATGTATCTTGTAGCTCTCCTTACTGCAAGAACTTGATTGGAAGCAATAAGTGCTTGAGAAGTAGTGAGAAGCAATGGTTCATGTTTTAGACATGCATATAGATAGGAGAACTAGAAGAAAGGAATACAAAAAGCATCTTCTCAAATGGGAGAGAAAAGGAGCAAAAGAGCCATGTTTGCATTGAGATGCCAACAAAATTGTTGAAAGATGTAGAATTTGTCAAGTGGTTGAAGGAGTTGCCCAAAAATACAGGACTTTATAAGCCATTGCAAATACTGGAAAGGCCTCAAGGTCTTTCCACGGATTTTGTCCTTGGATTGCGTAGAGTTGAAGAGGAAATGATTCTATGTTCATAGATGTAGACAATTTTTAAAAATGACACATTTCATTCCTTGTCAAGAGTCAAATAATGTATCTAGGATTGCAGATTTTTTCTTCAATGGGCTGTAGAGTAGCACTTTAGATAGAGATATTAACTTAAGTCTTTTTTGGTGTACGTTGTGGGTCGTGGAAGAAGTTGGGTACGTAATTGAATTTTGGTTCTACATAACAAATAGTCAAATTGAATAGGTTTCTTGGTAATCCCTTAAGAAGTTTTATAGGAGACAAACCTACACAATGGGTTGCCATATTGGTCCAAGCTGAATTTGCATTTAATAACAGGTCTACAAGTAGGACAGTATTCTAGATTGTTTATGGGACATTCCCCAAAGGTTATAGATCTAGTGAAGATTGTCGATGATAAGTGTACTAGAATAGAAGCTTGAGACTTTGTATAACATATGAAGTGAGTGCATGCACAAGTCAAGAGACAATTGGAGATGCATAGCACCAAGTATAAAGCCAATTCAGATGAACATAAAAGAGAGAAGACTTACTTAGAAGGGGGGTTAGTTATGTTGCACTTAAGGAAGGAAAGATTTCATAGAAGAACTTATAATAAGTTGATATCCAAGAAGATTGGTCCTTGTAGGGTTTTGCGTTGATTTTTTGAAAATGCTTTTGAATAATGAAATTGAGTTGCTTGAAGTTTTTTGGATATCTCATTGATATTTAATGTTGTTGATTTATATTCCTATCATGGAGATAAAGATGTATCTGGTAGCGCTCCTTAGTGCAAGAACTTGATTGGAATCAACAAGTGCCTGAGAAGTAGTGAGAAGCAATGATGCATATTTTAGATATGCATATAGGTAGGAAAACTAGAAGAAAGGAATACAAAAAATATCTTCTCAGATGGGAGGGAAAAGAAGCAAAAGAGGATACATGGATTTTTGAAGAAGTAGGTTGGCTTGGGTGGCTAAAGCAATCCTCCTCACTTCCTTAATTTTGAGCACTCATCTCAAGATTCTGTTGCCTTGGGTGTTTGATGCAAGGGCATCTCAAGGTTTGAGCAATCTTGCATCACCCAAAATATTTTCTTTGATGTTTGTTTGTTTTGTAGGTTTTCTTTGTTGCACAGGTGTTTTGTTCTTGTTGAAGATGCATTTTTCGTCCATAGTTCTCTTATTTTGCATATAGAGTTTCCTACAATTATCTTTGCTTGTGGTATTATATATTACTCATGAAGCCTCCAAAAGGTTACCTAATTGAATATTGGTCCTAGGGAGGTTCATATTGGAAATTGTGCCAAGTTCCAATTCTTATTTCTTGCTATTCTTGTTTAAGAAGGGCCATTTTACAATTGATTGAGGAATACACCCAATTCCAAGGAAAGATAAGAGTTGAAATCATTTAATATTGGCCCCATGGTTCTTATAAGTTGTGCATAGGATGTTGTACCATGTTTTTGGTTGGTGTTTCCTTACTAAATCATGGTATCTGTATAAAAAGGTGGCAAATCATTTGAAGGAGGTAACAAAGTAGTAGGAAAAGAGAGAAAAATTGAAGATTACACTTCATAAAGGATTTAAAATCTTGCATGTATTTATCATGATACAATTTTATTGTACTTGGATTTGTTGTAATCTTTGTCATATAAATAGATACATTTAAATTGTTGTTTTGTGCCATCTTTTTTGTCATTTCTTTTTTTATAAATTAAGTTTCTATTGTGTACTCTTGCTTTGAGTTTTCAAAATTTGTGTTTGTATTGCATGAATAGATTGTCTTCCATTAGAACCTCTATTTGTGACAACATCAACTTAGATGGTAGATGGCATGGTGTTGAGTGTCTAGATGGTGTGGCACTACATGTGTAGAGAATATTTTGTCAGACAATGGAATATTCCATTAATTTTGTAGTAGTGGTTGATGGTAGCAATGAGGGTGGTAGGGTAGAGCCATGACAATGTGTTGGCAAATGGGTGGTTACAATGCTACAACTATGATTGAGTGTTGATTACTTTTATGGGCATTTGAGCAGCTTAGAGGTGACACTTGGGCATTACTTTTTAAATATTTTTCCCACTTTGATCCTATATATGGCTAAACCAGAGGAAAAAATAAGGGTTTTGGAAAAGTTTGATTTGGATGATTGATAAGTGATCCTTAAGTTTTTGGCCAATGTAGACTCAAATTTTCAGCTCAGATTTGCTCTAGCATACTCCAACAGAAGTTGTCTACAAAAGAAATACAAATAACTAGCAACCCTCAAACCTTGTTAGCTTGATTTGGATGAAACACTCAAATACTTAGATACAATGATTAGCTTAGATTTTCTCCAATATTCACTTAGAAAAAAATACTTGCATAAGGTCACTTACAAACACTTGAAGAAAACACTTTTACAAAATTAAAATGAAACTGGCCTAAGTGCAAACTTTGTCTTATACCATGCAATATTATAGATAATTGTATGAAATTTCTACCTAGGAATGGATGCCGTAAATCTATTTACAATAATCTAGTTGCTCAAAGAAATGCCATAGACCCAAAATCCATTAAACAAAACTCAGCTCTTCTATTCATGAAATGTAAACAAGAAATACAATGAATTTTCATTTATAGAAAACACAAGGAGTAGCAGAGGATGGCGACTCAATTTCCAAGAAGTGTAACTCCAAAGGAATAAGATGAAACTTCATTCCAAAAAAGGAAGTGCAACTGCTAAGGAAGAGGATGACACCTCACACTCGAGAAAGGACAAGCAGAATAAACCTCAGTAGCTTAATTAACCTAAGGTGTAATAAATACATAACAATGTATAATAACTGCAAAACTACACCAAAACCCTCCATTTGAGATGTGAAAAAAGAGATCTTTTGTACCTTACTAACTCAATGCACATTGAGATAAACCTCCATTTGTTTCAACCATCTGTCCACTACTTCAACATCCAATGGTTCTACAATCTCTTTGTTCAACTTCTCTTTCAATCTTAAAAGGGGGATATGGTTAGATGATTTTACCTTAGTGTAGTTTTTGTCTTGCTTAGATTGCTCTTCTTGGTGTATGATTTGTTCTTTTTTTTCCTCTTTATTATGTGACTACTCTTCATCCATTTCTAGCTTCTTGACAAAAGCATGAACCACCATATGCATGGATGCTTCATTCTTAGCCATAAGCTCTTGTTTCTAAGTGATGCCATTTTGAGATCTCATTACATATCGTAGGCTTGATTCCAATGTGAAATATCTGCTTGCAACGATCTCTTCACTTTCTTCTGTTATTTCCTTAATTCTTGATTCCCCCTTGTAAAAGTCTGTAATTTATAAGACTATAATTCTTCATTCTTTAGTCTTTTCATTGTCATACAAATGAACACAAACTATCTACAATACTTGAAGAATAAACTGCTTTGGTACCAACTTGATTTGTAATCTCTCAAGCTCTAGATGTTGTGGAAAAATAACAAATTTCTATGCTATACTACTTTAGCTATACTAAACTGACAAGATGGAATGTACAATGTGCTAGAATTGATGTTCTTTAAGTTGCGGAAAGGAAACATATATTGTAATTGCATAAGATCGAAACAACCATGGAAATAATGAAGGACAACAACCAAACAAATGACAATTTTATCATGGAAGCTTCAGTGTGAGGAAAACCAGACGAAATTGGCATCTGCTTAATTTTCTCTTTATCTTTTGGCCTAAACAGTTGCAATGAACTCACAGAGAGTATGCTAACATTTCTTTTGTTTATTGCTATGCTCATTGAAACTACTCACTGTACCACAATTTTTGTTCCTACAAGCAACTGAACTTCCTAACTTGTCTTCTCATATGTAATCGCTCCTTCATTCATGCTTCATGGTTGAGCTATGGAAACATTAGCACTAAATGTATCCCAGGCATCTTGGAACTTTAGGAGATACTGTAATTTGCTACTGTTTTGCATCTTTGTTTGAAATGGGAAAAAACCTCCATATTCATCAATACAAAATCACCTTGACATTGACAAGCCACAAAACCATTGCAACACTGACAAAGCTACCACAACACATGCAAAATTGCCATGACAATGAAATTACCTCGACAGTTTATAAAGAGCTTAAAAAAATCTGCTGTGGTCAATTATATAGCAGAAACAAGTGCTTGTTTGAGACTTTGTTGAGTGCTGAATGTGTCCATTCAAATCTAACTATTTTATTTCTCTTGGATGGACCTCACAGTTAGTTCAACAGATTGGGAAGATTCATAAAGAGAGATTCTTGAGAAGCAATCTGTGGATTGGTTTGGCTTCCTCTATCGTGATGTTTACATCTAAATATTGTGAAGGGAAAAGAGAGAGAGTGCAAAAAAGGGAAATGGGCATGGTGGACACCAAGATAGATCTGATCTTAAGATTTGCTTATCAACAAACACATGGTAATCAGATTCCGTACTATCAATTGCATATTTTCAACTGAAACAGAGGTAAAAGAAATAATACTCCAGGGGATTGCAAGATGACATAAATTTAAGGTAGAGGATGCAAGTTAATTATGGAGCATTTTCATTCACATATTCAATACATACACATTGTTCCAGCCTCAAGAACTCTAAATATTTGCAAAAAATGAAACTAAGGTTTAAAGGTTACTGTATAACAGAGCAATAATGAGTATGTAGATGTTGCAAATGAGTTCAAAGCTCTTATTTATATCTAAAATGTTGCCCTCAAAATCTCAGTGGATGATTGACTGGCATTCTTCACTGTTGAAACCTGCTTAGATGATCAGGTTCAAATGGTCGGTCTTACTGGTCTGATTGCCAATTTTTTCTAACTTTTCTTCCTTTTTCATTTTTTCTTCATGTTTAGGGCACCTTTCACCTTTGTCCTTTACTATTGTATCTATTGTACATTCCAATCCCTTTGATCTATTCTTTGCCATTTATATATATATATATATTTCTTTCTAATTGTCATTATAGGTTCATTAAGTCATGATTGTTTTTCAGCATATTCTAGTTAATGGCCCATTTGTTACGCCGAAGGCGTCTCATATTTGAGAGTGCCGAGCAAATTTTGTCCGTCAACGGTTGAAAAGCCCCGACAGCCCTTGCAATACAGTTAAACGAATCTCAGCCGTTCATCATTTTCCACCATTTTTTTGGCTGTTTTTCGCCGCTTTTTAGTGCTTTTCCCACCGCTATTGGTTTCCACTCCTCCAAACTCATCCTTGCTGGTATTGACCTTTCATTCCTCCAATTTGGCGAGCTGCAGCCTGAAAATATGGTTTCGGCGAGGGTTTTAGAGTATGTTTATTAAAATGAAAATTATGGCCAAGATCCTAATAATGAGCACATTTAGGTTTTAACATTATGGCATCCTTTATCCTATGTAGTTAAGTATATATTAGCATAAGTAATATATAATGTAAATTTTATATAATAAAAAAATAAGTATAAATATATTATTAATTTTTATTATATATTATATTCTCTAACAAAACTATTAAATATATATAACATTTTTATAATTACTAATTAATAATTATTATATTCTTATTTAATACAAAATATAATTAATATATTATATATTTTATATAATACAAATTAAAATATATACAATATAACTATATTTATAAATATATACAATAGTATATATAGGTTATATTATTATTATTATATATTATATTCTAGAATACAAAATATTAAATATAAGTATGAAATTATTATAATTAATAATTAATATATTTCTATATAGATCAAATTAAATTAATTTATAAAAAAACTCATAGTTTAATTGATCTTTGGATAGGTTAGGAAAAAGAAAACTATATGTATGTTAATATAAAATAAAATTAATAATAATAATAATATTCTAGAATACAAAATATTAAATATAAGTATGAAATTATTATAGTTAATAATTAATATATTTCTATGTAGATCAAATTAAATTAATTTATAAAAAAACTCATAGTTTAATTGATCTTTGGATAGGTTAGGAAAAAGAAAACTATATGTATGTTAATATAAAATAAAATTAATAATAATAATAATATTCTAGAATACAAAATATTAAATATAAGTATGAAATTATTATAGTTAATAATTGCCGGTATTGGCATGGTGTGATGGTTTAAAGGTGGCATTGTTGTTCTTGCCACCAAGGTTCAAACCCCATTGGGGTGGTATTGTTGAATGGTTGTATTCCGGTTCATAGCTCCGGTCAAAAGTGTTTACCCCTTAAATAAATAATTATTATAGTTAATAATTAATATATTTCTATGTAGATCAAATTAAATTAATTTATAAAAAAACTCATAGTTTAATTGATCTTTGGATAGGTTAGGAAAAAGAAAACTATATGTATGTTAATATAAAATAAAATTAATAATAATAATAATATTCTAGAATACAAAATATTAAATATAAGTATGAAATTATTATAGTTAATAATTAATATATTTCTATATAGATCAAATTAAATTAATTTATAAAAAAACTCGTAGTTTAATTGATCTTTGGATAGGTTAGGAAAAAGAAAACTATATGTATGTTAATATAAAATAATAATAGTAATAATATATAAACAATATCATTTTAAAAATGACCTACCAATTGACCTCATGTACTACACAAATGTATGCAAAAAATAAACCACATTTTTCCCTAATTGACCTTCTGCACCTCTTCGGCGTACCCATTGCACACCAAGGTGTGATTGCTAGTTTTAGTCTATTAGGAGCACACTTGCTTCTGGCTATGATTGTTCTTTGATTCTTTACCAATTTCAGTTGACTGTGCTATGATATGTAGTGCAGATGCTTGAGATTCTATTTTTTATTAGCCTTGGAGGTAACTCTAGGAATATTTAATACCATATTGCTCAGGGGATCAAGGTTGGTCATTGCTGAATTCAGAATTTTTGAATGCTGAGATCCTCAGATGGAAACCAACACAGGTCACCGCTATCTAATAGGTGGATTTTGATTGACATTTGTCATTCAGAAAGCTTGTTCACCACATGGCTGGGAGGGCCTTACCACTTTTATGATCCTTTTATCTTGCTTTGCTGGCTTTTAACTTTTGAAGTCATGATCCCCTCTAGATCCATCTATACCAACGGTTTTCAGTGTTCCTTCTATGTGAGAGCCGTGTTTCAACCTTGGTAGTCTGTAAAATTGCCACTTGTATGTTGGATGGGATTGACCTTGGTATTCTGTAAATTTCACTTGTACATCAGATGGGATCCATGACTATTCCTTCTTTGCTTAGTTGATTCTTTTGCCTCAGGTTAATGATTCCAAGTCAGCTCTTGGGATAAACGGGATCTGTCATTATGGGGTCAGATGAGGATCATGAATAAGAATAAGAATCCAAAAAGGAGGATGGTAAATGGAGTAGTGGTGGAAGCCATAAATGCAGATAAGGGAAAAAGGTGACGAGTCTGATAGTGAAGTGGAAAGGGACAATGGAAGCAGAAGCTGAAAATTCTCTATGTTGTCAGACCTTGTGCTCTAAAAGGTTGCTTCTGTATCTTCCTTTACACACTGGCCCTTATTTTTAAATTTATTCAAGGTTTTGCAAAATTGGCTAAGTATGGAAGGAACCCAATGGAATTACAGACTTGGATCATTTTAGTAGTGCCATTCTTTTGTAAAATTTCTATTATCCTTCTGAATCTATTTCTTATTGATTTCTTTACATGTTCTGAGATTGTAAGGTTGAATTGGGCCTGAAGTCTGATTGATATCGCTGTCTCAACCGTGCCTTACATTCAGCCTCTGCATTCTCTTCCCTGGGCAAAAATGGCTATGCTTATTGCTGTGTATTTAAAATTCTTCAGGGAGTCAGCCAAAGGCACAAAAAGACTTAATGATGTATGCCTTATTGTGAGTTCACACCCTTTAATGATGTATGCCTTTATCTTTCTAGGATCTGTGTGGACACATTTAAGGAAATGATGTGGCCAAAGTTTATCGAGGGATCACTAGGGATATTTGAATTTATTTCCACACAATGTTTCATTGGATAAAATTTCAAGAACAATATCCAAGTTTCTAAAATCTTATGTTATTTTTTGGTTGCTAAGTTGCTGGTTCAGATTTGGATTTGGGTTTGGGTATGGGGGTTTGGTATGCAGATTCAGCAAATATTTTTTGGGGATTGGGTTGGCTTTGGGTTCATCTGTGCAAAAAATTATAAAAATTATTTAAAAAAATTTTACAGCCTAAAAACAGGATATAACTTCAGAATTCAGTAAACAAAACTACCATAGAAATTAAGAAAAATGCTTCATTGTCAATTAGTCAAACTCGAATGTCATGATAGATATTCATTGTTTAATATTAAAACAATAATCACTGTCATATGGATCTGCAAAAAGATCATCATCATCATTGACCTTAGAATTAGATGATGTAGGTAGATTACAAGAACTGCAAGTAGTGCCATCAAAACATGCTCTAAAAGTACTCTCTATTTGGCTCCTCCACAAACGTAGCACATTGGAAAGTGGAAATATCTTAGTATGCTCTGGTTTTGTATCCCACATCGTCATATTCCCTTCCTTGTAGTCATTTTGTTTGTGCAAAAGGAGTTACAAGTTGGGATTTACGTAGTCCTTTGCCTTTCTGGAGTGCAATCAGTTGTGCTTTATTGAGTGGATGAAGATTATGTGCTCCATCTTTTCTCAGATGCAAACAAATTAGCAAACTATTGAGGGAAAGTTAGAGAGTTAGAGTTATAATGTTTAGAATTATAAATGAAACTTCAAAATTGACAATATTTGTCTTTTTATTTTTGATAAAAGTAAGAAACTTACTTGTGATAAAACTTTGATCACAAGAGGTGGTGGATGTTGGAATGGTTGGCCATGGAAGTACTACCAACTACAAGCATCCTTTCTAAAGTTGTCACGAAGAGTTGAAATACTTTGAACATTGGAGTGTACAAAATCAATAAATTCACTTGTGACTACATCCCCCTAATCAAGTTCTGTAGAGAGCCTGTGAAAAACTGCCTTGTACCCTTATTTGACTTCAAAATCTTTGTATGGTGCAACCCTTGTTGGTATAGTACAAATTTCAGCACTATAATACTTTGGACTCAATGCAAGCAACCCTTGTTGGCATAGTACAAACTTCAGCACTATAATGTTTTGGGTGCTCGTTGTGTTTCATCTCTTAACAACAATTGTGTGCACTTGGTTGAAGAAAGTTTTTTTAGGATCTTGTTTTTTCTTGTTTATAATGGTCTTTGTCTTTTCAATCATTGAGTTGGTGCCATCACATACCTCATTCAAACAATGCTTATCCATACTAGTACAATGGATCATACTCAAAATGGGCTCATTGAAACTAATAAGATATTCTACATGATCTCACCAAGTGTCATCTTGTCATGTTCCCAACATTGTAACCAATCAACCAAATAAAATAGATATCAAAATTATAAAATTTCAATTTAAATATTATTACAATTTATCACAGATAATATTGTAATAATATTATTGTGATAGCTGATAAACAACAGAATAAATGATGTTATACATGAAGACCTTATAGAAAGATAAAAGAAAATAATAATTATCATACAAGAAACTATTCCCAATGGCATATGTAGACCTGGAAACGAGTTTATGATTACAAATGCATATATTTATGGATCATCTGTTTGGAAGCCTAAAATCGAAGCATCAAATTATCGAACATGAGGTTCTTCAGGTGTTATTCGACCTCATTCCGCCATTCATCATGGCCATGTCATTTGATAGGTCGTAGCACTGAAGGAGAGTGAAACGACACTTGTGCGATGGTCTTCACATAAAGCACGATGATCATTCGAATACTGCTAGCCTGGGCGGAATTCATGAGGGGAGCGATTCCTATTGTAAATTGCAAGACAACAGTGATATAGTGACGAGGATTAAAAAAAGTAAAGAGTAGAAGATAAATCGATTAAAAGAAAAATTAATAGATAACATATATTTATGCTTCATATCTGATGACTTAATTATAAGAGATATATAACTGTTAAACATGATATTTGTTAAGCCTCAATCGATCAAACAATACCTTAATCGATTTCATTTAAGCATATAATGAAAATCACCAAGAGGCATCTCCATCTTGCTGAAAAGTTGCGATCTATCATAACATTAGAAATAGCGAACACCAAGGTCAATCATGGGACTGTCATGGAACAAGAGGGAAGGGCAAAGGCAACCAAAAATGTAAGACACAGTAACTCAGGTGAGGAGTATTTCACTTAGCCATTGATAATCTAGCAGTTCCAAATATCAAATTTGATAATCGCTTAGCAATGGTTGGTTGGATTTATTAGATGTTGGAATTATATTCTGCCATTTCCTGAATATTTATAATGAATCATCTTTAGAGGCCAATCCGACTGCTGCCTGGGCTGTGTCTAAACCATAAATCTCTCTGGCCGATAACTGTAGTTGCAAGCTCATGTACAGTCAACCCAGGGTGGGGAAATCTGAGTTATTTAGATTGCTACAAATTCTAATATGATTATTTCTGAGTTCTGTATATTGCCTTTTTGCTAATGCCTGTTCATATGTGCTATTTAGTGGAAAATATTGAAAGGACTAACATGCTGCAGATATATGTGTTTCACCATTTAATTCAGATGTGAATATACGAACTAGTTATGCTTATCTGATCATTAGTGTGAAGTTTTCCTTAATATTATCATAATTATAATTGTTCTATGAAGTGATTATGGTTTCTTTAATAGCATCATAATTAGAATTGATCTATGAAATGATTTGATAGGAATCCATAGTGAATACAAATGTATTTGATTGCTTAAAAGATTGTCTTCTAAGTGTTTGCAAACCCACTAGGGAGAAAGGGCCTAAGCAAGGTGGTGCCTAAAAACCCCACTCAAGATTCCGCACCCAGAACCCAAGGCAAGGATGGGAATTCCACTTAAGATTCCACCCAGTCCAAATGCATGGGTGGGCCATGGAGGGTTGGGGGTCCCACTCAAGATCCGCCGAGGCCATGGAGGGGTGGTAGGCCTAGACCACTTATAAGCTCCACTGGCTTCCTCCAATAGCTTAAGTTTCTTCCGTGATGACATGGGTAGAGAAAGCAGGTACAAGTATATCCACTAAGCACGCCACTCCGAGGGTGGAATTGTCTTGGTTTGGACGTTCCTACCGCTCGGGGCTAGGGGGTGGGCTGTCTTGGTTGAACGCTTGTGCTCTTGGGCTTAGATGGATAGCTTCAGGCGGATCTACCCATGCCACTCCTCCTATGTCTTCATTATTGTTTCGTGATTATATTTATATTTGGATATCTAGATATTAATGCTAACATGACATGTATATGTGGAAATATTATTCATGCAGGAATACCCCATTAAAGAGTTATCAAATTGACAAAGTGAAAAAAGAAAACCCTAACCCTAATCAACCAATGAATTCTAGGGTAAAGCAGGACAAGGGACACTACACATCTAGGGAACAGTTGGTTAATATTTGCTGCCCTCTTAGTGTTGGATTGCCTCCATTTAGACCGATCTTGGTTGACAACCATATTAGAAAGTGACCATTGAACCTTCACAAGTCATTTTAAGATGATTGTGTTGGAGGCGAAATGGGTCTTAGAAACCTATTCAAAAGAAGAAGAAGAAGAAGAAGAAATGAGTTAATTTTTTTTTACCAAAATGAAGCATAAATTTTTATATTGTTTCACTTACTTTCAAAAGCTCCAATTTTGAGAATGTTTTGAACATGCCTTGCGACATGTGTTGGTTGGTGATGAACATTTGGATCTCTTTGGCCTCAACATACACTTGTTTGATCCAATTGATTTTGGTACCATTTTTTTGTAGCATAAGGTTGAGGGAGTGGACAACACAAAGTGTCCAAAAGATGTGTGGATAACGTTTCTAAACCAACAAACCATTTGCTTTCCAATTTTTTGCATTGTTTGTTATGATTTGGACAATGTTACGAGGTCCCACTTATTGAATGACCCCTATAAGGATGCCAACAATAAATTGGCCATTCTTCACCTTTCTTTCACAATCCATGCCCTCACAATCCATGACTTAAAAAATTGTCTTTTTAAAGGACATTGCAATCACATTGATCAAGGGCCAATTTTTGGTATCTTTTCATTCATCATAAATGATGGGCACATGTTCTATGATTGACAATTTTTTTATGGGTTTCAATGCATTTGTACCCTCTCATAACCCAAACTCTTCTATCCTTTTTGCTCACCATTTCTTGCCGATATAGTGAATGACAACATTGAAAGACAATCCATTTGCATAGATACATTTTGTAATTTGTTAATTGATAATTTTGTAGCACTCATTCTGAAATGCTATTTGCAATGGTCCCTTTGGTTGCTTACTTGAAGTAAACGCTTTTTGAGGTGTGGCCAAAAATGGGTGGCTCTTTACTGTAACTTTAGGATTGGACGGGTGAAGAGGAGGTTTCATTCCACAAGATCTTTTCTTTTTCAAAAATGATTTGTTGAAGACCTGTTTTCTCATTTGTTTGCTCCTACTCTAGTATATTCCATCAATTGAGTTGATGGCATGAGTACACCATTCTTTCTTGGGTAAGTTTTGATGCCTTGTAGAGGAATTCCACACAAATGCACTTGCACTTGATTGTATGAGCTTGTATGCTTCACATCACAGCCATTGCAAACCTAAACATGTTTTCCACCTCTTGGAACTTGCTATAGCATTTTAACATAAACTTCCACAATAGAAAAATTGGGATTATTTTGATGCAAGATTGGCCCACAGAGCTAGAATTGGTTGCCATTGTAATCCCTATGGCAACAAGTTTCATGAACAATCCACTGCAAACCAATGAAAAATTATATGTATTTTAACTCATTTAATAATTTGAACATAAATTCATAGAAAAATAAAATCAAAATAAGAAATTGAAAAGAAAACAAGAGAGTTCATTTGTAAAACAAAATGAAGAATAAAATCCAAAAAATCTCATATGTTTTTCAATAGTCTTCCTCTACAACCTCCTTTGTAGTGAATGGGCTCATGCACATGCGTAGGAATAGCAATCCAATCGTTTTGAAACCTTCGATGATCAATCTTCAACTCTATTTGTGTAATTGCAAGAATGGAAGCTCAACTAGAATGAATGAATTTTGTCTTTTGTATTTAGAATTAGGTAAAATGAGTTTGTACTATTGTTTCACATGCTTTACAAGTTATTTTTAGGGTTAAGGATCTGATTTTAGTCTTTCCTAGTCAAAGTTAAAGTAAAAAATTGAGAATTTTTTAATCTTTAAAAATTATGTTTTCTAGGTGGATTCATTGTGGGGTTTGTTGGTTTCCTCATGGGTTCACTCAAAGGAATCCATAGTGGTTTGATTGCTCTTTGGCCAAATCCCCTAGCATTTTACCATATATCTTGATGAATCAGTAATATGGTGATATGGCTTCTTATGCATTGAACCCAAAGTGGTATATGCAAAGGGCCTAGCAAAATTTTCCCTATGGAAAATATTGAGGCGAAGAGAGGCTTCATTAAGGCAATTTGATGATGTATAGTGTAAAGCATAGTTTGAGGACTTTCTGGTTCTTGGAAAAGACTCTTGGGACTCCCGAGTCCTAGGGCTTGCCGAGTCGACTCGCCAAGGACTCCCGAGCTGAGTCTTGGAGAGTCTAGGCTAGGACTCCTGAGTCCTAGCGAGTGACTCGCGCAAGTCCTAGAATTAGACTCTCGAGTCCCAACTTAGGACTCTTGGCATCGCCTAGAAATAATGAGTATGAATGTTTAAAATTTGTTTTTTGTTTGTTTTTTTCATTTGAAAATTTGAAACTATGAGTATGAATGATGAAATTTCAAATATTGAGTGTTTGAAGATCATATAACATGTGTAATATTTGAATTATGAGAAATTGATAATCAAATTAGTCTTTTATGTTCTCTATCTGCATTAATTTATATTTGATTTTTTGTAAAACTATAGTTTTCTTCTTTGCCAAGTCCTAGCCAAGTCTTTTGCCGAGTCCGTGCCAAGTCCCAAGTCTGAGTCCTATTTAAGGCTGCCTAGTGCGCGCCAAGTCCAAGTTTTCCAACTTTGGTGTAAAGACCCCTACCATTTGTCATGAATGGACTGAATTTGCCACATTCAAAAGCTATCTAGAAAAGAAAAAGTTGGATAGGGAGTCTATGGCACAATATGACTCAATACTATGATGAACTATGCATGGGTGGGCCTCATTCACTAACAATCACACTAACCATTTGCCTCTTGTCTCAAGTTTCTAGTTTCTCCATTGTTGACAAGAACTAGTCTACATATAGCTTCATCCACTCTATCAAGAGGAACTGACTTACCTCTAGGAGAGTAGAGAAGCTTTTAATTGTACATAGTGCCTTGTTGCCCAAGGACTACAACATACTTATGTACAAGAAGAATTCAACAACTAGTGGGATGTAGATCCAAAGGAGTTGGGGCAGATTGAGGACCAAGCACGAGCAAAATTGGTGTCCATTTGGAGGAGCTTCGATTAGATGGGTCCTACAGTTTCAACACTGACAAGTTTTCCTCATGTTTGGGGATGATCGAGACAATTAGCCGATTATATTTATCATGTTCCACAAAGTTTCGGAATGGGGACATGTTGGGGTTAGGTTTTGGGGACCATGGACCCAAATTTGGGGATGGTGGTTAACACTGCCTATAAATATACACCCACACACACACATACACATAAAACATGAGCCCTTTGAAATAAATTTTTTGCTTTTCAAAACCAGAGTAAGGGTTGTGGGGCAACGGCCCTAGATGGGATTGGGGGCAGCACCTTATTAAGGCCTCCAAGACCCCACAGGCCTCCATGGTGCATGGCATTTTTCATTATCACTATGTTTTCCTTGACACCAAATTCTCATTATTTCTAGCCAAATCTTCATTCTCCTTTGAATTAATGGCGAAGCTGGGAAATTCAACCGGTTTTAATGACGAGGGCTTTGCAGTTGAAGACAGGAGTATCCTCATTCTTGAATCTTTTTTATTTTTTCTGCTCTGTTTTTAGAAACTTCCTACAGTAGTTAGCAGACACTCACAAACATTTGTGAAAACTTGCTAACATCCATCACCACTCCACCCTCTCTACTTCCTACACTCTCTCCTGATTCCAAGTTGTTGGCTATGTATGGATTAAGAAATATTTGATCACCAATTTCCTAAATATAAGGGAGTGTGCATCCAAGTAAACAAAAACAGTAAGAACTGTTTTAATAGTCTATTTTGCCTACGATATCGTGCACTGTAAGTATTCTTCTTTCTTCCAAGATCAAATATTGTATGACATGATGTTGTTTGTCTATTCAAAGCTTTGACACAAATCAAAATTGTTATCATGACATGGAGACATTTTGTCTTTTAATTTATAAAAAACCTTTATGCTGCCCAGGCCATGGGGACTTCGTAGTGCCCCAAGATGGTTGAGGGGCTTCAAGAATTCCCTACGCTGTCCGGGGGATGTTTGTTTTGTTCCTGTCCCTGAAACTTCCTTGTTTTGGAAATCCTGCATTTTCAGGGGGGTGGGATGTGTTCCTGTGGAACTCTAGTTTTTAGAGCCATCTATTCCTCCATATATGGGCTACCCCACTGGGGGCTGCAAGGCAACATTTGGCTTCTTCTTAAGGTTGTAATTGCATTGCACCTTTAAAGCAAGCCTGATTTTACTCAGCATGTCTATACCTCTACCCCTTTGTCAAAACCATATTGTGGAATCTTGAAATGCAGATGAAAAGAGGGACCTCTTTCTCAAAACCATGTTGTGGGACCTTCTTTTGAAGATTAAAGGAGGGACTGCTTTCACAAAACCATATTATGGGATCTTCATTTGTAGGTTAAAAGAGGGAATTCTTTCTCAAAACCATATTGTGAGATCTTCTTTTGTCGATTAAAGAGGTACTGTTTTCTTAAAATCATATTATGGGATCTTCGTTTGCAGGATAAAAGAGGGGCATTGAGAGCATTCTTATGCCACCTCCTTCTCCTCATTTGGAGGATCAGATCCCCTACAGAGTTTACATCCCTTTTTGAAAAAGTGTTCTTCTATAGACTGAGGACATTGGATTTGAATCCTTTTCCCTTTTCCTAGAGACTATCTCCTTTGTGATTCTAGTCGTAAACTTCTGCAAATAACCCCTTCAGCTCATCCTTTGTCCCAAACTTGGATTGGTTTCTTAATTAAAATCCCCTTTGCATTTTTATGGTGATTGCAAAAATCTAATAAGCTTTGATACCGTTTGCTGCATTCTTAAAGAGAATGGTAAAAATGATTTGCAATTAACTTGGAAATAAATGCTGAAATTTAAAGCTGGGGGGCACCTGCACACCCGATATGATTTACACCTTCAAATCTTTTTGGAAACACATTAGATATTACAGAGATGGATCTCCATATTAGATTGCTTTTAAAATGGTAAAAGGATGCCTTGCTAGGTTTTCCCTCAATTTATGCTCAAGTGGGAAGAAAACCCTAATTAAATGAATTTAATATTTCACTGATCAAACATAACATAATATGAACTCTACTAAACTAATATATAGACATGAGGCTTAAGGGCAAAATAGACCATAACAAACTCCTTATACTATGTTGTGCCTAGGTACACAACAGAATCATAGTCACAAGATTCAGTGGACCTGTTTAATTGAATTTACTGATTTTCAGTCAACATGTTGGCCTTGATGTCCATGATTGTTTTTACTGCACAAACTTTGTATCCTTGTTTTTACAGACGACTTCTTCTTTTCTAGCTCCTCATCAATTTATGTGCTTTGATTGTTTTTACTGCACAAACTTTGTATCCATGTTTTCACAGACGACATCTTCTTTTCTAGCTCCTCATCAATTTATGTGCTTTGAAACTGAATCGGGATATAGGCACTAATTGTTTTAATGATCCTTAATTAGATCATGTAGCAGGTTTTGATTTTAAGGATGTTTAAATTGTTATTCTAGCTCCTAGTGGCTCTAGGACCTAGACTATGTTGACGGCCACTTTCAAATAGGACATAGACTATTGTATGAGATTGAGAGAACGATTAATCAAAGTTTGAATTGTTATGGATGTTGGAGATTGAGAATCTCTCATCACTTTTTTCTATTATATTTCTATGAACATATTTAATTCTGTCTGTGTTAAAGATTTTAACCTTTTTCTAAGTGAGCAGTCTTTTAAATTATAACTTTGGCGAACCTTGTCCTTCTCGAACCTATTGAGCTTTTCTAACCTTGCGATGTGAACAAGATGGACACCTTTTCAACTGTGGGAAGTGGAACACAATAGTGGATCTGTGTCTTCAATGTAGGGTGGATTTCCATGAGAGTGTTTTTTGTGAATTGGGTCTGAAGGGCTACTAATTGAATGGCATTTTCTGATCAGGTGTGCATGGATTCTAGTCATCAACTTGAATTTTCTTTGTTTGCGGCTTCTCATCATTCCTAAATGATCAGTAGAAATTGATTGACTACATACAAGGATGAAACTATACAAAATCTTGACATACAATATTCTTCAAGAATTTTTAATTGATTTTATCTGAATATTTAAATGATTTAGCTTTTGCATTGCACAGTTGAATCTTTCTGCAATTTCTTGTGACTTATTTTATGTAAATATATGATATTTTCGCATATGCAGTGACTTATTTTACTTATAATTTATGATATTTTTCATATGTAATTATTTTCCATTGCTGTTCCTTTACTTGAAGATTAAGAACTATTGCAAGGTTACTCTAATTTAATGTGGGGCTGTTCATATACTGTTCTTACTTCTATTAGATCCTTGACAATAATGCTTTTTGTTTTGGGGCCAGGCACGTAGCGTATTTGCTTTGATGCTTACAAAATTTTGTCTGCAAACATTCTTAATTTGGATGTTGAATTACCAATGGTAGTATTGTATAGGGCATTTTGTGATTGGGAATTCTAGTTGCCGCCTTCTTGTTTGCATGGCTAAAGTAGAATGGACTATGATAACATTTCCTGCACTATCTTGGATTTTTGGCACTCACATTGCCACTCTGATTTGTGTAGGTTCTGCTTGCAGATACCACAAATTTTGAAGCGCTTATTTCCCTTTGGAAGGGGCTTGTGCCATGCTTACTGGGCTCCAAATGTGTGGGCACTTTATAATACAGCTGATAAAGTTATTGCTTTTTTCCTAAGGAGGTTTGGTTTTGACTTTAAGTCTCCGACAGCCTCTTTGACTGGTGGACTTGTTGGTGATTTTGCACCTTATGTGGTGCTGCCACAGGTTTCTTTCCACTCTATTACTTAATATTTCTGTTGACATTCTATTTATATGACTACTATAATTTGATTTATCTACCATGTTTTCAGTCATTTGGGTGTTACAATGTTGGCAGATCACACCTCTGGTAAGTCTTCTGTTGGTGATGGTGGGAATGCTTCCATGTATTTTCCAAATATGGAGGCATCCAAAACAACAGCATTTGGTGCGGTGGATTGCATATGCATACATGTGCGGGTTCATGTTTGGATGGCACGTTCATGAGAAAGCCTCGCTGCACTTTGTTATACCACTGAGCTTGGTTGGCATACACGGTTTGAAAGAAGCAGGCCACTACATGTTTCTGTCAATAGGTTTTTCCTTTGACTTTAGTCATTTGTCTTTTCATTTCTACTGTATATTCCTTTTCTAACTCTTGGATGCTTTTATTTGGTAACTTTCTGTGCTCAAGGTTACTTAGAAATGTTTATGCCCCCAATTGTGCAGTATCTTGTTATTCAATGTTTCCGTTGCTCTATGAAGATAAAGAATATCCCGTGAAAGTTCTTCTCCTCACCCTACAAGGAGTGGTTATGTGCAGAGGCTTCTACCTCCACTTCAATAAAGAAAACACAAGAGAACAGATGGCTTGTGATCTTTCACCAAGTAAGGATGGACCGGTTTCACAATCTGGCTTGCTTGCAAAATTTTGCACTAAAGACATCTTAAGGAGGATAGAGTTGAGTGGAAAAATTGGCCAATCTTATCTCTGGGGTCTGATCATTATTGAAATTTGGGGTCATTTCTTACATCCTTACCTCCTTAATAATAAATTTCCGTTCTTGCCTCTTATGGTTCGATCTGTTTACTGTGCATTGGGAATGTTTTATTCCTGGATTTTCCAGCTTTCTAGTCTTTTTTACTCAACCTAACATGTTCTTGCCATGGGCATATGTGCAAAGGATACTAACACTGCATTTCTGAAACAGCATAGACAATTTAGAAAACTCTGAATTTATTTGATCTATGGCCTTGCTCTGGTGTTATCTAACCAGAGAGGCTTTCATGCTAGTGGTGCTCTGTTATTCTATTAGAATTTATGATAAAGTTTAAATGATTGTTTTGAAATTTTGGGTGATTTTTCTGTGTTGAAGATGAAGTCACTGATGCACTTGTGAAGGCTTTTTTCCTCCTATTAGTTTGTCCTGTACTCTATAACTACTATGCTGGTAATTCAGTACGTTCATGATTAATTATAAATTTGTAGTATATCAGAAATGATATTTGGGTCAGGCTAGCAAGGCTAGTAGTATTATGTTAAGAGCTTTTACCTTGAGTTGCCTGGCTAGTATCTTCACAATGATGGCACAGCAGTGACAGCAGCATGGAGAGGATGCAGCACTAATCTTATTTGAGTTAACACCCAGTTATGTAGGAAAGGGCACATGCATGCCTCTAGCATTCATGTGCCTGTCTCATCCTCGTCCAGATTAGGAAATCACTTTGCTGTTGTTTGCTTTTGGAAGTTTGATTTTTCAGATTGAGCAGGATCTTTTTTTCTAGCCTTGCATCAATAAAAGAAAGGCAGGGGCATGAGTGATTCAATTCATTCCAGTTTTGAGCTAGTGTATTGTATTTCATTTCAGATTTAATGAGAAGACAGGTGCAGTTCCAGGTTTGAGAGTTCAATACTGTGTATTCACTGTTCATATATCACATCCTTATTGTTACCCAAAAAAATATACCATCTACATGCAATGTGATATCAAGGAATCTATCAGCATCCATTTTATAATAAACAAGGCGATCTAATTTGCATCTTAGAAATCCTAAGCCCAACACAAACTAATCAAAATTTTGGTACCACATTCTAAGATTTTGTTTGTTATCCAAAAAAATATACCATCTACATGCAATGTGATATCAAGGAATCTATCAGCATCCATTTTATAATAAACAAGGTGATCTAATTTGCATCTTAGAAATCCTAATCCCAACACAAACTAATCAAATTTTTTGCACCACATTCTAAGATTTTGTTTGAGACCATAAAAAGATTAAATCTACAAATCAAAGACTCACCTTTAACAACACAGCGATTTGGTTGTGTCATGTAGATATCTTCCTCTAAGTCGCCATACAAGCATGTTGTCTTCTCATTTGTCAGTTCTATATACAAAGCAAAAGTTGTAAATATAGATAATAAGAGCTTGATAGATGCCAACTTAGTAGTTTGAGAAAAATCTCATCAAAGTCTATCTACTCAACTTGGGAATATCCTTTTGCAACCAATCTTGCCTTGAAAATTTTAACACAATCATATGAGTTGATCTTTTTGAACACCCATTTATATCCAATATATATATATTTTTTGGGTAATGGTACCAAGTCCCATGGGTCATTCTTCTTCAATGCAAACATCTCATCAATAGTTTCTCTCTTTGACTCAAAATCACCCATATTCATTGCCTACTTCATAGTTTTAGGCACACCAATATTAGTAATCAAAGCAAAAATACATTTTTAATTAGAAGTATACTTATCTGGTTGTTATCTTTGTTAAGTGGACCTCAAGATCTGATATGTAGGCTCTACCTTCTCTTCAAAATAGTTAGAACTATTTGAGCTGTCCTCTTTGAATTCTTCACGAGCTTCTAGTTCAACTTTTTCAGCTTTTGGGGCTAGTTGAACCACTCTTTCTTCCTATCCTCTTTTGGCTACAACAACACAAAACAAGGCATAATCTCTTTGAGAACAACATTTATACCATATATAGCTCTCCCAACCATAGAGCCCCAAAGCTTGTACCCTTTCACATTGACACCATAGTTGATGAAGATGCATTTCACTGCAGTGTTCTCCAATTTTGGTTGTTTCTCCCTAGACATGTGCATATTTTTCACAACCAAAACCATGAAGATGATGTAGTGAGATTTTTTCCCATACATGACTCTAGGGTTTTGTTAACAAGAGATAATAAAGAAGACCTATTAATCAAGCAATATGCTATACCAATTACATCTACCTAGAACATCTATTCCAAGCCAACTCCATTTAACATACTTGAAGCCCTCTCCATCAACATTATATTCATTCCTTCTATAACTCTATTCTACTAAGGATGTATATGGAGTTTTCTTATGTCTCTCAATACCATACTCTTTTCAAGTTTTTATCAAAAAATATGAAATACAATCAACCCCCAATTATCAAACCTCAAATCCTTAATCTTATTATTAGTCCAATTTTCCAAAAGATACTTAAAACTCTTTAAACTAACTAAAGAATTATATTTAATCATGAGAAAATACACCCATGTTCTAGAATGATTTATAAAATATATATTGTACAAAGATAAAAATTGAAGGAACATTAATAGGATGACATATAGCTAAATGAACTAAATCTAACACCTTAAAAGATCTATAAGAACTAGAATAAAATTGAACAAGTTGATTAACAACAAAGATCAGCTAAAACATAGCAAAACATTCACAATATTGAACCTAAATAGAAACAACCCCAAAGACACAAGAAAACATAACACAAAGCACAAGAAAGACTAAACAAAGCCACAATTATAAATGTTTTGAATATTTCAGCTGTCTCTAGCCTTTGTTGGTAGAAATTATCATGTAGTTTAACAAATCCCAACAAGTTATCTATCTTCTCTTCTTTAATGGATTTCTTCTTACTAGTTTTGGTTCTAGCACTAGGCCTGATGTGTCCATTTTTTCTCCTAGGCCAGCTTTGTCAATCTCCTAAAAGAAATGACTTTCATGAAGTCCCTTAAGCTTATAAGTGAGAATTTTAACACCAACTACATAGTTTTGTATTGTGCATTTGTTGATCTGCATTACATGCTCAAGATTTTCCTCTATGGCTGCCAAATCATTCTCCATAAAAATAACCCTATCATCACCATCTTGTTTCCACTTCTCCACTGCGATTAGCTTAGCCTTAAATTCACTATTAATTTTGGACAAGTCTTCTTCAATCCTATCCATCTTAGGGATAGCCTCTCAACCTTGCAAAATTCTTATCATCCTCCCTTGAAGGCTGAGTTTGAGCCTCCATTTTCTTCTATTGTTCTTCCAACCTAATTTTAATTTTGTTAGTTTTCACATAAAACCATTTGGTCATGATGTGTTGGGAAGAAACTACATCCTTAACAAAATACAAACCTCATAGAACTCCTCTTGATAAGAGGCATTAGCAATGAGGACAAGAAAGTCCTTAGGGATTTCGAGAGTGGGATCCAAAATCCTTAGGAAGGGGACACTAATTGTAGGTTCCACAATAGTAGGTTTCCCCTTTTTGGTGTCTATTTTCTCTAAAACGTTGTCTTCTTCCATCTCTTTCTTCATACCCTCTTCAATAGGCTTGTCATTCCTAGTGTCAAAGTCCTCATATCAATTAATTTTCTTCTCCTTCCTCTTCTTATCTGAGGTAGGCTTAGGGGTATCCTCCTTTAACTTTCTCTTCCTCTCTAGAGTCACCTTCTTAGAAGTATTAAAATTTGTGTCCAAAGACGAATTAAGAGTCACATGACTATAATCACCTAAAACATCAATAGATATCGTTCCTTCCCTACTCAAACCTTGAGAATTATACTCCAGGCTCAAAGACTTAAACAAAAAGGTATAAGTATACTCCACAACCCTAGGTTTACTCTCCTCGAGGGTGGCTTTACCACCAAGGATTTTTTGGCTTAGAGTCTAGGCTTTCATATAATTCACAATTAGGAGCATAAGACCTTGATGGATAGGAGTCATGTTGGGAGCCTTTCTACTTTCCTTTATCGATTTTTTTAGAGAAGCCAAAAGAGAGAAGGGGAAGGAGATTAACACTTTGTGTCTAAAATGGTTAAGCAATACTAAATGGTAATTGTAGATAGATTTATATTTTCCTTCAAGCAAAGCCTACCTCATAAGGCATTCTACCATTGTAGCCCAGATTGGTTTAAGCAATGTTCTCTCATATCTCGAATGCAACTTCACTAGTTTGCCCCTTTTGCCACCCTTGAAGAAAGCTTCAATAGCTTCTTCACTAGATTTTCTGGCTTTAAAAATCTTTTGTTGAAAGCCTCATAATCCAGGCTAGTAAATCCTTGTTGAGAGAACATTCCCAACCAAAGGTAGAAACTTTCTTATATTTCCATCCTTTGATAAATGCCTTCATTACGACAAGGTCATGACTGTATAACCTGTCCAGGTAAGGGTTAAACCTCCCTCCTTTAAAATATTCCATACTTGGCGTGTCCTATGAACCCCATCATAATTGGAGGGCTCTACTCAGTTGTGTTCTCCTCCCATCCTCCTCACACTAACGAAACATCTAGCACCAAGATTCGTGACCCCATTCACATATACTACTACTTCTCAGATTCACCATAGAATCTAGAAACATTGCTTATAATTATTGAAGATTCCATAATAAATCATTACAATGATACAAATTCCCCTTTCCTAGTCATTATTACACATCATGTGTCTTTTGCCACTGGGGATGTAATCATTATTGAGGAGTCCCTTAGCTTGTGATGGGATTGAATTAAAATAATTTTAAATTATGTTACCATTAGTTGTGATGGAATAATTAGCAAACACATCCACTACTTTATTTCCTTCTTGTAGCACTTGCCTAAAATTGACCTCCTCAAAAGTCTTTCCAAGCTTACGAGCATCACTTATAAAGGTTTCAATCATTTAGAGTTTGAGAACCTTGAAGGAAAATGTATAATATTCAAGGAATTGCCTCCAACAATTAGTTTTTAAAATCCCATACCAAAGGCTACATGAATAGCCTTGAATGCAACTACCACTTTTGTAAGTTGATTTGCTTGTTAACCTAGGGGCATAGCAAATAACTCTTCCACCCCCAACAACAACCGAGATGTCCTTTGAGGCACTGTCAAAATTCGCCTTAATTCAACCCCTTGGAGGTGGGATCCAAGCCATCCTGTCTTTGGATTTTTTTATATTCTTAAATAGGGTTGAAATATCAAATTGGAGATTCCAAGCTTTGGTAATCTCGAGGTTTGATTGAATAACCCCAATTTTGAAAGTATTGGACATTTTTCTAGTGACCCCTAACATAAAGTTTTCCTTAATGGCCATAATGATTATGTTAGCAACTGTTATCACATCCCCCCTTTTTCCCCTCAAAAATATGATTATTTCTCTCCTTCCACAAACCCCATGCAACATGGGGAAGCATAAGGGACCATAAAAAAACACAAGGACAAGTTAGAAGGAGAACTCCATTGATCAACCATCCCTTGAATATAATTAAGAAAAAATCATCTGACATTCCATTGAAGAAACAAGATCTCTCAAATAGCCCTTGAAAATTTGTACTCCACCAACAAGTGAAAAACATTATTATTTTCACAAAGAACACATCTATTAGGGAGAACAAAACCTCTTTTCATTAGATTATCAAGAGTTAAAATCTCATTTTGAACAAGGATTCAAAAGAAGATATTTACTTTGGGAATCAATTAAGGGGACCACACCTTAGTCTAGAAGGGAGTAGGAACATCCAAGGTCCTAAAAGAAGAAAAACTAGAAGCAACATATTAAGAATCATTTGGGGTAGAGCAGCAAACAAGTTCATCCTTTTTAAGAAATAACAAAATGTGAAAACGAGATAGTAAGGTTTGTAACCTAGATATAAAAACATTCATATTAGGAGGAAGCAAAGAAAAAAGACACCTCTAGGAACCCCTCTCCACACTAATAGAGTTAGCCAATTTTCCTCAATATGCCTTAAAACAAAGTGCTTTCAAAGGATTTGTTTAATCATAGTTCGAGAGAGGAGTCTCTAAAAGCCACCTATCATCCCATAACTTAATAGAATTACCATCCCCTAATTTCCATGTCACACCTTTTTTAATAATGCTTTTGCTGTTCAAAATATTTTTCTAAATACATCAGCCAAGGGGAAGATCATAACAATATAAGCAATTGTGCAAATTCCTATGCCAAAAAAGATATTTTCTCTTAGTGGTAACAATCCACTCATTATGCTCAAACATTAATCTCCACGCAGTTTTGGTAATCAAAGCAAGATTAAATTCCTTAATCTCTCTAATTCTTGGACCACCTTATTATTTAAATCTATAAACTCCCTCCCATGCCACCAATGGACGTTTTTTTCTCTCCTCAGTTCTTGACCAAATAAATATTTTCTAGAATCTTCTCTACAAACTTTGTAGGATTTTGAAAAGGATTATTCCTTAAATAAAAATGTTATGCAAAGTAGCTTTAATTAGCTGATTTTTCCCAGCTTGGAAAGTTCCTTTCCATCCAACCAACTTAGCTTGAAATATATCAATTAACTCCATCTAAAAGGACTACAACTTTTCCATCAAAAAGAGGCATCCCCAAATATTTGGAAGGAAGGTCACCCACTTGGCATTGGAGAATTTGAGCAATCTTAGTTTGATGAGGGACTAAGGTATTTATGAAAAAAAAAAACTCTTAGGAAGACTAATCATTTGGCTTGAAGCCATTTCATAATTCAATAAAATGGTTTTGAGTTATTTCACTTCTTTAATTGCTACTTCACCTTTAATGATTGTATCATCCATAAACTATTGGTGTGAAGAGGGAGGTGCAATAGATGCAGGAAGTACACCCTTCAGTCTCCCATCATTAATGGCCTTTAAAATATTTCTTCCCAAAGCTTCTGCCATGATTACAAATAAGAACATTGATATGAGATCCCCTTTTTGATACCCTTAGAACTTAAAAAGAAACTCAGAGGAGAACCATTAATCAAGACAAAAAAAATGGGTGGAAATAATTTCATAGATTAGATTCAAGACTTAGTTTCAAAACCACATCTAGCCATTACCTTCAGTAGAAACTCCCATAACACCTTGTCATAAGCTTTCACAAGATCTAGTTTAAGAAGAAACCCTTTCATTTTTATCCACATATAGTGAATGTAGGACCTCATGAATGAAGATAATGGAATCTAGTATCTACCTATCTTGCACAAAGCCACTTTGTTGAAAAAAAATCAATTTGGGAAGAACCAACTGCAATTTGTTTACCACAACCTTAAAAAGGATTTTGTAAATCAAGTTACATAGGCTTAATAAGTTGGAAAAGTGAAATCCTAGAACTTAGCTTAGGATTTCATATCATTTCCACTATGCATATCATTTAGAATTTGAAGGTGGCAAGGGCACAAGATTAACTTAAAACCTGAAAGGTGAGTCAACCAAACCTTGGGTTTCAAATTCCTTTTGGGAAAAGTTTGAAATGGATTTTGTATGAAATGCAATGATGTAACTAGTGAACAATGAAAATGGACTAGCTTGATGTGAAAATAGCAAATCTAGAAAGTGAGACAACTTTGGCTATCAAAAATAGGCTGAGCATACTTGTGTGCACTTGTGGTTTGAATTTTGGCTTTTGAGTTGACTGGACAAAGTTGCCTAGGGGCGCCTATGTCTGAGTAACTAAATTTGCAATCTATCTTTATAGTCCTCAGGTGTATGATCAAAGGCTTCTTCCTTCCGGATCTCACTATCCGATCTTTGTTAGTTGTCGAGATAATTGAGATTATGTATCTTAAGTTGTAGGGTTTGAATGCAATAATTATGAAGAAGTCTTCAATCTTCCTCCAATCTTCTTTAGATTTGTAACCTAGAGATTCAAAGAGAGAGGAAGGGTTGTGCCATATAGGGGCTTGCCTCGGTCAAACCCTGTGTTGGTGTTTCCACCTCCACAATGGAAAAATTGATAAAAGAGAGCTTATCCTTTTGAGGGATAGAGGCTAAATGATAAACGAATGATGAATCAACAATTGGATGCAACTCACCACTTAGATCCAATTCCTTGAAGGACTAAAGTCATGCACATCTCCTCCAGGTTTGATTGCAAATTTGATTTGGCTTGCTTTGAAGACCTACAAGGGTTAGTCCTCACAAAAAAAAATGTATGCATAAACATGAACAAACTCTCATAAAACTTTACATGATGCTTTGACAATGAAATGTTGCAATAATCTTGCTCTTGAATGGTCTTGACTTGATAATAATTTCTTGACAATGCTCTTTATTTCCAATTCTTCTCTCTTAGTTTTCAAATGGTGCAATGATTAGGTATTTATACATAATAATTATAATTTCCCACAAATTAAATTCCAATAGCCGACATTAGACATTTGAAATTCAAATAATAAAGTGCCAACCCTGACATATTAAAAATTGGAGCCAAAATAGGGGACAAAGTCGCCCAAGGCCCCCTTGTCTAGACCCTATTTTGTGGGGTGTAAAGTGTCGGGAGAAAATAATCAAATGTCTACTTTGATTTTGTACATGTGATTTCTTGATAAATGTAAAAATGGGCCACATAATGCATAATTTAGGAAATTAGGAACACAATTAGGTCCATGTAGATAGGAGGGAGAAAAAATTAGTGTGAAATTGTCTGAATCAACAAAGGAGTTAGCTCTAGGCTTCTTAGGAATAAGAACAATAAACATTGAATTTAGCTCCTTCAAAACTCTTTTGCTGCCAAAAAAATCTTAGTCGTTGCAATCACATCCTTGGTTAGGATATCCCAATAAATTTGAAAGAAGAAATGGGGAAAACCATCAGGTATTGGTGATTTATTTCCTTCAAAGGAGAAAATAACAACTCTAATCTCCTCATTTTTCAATATTTTACTTAATTTAGAGTTATTGTCCTTATTTGAGAGCTTAAGAATCTCATGCAAAATATCCCTTTGAACATCCAAATTAGGAGTGTCAACAAAGAGAAGATCAATAAAAAAGCTAACCACAAACTTATGAACCTCTATGTCCTTAGTTACCCTAATACCATCCATTTGGATTTCTTAATTCTATTTGTTGATCTATGCTTTAAGGTAGTAAGATGAAAAAAATAGTATTTTGGGCTCCATTCTTCAACTAGAATGTCCTAGAACTTTGGCTCCAAAACTCCTCTTCCTTGGAAATGATATGATGAAGCTCAAATAAGAGGTCATTATCTTGGGTTAAGAGGGAAGAGTCTAGACCCTTTTGTTTAATATCCTTTTGGATTGAGTCCAAATTACCTCTAACCATCTCTTTCCTCTTAAAGATATGCCCAAAATAATTTTTGTTTCAACCTTGGATATTAGTTTTAACAATATAAATATTTTTAACTATTCTTATACAATACAAAAATGTATATTCTACCACTCAACAATATTAATCTTTAGGTTGGGGTGCAAAGTCCATATTTTTTAAATTTGAAAGGAAAACACTTTCTCCTCCCCAATTTAACAAGATAAAAAATAATCAAATAATGATTAAAACCTAGCCTTGTAAGTGCTGACAAAGATAAAAGTAAGAGAACAATCAATCAAAGGAAATTAGAGATCGGTCTAATATCACATGGATAAGAGATGCACTAATATGCTTATTGGACTAGGTAAAGTTTTCTCCTTGCATATCAAGATCCAAAAGAGCCCGATCATCAATAAATCTGCCAAATCTTTCCTACATTTCAAAGAACCATGAGAATTTCCTTTCCTTTTTGTTCTCTCTCAAAGGGGTGTTAAAATCCCCCATTATGATCCATTTACTATTAGGATGGATAATTATAAAGACTTTAAGACAATTCCATAATTTTCTTTTGGATCCTATATTGTTAGGGGCATATATATTGGAGGAAAGCCAAAAAGTATTATCTCTAATATTAGTAAACAAAGTTACAACATGATTAGAGTCCTCAAAAAAAGCTAAACCATTCACCACTTTAGGATTACAAAATATAGCAATACTGCAAGAGGCCCCCTTAACATTGAAACCATGAAACTCGCTATCTTTAAAGAACCTATTCTTAACTTTAATCAACTTATCCAAATGCATTTTTTATTCCTAAATTAGTAAAATTTCTAGTTAGTGATCTCAAACAAGGTTAGTCAGAATTTCATTTTTAAGAGGGTTATTAAGATCTTTGACATTCCAGGATATAATCTTCATTTTTGGATATGGGTGTGACTTTTTAGCACATTTTCATGATAGTCTATTGCAAACCATTTTATTTTTCTTTTTTAATGTCTCTATGACATCTTTCATAGTTAATCTTCTCGAGCTTCTAGGGTTTGGCCCAAAATCCTCATTTATTTTCTTCCTCATATTCTTTCTAGGTTGGGATTCCTTTCCCTTTCCTCCTAGGGGAGTGGTAACCATCTTGTTATTTTCTCATTTCACTACTAATTGTGGACATTCGGCTTTGATGAACTCTTTTCCTTGAGATGCATTGGTCTTGAAAGACTCTCTCTCCTTATTATCTCTCTCCCTCCCCAAAACCAAATTGGTTTGATTATATTTGTCCTTATCAAAGCACCAAATCTCCCTCTCTTGGGATTGTGAAGTTTCCACATCTTCAACCACCTGGGATGGAATATCCCTTTTGAGGGAACCAAGGCTTTCTTGATCGATACTAACCTCATCCAAAGGGTGCTCCAATTGATTTACCAATACTTCACTTTCTTTCCTTTCCCCATGCATTATTTCACTCTGCAATTGGTTTTGAACTTTTGAGAGCTCAAACTATTTGGGGGCACATTGAGAATCTTATTTTCTCCCCTTTGAGCGTCATACTATGATCATAATCCTTGTCAATGAGCTCCTTATCCTTCATGCTTCCAAAAACAACACTCTTTTTGCTTCCATAATTTAGTCATCCTTCTATTTTTTGGAGAAGGGAATTGTTTCAACCAATGGCTTGATTTCTTACAAATAATGAAAGTAAAGGGAGAATATTCAAACTCCACTCATTGCTTCTAGGATTTGAGATAGCAGGCTAGTTTATTGATGAATACATACATAGATCCTTACAAAGACTAATCTACTCCTTGAAATAGTCATAGGATTAATGGTTAAGAGTTGACCAAAAGCATTCGTAGCCCCCTTACACATCCCCATTCTAGAAATCCATGCGTAGAATAGGTAATCTCACCCAAATAGGGGAATATTGAAAGAGTTATTGGATGGGTCAAAGCCAATATCCCATCTCTCCAAATCCAAGGTTGACTTGCTGAAGAACCAAGGACCACCAACCAAGATGTTACAAAGGTCTTATTTGTAAAAAAAGAGGAGAAAACCTCTTAGGCATAGCTGCTATATCCAATCACTATAGCAGAACAGGAAAATAATGCCTAAAATAGTGCTGAAATTTAGTGTATTTAAGTCCACGAATTGGGCAAGTTGGTCGACGCTAAACTTGGCGCAAACAAGCATGGTCATCTCAGCGCCGAATTTTACGCCGACTTTTGCGTAAGACGTAACGCCGAAGTTAGTGTCATAGTTAGCACCGGAAAATCACAACGCCCCCATTAGAGCCTAAAATAACGCCGATAAATAGTGCCGAAAATAACACCTCTATTAACGACTAAAATAGTGTTGGGAAATAGCGTCGAAAATAGCACCTAAATTAGCGCCCAATTAAGCTGTTGGTTTTGCTTCTATGTCTAATCCCATTTTTGCTTCTAGTTTTGCTTCTAGTTTTGCTTCTGGTTTTGCTTCTAGGTTTGCTTCCGGTTTTGCTTCCGGTTTTTCTTCTAGTTTTGCTTTCAGTTTTGCCTCCAGTTTTGCTTCTAGGTTTGCTTCCAGTTTTGCTTCTAGTTTTGCTTTCGGTTTTGCTTCCAGTTTTGCTTCTTGTTTTGCTTCCAGTTTTGCTTCCAAGTTTGCTTCCAATTTTGCTTCCAATTTGCTTCCACGTTTGCTTCTGGTTTTGCTTCCAATTTTGCTTCAAGGATTGCTTCTACTTTGGCTTCCATTGTTGCTTCTAAAAATGCTTCTTGTTTTGCTTCCTTTTATTAATTTAATATGTTTTATTTCAATTTAATTTGTTAAATATATTGTGCCTCTTAAATAACTCATATGATTATAGACTAAGTAATTTAATTATTTAACTCATATGATTAAATAACAAGACAATTATTTTTTTTGGGTCGGTAACACAAAATTTTTGTATTGCTTGTAAAGATAAAAAAGTACATCTATTGTTTAGTGTCATTACCCACCAAAATTCCACAGCAAACAACAAAAACTAGAGGCACCTTAACGTGCAAAGTAAAACATTAAATAAACCCTGTAACCCCTGTAACTGTTTACTAGTAAAATCTTTACAAAAAATAACCACCATTAACAACTTGTTCAGAGTTGCATGCTTTAATACAACAAAAGCAGAGGGAGAATTCAAAATCAGACATAGACAAACATGACCAGTCTTAATGAGCTCCACTAGGATGCAACGAACGCTTGGCTATCTCCTTCAAAGGCTTCTTCTTCCGCCGCTTCCCCGACTTCTTTTTCTGGAGCTTCCTTTTCGCTTCCAATCCCTGCATCTCCGCCTTTGCTTGTTCGATGAAGAGTTTGAGCGCTTTCCATCCCAAATGCACTTCCTCACGACAACGAGCTTTGTATTTTCCTTCGGGCCAATGAATAAAGGGTTTGAGCCCCGGTCTCCCATAGAGCTCCTCAATTTCATCATCTACTAGTCCTTTAGAATAATCTAAACCTACACCCGGAACCGCCTATTCGAGAATGGACTCCATGCCTACCATAAAATCTTCATGCACAATTTTTTGCATCACCATTTCCACTGGTTCACCTAAATCCAAGCCCCACGCCGCAATTACGGAGTAAATGTCCATGTTGGTTTGGTATCTGTGTTTTAGAGAGCTGAAATCCCTGCCACAAATCATTTTTGCACACTGCACTAGCCGCTCGTTGTCAACAAGGAAAAGGCCCTCCATTCGTTTTTTGGACGCCTCTCCATAAAACGGGCCCAAAGATCTTCATGACTGGAAGGTGAAATTGGCTTCCATTTCTCCTGAAAACCAGTGCCGCCACCACCAATTTTTTTTGCAGAGTTTTTCTCAACCCTTTCCAAATGCAATTAACACATCTTAATCGAGGGCTTGCATTTAACACCATCTTGGATTTCCCACACTTTTTATCAATGAAGTACTACTTCACCACCGCTCGCCACCCCTGCCTTCGCTTTTCATTTAAGGCGTTGTCCTCTCCTGTGTTTTCACCTAAGTCCGCTAACTTAACACCTCTAAAATCCTCCAACCTAAATTCCCCCATTTCACCAAAATTTGAAGCCCATTTAGATAAGACATCCGCTTCCACATTACCACCTCTTTTAATTATGTGGCTCACCGCAAAACTTTCAATTATGTTCTGGAGGTGCCAAGCATTAATTTTACCTTTCATCACCGCGTGAACTATTATTGTAACGTGATCATCATTTATAATTAAAAAAAGTGAGTCAAATATCTATAATTTAATTGAATTTGACAACATCCATCCTGAGCAGTAAATTTAAATCATCATACGTAATAAATATCCATCCAAAAATCATCAACTTCTTTTAATATATATAAATTGACAACTGAATACTGATAAGATCATCATCATATATAACTAAAACAAGTGAAAGTCAAATATGCCAGTACATCAAAAACATGTCAAAATGATACATGTCCAACAGTCGACATAAGTGAAAATGATACATGTACAAATGATATAAATAAAATTAATAAATTATGTAACTCAAACTGATACAAGTCAAGATGATACATGTCCAAATGATATAGTGAAAAATTGAAAATAATACATGTCAATATGATACAACTCAATAATATAGTACTGTAGGCTGTGAAAATGATAAATATGATAGTAACCATGAAAAGAGTCATCATAACGATATATCAACAATGATCCATGATGCAGTCTATATGATCATGAATGTCATGGTTACTATCACCAATGTCCCATCATCATCATCACCATTGTGATCATCATCATTGTCATCGGCCTTGGTGTCTTCCCATCTGCGTCATCATCATCCTCTGCCATGTGATTGCGCAGAACCAATATTTTGTGGATCTATATCATGTTGAGGATCATCTTGATCTTCTCAAAAAAAACATTTAGAATGAAAATTTATTATTTATTTCATGCAATAATTTATTTTTCTATTATATATCTAATATTACACCATATGAGACGAAACCATAATCATATTACATCATATCAAAGTGCACATACCATAATAAAATTTCAAATTCCCTAGCTAATACTTGAGATTGAGATTGTTAACCTTGAGAGAGTATGACTTGGGAAAAAGGAATTTGATATATTATTTTTCAAAGACTTCAAGCGGGATGTACTCCGCATTGACGCCATTCCTCAATCTTCACTTGATGGCATCAAGGAATGGCTAAACTCCATGGATATAAAGTATTATGAAAGCAGAATGAACTTGAACTAGCGGCCAATTTTGAAGAGTATTACTGATGATCGAGATAATTTTTTTGAAGATGGTGGTTGGGAATTTTTGAATATGGAAGCTAGTGATTTTGATTCTGATAATTCAGAAGAGTCAAATCAAGGATATGAACCCTCTGATGTAGAAGAGGAATCATAATCAGATTTCATGTAGCCACCATCAAGAGTGTTACAAGCCAATAAGATGGAGGGAATTCTTATATAAGGATAATTTTCAATGTTGCAAGTATCGACTTTAATGTCAACTACAATGGCAACATTGAAATTCCCTAGCAGTATTTATGTTAAGGAAATCCTTTAGATGCAAGGATTCAAATCACATCAACCATGTGGTACAAATGATTAAATCTCAGAGACGATTTGTAGCAATGAAAGACTCTGAAAAGACAGAGAGCTACATTGGCGACTCAGAAGAAACTTCAACTTTCAAAAATAAAGCCAATTAGGCTAGAAGACATGTGGATCAGGCCAACATTTGGTGGAAGAGGAAGAAAGATGATTGGAACTATGGAGGCCCACCATACTGGATTTTGGTATTCAACCATGAGAGCAAAAGAGAGCTAATATCATGTATCAAAACATTAAGCATGCATTCTTCCAGGTAGCGGAGAAGGAGATGATTACTTTGCTTCATTTTCATTTGCATAACCATATCATGGCATGGGAACCAAGAAGACCAAGGGTTTCCAGTTCTATGTGGAGGTAATGGATGTGGTCCAAACTTTAGGAGGGGAAAGAAGGTCAATGTATGATCCTGATGAAATTGAGGAAGAACAGCAAGAGAGGGACAAGAAAAATAAAATCAATATAGAGTTTCAAGGATTTGTCAAGCGAGTAAGAGAGCTTATATGAGAGCAACCTCATCTAAAATATTTTGAACTAGAGTTTGATATACCATTTAGAGAGCTTGGTTTTCATGGAGTTCCTTTCAAAGCCTCTGCTTTTATTGTTCCTATGGTAAACTGTTTGGTAGAGTTGGTGGAATTACCTTTCTTAGTAATCATTATTAGTGAGGTTGAGATTGTTAACCTTGAGAGATTATGACTTGGGAAAAAGGAATTTGATATGGCTATTATTTCAAAGACTTCAAGCAGGATGTATTATGCATTGACGCCATTCCTCAATCTTCACTTCATGGCATCAAGGGATGGTTGAACTCCATGGATATAAAGTATTATGAAAGCATAATGAACTTGAATTGGTGGCCAATTTTGAAGAGTATTACTGATGATCTAGATAAATTTTTTGAAGATGGTGGTTGGGAATTTTTGAATACGGAAGCTAGTGATTCTGATTCTGATAATTCAGAAGAGTTAGATCAAGGATATGAACCCTCTGATGTAGAAGAGGAATCAGAATCATATTTCATGTAGCCACCATCAAGAGTGTTACAAGCCAACAAGATGGAGGGAATTCTTATATAAGGATAATTTTCAATGTTGTAGGTACCGACTTTAATGCCAACTACAATGGCAACATTGAAATTCCCTAGCAGTATTTATGTTAAGGAAATTTCCTTTAGATGCAAGGATTCAAATCAAATCAACCATGTGGTACAAATGATTAAATCCTAGAGATGATCTGTAGCAATGAAAGAGTCTGAAAAGGCAGAGAGAGCTACATTGGTGACTTAGGAGAAACTTCAACTTTCAAAAACAAATCCAATTAGGCTAGCAGACGTGTGGATCAGGCCAGTATTTGGTGTAAGAGGAAGAAAGATGAATGGAACTCTGGAGGCCCACCATACTGGATTTCGGTATTCAACCATGAGAGCAAAAGAGAGAGCTGATATCATGTATCAAAACATTAAGCATGCATTCTTCCAGGCAGCGGAGAAGGAGATGATTACTTTGCTTCATTTTCATTTGCATAACCCTATCATGGCGTGAGAACCAAGAAGACCAAGGATGTCCAGTTTTATGTGGAGGTAATGGATGTGGTCCAAACTTTAGGAGGGGCAAGAAGGTCAATGTATGATCCTGATGAAATTGAGGAAGAACATCAAGAGAGGGACAGGAAAAATAAAATCAATATAAAGTTTCAAGGATTTTTCAAGCGAGTAAGAGAGCTTATATGGGAGCAGCCTCATCTAAAAGATTTTGAACTAGAGTTTGATATACCATTTAGAGAGCTTTGTTTTCATGGAGTTCCTTTCAAAGCCTCTTCTTTTATTGTTCCTACGGTAAACTGTTTGGTAGAGTTGGTGGAATTACCTTTCTTAGTAATCACTATTAGTGAGATTGAGATTGTTAACCTTGAGAGAGTATGAATTGGGAAAAAGGCATTTTCTATGGCTATTATTTTCAAAGACTTCAAGCGGGATGTACTCCGCATTGACGCCATTCCTCAATCTTCACTTGATGGCATCAAGGGATGGCTGAACTCCATGGATATAAAGTATTATGAAAGCATAATGAACTTGAACTAGCAGCCAATTTTGAAGAGTATTACTCATGATCCAAATAAATTTATTGAAGATGTTGGTTGGGAATTCTTGAATATGGAAGCTAGTGATTCTAATTTTGATAATTCAGAAGAGTCAGATCAAGGATATGAACCTTTTGATGTAGAAGAGGAATCATAATCAGATGAGGAAGGTTTAGAAGATGAATCTCTTGTGGATTTAGAGGAGGACGAAGAAGAAGAAGAAGATTCTAAAGAGGAGGAAGGTAAAACATGGGATGAATTAGAAGTTGAAGCCAAAAATGTATATAAGGAAAAAGGAGACGAGTCTCACAGTGAAGAGGAAAGGTGGCAACGAAAGGTAAAAGCTACAGGGAAGTCTTGAGCACCTGATATTAGAGATTCAAGAGGAATGTATTCCAAGAGGCATAAAGTCAAATGAATTGAGTTCATCTACATCCTTCTACTATTTATTCATGCACATAAGCGGTCATATTGTAATCGTAAGATTTGAGCTCTATTTACTCATCCTATGCATCAATAAACAACTCAACACAAGAGATGCAAATTGACATATTAACACAACAATATACAACTAAGTTATTGAAACTCAACTATTGATACCTTGTTCTCCATCCAAATTAAAAAATTGTTCCAATTTTTGTTTTGTAACATATTCTTTTCAAATTGCTTTGGATGGCGGCCATATTTCTCCTCCTATCGAAACATGGCACATGGACTAGTTAAACTAATTAATATGCAATCATTTACTTTTTCCAACGAAATTAAAAAAATAAAATCATTTAACATATTAAATGTACTTACAAATGTACAGGTCAAGGCCTATAAACCTTTCTGGCCACTGCGATGCGTGGCACAAAGTTTCTCAAGCCTAGCCTTGGAGGCCTTGTCCTGAAACATATACTAATTCAATTTAACTATGCACAAATAAAATTTAAATATTGTTTAATAAATTTGATATAATCTTATGAGAAAATTCAAATTTTTGCGTACTCTCCTCACTAGATTTCCTCCATGCATCGGACTTCTCATATGCTTTTACAAGCTCTCTCCATACTTTCACACTTACATCAATTGGCCTTTTTTTTTGCCTTAGCTTAGGAGGGATTTTTTTTATCTTCTTTGTTTGGTTGCACCAAAATCTCTTGCAGTGTTGAGACATTTGTAGGTTTATCTTCTTTACAGACCAACCTGTGCCAAAATAAATCTCCATGTCATGGATAACTCCTTTTTTCAGGTGCATGGCTATCTTTGAGAATGGTAAATGCAGATGGTCTTTCAAGCATTGAAGGCATGATTCCTTCAACCTATTCACAAACGTTTTCCCAGCATCTATCATTCAAACTTCCCCTGAAACCACCTTGTATTCTATCTTTGTATTGTAGCTACCAATGCAAGATTGAAAACATGGCATGGTGGAACTTTGTGTCCTAAGAGTGGAAGTCTCTGCTCCCTGTACCACATTCTTAGAGTTTACTGTCACTGATTTCCTCCTGGATATTTTGCTCGATCTAGGACTGGTTGGGGAATCAATTGATTCCCTTTGACACAATTGATTTGTTTGCAATGTTTGAGGGGTGTTAATAGATTGTTTTTCTATGTATCTGACAAGTGTTGTCGATTCCACATTAACCAATTTTTTCACTGCCTCTACCTCCACTATGGAATCCAATTCCTCTTTATCTTTGTCAGTCTCATGTCCCTATATATATATATTTTAAATTATATTTCTTCTTTTAAATTTAGAAATAAAAAACTAAAAAGTAAAATTCAAAGAAACAATGGAAACATTTACAAATCTATAAATTGACAATGAATTACCTCATTGTGGCTAGAGTTTGTTGTCAATGCTCGCTTCCCTCCATTGCTTGACATTTTGAGGTGACCTAGGGAAAATTATTTTCATCCAGTCTATGGAGGCAAACAAAGTATGCATTGTCAGGTATGAATGTTTTCATCTAATTTGTGATATGAAAGTTTTGTTTTGTGGGCAAATATGTTCGTTGGGTTTGCTTAGTGTTGATAACCTAGGGAAAATATGTTCGCTCGGTTTGCTTAGTGTTGATAACCTTATCATGAAAACTCTTTCATAATGCAATCTTGCACGAATTTGTCATGGCATCGGTGACTATGGTGTGACTGGGAAAAACCAAGTTGTTTTTGTGTTTATTTTCAATAGTTGCTTAGCAGTGACTGACCCAATTCCCAAATTTTCCAAGCAGTTCACTATTTCCTTGATACCTAGGTTAGGGAAAGAATACAGAGGCATCCTCGCTTCGTGCTATAATATTTTGAACCAAAGCTCAAATGGGTAGGGTAAATATATATTTTGGTTTCTCAAAGGTTTTACAATTTATAATGATGGGATAATTTAGAGGTTACCTGGACTAGTTAGGCCACGAACCAGTAAACAATCATGAATTCAAATGCAATACAAAGAGCAGTAAACAATCACGAATTCAAGCAAGAAAAAAAAAAATGTAACCTTACCTATGGTGTCGCAAACTAAATCAAATTTCTCATAAAAATTCAACTTAAAGGCTGACAATCTGCACGAGTTATTTGAGGAGGAGAAGATCAACAAGACAACTATTTTTTTGGTCAAAATTCATAAAAGAAGGTCCAACATGGAAAAGAGTTTGGAGGTTCCTTAACTTTTTGGTTCTCGGTCCCTTAGGCCGCTTGGTCTTGTGGATGTCATTAAAATATCTCATTCATTCATTCATTCATCAGTTGTTGGTAGCGCTCTCTTCCTTTGCGCGACGATTTTCCCTTTTTTGTCATATGATTTCTTACTTGATGTGGGAAAGTTTTGAATTTTAAATTTTGATTCATTAGTCATGCTTTAGTTGGCGTTAGTTAACGCCAACTTTAGCGTCGACTTTTGGCCGTTAATGTAATCTGTTTGGGACGTATAAGGCAACACCAAGTGTGCCTAATTTAGCACCTATCATTGTTGTATAGTGACTATTTTCATTGTTGTGTATCACAGGACCCAGAGTGTTGGAAATAATTCCAACTCCTGCCTTTTTTTTGTGACCACTGCTATCCCATGGCTCCTTCATCAGCTCGGTGTAGTAGAGTGGTTTTTATTGCGGTCCCGCAAGGTGCTTCATCCTTCTCGGTAGTAGTGCAGTGAAAGCTTCTGTGGCCGCACGCGAGCCTTCCTTCTGTTCTTGGCGGTGTTCGGGTGACTCCCGCAGTCCTGCAAATCTTCTACCACTGGTGTGGGGTAGTGTGGTGACCATCATTGTCCCGTTGTTCCTTCATCAACTCGGTGCAGTAGAGCGGTTTTTATCGTGGTCCCACAAGTTTTTTTTTCCTTCTCATCAGTAGTGCGGTGAAAGCTTCTGTGGCGGAATTTTTATTCACAGAGGAGGCCATAGAGAGAGGACGTAGACAACGTAGAAATACTAAATCACTAAGAAAAAAGTGGGTGGAAATAGATGAGACAACAAAATATGCAAACACAATAGAGGTAAGAAGAGAAAGCAACCTCAACCAAAGGAGGAAGGTTTTTATGAATTCACAAATGCTACAACGTAGAGGAGATAAAGTCATTTTTTTGTCCATGAGGCCTCTGAGGTCAAACTTATTGGTTGAAAATGCACAGGAATGGTGATTAAATATGATTATATGATCAATGGAAAAGTTTGAAAATTAGGATAGCCAAAACATGATATCAATATGTCAAATATATGACTAAAGTGAGGTTTTGTGTTGGATAGCATATTCGTTGAAATGATATAATTGGTGTACTAAACATTATTTAGTATGTTGTGTATTATAGGGGCGAGACGAGGCCATGGCAACATATCGTGTCATATCAAATGAGGACACAACAGATGAAGTGGGACATCAAGTACTCAAATTTTGACTTAACTTAGGAAAAAATGATCTGATGGCATTTCGTGATATGTCCATCTTTTTTCACAGTATTATTGAAATTTATAATGTATTATCCAATCTTGACATAAATTAATGCATGTTGTTGATAATTTTAGATGGAGATTGGAGCAAATGCAAAGCCTAAGCGTTCAAATAGCAAAAGAACAAGATATGTACGTGGACGTGGACCTAAAATTGTTAAATCATGTAGACGACAGTGGGTGGAAGAGGACATGACAATGGATACTGCAGACACAACAAATGATTGCATTGAAGAAGAGGTAGGCCAGGACTATAGTACATGGGATGAATACTTTAAGAAAATTGTTGTTTGTGGATGTTTTGTATGTTGTGGAAAGAAACAATTCAAACGAGCGATTGTACAAAGACATTACATATATGATGAGCTTCCAGCCGGTAGTATGCCTCTTACAATCGATTCAAATCCAATAGGAATTGTGGTGAGGAATTTTCCAATTTGCTATAAATAACATGTATACTTCGTTTAAACATTGTTTTATATTATTTAAATAACTAATTTTTTCTTAATGGATCCTTGCAAGATAAAGTTCTTGGTTTAAAGTTTCCTAGGTCACCGACTTCCAGCCTAGAGGGAAATGATCATTTATCAGATGATACATCTAACAAAAATATGTGCCAATATACCAGCTTGGAAGATGAGGAATTGACGAAAACAAGTAATAGAACAAGAATCGGTGTGAAGATGCATAATTTGCTTAAAGAAAAGGGGAAGGTGGACTACATACCCTATGAGAATGAATGTGATGGAGATGATGACTTTCGCTTGAGTTTGAGATCAATTTACAAAGAGACATTTGATCGTCGACTATATTGCGCTTGGCCTAGTGATCAACAACTACCTAGAGTGTACGAGGTGTTTCAATTTTGGGGATACAATTGCATGATACGACCCTCCAATATTCATGGAGCGAATCTAGGCCTCTTTACTATCCAAAATGTACATGTGGGATCCAAACATAGAAACAATTCAAAACAAACCACTAGGAGATTAATTCCATATTATGGTCCATCATATTACAATGGTGAATGGAGAAGGCTAGTAGAATATAAGCCTAACATGTTGGCACATGGTCTAAATTCGAATATGTATACATATCGTCTCTAATTGGAAAGTGGAAAAGAAATGAATAGAGGTCATCTTATGTATATAGATGGACGTGCATACACACACAAAAATATTGCAGGATTTATAAATAGTAGTAAGGAAAGGGACCCTAATGTAAGACTGAAATGTCAATTTGTTGAGGTTATAAATGATAAAGATGGAGATATGGAAAGAGAGGTTGATAGATTGATAATGGTTGAGGCTATTATGGACCTTACCATTGGGGATGAGTTATTGATTGATTACCCCTTCTTAAAACACACTCCTGCACGAAATAAGAGGGAAGAACAAGGTCTCCCTAAGGATGTTCTTAAGGGAAAAAAACCAAAGAATAATAAATGAGTGTGGATTGATGTTTTATAAACTATGTTGTCAAAATTGTGTTTTATAGCAATTATTGTATAAAAAAGGTAGTCTATAAAATATTGTTCCATTATTCAATTGATGTATATATGTTCATACAATTTATATAATGTTTAATCTATGTATGTCGTTCATGTGCAGGTATTTTTCTATGAAGATATTTTGGACCCGAAATGGATATTTTTCATACATTATGATCCAAGATTAAGGCATGTATTTGACAATGCATTAGTGGATACTAAGCAAAACAATGATGGCCAAAAAAATGAGAGAGGGATTAGAGAACATTGAAGAAATTTACATCCATGATGATGTTGAAGATGGTTATGTTTAGGAACAAGAAGACAAAAATCCAGAGTTAGATGATGTTATGGAAGACAACAATATGGATGGTATAGAAAATGATGATCCAAATACATCTGGTAACAATATAGATGGTCTACAGTCAAATTTCAATGATGATGAAGATGATGCAGGTCAAGATGAGGATGATGATAATATTAAATACTTGAAAGAACATATGAACATTGACAATGATACATTGGATGACATTGTAGCAAACAATAATGTTAATGACCAAGACTTCTAAATTTTTAGAATTATTTGCAATCAATGTTTAAAAAAGGATGATTCTTATGGCCTAAACTTTGAAATGCTTCAGTAATATTATGTTGTACTTGGACAATTGAAAACTTGTTATATTCTCCTAGCAAGCTTTTTTTATTTTCCATTATAATTCTAGACCAAACAACATTTGCGGGGATGGCCTTTTACACCAATCTTAATTTGTATGAAGTTCACAAACCTGTTGTCAAGTAGTAAATTCCTTTCGTAGACAGGAAATGTAAAGGCTTCATTTAAGAAAAGATAAGTAGTCTCTTTTTGAGGGTAATCCACATGCAAAAAGTAAAAAGCACATAAAAAAACAATTGTACAGTAGAAAATCAGATTCAATCAGTTATGTCTTATTTCACTTGCACACTTAGTTGAAAGACATAGGGTATTCACCATACATTTCCCTTGACAAAGCAAACATTTTCTTTCATTTATTTCTACTGTATATCTCAAAAGTGAAATTGTTGTTTCATAATGATGCACTGAGAAAATAATATATACAAAAAAATGCATAGAAAATGTTTGAAATTTAACATGCAACCTACTGTGTTGTGCTTAAAGGAATCAAGATTAATTGGGACAAGAAATAAAAATAAAATTTTGATGATTGTACTTAAAAGTGAATAGGATATGAAAAGTGTGGACAATGATGGTGTTGAAATTGAAAACCCTGATTCTCATGATATTACTGTTTTATGTCATTTGAGATAAACAGCACATACAATTTTATATACATAGCAAATGAAGATTTGAAACTAGTAAACTGAAAATGTAAACACTGTAAGATTTTTCCTTAAACAATAATTCACATACTCATTTACAAAAAAGGGTGAAGCATTTTTTATTCAAACTATGTTTTATTTAATAGACATAACAGTAAAAGAATATTTATACTTGTACAAGAATATATACATTGTTTCATAGAAAATAAGGAATGGTTCATAGAATAAACAAGTACAAGAATATATCATCATCATCATATCCTTAATTAATACCTATTGCAATATCCTTAAATTGTTCGATCTTTGGTATGAATTGTTGGCAAAAAAAATTAGGATTACTTGGATGCTTCTTCCATTCATTTTGTATCAACATATGTTCGTGAAGACACAAAAGTTAATAAAATATTAATGCATGTAACTCACAATTATTTAAATAAGCAACTTTGTTAGCTTTATTATTTTTAAATAGTTTCCATTTTTATGTTGAACATGTAACAAGGCAAAATAAGCTCAAATTTTCAAAAAAATTAGCAGCTCTACCAACATCCACAATAAATGCTTTGTTGTATTAGCATATTCATTCACATAAGCACAGTATTGAGGCTCAATAACTGATATTCATTCAAATATAAGAAGAAATAAGTATGGAAAACATAAGAAAAATACATAATGATAACATAGTCATGGAGAATCTCCGATAATAAGATGTTCTCCATTATATTGCTTCAATTGATATATATTAATAACATAAGTCTTCAAAATGGAAATGATATATGATGATGATAATTTAAAACTAAGCCTTGGTTTCCTATTTATATAGGAAGCAACAAGCTATAGGCCTTTTACAAAAAGAAACGACCTTTCATAACTACTTTTACTAACAACTATTTAATTAGCATAATTAAGGAAATAACAAGACTTAAGACATTTTGACATATGGTTCCATTATTCAACGTAAAAGACCTGTGATCATTATCTGGCAAAGTCTTCCTCTCCATGATGAATGTTCAAATGCTCTCACCTTAGTGTCCTATTCTTTTGAAACCAAATACTTTTCCTCCTAATGATACACCGTAAAATATGATGGCCACTTATATTCTTGGATCTTTTACATGTTTGCAAGATGATTTTTCCATCAACTATCTAGTAATTCCTTTGTATCATTGACAAACTTTAGGTATCCCGCATCAAGAACAATCAACCCATCCATGATCTGATTTAGCCTGGGAAGACTGGTATCATCATCCTCCTGTATATGAGTTACGCACTTATGAACAACCTAACTGAATTCTTTCTTCCAATTATCCAAGTCCTACAACTGATTACCATCTCTCACAATTTCAGGTATATACCACTATTTGCAGGTATGGAATAAATCCATTTGTGTTACAATCTTTTTATCAAACCCTTGTACATACTGAAATTCATCAATAATCATCTTCACAGTTTGTTCAGTTGGATTTAATGTTGTGGGTGCATTAGGACTTCTTTGTAGAACTTTGCATAACTTAGCCAAAGTGTGGTGAATAAGCTTCCACCTTTTGAACAAAGGATCTAATACAAGCATATGTGTCTTTATTTGATCCATTTCCTGCTGAAGTGTTTTATAACTATCATGCACATTCTCTAGTTTATCCATAACTGATTTTATCCTGTGCTCAAGAATCTTTTCCATAACTTCACAAATTTGTCTTTTCACTTCATCTTGGGTTTGATTGTTGGCCTTCTTTACATCATCCACTTCCTTCTCTGGATTTTTTACCTATTATGTAGAAATATTCTTCACAATATCCATTGGAGCAATAGGAGGCTTGTATAACACCATCTCCTTGCTTTGTGAGGGTCTTGCTCCTGATCTTAATTGTTCTTTCAATTTGACATTCTCCATGAATAGTTTATTAACTTCATCATTTAGGAACCTTTGTTCCTTTTCATACTCCTTCAATCTATCTTCTAATCCCTTAACAGTTGCTCGAGTGAACATGGTCGAATGCATGGTCATTGTGGCTGCCTCCAAAGGGGTGGTATCTTGTATTGTTCTTACCATCACTGCCCCTTTCATCCCTTGAATTACATTCAATAATTTTTGCTTCTGTGTATTTTTCTATTTGATCCATATGGCCAGGGTTTCAATCTTTGGGTTATACATATGATCATCGGAGTCAAATTCTGCAACTAGCATTGGATCTTCTTGAGCCCGCACTTGATCAAGCAAAAACATTTTCTTTAATTCCAAGCCAAGGAAAATGAGCATATTGCTCTTCAAGACCATTTCTCTAGCCTTCTAGGGGCTAATGTCAATGTTGTCAACTCTTAATTCCTGGAAAGTCTGTGCTACCATTTCATTTTTCTCTGATTCTTCAATTCTTGTTTCAGCTGATTCCATCCTTCTTGAAATTCTTTTATCTTCATCTTCATCCAAAAATCCTTAAACTCAGGAGTCTTAATGAATTCATCATCTTCTATGAATCTCCTGGCTGCAATTTCCCTTTCATCTTCATGTACCTCTGTACTTGTTTTTTCTACATCACCCATCCTTTCCTCATGTTTATGGGCACTGGTCTCAAGGATGGGTTGATCAACTTCAATATCACCTTTCAATGACTGCACTATTGTAGCCACTTCCTCAGTATCTCCCACCTCTTCAGTATCCTCATAAGGTACTAACTGTTCAATGCTTCATGTCTTTTGTCTTTTGGGAGGTAACTGCTCCATGGGAGGCTTAAAGGTTTCACTTGGGGTATGCTCTGTAGTTGTACCACTATGATGTTCTTCGAGATATGCTTCCTTCTTTCTGTACAAGTCTTCAAATCTACCAATTATCAATTCTATCCTCTTGATGGGGTCCTTTTCCTCAACAAAGTATCCTAGGAAATCCTTGGACCTCCGCTTCATCCTTTCTTCAACCTTCTTCATATATTCCCATTTTTTCCTTCTACTAAGTACATCATTATAAGTAATGTAGTTCCTTACGACATCTTCTTCAAAATATACTTGGTGTGGCACTCTCATTTTGGTAAGAAGATTGTGCCTTATGTTGTTCATATGATTTTCAGGGTTAAAGGCTCTTTCTTTTCCAAATTTCAATGCATATCTTGTCTTCAAATAATATTGTAACTCCTCTAGTGTGTTTGAGCCTACAGTCCAATCTTCACACTTGGTTTGGTTTGGCAGGAAAGTGCCTTTCTTCTGCTTGTGCATTACATCTTTCTCCATCCACATCATTTGCCACATAAATTCAAGAAATGCTAATTTGAGGGGCACAAATTTTGGCAGTATGTGTGGAGCAATAAGGCATCCATAAACTCTTATTATTGTAACTTCTGGGAGGAAGAACCAATCTCCAAAATTGTGTGTATGACCTTGCTCTGGTCTTAAAGCCAAAGGTCTCACTAGTTGCAACATTTTGGTTGACAATCTTGGTATTGCATATCCAAGAACTTGAAGGATTATGTGTACAAAGTCTTTGTAGAATACAACAAAGCTTGAATTCTTGCATCGACTGTCCCAAATATAGCACCATTTCTGGACAAGTGTGGGATTCCTTTGCTCATCTATTGTAGCCAAGTCCATTCTTTTAGTCCATTGGTCCCTATTCTGGCACAATATCAAATGACATAGTAGGGAATAGTGTCTAAATGTAATCGGCGCTCTATCCTCTATAGCTTGGGAGAATTCATCATCTAACACATTCTCAAGGTATGAAGCAAAGTCATATTCAATATTAGTTTCAAGGTTTTGAATTCTCATGGCCATCATCATTAGGTCTATTGGAATTTTATCTTGAGCATCTATCCCTAACACTTGGAAAAGAGCTAAATATGTATTCACAAAGTAATACTAAAAATCGGTCACATTAAATGGTTCAATAGTGGTAGTAGAGATGGGGAATGTTCTGTTACCAATGCCTCTTTTCATATATAGGGGTACCTCATCACTTCTATAAGTCTTTTTTAACCTAGCATAATCCTCCTCACTTTTCTGCAGGTTTATCTTGGTCAGAGCCTGCTTGTTTAAGCCAAAACACTCAATGATGGCTTTTCTGGTTACTTCTACCAATACTGTGTCGTTTGGAAACCTTACTGTTTTGGTAGCTGGGTGATAGTGTTTGGCTAGCAATCTGATAAATTCTACATCAACAAACACATTTGGTACAATCAACCTTGCTATATCCAACATCCAAGCGTTTGACATTGGAATCTTCTCATTTCTCTTACTGTAAAAATACCAAAATAGGTCCCATCCAGATTTAGAAATGAGGGCATCCCTACAAATTGTGCGGTGTCCACGAGAAATTTCTTATTACCCTCTTTAGTAGACCCTGGAAGTATATCTAATATAGACTAATGGAGTAGTCTCTTCTTTACTTTAGGTTCTTCATCTTTAATTTTAGGCTGGCTTTCTTTTACTTCTGATTGTTTTCTTTTAGGAGGCATATTTCAATTTTCTCTACTATGGCCTCAAATGACAAAACCTTGAAAGATTTTTTATATTAACAGAGCTCTTTCAGAGAGTTTTTGTGCACTTACCCGAGTATTTCATGCTTGCAGGACTTCTTCTTGTATCCTTAGCTCCTTCCACACTAGTGCACTGCAATTGAGTGCGATATTGGGAAAACTCACTTATCTTTGGATGGCGTAGTATTCAGTCATATTAGTTTTGGAAACCCTTAATAGTTTAATAGCATTTAATTTTGGCAACTGATGTGATTTGCTGTAAATTGTAATGATGTCATGTTTACCGCACTACCGCCTTGCTCAAGGCTTCTTGTTGTGGGGTTGCGGTGTATACCGCTCTACCACATATGTTGCTCACCTTCCCAGCGGTATAGCAGTGTATGCTTTTGATCATTACTTGAAGAGTGTCAATGAGACAATCTTATTTGTCTTATCGATATCTCAATGTCTCATCAACATTAGATCTTATGTTCCCTTGATGTTGGTTGTAGGTGTTGATGAGACAAGTTAATATCTCTTGCCGATATGCCACTGTCTCATTGATATTTTCCTTCGACGGTATTTCTTTATATATCGATGTAACTCTTCCATGTTAGGGAGACTTGTGATTATCACTACAGTATAGCGGTGTTTTTCCCTTCCCTTCTGTTGTTTACCGCACTACCGCCTTGCTCAAGGCTTCTTGTTGCGAGGTTGCGATGTATACCGCTCTACCGCATATGTTGCTCACCTTCTCGGCGGTATAGTGGTGTATGCTTTTGATCGTTACTTGAAGAGTGTCGATGAGACAATCTTATTTGTCTTACTGATATCTCAATGTCTCATCGACATTACTTCGTTATATCCAAGAGTTGTGTTTTTCCAAGCACTTGTAGATATACCTTGTCGATGTGACATAAGTGATTCTCTCCTCGATATGCTCATATCTTTTTGACATTTAACTGTTTTACATTGTCGATGAGACATATAAATAAGTCTCTTCGGCATAGGGGTGTCTAAACTGGCGTTAAACCCGAAGCTAAACTCGAAGCTAAAGTCGGAGCTAAAGTAGGAGCTAAAAGCGGTGCTACACTCGAAGCTAATATTGGCGCTAAAGACGGTGTTACTTCAGGTGCTAATTAGCGCCTAAATTAGCACCAACTTGTACTTATCATCGCAATAAATGCCAAAAAATGTGCCATTCCAATAAATAGAGCTGACATTTTCAAAAAAATTGCCAAAAAATACATTAAAACAGTGGGTGGAAGCAAAAAACAAAGCAAAAAGTGGAGCAAATCACAGGGATTTGTTGTAGTGAATTGACCTTTGGTCCACCACTTCTTAAGGCCCCATGCCCTAACCTTATTAATGTTAAGCCTTTGACCCAAAACTATTCCTACCAATGATATCTCCATTTTTGACAAACCCTTATCCATGATGTAATTAGGAACATTAATAGAAATATCATCTAAATTCAGGTCAAAGTCCATGATTGGAGAAGCATAATTTTTCCCTTTAGGTTTGACATTGGAAAGAAAGGCCTAGGGACAAGGGCTCACCTCCTAAGTCAAATTTCCTCTCAAAATTTAGCTAGAGCCTACAATTTTCTCAATTCCTATTATCAAGAAATTGGGATCCATAATCTCCTTGTTTCCATCTTTGACCTCTTCCTTCGAGAAATCCATATCATGGGTAACCCCACTTGGGTTTGATGGATCCCCTAGACTTTTCAATATTGTGACCTTCATCCCTTTTCCTAGGCCATAAGATTCTTACCTACCATTTTTCTAGGTTATGAGAATAGACCTTCTATCTTCCATCCTTCTATTTATAGAGTTACCAATCTGCACTTTAGAAAACTAGACTAGTGTTGCTATATTTATGGATACTAATTAAGATAATGGATCCAAGATGGAGTGCCCAAGTTGGGGAGTGGATTATGATCAATTTTTTTGTGAAGGTGTAGATTATATATATCTCTTCATTATAGGAATAAAAGAATATTGTACTTGATAAAATATGCATCTAGCTAAAATATAATTCCCACATGAACACCCTTAATGAGCATCATAGCACCATGCACCATCTTGCACCCTCCATGAAATAAAATAACTTGCACACTTGCATCGTTGAGTTTTCTAATTAATAACATGTTTTATGTCAAACTATGGATGTGTAGCACACCATTTATCCCCATCATTTATCAATCAAGGAGTCAAATCCATACTCAATTTGAATCATTTCCAAGGTACACAATACCACCATCATCCATTTTCAAGTTATACAACTTCTTTCCAAAAAAGTTTATTAACTAGGGATTAATCCTAGTACAAGTCTCCCAAAATTTTCCAAAGAGTTTGTGCAATATATTCTTCATATATATTTAACAAAATAAAATATACCAAGTAGAGACTATTGATGGGTGTTTTGACACACATCTAAACTTAAAAATGAAATATTGAGTATCTCATCTCTCTTGAAAGTAATCAAAATTCAAAATAGAAAATGATTATTCAAAGGTCTCTAATATCGAGTCTTGACTTATTAGGTGCCTTAGTTGATTCATTGTGTTTTTTTGTTTCAATAGGGGGCCTACAAGATTTGGAGAAACTATTCAACATAAAAAACTAAATTACACAAACAATCAATTTTTAGATTTAGCGATCTCAAACATGGCTGAGCGAAAATGGCAGCCCAATGGCTATTTTTCTGAAAGAGATAGGCATACTCCTTGTGGGCCCCAAGGCTATGGCAAAAAACCTTATCAATAGTGTAGCCCAAAAAGCTATCCTATTTGGCAGCATGTAGGCCATGGGTCATACTTTGTCAAAAAAAAAATCCAAGTCAAAACTGGGCCCCTTATCATTCTCATAGACGCTTGGTTCGAGAGAAATAGGATATTTTTGACATATGTGCAAATGACAGATCAATTCATTCACAAGGGGCTAGTCAGACACAAGTAGATAAAAGTTAGTATGACTGTAAATCAAGTTTTCTAAAACCGCTTTACAAGGATTGTGAAGCTATTTTTAGGTCAAATAAGCTTAACGACTCATCCTCATTTAGGGTTCTAACAAAAAATGGAATTCCTTCTCATTTGAAGGCTCCTCTAGAGAGATTTCGACATTCAAATCAGAATGTCTAGAAACAAGATGCTAAGGATAGGCATTTTCAAGCTAATGTTCCTAATCAAAGGTTCCCTTCAATCTAAACATGTAACAAGTGCATACCTAAAATCAAGAGATTTCAACCAAGGATCAAAAGAAAGCTAAATATGAAGGTCACATTAATCAAAAGAGTGGTGTGCAAACTCACATGCAAGAGCAACATTCACATGTGCAAAACAATCAAAAGGTAGTTGATATTTCAAGAGATAAAAAGTAAGAGCAACATGCAGGGGGTTGACAAATTTGCAAGATCGGAGAAATAAAAAGACAGGTGCCAAGAAGAAAAAATTAAAAAGGGCATCACAACGCAAGAAAAGATCATCTCTACAATGGAGGTGAATGGAGTCTCAGTAGGAAGGTTCTACAAAGTAGAATGGGCCAAAAGTTACAACATGTGAGTAACAACAAGGAGGTGGTAAGGCTCAATGTATAGAAATAAAAGGTATTGTTAAGATCACCCTATCAAAAGATATTTTAGAACCACAAGTCCAAGATCTCCGTGGAAAATCTCTAATTTGTAAGTTTTGGAGACTTACACCTGATATAGACATCTTAATGGATTTGTTATTTGAAGAATGGGAAGGGGTTAAGAATTTTTTTTATTTAGATAAGGAAAAGTGTATTTTTTGTTGTGCTTTTTGATGCAAAATCTCAAAGAGATGCTATACACAAATTGAAATCTTGGGTTTTTGATGGGTCTAGATTATTTATGCAAATGTGGTCCCCAAATTTCAAACTAGATGATCTTAGTGATGACTATGATTGTGTCTTTTTGTGAGAACTGTCACTATAATTTATTTGCTTAATCATTTGCCATTCCTATCACAATGTTATGCTTTATATTGTTTTAATGCTTGTGGCTTTTTCATAGGATTAAATCTCTTTCTAAAGAAAATAGGTCCAATAGAATCAAGTCACACTGAACAATAGAGATCATCCTCTTGAAGCATTGATATTTTCCATCTCAACCACTTGCTACAATATTAGGGAATGCAAGACTCCTCATAGATGTATCATCAATAAATTTGTATCCTTCTCATTTGTTCTGAACATTGGAATATAAAGGTACATGGAAATGCATAATGAGTTTTAACTGCCCTCTACCCTTTGTATGCATGTAGCCTTCTAACCCTCCATGATTTTGTTTCATCCTTTGTGAAATTCACATTTCTATTATATGCTCTTTCGAGAGTGTATGTCTATGATAAATATTAGTGTCTTTCTTCAACATAGGATTAACCTTAGAGAACATCATACATTACTAGAAGAAACTCCATTGTCATTCCAGTTTGTCACAATGCCATGTTCTTGATTGGGTAAGTTAAAGTAATATGACCTCATTTTAATTGAACCTCATCACTTAAATAATCAATTTTTTGCTCTTTACTAAGGTTCATGTCTTGAACACATCGTGGCCACTCCATAATACCAAAAAACATAGTTCTAGGAGTGTATTAATCATGCCAAAACTATTGTCAAAGACAGCAACGGGATGGTCCTCCTAAACCTAACCATTTGGAATCCTCTATTTTCAGCAAAAAGGAGTTAGATATTCTCTTTCAATGCCATCAACTATAAATTTTTAGAGCATAACATGGGAGACCACTGCCACACACAACAATTGGACCAACCAATGTAGATATAGGCTTCACTAACAATGGAAAATTGGTCATTCAAAGTCAAACTACTCTCTATGTTCTTATGGACATATGACAATCCTTTCAACTCATCATTCTCATTCATAGGTATGATTGTCATACCTTTCACAATGTCATCATTCTTGAATTGTACCTTACCTTCCATCTTTTACCCCCAAATCCCTAGCTGAATGTGACAATGACCATGCAATATTAGCAACATGGGTGAGATTTGTATGAATCCCTATAACATACCACATTGATTTTGGTTGTCCTCCTAAACCTAACTAGCTACTCTTGATTATAGTAACAATAAAGTTGGTCAATAATCCTTTCTCCACATAGTTTTTTAGTTATTCTTCATAAATATGGTCCATTTGGTGATTTCATAACAATAGGAATGGAAGAATTTGCAAGTAGTTTGAAATTTGACTACTTGAAAAAGACTAGTGCCATCTAAAATCATGATTTTCTTCAGAATATATTGAATTCTTCATCCAATTAGAGCAAACACCCTTATAAATTCTACTAGTTGGAGAGAGCCCACAAACCAAAGCACATGTAACATGCATCCTAGAGGTTGCAAAAACTAAGGACTCTCATGTTTGAAATCATCTCTAGCCCTAGATATAATGACTCAAAAATTGTACCTCCCTCAGTCTAAATTATGTCTATACCTTTTGTATCCAATGGTTCTACTAAAGTCCTTGGTCTTGGATAACAAGACATATCCACTCCATTAGTTGCATAGTGATCAACAATTTCTTTGTGCCTCAATACACGTTCCACATCATGCTTAGTAAGAAAATCAAGGCTTGTATATGATGTAGATACTAATTTTGAGCTATTGGATTGATGTAAATGACCATTGGACAAATCATGCTTCTCTACACACTCCCATAAAGGAATATTTTCCCACTATGCCTTAGTTGAGCTAACCCAATAGGCATATTGGATGTTCAACTCGACTACCCTGAACCACCAAAATTTGAAGAAGCCTTGTATGCCTTCTTTAGTTTAGTTGTACTAGAGGAATCCAATTTAGGAGCTTGAAGACTATGCATTAGTTTTGGAAGACTGCCCCTTGAGTGTGTGTTTACTAATGTTTGTCTACTATCTCACAATTTTACTAAGTCTAAGCCTTTCTTCAGAGAAATTAAGGTGGATACCTTCACCCCATGTGTACAACTCACCTATATTGGTAACTGCATGAATGTGATATCACTACATGCAACAAATTTAATAAAATTATTTGCCAAAGTATCGACTAATTATGGTTGTGAAGCATGAAGCTTTTTTTAATGAAATACCCTTCATTTGAATGCTTGCACTACTTACTCAACATCAAAATTATAAAATTCCAAAGAAAACAAAATAAATAGAATAGTTGGCAACTTCCAAACAAAGTTACAACTATCTCTACTCATAGAGCTGACATGATTGTAGTTATCTAGAAAAACTTGGTCCAAGAACCCTTCAATGCCCAAGGAAGCACACTACCTCTCATTTGCGAGGTCAAGAACATAGAAAAAATTAAAAAATTCCTTTGTTGATGTTGTTCACTACCATCACATACCATTGTTTTCCACTGCACCTTTATGTTCTTACATTTACTATCACACTTATCTCCCAAATTTCACAAAAACCCCGCTCTATGTTATTAAACCTCTAGAGACATTCACATGAAAACTCTTCAGGCTATATCACGAAGTACCCAAGAAAATGGAATGTTCTAACAAATTTTACTTGGATAGCTTCCAGTTTGCAGGGAAACTAACTACTCATAACAAGTCTAATAAATACTTTAACATTCTCTTTGCATCTCCATAATATTTTATATGTTAGGAGGTTCTCCCTCTGTATCATGCTCCTTAGTTCCAACCTACATATCAAGAGATCTTGTCTTGTGATTGTCTACAACTACCATGAGTCGCCTCTAAATTATTGAGGCCATGAAGAGGAATATTCAAAACATGCCAAACATGATTGTGACTAGGAAGGCCTTCACATTATAAAGAACATACACAAACATATACAAAATATATATATATAGAGATATCAGTATCTTTATTTGGAATACTATGAAAGTACTCAGAAATGAAAATAAAACCTCAATTTCAACACCATAATAATCATATTTTTCTCCACCCATGTTTTCATTTGTAAAAATTATCTTCCTATAATACAAAGAAGTATCAAATTCCCCACTGTGCTCGATAAGCCAAGTATTCCAAAAGCCACCACAACACATAATAAATAACAAGACAGATAACCATATTATCTCTTTGTTCATTGAGCCTCATATTTTGTGATGCTATGGATGCACTTCTCACGTGAATACACAATATATCATCACTAAAAGCATATAATTATTGAAGACTATGAGTATAGTCCTTATGCTAGTGATAGGGCTTCAAAAGAAAAATAGACCCAATATCCTCTTGTCCTTCACATGCATGATTATGTATTGAAGAGCATTGATGAATCTTCAACACCTTTTAACCATTTCCATAGCCTTGAAGGGTTCCATACTTGCTCCATAAATGCAATGGCTACCATAGTAGCATGCAAATAGTTTTTGAAAGAAAAAACATAACCAAAACCCTAAGAATTTGGCCTAGCTTCATCAAGACTTAAATTTCAATGTGAAACTTCCCTCCTTACCATATAGAAACATGAAGAATATTGAGACAAGGCATTAGAAGCTTTTGACAAAAACTCAAAACTCTTTAAAATTTTATTTCCTTATCTAGGAACAAACAAACAACTCCTTAATAATTATGAGCAACTTGATTTGCCTATTTAGATCGAAGGGTAGAATATGCTAACAATACTAATTCATAGGGTGTAAACCCCATTGTTGTTTCTATGTTATTATGTATGCCTAGACTGCTTTTTCTAATCTAGTTTCCCAATCCTTTCTATGCAATTTTACTGCATTTGTTCATATTGCTCCAATTTCTATATTGGTAACCTCAACCTAGCCATTTGACTGTGGGTGGTAAGGACTTGATTTCTTGTGTCTTATCTCACATTCCTTGATCAAATGAGTAATTATTTTTAAATAAATTATGTCCCTTGATCAATGACCATCTCTCTAGGAACTTCATATCTTATGAATATCTTCTCATATAAGAATGTGGCTACCTTGTTGTCTCTAGAAAACTATAAAGCTTTAACTTAAACCCATTTGGTTAGGTAATCAATACTGTTGTAGGTATGAGAAAGTTTTGGTGGTGTTGTCAATAATGTTGTCATTGATGTCAACACAGTTCAATATGTTGCAGATTGTATATGTATAGATGAGATGTTGTTGAGATGTTGTGAGTACACGAAGCTATCTTTATGGTGTTGTAGATGTGTTGGTTTGATGAGTTTCCAAGTGCTTTTGAGAAAACTAATAAAGAAAAGAAGTCAGAATGATGAAAGTGTTCAGAATGTGCTCTGGTATGTGCTCTGCATTTCTCTTGTGTTGATCCTATTCTTGTGCGGATCTGAAGGTTTGATAATGGTGGTCTTGTGGTGATATCTCCTGAGTTTTAGCTTTTGGTTTGATGGTACATGAAAGTTATGTTCACTGATATATGCATTATTTTGGCAGAGTTTGTCTTCTGTGGACTGGGAAAAATATTTTTGCTCTGCAGTCCTCCTCTATTTCATTTCAAATCTTGCGGATCTGGGATATGTCTTGCGAAAGTCTTTTCTATGCTCTGGCAAAGAGGTCTGAAATTTGGTGATCTGAAAGTCATGTTTTAGTGTTTCAGTGTGAGTTTGTATAGTTTGGATGGACTGGTGAAAGGTGTTCAGTGTTTGTTGCATTTGCTGTGGATGTATCTGGAAGATTCTGAGATGTATTCTCATGCATAATGAAGTGTGTTGTGGCATCCGCATGTCATCTTCTTGTTGGGAAGCGTGTACATCATTGTTCCTTTTTTTTTCATTCGGTTTGGCCGACCTGGTGTTTACACTTCATTCGAAGAATAAAATTTAATTAAGGAAGCATGTGGTTGTTTCAAGATATTATTTTTGATCTCGATTTTTTTTTTTATTGGTCCACTCTCATTCCTTTCCATCGTGGGAATGTTGAGTCACTGACCTAATTTGAATTTATGAAATGAGGTAATTGTGGCCGACCTTGGAGAAAGTTTCTAAGGTTAAGGATGGTATAAAATCAAGTCGAATTGTGAAGAGTTGTATGATAGTGTGATGCAAAGTGACGAAAGAGAGCCACAAATCATAAGAGAAGAAGTGTGTGTGAATGAGTTGTGACATCAGTTCTTCATTGTGTTAGATTCCTGAAGGTATTGAGCTAAAGGTTTCTACAATGCTTATTTAGGTTGTGGATGTGCGTTAATTGTTGTGGTGGATCTTTTGTTCTCTCTTGTATCTATAGGTAGTGAGCCTCCATGTTGGACAATGAGTCCTTTCTGTAGGCAATGAGCCTCCCTGTTGGACAGTGAGTCCTTTCTATAGGTAGTGAGCCCTTGGCAACAAGCCTTCGTATTCAGTTTTATAATCTTTATATTGTGAGTTAACCCTCACAATGGTTTTTCCCTTATTGGGTTTTCCACGTAAAAATTTGGTGTTCATTGTGTTGATTTACTTTTTGTTATTCGTGTTCCATGCTCTTACTTAATAATAGAATAGTGTGGTTGTGGAATTAATAAAGTTGAAGTTTTAAGTTTGAATTATGTGACAACTTATTCACCCCCCCTCTCAGTTGTCCTACGCCTGTTTAACAAATACATACCATTATATATTTATTTATTTTAGAAGGGGGGTTTATGGACCCAATGAAGTCAATTCCATATTTTTCAAATAGTACTATTACCAATTGTGTCTACAAGGGCATTTCATTACTCCTTGTAGGCCTACCCATGACAATGATCACATCTTCTAGTGTACTAAATTGCATCCTTATGTAATGTTAGCCAATAATATCCATTGTTTAGGATCTTGAGTGTTGTTCTTTTAGCTACAAAATTCCCTCCATAAAGCTCATCATAAACCTCATCTTCTCATATGCATTTGTGCATGAATGTATCAAGTCTTGTGTAAAATAGGTAGTCAACCACCCATGAATATAGAAAGTTGTATTCAACCAGATGGTGCCTCTCTCTTGGTGAAAGGTGTGGAGGTTTCTTGCCTACAACTAGATAGTTTACAATATCTACATACCAAGGTGTCTATAGTGTTAAGGAAATGAGGTGTTCATCAAGAAAAGGGTCATCCACAAGTGGTTCTTCTATATTAATATTTATCCTAGAGAGAAAATCAACAACCACATTTTATTTACCTAGCTTATCCACAATATTGATGTCAAACTCCTATAACAATAAAAACCATCTAGCAAGGCATCCACTAACCACTATTTTTTCATTAAATACTAAATTGTATCTAGTCAATATGAACAAAAATAGGATAACCTATGATGTAATGTCTAAATTTTTAATGGCATAGACTACAACTAACATCTCTTTGTGTAACAATGTAATTGAGTTTAACAGCTTGTAGATTTTTTCTTATGTAGTAAATAACATATTTCAAATTTCCCTCTTTTTTCCCTAATACATCACCTATAGCAAAGTCAAAGGCATCTATATGAATGTGAAAATGAATTTTCCAATTGGGTCCTCTTAGAACAAGTGCCTTTGTGAGAGAGGTTTTAAGAGCCTCAAAGGTTTCTTGGCAAGCAAGTGTCCATTCAAACTCAATATCTTTAGAAAGCATGATAAACAAAGGATTTTTATCTTACTAAATTATTTAATGAACCTCCTATAATACCCTACATGGCTAATAAAGCTTCTTACATATTTCTATTTATGTGGTATATGTAGAGTTGAGATTACTTTTATTTTCTTAGGGTCTACTTGAATTCCTCTCCTTGACACAAAATTCCCCACAACCACACCTTCCTCCATCATCACAAAGAATTTATCATGAATAAGAGAGAGAGAGAGATTGTGATATTGACATATTTGGAGGACTCTCTCAAATTTTTCTAATACTTCTTCATAGGAATCTCCATGGGTTTCAAAATCATCTATATATACTTTCTTAGAATCATGAGAAAAATCATAAAATATGTTCAAAACAACCCTTTGAAAGGTTGCAGGGGTATTACATAGTCTAAATGGTAAGACTAAATAGGCATAGTACCCTATAGACATGAGAAGGTTATTTTGTCCTAATTTTCAAGGGCTATTTTAATCTGATTGTAGCCACTAAATCTATCTAGGAAAGAAAGTTATTTGTTCCCTACCAAGGAATCCAACACTTGATCAATGAAGGGAAGAGGAAAATTATATTTCCTAGTGATTCTATTTGATTCTCTATAGTCAACAAATACTCACCACTTGCCTCTTTTCTTGGGTACTATTACTAATGGGGAAACCCATTGACTTCCGGATATTAGGTATATAGATCCTACGTCCAAAAGTTTTTCTAATTTAGTTTTCACTTTTTCTGATAGCATGGTTCATCCTTCATTGGGGTTGTCTCACTAGTTTGAATCCTTCATTGATATATATGTTATGCATGAAAAGATCAATTTTAATGCCTTTTTTGTCATGATAATCCCAAGAAAATGTCATTTTATGATTTTGTTACATTTTGATCAATTCGGTGAGATGATGTCAATTGATTGCTAACATTAATTATTTTGCTAGGTGATATTTTCATTGGTGTTGCAAAAGTCATGAAAAAGGAAACATCTAATCTTGATAAATTGATGCTAAAATTGTGTTAAATTAATTAATGGAATATCAGAGAAATAGATTCAAAAGTTTTTTGTTGTAGCTAAAATATTATGCAATGGGCAGGTCAAACATACTAAACATTGGTCTTGATATGGGTCCATCCCATAAGAGTTTTGTATAATGTTAGAAATAACTTAATCCTCATCCTAAATATTTATCAATGGGATGTGTTCAATGGCCATGAATTTATAGAGAGAATATAAATCATCATCCTCTAGGTATGGCCAAATAGGTTGTTCCAAGTGGGTAAAAGGTTGTGCAGGTGGATAGAGGACCAATTTATTTGTAATGTTTCCATTTGAGATGATCATATTTCCAAACCTACATTCTATAAAGGCATCTAATGTCACTAAACATGGTTGTCCTAGGATTAGTGGATATCCTCTTAGGTTAGCCTTAGGCTTCAAGACCATGAAATCTATAGGGTATTCCCATGAGTCAAGTGTAATGACTAAATATTAAATGGTGCCTTCTAGTTTGGCTATTGACTTATCTACTAGTTATAATACTATTGGTGTAGGTCTTAAGTCTCTAAATTTAAGAATTTTCATTATTCCTTTATTAATCACATTTATTGCTACCCCTAGATCGATTAGAGTGTTCTTAATGAGGGTTCCATTGATTTGTACATCTACCATAGGGTTGTCATGGTCTACATATTTTGAAACAATTAGCTTGCCCAACATAATATCAACAAGCTATAGACTATTACATGGAAATTTTGAGTGTCCTTTCATTTTTTTCCTAGCTTCAACAATTCCCTTATAGTATTTGTTAGATTGACACATTCTTGATGGCATGGATTAGGGGAATTTTGATACAGACATTTTTTAGCTAACCAAGAAGTCAAATTCAGGTTCAAGGTGAGATTTTTGGGTGTTCAATCTTTCTGGGAATGAAATTTATTTTCTTGTGATTTCTATATGTGGATTTTTTTGTTCAAGGTGCTCATTCTAGTTATTCATCAAGAAGTTTTATGATGTGTGGAGATGATGGTCCAACAACATTTTTCCCTAAACGTAGGTGAACATCACTAACCTCAACCACATAGGTTGGGTATTGGATGCAAGAATAACTTTAAGAACCCCCCTCAGAAAAAGGTGTAAAAATCTTGCAAATCTTGTATACTTCTCGAAAAAAACATTAATTTTATTGGCAATATTTTTCTTTTTTCAAGGAAAAATAATAATCTCAATTGGCGAATCTTTTGTAATTGCTAGAATTTTGTAGAAAATCTTGGAGAATTATGGTTTTTTTTTAAGCCAACAAAATATTTTTATTGGCAATTAAAACATGTTTTCAAACCAATAAAAAAATTCCATTGGCGAATTAAACCTATTTTGAAACCAAAAAAATATTTATGTGGGCGAATTAAACCTATTTTCAAACAAAATATATATTTTTGTTGGTGATTAAAACCTATTTTCAAACCAAAAAATATATTTTCATTAGTGAATTAAACCTATTTTCATACCAAAAAAAAAAATTCATTAGCAAATTAAACTAGTATGCCAATAAAAAATCATAGCATGGGTGGCGAAAATTCAAATGCTATATATTGTTCTATTTTGGGGAAAAATTTCCACACACCCAAATTCCTTCATAAAGTCTTCGGAATGGAGAAAGGTGTCAACATATCATAAGTTCTTATTAGAAGTGAGCCACTAAGCGAAGTACTATGTCTAAAGCCAAATGTCAATGCAACTTAATTACTAGTAAGTATGAATATGAGTTATAATATTTAGTAAGTTTATATAACATTAATATACTCAAAAAATTAATATAATCATTCAATGAATGTTCGATGGATGATTATAGTTGCATTTTAGAAGCAAATGTCTGAAGCACTAGACTTGCAAATTCAAACCTCCATAATAACCCTAGAACCATTAGATTCGTGGTTGACCTTTTATTACTTATTAAATGGTCCCTTATAAATTTATTAAATGTAATTATTTACCTTCCTAAAGTATTATGCTCCAATAGGATTCTCTAACAATGTCCTTCAGTGGTTTCACAACCAAGAAAAGGACATGTTGCTATGAGCCCACAAACTTGTAGAATCCTTTAATGTTCTGCCACGTGTCAACATTCCATGGATCCTATACACAACACTCTCTAGAAGTTCTCTCATGCCCCAAAATTATTCTCTACTTTGACACTTTTGTACACCTTCTGTAAGCCTTTTTCTCTTCATTTGAAATCCTAATGCGAAAGCACAGAAAGAGGTAGGGACCACTTTTATACAAGCAACTTAGATGACCATAAAACCACATGTCTGGTAAACACACGAGCCTATGACATAACAAATTAACTTAAGCAAAAGGGAACCTAAATAACTAGTCAATAGAAAAATATAACAAGTACACAAGTGTTTAAGAGGGATTAAGGGTTTAAAGCTCATAGTTAGAGTCAGATTCAAGATGGCTCTCAATCTCATATTGGTGAATGGAAGTTGTTGGTGTTTCCAACTGATTGCCTGGGTTTTCCTAAAAATTAGCTAGTTTTATGCTCAAAAACCCTAGGTTAGTGGCCAACGAACAAGAGAGATTTACAATTTCTCCTTTGTACTTTAGGCTCTGCAAAACCAAGGTGAGTTCCCCTATAACATCATGCAACAATAACAACTTACACTAATGCCTTTGCTAATAGGCTCTTCACAAAAATTTGTAAAAGGTGTATTTAATGGGATAAATCATCTCTAGAATCCTCTACATGAAATGTTATGACTTGTAGTCTAGGCTTGATCATAACATAATAAAAATTGCAATAAAGTAAAGATCGAATCCAAGCAAACAATCATGCATCCATAACACAAAATGTGAAATGAGAACCAGAAGATAATCCTTGATTATATTCATTCAAAGGTAGTGTGTGCAATAGTAGAGAGAATGAAAAAATGATATTAACATTTGGTGCAATACAATGAATATTTAGGTCATCTAATGTTATTACAAAGAAAAATTATAAAATTTTCGCTCTTAGTTTAAGAGGAATTACCTATTCAACCTAAAACCTATATAAATATTTATAAACTCTAATAAGAAGATCCCTTTGAATGAGGACCAAAATTCCCTTCTATAGACACAAGGGAAGCAACAAGCAAAAGGCCCATTCAATCACCTAGTCACTAGAAGACAAAAATCCAGGCGGTGCAATATCTATAAAGGACAAAATTTAGTTCAAAAGAAACTGATTGTCACCAAAATTTGGTTGGAGATCTTTAGTAGCCTTAAATTCAATGTATGGAAGATCTCCCCAAAATTCCTCTTTGCAACAAATAGGACACCTTTGACATTCCCCATCTGACAGGCCCATGCAACAGTTATACCTAGTTGTTGGAGACCAATTGAAATGCAACTCAAGTTGCATCATCCTATTCTTCCATGTGCTCCACCTGTATAGCTGAAGTGTCATTCCTAGGTGGCAAAAATTTGTTGACTTTCTCCATATGTGACTTGTAGTCTTCTCTAATCAAAATTTGCACTAGGTCAAGGAAACCTAAGAAAACTATATTCCAGTTTGGTTAGATCATCAATACATGCATTAAGCTGATCAACATCAACTTCACCCTATTTAATTATCTTGATATACTTTGGATTGAAAAAATTGGAAAATTTTGATTTCCACTCCCCAAATTTCATGACCTCCCCATCTTCAATCAAAATTGGAGGCATGTAGAACTTCTCAAAGTCCTCAAAAGTTTTGAGCTCCCTCTTTATCATATCTCTATATTTAATATGATGACTAATTATGTCATCCAATAAATCTAATATATCTAAAATATCAGATACAATGCTACTATCAAAATTTAATTTGTTGATAAGAATCTCAACACCTCAACTCCTTGGGACCACTTGATTTGCATGCACCTCAGCCTCATCCACATCTAATTGTGGCTAGAAAATGTATCCTTCAAAATTTAATTTGTACCAAACTTTGTTCAATTGGGAGAGGATATTGGATAACCTCTACCCCAAAACTTTATCTACTGAATCAAAGACCTTTACATATGCCTCCTTTACTTTCCTTGCCTATGTAGTACTCTACTATAGATTCTCCCTCAATTCCTTTATTTCAACCTCTAATTTATTCTTATCAAATGAAGCTCGTGCCTCATTTACCTATTGTGTAGGTGGAAATAGCCCTTGTATTGTATTGAGCCTCTACTCTAGTCTTTGATTTAAGGTATTTTTCTTATCAAGGTCTTCTTGCAATTTCTTAATAGTTTCCTCTATGAAGAGGGTTGCATTAACTGTTAAGGAGGCCACTTGGATTGCACTTGTGTCTCCAACCCCCCTAAAAATGAGATGGCTAGTAAGCTTATTAGGTTTGCTTATTATTTAGGGCTTATTGGTCTCAAGGAAAATTCACCATATAGCCAAAGTCTCATGCCCAGGTGGAATTCAAAATTGAAGTATAAATCCTTTTCCTACTCTTTTGATCCCAAAATTGGGTCCCCTCCCTCATTCCTTCTTATGGCATCAAATGCAATGGCTGAGGAGATGTCCCAGCCAAGCAACAACAAACACCTTGCTCTTTTCACCAATTTTCTTTCCCTTTTAGGGGTCATGGCATCTATATCCTCCTTCACCTTCTACCAAAATTTGTAAATGGTTTCCTTTCTCTCTCTTTTAGAGAAGTTGCTTGCCATGAGGGTTAATCTCAACTCCTCCCCCTTATTTTTAAGGACAAAATCCTTAAACTCATGGGTGTTGATGAATTTTTCATCTTGTAGTAACTCCTCATAGGCCTTAGCCTAACATCATCAACCACCTACCCACCAGTTTCAAAATTGATGACAAACCTACCATCAATGGGCCTCTCAATCAACATCCTAGGATGGGGTAGCATTTTTTGTACAATGAGGGCATCCCCATTCATATCCTCTAGATCAAGTGGATAATCCACTAAAGTTCCAACCATTGGAGATATTATTTGCAAGGGAGTAACTGGTTGGGGACTTGTTGGCACCTTTGTTTTAGAAGAAGAAGCACCTGTGGAATATTAGCCAATAATTGGTTGGGATTATCCAATATAGTCATCATTCTAACTATGGGATCCCTTATGTGCTGAATGAACCCTGGAAATATGGATATGCTCTCTTCCTCTTGTTCTCAGTAATTTAGATTTTGACCCATAACTCTCTCCTTCTTGAGGCTTGGCTCTCGAAAGAGCAATTCTTGATTAGGTCCTCAATGTTGTCTAGCTGGTGAATATAGGCAGACAACCTATAAATTCCTCTCTCCCTATTGATGAAGCCCTTTGGGTCAAAACTCCTGACTTTATCAATCTTCATCTTGTATGGGAGTAACTTCTCCCTAATCAATTTCATGCCTTCCCTTGACAAGGCAACAAAATCAGAGAATGCAACTAAGCCATGGAGGAGGGCATGTTTTTTATTATTTCTGAAATGAGTCTTATCAGACTCATTTAATTGCCACATTAAATCCAAAAAAGAAATCATGTATGGGACATCCTTAGGGAGCACATGGGGTGCCATTGGAGTCCCATATACCCTAATAATAGTGGCATCTGAGTAGAAAAATCACTCACCCTAATTATTATCAATCCCCTTTTCAGGGGTAAGGTACTTTGGCCTTAATATTCTTATCTCCTCTAATAATCCCTAATCTATGGGGAGGCCTAGACCTCTCCCCAAAGGCTTTACAAAAAATTATTCAAACGCATTGGACTGATTACAGTCCTTATCCTAAATATTGGTCCACTCTTGGACTGGTAGTATTATGTTGTTCTCTCCCACTAGCCTGATTTGAAGTTGTGGCCATACTTGCACTCTAGAATGTAAAATTAAGTGCATCAGAAGGGAGTAATATTTGAAGTGCATGGCACCCAATGGATCATTCTTAATTGCACAAAGGGACTTGTGTAATTGATTTGCTACATACCCTACAAAATCATAGGGCCTATTTACATCCCTACTTTGAATATCTACTACCAAAACCATTAGAATAATAGGGATGTGAAGCTTACTATCCATTCCCAAGACCAAAAGCAAGGAAAAATATGTCTTTTGGAAGTATGGCTCAAAAATATCATAGGAAAAGGGTTCCATATCACCCTTGCAAAATATCAATAGTTCTCTTCTTGGCCCTCTTGGCCTAAATCATGGGAGCCACCTTACTTTGTAGCTATCCCTATTTATTTCATATTTGTTGCTCAATGCACCCAGGTCAATTGGTAGTTGTGCATTGGGGTCTAGTTGGAAGACTATGCATATATGATTCCTATCTAGTGGCAACAAGCTTTGACCACTCATTGTGAACAAAGACCTAGTGTCAGGGTTATACGCCATAGCTAGCTGTTTGACCAATTCCACATTCACAAATACATTGGGCACCACTAATTTTTCCAGACCCAAATTCCAAATAATGGGTCTCTACACCCACTATTCTTATCAATGTGTTTGTCTATCAAACCCCTCAACCTTGGACCAACCTTTGGTCTCTTTCTTGACCCTGGAAGAAATGCAATAATCTCCTCATCCATAGGCCTTCTCTTGCTAGTTGGTGTTCCAACCATTTTAAGTGTAGGGTTTACAAAAACTAGGGTTTTAACAAATTCTTCAAAAACTAGAATTCTACAAAAAAAATCAATAGCATATACCTACTGTAACTTAGTTTTCCTTACCCTTGAATTGATTGTAACCACCTGTTACCCAGAAAAATCCTTCAAATTCATAGCTTGATGTTTGAATTACTTACTTGTTCCACCTGATATCAAGAAAACCCTAATCTCATAGTAGAAAAACCCTTGTTTGCTTAAAAAAATTGCAACACTCTATTTAATTACTTTAGCATTTGTGAATGAAGTGAATTTGAACAGGTAATTTATCTTAGCCCTCTTGAAATTGGTAGATATCAAACCCATCTGTTATTACTCCTTCACATACTTGAACATATGACTAGTAGGAGACATTGTCACATTGGCCAAGTTTGAATGTGGAGTGGTGATCCCAAGATCAATGGTCATCGTATAGTTTTGAATTTTCCTTTACAAAGTGACAACCTCATTTTGTCGTTATGTGAATTGGTGTCACCGTTTCATGGACTCATGAAGGTATAATAAGACAAAATATACCCCTCGTGAAGGAAGGGCTCTTCATAAAGCATTGTGAAGCTGACACTTGTCATCATCTTGCAACTTTGCAGCAACAAAAGATCGATCTAACCATGGCTCTATGAAGGACTAAGCATCCGTAAAAGGAATTAGCACATGGTATAATATGTGTCAAGATTTCACTGTTTCATGGGGAAGAATGTGTCAGAATGTTAGAGCTCCACGAAGAGAAGGGCCTTTGTGAAATGCACGTGCTTAATTCAACAACTTAAAGTGAATAGGAAAAAGGGGGATAGGTCATGGATGATACAATAGGGCTCAACAGAGTGTAATTGAAACATTAGATAAAAACATTAGCCCATTGAAAATTTGGACATTCATCATGTTTTTGGGGTTTCATGAGGGTAGAAAATGACATAATCAAATCCTCCACGAACCATAGAGACAATGTGAAATGTCGACACATGTCCAAAGCACTCGGGGAACATAAGACTTTAGGAAGGTAAATAATTACATTTAATAAAATTATAAGGGGTCATTTAATAAGTAATAAAATGTCAACCATTGATATTTGGATTAAAGGATTCAACAAGTCCATGAGCTCATAGCGAGATTTCCTTTTCTTGGTTGTGGAACCATAGAAGGAAACTGTGCGATGATATTCTCACGTGGGAGAATCCTATTGGAGAGAGGGGATGGTTGCATCCTTTTCAAGAAAATCAAGGTTTTACGAGCATCATTGAGATTTGTATTTCCCTTCCAGATGGACAACCCACATTCAAAATTGATAAACAGGTAGATTAATGAACTTTCCTTGTGCAAACAAGAAGTAATGGAGGATGTGACAGATGATGGCTCATCTTTTAAGTTAATTGCCTTCATAAATTTTCATTTCAATGTAGTTGGTTCTCTCATTTGTTTGGTCTGGCATAGTAGCAAAATCCACAGAGGTGCACCTATTCCACATCAACTTGAGCTTTGAACAATTAAAAAATAGGTACGCCTTCTTGGAAAAATTTAACATTGTTAAAGTCTTGAAGCTCATATTTCATAATCAAGTCTACAAAATCTGTTGCATAAGATTATAAAGTCCCAGCAGGATAGTGTAGAAATATGTTTTAAAATCATTATGGAATTATGAGTCAGTCAAACACCTGACCCTCTAGCTCTACATCTAAAACATCCTTTGAGGAGGATATTATGGCCCAGTTGTCGGGTTCCTCAAAATAGCTTATGCATTCCCTCATCCCTAATGCAGTAGGTTGGATGGAAGACAAATCCAAAAATTGTAGAGATGTAGAGATGGAGGAAAATGATGACACAATTACTGGATGGGAATTATTTCTACATTGGTATGGAAAAAGAAACCGTCATGCCCTTATCTCCAATGTATGGACTTATGATTTAGGGAAGCTAGTTGTTCTTAATGTCTTTATAAATGTGGAACTCATTAGACGCCTTGCTTCTAGGTATGATGAACATATCTGAGTAATTAGGGCATTGGATGGAAGTGTCCTAATGGATATAACCAGGGAGTTTATTTCTGAGGTTTTTAGACTTAATGTGGCCACAAATAAGGTTATAGACCTTGCTTCTTTTAGACAAAAATACCGACAAGACAGAAGTAGCTTCAGAGTGAAATGGATCCCTAGGTTTAGAAAGAAAGGCTACATAGGAAGGTCATTGAGAATCCCTGATAACGAATCTGAGCCTTTTGATGTCAAGTCTTTTTGAAGACTATTTCAAAAGAACATATTGGGCATTATGCCAGGTGTTGGGAGGAGATGCACACTAAAAAATGGAGATACCTCTTATGTATATGGTTGTCGATATACAACATCCTTTTGTTAATAGTGACTTTGACTATGCCAACTTTTTAGCTGAGGCTATTCACAATCAGTTGGTGGACATTAGGAGAAGTGGTAAGAAGGTGAATTTCAAGTGGTATTCTCTCCTTTTCCATATGATTTTGTGTAAAGGGAAAGATCTTTTGAGCAGAGTTTTACAATTGAACATGATAGATAAAGAGGGGAACGATCTCTTGGAGCAATGTTGGACCCATATTTGGGACAAAAATTGTAGTGAGTCCAACTATGTTATTTTTGAGAATTGATTTGTAAGACAAGTCATGGAAAAGTTGGGTCTACCTAGAATCAGATTGCACAAGGAAATTTTGGATTTTCTTAGGCCCAAAGATAAGAATCCAGAGTTAGGAGTATGGCATAACTGGGGAGATTATTACCTCTATGAAAACTCAATTGTTATTAGAATGTATGAGTGCCCTCAAGTCCCCCATGTGCTACCCAAATATGTGTCACCTAGGTTGGCATTCATGGAAATTATATGGCAATTGAATGAGACTAGTCAATTTCATTTAAGGAAGCAAAACAAAGGATCTTTTTCCCCTTATGTTACTGCCTTTTCAGATTTCACTTCAACCAGAGATAGGTTAGGTAGGTTGAAATAAATGCTTGTGGAATACAGATTATTTCAGGTAAAAGACAGGGATTTTGACCTTAAAGGTTTCATACATGAGGTCAAGAAAAGTATTAGAAAGTCTGATTTTTTCCATCTAGTTTATGAAAATGAAGATGTCATAAGAAATTATAAGGATGAATATGAGGTAGCTAACAAAAAGGTGAAATGGATTGCATTCATCAAGACAGAGGTTGCTAGGACAAAGAATGATAAGGATTATCCTGTAGCATTTGTAATGTCCCCATTTTTTAAGAGTCAACTTAAAGTTAAATTATTAATTTAAGTTGTCGAAATTAGTTGAATTAAAAAGGGACAACTTAAATTAATAGTGCAAAATTAACTAAGAGTTTGAAAGGTTAATTTAATTAACTAAGTTACTTTTTAAAGTGAATTCTCAAAGAATTAAATCAAATGTGAAAAGAAAAGGAAGAGAATTCAAGAATTCATGAGTTAAGGGGTGAGGAAGGATAAGAGTTTGATGAAGCATTTGCGCAAGCAAATTGGATTTGGTTTTTGGAATAGGTATTTGGATGGATAATTTCTAGGAATTTTTGGGGATGGAAACCTCCAAAAAGGATATCGTCTTCGGTGTTGGAAGATACACCTTGGATGGTTGCTAATAGTCTCATTTTCAGGGACTGAGCTGAGATTAATTGTGATAATTTAAGATATTGGTAATCTTTTCTGAATTTCAATATGATATGAATTAATGTTCATTTCTCAATTTGTTTGGGTATTATAGTTATACTGATTCGATGGATTGAAACGGTTATGTGAATTCATATTTTATGGAGTATTAATGTTGGATGATAGGGATGTTATTAAAAAACATAATATTAGCCTGTGGTGATTTTATAGAAGGTTGTATTAAAAAATTTATTGGATTCTTTCCACATCTCAAGACACAAATTTAAGTACGATGTGAGACTTCATTTAATTGAAAGAGATTGCAAACTTAAAGGAAGAAATGTTCACAGTTTCATTTTCGGAAGATTAATCAATGCTAAACGTGGGTTGGTGAAGGCGAGTCGTGATCATGAATATCAATTGATTGTCTTGTCTTTTAAGGAAGTTGTTGAATTATTTGGCTTCAATGAAAATATTAAAGTTTCTATGAAAGGTGAGAGAACTAACGTATGTCTTATGATGAGTAAATGAAGGTTCCGATAATATCTTTAAAGGAATTGAAGGTGACATTGGGTATTCAAAGGAAATTTTTACCGGAAGGAATACTGTGGATACGGTGAGACTTTCTAAGGAATTGTGGAATAGTAAGTGCCCATCATCTCATTCTTTATTCATACATTACTTCTTTAATTTCTTGGAGGTATCGAGTAGCGTGGAGATATTCTGTATCAACAGAAGGAAATATATGGGAGCTTGAAATTATTTTGTAAGCTACGTTGCACCTACATTTCTTGTTATTAAAGATTTCAAATACACATGTTGTATCTAAGGAGTTTACGAGAGATTTTTGGAAGGAGACATCGAAGAAAGTTGTGTGCCATCTTAGTATATGTTGATGTTTCATATTTGAACTTGCTACAACTCTTCCTGGGGTCTAGTGGAATAGTCAAGTATATAGGGGAAACGGTTTATATTCAACTTTAAGTGCAATCATATAGGTACACGAATGGATGGTAATTGTTAAAGTGAAGACTCAAAAAAATAAGATCTAGCTGATGTGAGTGAAAGTGATGGGAAGGGAATTTTAAAAATGTTTGTTTGAAAACTTTTTGATTTCCTAGCGTCATGTCCCTTTAAAATCCGCAGTATTTAGGAAACAATTGGAAAGCCAATTTGTGGGAGTTTTATATTATATCGGGAGCTGCACAAAACAGGCAATAAGGTCCACGCCTAGCTACATATCTGCCCAGTTCGTCCAAGAAGAAAGTACCACAACAATTAATTGTTGTTGCTAGTGTGTTGGAAAGGTCTTATATCTTTTGAACTGAATATTCAGGTCAGAAATTGTATAGAATTATTATATTTAAATCTAAAGTTGTTTGTAAATAATGGTGGAAGTTGTGTAAGACTAAGCTGATGCTAAATAAAGGTTAGAATATCATTTTGTTAATTCTTGTGTATATATTGAGCATCTTATGAAGTGTGTTTGTTTCAGTTGAACATTCATGATATGGATTATATGTTTGAAATATTGTGAATCATAAAGATATTTTGATATATCCATTGAGGTTAAGGTAGCATTGTGCGAAAGGCTTTTTCTATATTCAGTACATGAATCATTTACACACCTAGTCAAACAATCTGTTTGTACACTCATAAAATAAGTGTTTGACAAAATGTCAATTCATTGAACACACTAAAATAAAATAAATAAATTGTAGACCTATTTAGGGCAGGTCCTTACAGTGGTATCAGAGCTTAGAAAATTTTCTACGGCCTGTTGGATAAATTGAAAGATTCAGTTTCAGTTTGAAGCATGGTAGCCGAAGATAGAAAATGGTTGGTAAGATTACTTTACGAATTAGGTAGTAAACTCAATAGCATATCTTAATCAAATAATGATGCTTTGGACACATTGAAAAGTGTAGAAGAATACTTGATCCTTGTTGAGTAGGTACCTTCAAATTTGTTGCAATTAGCTCTTGTTCCTATAGTGACTTCTTTCGGTCAGCACAGATGGTTGAGACATTCATATGATGAGGTAAGATTGTTGGTTACAGTTTGTTTGAATGAGATCTTAAGAATATTGGCATCTGAAGTTCCTTATGATGATGGTACAATGAAAAAGATAATACAATTAATGCTGGATAGTTTTCAGAATTTGGATGATGGTAAATATTTTCCATTTTCTAGAAAGGTGTTCATACTTGAAACATTTGCAAAACTCGGATTGGGAAACATTATGTTAGATTTGGGAGTAGATGATTTGATCCACCAAATGTTTCACCATTTCCTTGCCACAATCAGAAAATATCATACTGACAATGTTATTGCAGCCGTGCAAATAATTATGATTTTGGTTATTAAGGAAAGTGATGTTATCTTCCAACCCATTCTATCTATGTTAATGGTTGTTTTGAAGCAAGAATAGGTTACTTCTATAGTTACATATAAATTGGTTTACAAATTTTTCAGACAATGTAAGGGAAAGATGAAACCTTTCATGGATAATGCGGAGTTTAAAATAAAATATTCAAAAGGAAAAGGTACTTTGCCATATGAGGAACAAGTGATTGAAAATAAAATTATAACTATGGAAACTCTTTCTAGACGCAGTATTGCTCAAACTTCAAAATTTGAAGTATGCAATGAGGGTGTGATTAAGGTGGTTGATTTTGAAAGCCATGATATAGAAGACTGTATAGTTGTAAAATTGCACACCTTGCAATTTCACATGCATCTTTGCATCCACTTTAGTGTCCACTCCCTTAGCATCTTGAGTAGGCTCATTTTAGCCCCTGCATCAGCCTCTTTCCCCTCTTAGGATGCTCAACACCCCTTTTTTAGTAGCTACCTTCGTGCGTCCGCTTTACATTGAACCTTGGGCTTTTCCTGTTCTTGTCATTTTGTAGAGTGACGTGTCCAAACACTAGCACACTGTGCAGACGTCTGCGTGCCATGCTATCTTCTTGTGACGTTTTAACACTCAAACAACTGTCTCCGAGCATGCTTGCCACTTTTCCTCACCTTTTGTTAGTGGTAACAACCCAGGATGCCTTGTAATGGCTAGATAAGCTTCTTTTCTCTTCTTAAAAGTAGTCTTTTCACTCCATTTGCATCTTCTAACTTCTTCTAGCTCCACTCTTCTACTTCTAGCTTCCTCTCCTTCTTGGATACTCTCTCAAACCTTCTACCATCTTGCTATTTCTTGTACAAATCTCTTGTTTGTTACAACATCATTTTCAAGCTCTCCTCACAACTCTCTCAAGCTCTCTTACTAATGCCCTTTGCAACACTCTTGGCTCTTGCAACTCTATCTCCTCCTTGTGCTTGCTAGCATCCTGGGATTCCATATCCCCTTCCTATTACATCTATACTTCACAATACAGGTTCTCCTCCTTGAGCGAGGATTGCTTTTATCACCTCTTTTGTGATACGGGTTCTCCTCCTCGAGCGGGGATTACTTTTATCACTCATACTTGGTGGTGTGGGTTCTACTCCTGAAGCGGGTTTTGCTTTCACCACACACTTTTTTCCATTTTGGTTACACTCTTTCCTTCTATCTGGTTGTCTGTGGAGGTGGGAACACCAAAACAGGGGTTTGACTGAGGCAAACCCCTATACAACCCCAACAATTTCTCTAGATATTACGCATGCAGGTTTTGAAGGCATTCACGTGCTGGAGGATTCATTACTTGGATTGTTGTGAGCATCTTCTTTCCTTTCTTCTCCTTATCTTTATTTTCTACTTCCCTTCATTTCAATTTTGTTACTTTCTTGCATTCTAATATTTCTTAGCATTTAGAGTAGAAGTAGCCACTGTCATTTTCTGTGATAAACTCACTTTCTGGTCCATACGAGACACCAACACGCCGCGCTGTCGTCTGTATTTTGCATTGTCATTCTTTGGCCGAGATCTTGTCAATTTGTCCAAAACATCTTTGTGACTTGCTCTTTTTGATTTTGAAACTCTTGCCGCTGTTCCTTGAGGTAGTTTAGGGCAGTTCACCCTGTGAGGCTCTCTGAATGAAGATAACTCGTGAGTAGAAAATCCCCCTTCTCTACAAAGACAAACCAAAAAATTTATCACTTGATAATGAATTTGTGGTTGATCATTTTCCCAATGAGTCATGTGAGTTGAAAAAAAAAATTAAGGAACAAGAAATTGGGAAAGGTGTTGGAGAAATCAAGCAAGTAATAGATGAGTTTGATGAGCTCTATATTGATTTTGATTTTGAACAAACTTCCAAGTTGACAAGTATAGAATTGGAACTACAAGATGATCAAGTAAACATAAATTCATTTCAGTTTTACTGATAATCCCATTTTTTAGTGGGATGTTGAATGTATTTTTAACAATCCACTTTTTGTGATGAAGGATGAATCAAATTATAATTTTAGTGATATGGTTGATAATGAATACAATAAATGGGATCTAGGTAAAACTCTAGATGGGGTTAATGATCTTTCAAACTCTATTTCATGGATGGGATTTAGGAAAAATTGCAGATTTGAAGTTGTTGTTCACCTCTTGATCAACCAATACATGAATTTTGATGCTAGCATTTAGATGGCTTGGTCTATATTTTCAGTTAATGAGTGAAGCATTAATCAGTTGGAGTTTAATGATGATGATATTTCTATCACTAGGGAAGAGTCTTCAATCAATTTATGGTGCTCAAACTCTATGCATACAAGAATTTTTCTTCTTAGCAACAACTATCCAAACATTGTACTCATGATTTCAATTAAACTAGCTAATGAGTTGATGGTTTCTCAGGACTTGTAGATTATGTGGCAGCGTAGTTTGGAATATTTTTCTGATATAAGTTGGTTATTACATATTTTCACATCGATGAGTGATGTTTATGACCATTCTTCTAGGTTGTTGGCCTATGTATTTTCAGATGTTCCTTTGTTGATTATAGCTACTTCTGTATCTTGGTGTGCACAAGGAAGTCCTCTAGAAATTTGGAAATTGAATATTCTTGAGATGCTATCAGTTGGTATTAAAATAAGCATTTTTAGGACAACACATTTCAGAGTTGCCTATGTTACCCTTTTTCCAATCAACAAATTTTTAGAAATTTATTTTTATCATTCATAGAACTTTGTGGTGGTTGTAGAGGAGAACCATTCTTTTCGGTTGATTAGAGTGTCTATCCAATTACCTAGGATTGTGATAAGCAATAGGTTTTCATATTTGAACCTCTTTGATGTGTCTTGGCAAAAGAAGCCTCATGGTGTAGCTTTAGAAATTCAGAGGGATTTAGTTTGGAGCCAAAGGTTGCTTGTTTTGTAGGATCATAGGTGTGTTGAGTTCATAATTGGTATAATGAGTTGGTTATTTTTATTAGAGTGGCGCAACGAAAGATTGCTGGTCACTTCTAGAGATTGGATTGGGATCCTGCAATAATAGTTGGTTTTAGTTTGATGCAATCAGGTGGCCTAGTAGTTGTGCTGACATTGCTTGAGGACAAGCAATATTTGGGAAGGGCGAATTGTAATGTCCCCATTTTTTAAGAGTCAGCATAAAGTTAAATTATTAATTTAAGTTTTCGAAATTAGTTGAATTAAAAGGGACAACTTAAATTAATAGTGCAAAAGTAACTAAGAGTTGGAAAGGTTAATTTAATTTACTTTTTAAAGTGAATTCTCAAAGAATTAAATTAAATGTGAAAAGAAAAGGAAGAGAATTCAAGAAGTCATGAGGAGTTACAGGGTGAAGAAGGATAAGAGTTTGCTAGAGCATTTGCACAAGCAAGTTGGATTTGTTTTTGGAAAACAAGTTCTTATTGGTTGAACTGGGTTCAACACATCCTTTTGGAGGATAGAAACCCTCTAGAAGAAGATCAGCTCCGGTGATGAGAGATCTACCCTAGCTGATACCTAGAGGAATCATGCAGGTTTCTCACTTGGTTTTAAATGCTTGGAAATTTTCTAGTTTTTGAGAGCTTGGCTTTCTTGTATCTTGAGGACAAAATCCCTCATGTTCCAATAATTGGACAAAAACCCAATTCTCGTACTACCAAAATCACTCAGATTTTGCAGTTGAATTCAGTTATTGAAGATTGTTTGAAATTTGTGGTCTCATTCTGAGACAACTAAAAATTACAAAAAGCAATAATTGTTTTAATAACAGTTTGAGTTGCATAGTTTTGGAATTTCAGTAAAGAGCTCGTCATCAAAAATTCTATTGGATTGTATATAATGAGAATTTTAATATTTCTTTACAAAATTCAATTGTACCCAAAACCGTGAATAATTTATACAAGAATTTTATCTTGAAGTTGTTATTCATAGGGGCCGTCAGTCTAAAGTTTTGTTTAAAGGCATTGAATTACTATAGTGAGGCATGGAAATAATAACATGGCTCTATTTAATACTATTGCCATCACAAAAAATATGCTGAGAATATCTTACACTAAAGATTCAGGAAAAGACTAAGAGTTAGAAAATATCTATCGTTTCTTGTTAAAGGGACATATGCAATCCAAGTTAAGGAGACAACATGAAGGTTCGAAGCTATGAAAATATTAATGAGCTAGAATCAATGTTTTTTATCGGGAGTTGCTTCTTAAAAGCTGACATTTAGTTTTCTATAACACCAAAGAGTTATCGTTTATTCTCGAGAACTTCTCCAATGCTTATTGTTGTCGCCTAAAACACTTGGAGTATGATAAAAAAAAATATTCTTGTAATCATTACAATGAATGGTTGAATGGGTTGTTATTCGAAAGGAATTCCAACACAATGAAAAAGATTGTCATTTCTTTTAATTAATCACCTTCTTGAAAGTTTGAATTTTTGATATGCTTCAACATTCAAAGACTGTTCATATTGTCATCCCCTATAGCTATCGAAGGTGAGAATTGCTAAGGAATTATGGAATAGTAAGCATCCATCATCTCATTCTTTATTCATACATTACTTCTTTCATTTCTTGGAGGTATCAGGTAGTATGGAGATATTCTATATTGACGGAAGGAAATATATGGGAGCTTGAAATTATTATGTAAGCTATGTCACCCCTAAATTTCTTGTTATTGAACTGACATTTCAAATACACATGTCGTAGCTAAGGAGTTTACGGGAAATTTTTGGAAGGAGGTGTCCAAGCAAATTGTGTGTCATCTTAGTATATGTTGATGTTTCATATTTGAACTTGCTACAACTCTTCTTAGGGTCTAGTGGAATTTTCGAGTAGTGTAAGAGACTAGGGAAAAAAAAATCCCAATACTGCCATCAACACAATAAGAATCTCCAAAAAATTGAATTAAAAAATGAACTAGCTCATTCATGATTTTTCAATCAAGCAAATAACAGTGATAATGTGATCAAGCAATGAACCAATGTAGTAATAAAGATTTCCCAGATTTCACATTAAAATATAGCAGTACCAGAGATAATATGCACCCAAAATTTAGATATATAACTCACATATGGCGTTTAATTAGTTTGTCCTAAGATTGAATAAAACACATACAAAATCCATCTAAGACAGATGACAGAGGAAGGTGCACAACAATATGATTGAATTAAATGTGCACAGAGACAACTGCAAATTGATATTGCTCAGGATCTAGAAGTGAATAAACACTGGAACTGAGATTGATGTCTTCCTGCAAGTTTTGTGCAAACTTGGACAAAGGAGAATATACTCATGTTCGCACGCGCATTCCTGGGAATAATGAGTTGAGCGCTTATGAAGCTACTGCCCAAAGGTGGCATCGTCTCCAATTGATGTAGCACGATATCTTCAATATGCTGGTGATCTGGGTGCGAATTCACGAGGAAGTCTTCTAGATATGTGTGTAACTCTTCCCATGAATCTGGATATGGAGGCACTTGAATGAACACTCGGCCAAAGTTGATAGGCTCGGCCAGAATGTTATAGTGTTCTTCCCCTAAGTGCAGTCCCTGGTCAAGCTTGATCAATCACAATGGTGATGGATGTGATGAGGAGAGTATGTCACTGTCTTGAGAATAGGCTGCCTCCAATATGAAACAAGCGAAATCTGTAATGAGAAACTAATGATAGAAATACTTATAGTAATGCACGAATTCCCTCAGAGGTGAAGCTACTCTCACCCTGAGTTTCCAACGCCAGAAAGCTACACCTTTGCGATACTTGGAAAGATAATTTTTCCAAAATCCATGATGATCCTGGAATGAAAACCAACTCCAATATATTCTTACTCTAAATGCCAACATAGGAGAGTCAGTCGGAAAATACAATTAATTTAAATGTTTATTTTAGCGCCACTCAAATGAGTTGGCCCAAAAAAATCAATAGATTTATTATTATTTATTTTTAAATAATAGTGTTAAAAAACACTTTTGTTCTTGAGCAAGTCGGCCAAGGCTAAATCGAATGGTCAGGCACATTACAATCCCCTCTGCTAGATGGTTGCTTGTCCTCAAGCAACCTTAGATTGGGATGCTCAAAATCCTCCATGCCTTCCCATGTTGCATCTTCTGTTGGTAGGCCCTTCCACTTTACCAGGTACTCTAGAATGACCTTGTTCCTCAATCTTTTCTCATGAACATCCAATATATCTTAGGTTCAATTAGTAGCTTTCCTTCATTATCAAGAGGCGATAACTCCATTGACAATGTGATATGGTGTCCCAAGGATTTTTTCAAGCAAGAAACATGAAATATATTATGAATTATGCTCCCTTGAGGTAGCTCAAGCTCATATGCAACCTCCCCAATCCTCCTTGTGATCTTGAATGACCCATAGAATCTGGGTTTTAACTTTTCCGCTCCATTCCCCTTGAGGGATGACTGTCTATAGGGTTGTAATCTCAAGTACACCATGTCATTGACCTCGAAAACTCTCTCTATCCTTCACTAGTCTACATATAGCTTTTGTTGGTTTTGGGCATGCTGTAAATTTTCTTTGAGGGAGTTCATGATATCCACATTTTGTTGCACCATGTCTCTCGCAGTCAAAACTCTACTGTCTTCTAAGATTAGATTCATGAAGGAGGTAGCCTCATAACCATAAAGTTCTTTAAATGGAAACATTCCAATGGACATGTGATGAGTGATGTTGTAGCAAAAATCTCCTAAATGTAACCATTTCACCCATGCAAATTGTTGTCCTGTTGCATAGTTCCTCAAGTACCCTTCAATCCATTTGTTTACAAGATCTCCATTTGTCCATCCTTTTGGGGGTGGTAGCTAGTGCTAGGAGTTAATTCCATGTGGGCCAAACGAAAGAGTTATTACCAAAAGAAGCTGATAAACCTATTGTCCATGTCACTCACAATGTTCCTTGGCAACCCATGGAGTCTAAAGACCTCTTTAAAAATAGATCTGCAACTTGAGGAGCCTTAAATTCTAAAGTAATGGCATAGAAGTGAGCATATTGAGTGAGCCTATCCACCACAATATAAATACAATCCTTGCCTTGCACCTTTGGGAGTCTCATGATGAAATCCATTGATATGCTTTCCCATTTCTAGTTTGGAATAGGTAAGGGCTAAAACAAACCAACTGGTTGATGAGTCCAATTAATGGCTCAATTTTGATAGGGTCTATTATGTATTTGTTGTTGTTACCATAGACTTTGGCACTTGGTTATTGAAATTTTCCATGTTATTTCCTTAAAACCATAAACCTTGGGCATAAGTTTATCCTTGTGACTTTTAATGACATTAGCATGCTATGTGAATTATCTATGTTAATTTTACATGTGGTTGAATGGATGTTACTTTAAGGTAATTATAGATATGCAATTTTTTGTGCGTGCTAATGTCATTATGCAAATTTACACTAAGATGTTGATGTCAACGAAGCTTTCCAAGCGGAAGAAACTCCTACCAGTTGGTCGGTTTCCACAAAAGTCAAGAAGATGGTCATTAAGAGGTCAAAGGAGGGAAACTTCCAATGGAGGTAAATTCCTAATTCAAATGAAAGATTGTAACTTCCTTTTAATGGTCATGTATGTTTGTTGAGCAAATTTAGGGAGTGTGTTGTGCTAAATTCTCATTGGGGCAAGTTTGCTTTGACCAAATTTGGTGCATGCATAACTTCCTCCCTCTTTTTCTATGCTTTCAATAGATGGCATCCTCCTATTTTGATGGAGTCGATTGCCTAGGTAGTTAGGGTTAATTAGTAGTTTTTCTCTCTATAAATAATGGTTAGATGACCTTTTTCATAAGGTTGGATGTTTTGAGATTGTACTTGCATTTTCCAGTTTTATTAATACAGTCATATTGTTGAAATGTTGTAATCATGTTTTCAAGGAATAAAATGATATTTTGAGTTGTTGCATCTAAGTTAGATTAAGGGAGACTCACTCAAGGGGGCCCAATTGGTGAGAATTACGCCCATTTAGTTTAAAATTTGATTTATATTCAGTAATTAGTTTCAGTTTCAACAGTTGTCTGTTCCTGCAGCCATTGAAATTATGTTCTGTGATTGTTCTTGCAGCCAAGGCAGATAGAGTAGTTTCTTGTCTATTTGCTGATATTTCCATTTCTATCATCCATTTTCAGTCCATTTATTGATGCTTAGTGTAGTTGTTGATTCATGCTCAGTGTTTAAGTTGATTTCTTTCTAGCATTTTATTTCCAATACTGTTTCTTTCCTAGTTTATGGATGACTACAGTGGAGTCCTAGTGCACATACAATGATGACCCATTTCAAGTTTGTGTCCTTGGGTTGACAATGAAATGCACCTTCTTGATGAGTAAAATAGCTACTTAGTGTAGATGTCCAATCTCCAAGTCACAGCTCTAAGGGCTTAGCTATTAAACCATTAGAGGAGGCCAACACTAGTAACCCATGTTCCATTTTATTTTGTTGGCACACCAAGCATTCTCTGACATGCTGCAATATGTCATTTTTCAATCCCTTCCATGAGAAAAATTCCCTCACTTGCTTGTGAGTCTTGTAGAAGCCTAGATGACCAGTAAGAGGAGTATCGTGGCAAACTCTCACAATCCTTCCCTTGACCTTGGAATGTGGTACAAGGTATACCTATTCCTTATAGAGGATGAGATCGTCAACCACCTTGTACCTGTCATCAATTAATTTTCCTTCTAGGATATCATTAACAAATAAATCTTTGGCATACTCAGCTATTATAGCCACTCTCCAATCAACAGATATATATGTCATAGCACAAAGATAAGGCTTCCTAGAGAGTGCATCCGCTACCACATTGTTCTTGCCCTTCACATATTCAATATGAAAATCATAGGCTTGGAGTTTGCTTACCCATTTCTGTTATATTTCATTCAAATCACGTTGATTAAGGAAGTACTTCAAGTTGTTATGGTCTATCTTCACCACAAATTTCCCAAAAACCAAGTACTGTCTAAACTTTGCAAGGGCATGCATGATAGCCAACATCTCTTTATCATAGATGGAGAAATCCTTCTTTGAATTTGTGAGTTTCTTGCTCTCATATGCTATGGGATGCTTATTTTTCATCACCGCTCTAATACCTTCTCTTGAAGCATCACACTCAAGTATAAAGGAGATGAAAAATCTGAAATAGCCAATACAGGACATGAGCTCATTACCTCCTTGAGTTTATCAAATGATTGTTGTGTTGTGGGACTCCAAGAGAAAGCTCCTTTCTTAGTCAAATTGGTTAATGGTACTGCAAGTTGGGAGAAATCCTTCACAAATCTTCTGTTCTAGCTGCAAAGGCCCACAAATCCTTTCAATTGTACTGTCAAGTTCTTGGGTCTAGCCCAATCCTGAATAGCCTTGATCTTCTCCTCATCAACACTAACCCCTTGAACATTGATCTTATGGCCCAAGTATAGAATCTTAGAAATACAAAACCCACATTTTGACATCTTAGCATAAAATGAATGCCTCTCAAGTATGTCAAGCACCTCCTCTATATTCTTCAAATGATCCTCCCATGTCTTACTATAGATCAAGATGTCATCAAAGAAAACCAACACGAATTTTCTCAACTAAAGAATGAATACCTGATTCATATAGGACTGGAATTTAGCAGGGGCATTAGTTAACCCAAACAACATCACCAAGAACTCATAATGCCCATAATGAAACCTGGAAGTCGTCTTATGCATATCCTCATCCCTGACTCTAATCTGATGATATCTCGAACGTAAATCAATCTTAGAGAAGCATATTGCACCATGTAGCTCATCTATCAATTCATTAATCTGGGGAATTGGATAGTGGTTCTTGATTATCTTCTTATTGAGTGCTCTATAATTGATGCACATTCTGAGTATCCCATCCTTCTTTTTGACCAACACCACAGAAGAGGCAAAAGGACTCAAGCTTGGACGAATATGTCCCATCTCCAACAGCTCTTTGATAGCCTTCTAAATTTCTTCCTTATACATTCTAGGATGTTGATATGGAGTAGTGATAATTGGTTTAGCTCCTTCTTCAAGCTCTATCACATGTTGAAATCCCCTATCAGATGGCAACCTTGACGGAATCTCTTGAAACACCTTGCACTTCTTGTTCAAAATAGCCTAAATGTCAATGGGGTAGGTTCTTCCTTCCTTCGGTGGACTAGTATCTATGATTAAGAAATATGCTACCCATGCTACTTCATCTCTACGAAAAAGATTGCTCCATCCTCTTAGCTAAAACCACCATAGGACCATTCCTAGAGAGACCTTTGAGGACAACCTCTTTTCCATCCTATTTAAATTTCAATTCCATAGTTTGGTAGTTGGTGGTGTATTCTCACAATGAATGAAGCCACTGTACTCCTACGACTATGTCTATATCACTGATGTCCACCACATAGAAATCGTCTCTCATCTTGTGTCCTCCTAGTGTTAGCTCCATTTGTTGAATCTGACTAATGAAAGAAAGGATATTTCCTCCTACGGCTGCAACATCAAACCCTTCAAAGTCTTCTACCCCTAAGCGTAACTTGGCTACTATCTTCTTATTGATGAGGTTATGAGTGGCTCCACTATCGATCAACAATGTCACTTTCTGTCCTCAAAGAAAACACAGAGAGAATGGTACCGTGGTGCTCCTAAAAGCACTGCAAGAGTGCCCCTCATGGGATCTCCTTCTATAATGACCTCTTGTCCTTCCTCATTAGTGACTTCCTCATTGCCCCCTTCTTTGGTTTCTACTTCATCATCAGAAATCACCTCAATGTAGTAAAATTGACCTCTCCCTCGACATCTGTGATGCTCATTCCATTTTTCTTTGCAATGGTAGCACAAGCCCTTTTGACGAAGTTCATTTCTTGACATGTCTGATCCATTCGGTCCTGGAGGAAAACTCTTAGGTGGAGGATTTTCCTTAGGGAAAGGCTTCCTTGGCTACCCTACTGGTGCACTCTTGGCAATAAGTTTTCCCTTCTTGGTGGAGTCTTCTAGACTCAAATCCCTACAAATAGCTTCCTCTAGTGTTGTTGGCTCTAAAACCCTCACCAAGCCACAAAAAGAATTTGATAGACCTTCAATGAAAAATAACATGAACCTCTTATCTAAAACATTTGGTACCATTACAACAAGCCTCTGGAATTCTAAAATGTATTCATCCATAGTGCCCATTTGCTTCAGTCTTGTCAACTCCTGGAAGTACACTTCAGGATCTTTCCTATCAAACCTCTCCATCAGCTTTTTCGTGAAGTCATCATATGTAGTTACAAGTCCAAACCCTTGAGTTACACTACCATGGTGCCACCATTCGTGATCCAACCCTTCCAAGTACAAGATGGAAAATTTGGTAGCTTCCTCTTCAGTCATGGGGCTAAGAGACAAGTATGTATCTAGTTTTTGCACCCATGCGTATGTAGTCACCTTTCCTGAACCATCAACAGTAAGGAGTGAAATCTTGTTGACTTTGTGTTGAAGATATTTATTTGTTCATTGTAGACGGGGTCTCCCATCACTTTTGAATCCTTTTCTAGCAATGTGGAATTGATCAAAGGGAATTGTTGCTTGGGCTTCCGCATCTAGTTTCATGTAGTCCTGTATAATGTTGTTGAAACTAAGTTGATATTCTCCTTCATGAGATGCATTTGTCCTAGGTAAGAACTTAGGTTGAGAGGGCATGTGAGTGGATCCCTTTGAGGTCCTACTATGTTCTCCTCCTCCCAAGCCTTTCGGCTGGCCTTCTTCATCATTGTTGGATCTTGATTTGTTGTTGTTCATTGCAGCAGTAAGGGACTGTAATATTTGTAGCAATGTTTGATTCATTTGATCTTATTTCTCCATGATAGCTTCAAGATTATTATTCTGATCCTCCATCTTTTCCTTACCCCTACCTCCTATTCCCTTGTTGTTGTCCTGGATAGAAGCTTCACATTTTCTCCTTTCTCTCTCAATGGCTCTTAGATCTTGTTGACTCAGTTACATCAATCAATGGTCACCACAGGCTGGTAAAATCCAACACTCTGATACCACTATAAGAGACTAGGGAAAAAAAACTCCCAATACTATTGTTAACAAAATAAGAATCTCCAAAAAATTGAATTCAAACATTTACCAGCTCATTCATCATTTTTCAATCATGCAAATAATAGTGACAATACAATCAAGCAATGAACCAATGTAGTAATAAAGACTTCCCAGATTTCACATTAAAATATAGCAATGTCAAAGACAATATGCGCCCAAAATTTAGATATATAACTCACATATGGTGTCTAATCAGTTTGTCTTGAGACTGCATAAAACACATACATAATCCTTCTAAGACAGATCACAAAGGAAGGTGCAAAACAATATGACTAAATTAAATGTGCACATAGACAACTACAAATTGATCTTGCTCGGGATCTGGAAGTGAATATACGTTGGAACTAAGATCAATGTCTTCTTGCAAGTTTCGTGTAGACTTGGACAAAGATGAATATACTCTTGTTCACACGTGCATGCTTGGGAATAACGAGTTGAGCGCTTATGGAGCTGCCACCCAAAGGTGGCATCATCTCCAACCGATGTAACATGATATCTTCAATACACTGGTGATTTGGGTGCGAATTCACGGGGAATTCTTTTGGATATGTGTGTAACTCTTCCCATAAATATGGATATGGAGGCACTTGAATGAACACTCAGTTAGAGCTGATAGACTCAACCAAAACGTTATATCATTTTTCCCCTAAGTGCAGTCCTTGGTCAAGCTTGATCGATCACAATGGTGATGGTTGTGATGAGAAGGGTATGTCGTTATCCTGAGAATAGGTTTCCTCTAATTTGAAACAAGTGAAATATGTAATGAGAAAATAATGACAAAAATACTTATAGCAATGCAAAAATTCCCTCAGAGGTGAAGCTATGCTCACCCTGAGTTGCCAACACTGGAAAGCTACACCTCTGCGATACTTGGCAAGATGATTTGTCCAAAATTTGTGATGATCCTAGAATGAAAACCAACTTCAATATATACTTACTTTAAATGCCAATATAGGAGAGTCAACTAGAAAATACAATTAATTTAAATGTTTATTTTGGTGCCACTCAAATGAGTCGGCCCAGAAAAACTCAATACATTTATTATTATTTATTTTTAAATAATAGTGTTGAAAAACACTTTTGTTCTTGAGCAATTCTGTCAAGGCTAAATCAAATGCTTAGGGAGATTTCAAGTATACAGGGGAAACAATTCATTTTCAACTTTAAGTGCAATCATATAGGTACACGAATGGATGGTCACCATTAAAGTGAAGACTTAGAAAAAAAAGATCCAGCTGATGTGAGTCAAAGTGATGGGAAGGGAATATTGAAAATGGTTGTTTGAAAACTTTCTGATTTCCTAGCATCATGTCCCTTTGAAAGCCATGGTATTTAGGAAACAATTGGAAAGCCAATTTGTGGGAGTTCAATATTATATTAGGAGTTGCTCAAAATAGACAATAAGGTCCATGCCTAGCTACATATCTAGCCAATTCGTCCACTAAGCAAGTACCACAACAATTAATTATTGTTGCTAGTGCGTTGGGAAGGTGTTATATCTTTTGAACCAAATATTCAGGTCAGAAATTGTATAGAATTATTAATATTTAAATCTAAAGTTGTTTGTGAATAATGGTGGAAGTTGTGTAAGATTAAGTTGATGCTAAATAAAGGTCAGAATATCATTTTATTAATTCCTGTGTATGTATTGAGCATCTTCTTAAGTTTTTTTTTAGTTGAACGTTCATGATATGGATTATATATTTCAAATATTGTTAATCATAAAGATATTCTGATATATCCATTGAGGTTAAGGTAGCATTGTGCAAAATGATTTTTTTGTATTCAGTACATGAATCATTTACATGCATAGTCAAACAATCTATTTGTACACTCAAAAACACAAGTAAAGTGTTTGAAGAAATGTCAATCTGTAGAACACATTGAAAAAAATTGTAGACCAATTTAGGGCAAGTCCTTATAGCATTTTCTGATATTGATGACCCAATTGCCAAGATTAGGCAGTGTTTAAGAATTTTGATAGAGTTGTAAGTAAGGTCCTTGCTCTAGAAGAGAAACCGACAAAGCGACCTAGACCTAACCTTTCTATCAAAAGACCCTAGGGCCATGTTATTTGAGAAAATGTGTAATCAAACCCACCATAGGTCACTCCCTCTCCTCCCCCTCAAATAATCAGTGTGGATTCTCCCCCAAGAGAGAAACCATAGAAGAGGATGAAAGTTGAGCAACCACCATTATTGGTTGAATATCCCATCAATCCATATGAAAGTGAAGATGTTCATATCACCATGGACTAAATTCAATAATATATGCCATCCCCCCAAGACCAAATATTGTTGGCCTTCTTCAGCAAAGGTTCAGGTTGGATGTATTAATGGGGAAAGATAACCTCAATGATGTGATGCAATTTGCATGTTCACAATTCATTTTTGATGATGAGTTTGTAAAATCCCAAGAGTTTAAATATTTTGTTATGAGAGAAAAGAGGGAGGAGTACCATAAAAGAGTTCGGTTGGCACAAGCAAATGTGCCTAGAGAAAAGTATGATGAAGTAGCAGCAAAGGTAAGGGCAAAAATGAATTTTGAGTCCAAAAACATTACGCGTGAAAAAGGGAGAAGAATGGTGAACGATAGTGGATTTCTACTGCTCCCTAAATGGGACATTTCTTCTGCAATTGTCTTTGATACTATTAGGAAACAAGAAGGAGAAGTTTTCTCCACAAAAGAGGAAGTAGAGATGGCATTGTTAGGATCAAGGTTCAACCCACATTGGGAAGCCCTTGCAATCTAGGCCCTTTCCCCAACTACATACAAGCCTATGATTGTTGAAGCATTGAAGGATATCAAAGGGAGCTTGGTTGTAAAGAGGGTGTCTAACACCTTTGCCCTTGAAGTTGCTACATTAGTGGTAGATGTTTCCAAGTTTAATGAAGCTACTATTTAAAGATTGCAAGAAAGACTTAATACATTGTTGAAGGGACATGTTGATCTCATGGAAGCTTACAACTAGCAGCAGGTATTATTGGCTCAAAAAAATCCCTTCTTGTAAGTATGCAAGAAGCAATATCCTCTTCTATAGTTCCCCCTACTCATGTGATGATTAAAAATGAAGAGATTAAAGAAAAGATTCAAATGCTAGAAGAGCAATTGAAGAATGCTCAACAGACTTAACAAAAGGAGAATGTGTGCATTGCAATGTGCATCCTAGAGCATAGACTATCTAAATTCTTAAGAAGGCTCAAAGATACCCATGTGCCATATTTGAATTTGAGAGGTGCCATTACCAGAATAAGTGGGGATCAAGAGCAGCTCAAATGTATATTTGAAAAATGGAATCTAGATTTACATCTTTAGAAGGTATGCATAAGGGATCTGCAAACACATATAATGCCCCACCTAGTATCTGTCTTACTTTTAATATTGTCAAGATGGCACATAATTATAAAGGCTATATGGAAAGTATAATTGAAGTTGCACAAGCAAAAAGAACTATCTCTTAAATGTTGACAATAGGGTTATACCCCGCTTGTTAGAAGATAATGGGGAGTTGAAGACCCTAGAGAAATGGAAGGATAGTTTCAATATTGTAATCCCACACTCCTCCTTTTGATTTGAAAACATAAAAAAGTTGATATAAATGAGCTTAATTCCTATTAAGACATGTTGGTTAATGTAGATCATAGCATGGAAATTTTTTGTAGAGAGACCAGTGCTTTACTTGATGACAAGTATCATCAAAATTTGAAGAATGTGGAAACGCACTTAGCTCGTGATTGGAATTTTGAGGATATGTTTAAGGCATGGAATGAAAAGTATAATTATTTACCTATCTTGTGAGGGAATCCATGTTTTTCTTCCTGTGCCTCCTATCTGAGATTTTGGTTGTCAGAAAGGTCTAGGATGAGTTTCTTTACTTGTTGTTGCCCTTATGTTATAAAAGTGAATCCTATGCCTCATTCAAAGGGTTCTGATTTTTTGATATTTAATCTTCTTTATACGCTCTTTTTGCATAGTTTAAGCTATTTGATAGCACATATAGGAAATGTTGTATTTTTTCTCTGTAATAACAACAAATGACTCAAATACTCAGTGTATTTCTTTAATTTTGAATATCAACCTATCTTGCTCTCCAGTATTGTATTCACTATCTTTTGACTCAAAATAATCAAGGGTTATTTATAAGTTCTCATATCACATCATGTGTTATGGATGTTGAACTATTAGCTTCTATTCAAGGAATATATTAATATTGTTTTAAGTTATTCATCAAAGATTGTGTGAATTCAATAGGGATTTATAAGTAGTGTGATAAGTGTTCTTTTCTTGGTTTCTCATTGCAAGGCGATGAGGTTATGAGAAGCCATGAGTTGGTCTGTTGTAGAAGTATATTTCATTTTTTAACTGTATTGTGAATAAGGCACTGATCAAAATAATTCATAAAGTTTGAAGAATGATGCAAAATCACATATCAAATCAAAAATCAAAATTTTACTTCACTACAAATTTTATAACACTATGAAGAAATGATCACTTACCTTTAGGTTTTCATTGATTTGCTATTCATTAATGCAGGAATGCCTATAGTTGTAAGTTTTTAACTTGCTTATGATCAAGGTTCCAAGTCCAACTTTTCAATCGAGAGCTCACAAGTTCAAAACTGAACAAAATGTGTAAGAATAAATTAGAGTTTTGATTGCATTTATATCAATCCATATTTGGTGAATTCCATGAGATTTTTAAATGGTATAGTAAAAATTTGGTGAATCCCTCGTGATTATACAATGATACATTTAAATGTTGGGTGAATCAAACCTCGAAGGAACACATACTCGACTTTGTAATTTTCAAGGTGATTATGGCCCTACGATTAGCATGGAGGTGTCATAGTAGTTAGCAAAATGTGTCCTCAAACATAATTATTTTTTAACGTTATTGGAAAAATGGGTCCTCATAAGAAATTATTTGTAAATTTTAATTGGTGAAATGGGTCCTTGCACGTAGTGAACATTTAATGATGTTGGAAAAACATGTTTGAATACATAATGTTGTTTTAATAATATTGGCAAATATGTAGGTGATTTAATATATTCTTCCAAGATTCTAGACAAAAGTATTAATCAATTAGTTTGAAACGTGTAGTTTGTTATGGAAAAGATATTTCTAACATATGCCTCATAAAATAAATCGATGGAAAATGGAAATGCATTGGATCAATAATTCATAAAATCCGGGTGATTTGGCCTCCTCGTTGGTTGTGATTTATTCTCCAATTTTGGCTTGGTCGATATGTATTATTCGCTAATTGGTGAAGATTCACCACTAAAAAAATCTCTGATTGGATGGGTTCATTAGTATAGGCTTGTTGGAAAAAGTTATTGTTAGGGTTCGGTGTAGGTTGAGCAAGTATTTGAGGTGTTCTTGGTTGTGTAGAGGCAGGTGTAATTGGGTTTGGAATAATGGTTGGCTGCTTTGGCAAGGTTTAGTTTGGCTGCGAATAGCTAAAATAAAATTGAATTTTATCATTGTTGGTTTCCTCACCATTATTATGCCCATGGATTTTGAGATGAGATTATAATTTGGAGATTGATATGGTTGTTGTTGCCACATCCCCTACTATGGGGTCTAATTAGATGATTGTATGCTTGACCAAGGTTGATTTGGCATGTTATTCCAGGGTGTATTATTCCAATTAGGAAAAAGTGATTGACTCTTGGAAATTAAGTATTGTAAGACAAAGGGTCTCGAGGCATACCTTGTCTCTTCTACCAAGGTTTGCATTAGGTAATATAAAATGCATGACCTTCCTCATCTTCTAAGGTGCACCACTCAGGTCTCCCATTCTTCTCCTCAAAAATATTAGCAATATTTTTACATTTTCAATTTTGACCTTTTATCAAAAATGTTGACAATACTCTATCAAAGCAGCATATACTGCTTCTTGTTTCTTCTTGACATGTAAGGTGTTCAACTAGGTCACAAAGATGGTTGATGATATCTTCTTTCATATTTGACAAGATCTATATGTTGAGCCTCTACACATATAAAAGAGAGGCGAATTTAAAATATATTTAAGGGATGGATATTATATAAAACTCATTTTCAAAAAACATGTATAGCATTTTTTTCTATTTACTCTCAAACCAAAGAAAAAATAAACATTTATTTCTAATATGTTATTTAGATAACATAAAATATTGAACCCAAGATGTGGTGCCCATGATGCGGGAAATAAATATAAAATCCATGCATGTACATGAAAGAAGACATTTGGGTGTAACATGTGATAGAATATATATAAATATCACAATCTATTTAAAACACTATTTAAGGTGGATATAGATGTTAATCACTATGTTATATGGAAGTGAGGTGTATGTAACCCTAAGGTGGATGGGAACGTTAGGGCCACTAAATTGTGTATTACATTAATTAACCATATATGCAAAGAGATGAAACTAATTTTGCTTGATATTATGAAAGAAGACATGTTATTAAGTCAAACAATTTGAAACTAGGAATATATCAACAACTTCAAATCCATGAAAATCATTTAAATATTTAAATAATAAAGTAAGAAATACACTCATTTTTCCTCTTTAAATTTTAAAACATTATTTGAGGTGGAGTTAGACGTTAATCACCATGTTATATAGGAGTTATTCTAATGCATGAAGGTAATATTGTGTTACTATTTTGAAATGTTTCATGGTTTTTTCTTTGGGTATTTCACCTATCACATTTAGAGATTTATTCTTTGGTGCAAGTCGTGAAAAATTGGAAGCAATATTTGTTGACCTTAAAGAGACCATTGCTTAAATGGACCATTGACCATTACAATGCTTGCAATATAAATAGAAGGTTGAGAAAGCACACCATGTTACTGTTAGGAAATTATGTTAGTGCTCACATATGTTAGAATAATAATAATTGATGTTAAAATAAAAGTGAGTTATACTAACAACTCACATAGCTATTCTAGGTATGAGAAGAATTGGTTGGGATTGTATTTAGAATAAATTATTATTATATTATAGTGTGTGAGCATAAAAATGTAAACACAACTCACCTAGAGATTTAAAAGTGAAAATAGGAGGGAGAGAATACAGGTGGTTAAACAACCCACCTAGTTTTAGTGTGAGAGTTTGGTGGAGTTGTTATAAGAGTTAGAGAGAATTTTATATATATGTAATTTGTATCATTGACAAAAGAGTATGGAATATAAGAATAATATTATTATGTGTGAAAATATTTATTTAGCTTCAATATTTTTTTCCCATTTTCTCACATGGTATCAGAGTTGGGCATCCAAAAATTTCTTTCACTATTGGTTTAGTAAAATCACAATATCTCCCTCAATACTGAATGACAATTAAAAATTAAAAATGTTCTAGAAAGATGATAAATAGTAGAACAAAACCCAATTTTTTTTTGATGAGATAAATACAACTCAGTGAGTAGTTTGTTGTAGAAGAAGAGAACAAAATGATGGATGCAATTTGCTACTTGTTTGATGAAAGCATTTTCTGATTAAATGATTTGTTGGTTTGAGATTGATTGGAAAAAGTTTCATGTGTTTGCTTCTCAGTGGATAATTTATTTGAAAACTTTGTAATTTTTATGTGTTTTCTTTGACATTGAAAGATTATTACTTTACCATGAGTAAAAAAAATCATTTTTAGAATTGATGAATAAGGAGAAATAAGGGAATTATGGTGAAATAAGAGTCAATATTACATTTATTTTTGTGTTAAGTATCCAAATAAATTTGTTTAAGTTGATTATAGTTGTGGAGAAATAAATGTTTTCTTAAAATTTTGTGATTGGATGAATAAGGAATTTTTGGAGGAGATTTGAAGTTGAAAATTAAAATATTTATTTTTTTGGATAATTTTTGGAAAATTTTATTGTAAAGGATGCATTTTCAATTGAATTTGACATCCTATTATCTCATGGGTTTTATAAATATGTTTGAAAGTCTTGTTTTTGCTTTCAAGGTCATCCATGTTAAATCTATTTGGGCTCTCAAAAGATTAGGTGAATAAAGTGTAACATATCATAGTAGATGATGGAGGCACAGGGGGTTGGACGACACTCACGACCTCTCGTAATCACTAATGACAAGGTCACTTATCAGTTTTGGTGGTGTTTCATTTCTATCATGTGGAAATGATATTTTTTTATGTTGTTGGAGATCGAGTGCCACGATCAACAACAACGATATTAATAGTCACATGTGTGTTATTTCCTTATGTAAACTCCTAGTGTAAAATATTGTAATAAACAAAACACTAGTGTAATATAGTTCATGGATCTTGAAAAGGTTAGTGGTAATCCAAAAAACCATTTGAGGTGAATATATGAGTGTGTTCCTGTTCATGTCTAGGTTTGAGGTAAACTTTGTGAAAACCATGAAAGGTTTATGAGAGGTTCCTTTGTTTGAATCAAGATCATAAGCCACAAGAGTTGAGCTTACTGCAATTGAAAGTGTTAAAGTTTGAAAATATAATGTAGACATCATTGATATTGTAAGTAGTTTTATAGGAGGGCAACTGGCTACAAAGATCCTTTGATTGTCAAACTTCTTGGCAGTGTGGTCGGTTAGTGATGAGTTCACGAGAAGTGAAAGTCCAAGATAAGTTATTGTATGTAGGAAACCATCTGCAACAAGATCCAAATAGCAGTATACATACCTAAAAGTATGCATAGGCATACGATTCTATTTTTAGTTCATGTGATGTACTTTCTTCCCATGTTCACACTAAGGGGGTGTTAGGAAATTATGTTAGTGTTCACATAGATTAGAATAATAATAATTGTTACGTTAAAATAAAAGTGAGTTATACTAACAACTCACATAGCTATTGTAGGTATGAGAAGAATTGGTTGGGATTGTATTTAAAATAAATTAATATTATATTATAGTGTGTGAGCATAAAAATGAAAATACAACTCATGTAGATATTTAGGAGTGAAAAATAGGAGGGGGAGAATAAAGGTGGTTAAACAACCCACCTAGTTTTAGTGTGAGAGCTTGGTGGAGTTGTTATGGGAGTTAGAGAGAATTTCATATATATGTAATTCGTATCATTGACAAAAGGGTATGGAATAGAAGAATAATATTATTATGTGAGTGAAAATCTTTATTTAGCTTCAATAATTTCTGCGCATTTTTCTCCTAGTTATAAGGGGACCTTTTTTCTTGAAAATTTCCATTTAGTCATTATATATATATATATATATATATTTAAATAATTTAAGCTTGTTGATTTTTTCAATACCACCAAAATGTTGTTTGTATTTAGTACTTTTTCTCTTCTTGAACCCTTTGCAAGTTACGTATATGTGAAGGATTATGTCTATAAAGAGGATTTTGGACTCATATTATAATATTGAAGAAGGCAAGAAAGATAAATGTGTACATAAGACTAATCTTCATGTGAATAATGTTCATAATATGATTAGTCTTATTGAAGTACACACACCCTTAAGGTGGATGGGAACATTGGGGCCACTAAACCATATCTAATTTGTAGTACTGCATTAGTTAGCCACATATACAAAGTGATGATGTTAACTATGTTTGACATTGTAAGAGGTGACATATTATTAAGCTAGTCAACTAGAAACTAGTCCTTACTATATCAACCACTTCAAATCCTAACACTGCCATATGAAAATATAATGATAGATTTTGTAGGTGATTTACCTATGACAACAAAAGTGCATGAATATCTCTTTGTCTTGGTTGACATGTTTAAAAATTTAGATGCGTAGAAAATACAAGAATCTAATTTATGTTAAAATTAAATTTAAAACTATAAACCATTCTAAAACCCCAAAGTTGAGGAAGCATGGGAAAGAGATGCAAACCCTAGAGAAAAACTATAAAATCTAGTGAATTTAACCTAGATAATTTATTTGAAATTTATGTAGAATTTTTTAAAATTTAGATGAATTTAGAACATGTAAGAATATAATCCTAGTATCAAAATCAAATATAAAACTATAAATTATATTGAACCCCTAGATTTGAGGAAGCAAGGCAAAGAGATACAAACCCTATAGATGAAATAATGAATCTAGTGTTCATTAACTGAGATAATTTATTTAGAATCTATGTAGAATTTTTAAAATTTAGAACATATAGGAATCTAATTTAATTATTAGAAATGAATCTAAAATTAGAACATATGTTCAAACCCTAGAGTTGAGGAAGTAGGGGAATACATTTACAAACTCTAGATAGGAATTAGTGAATTTAACCTAGATAATTTATTTGAAATCTATATGTAGAATTTGAAACTTATATGAATGCAAAACATGTAGGAATCCATTTTTATTAAAATTAAATCTAAAATTAGAAACTATATTAAAACCCTAGAATTGAGGAAGTAGGGGAAAGAGATCTATAAGCCCTAAAGAGGAACTATTGAATTTAATCTAGAGAATCTATTTGGAATCTATGTAGAATTTGAAATTTATATGAATGTAAAACATGTAAGAAGTTATGGTTTATGGTTCATCTCTACTTGGATTTGTTTTGGAGTTTGGTGGTTATGTATCTCTCGATGACTATGGTCATCTAGGTTTTTTTGTTGTACTTGATAGTTCTTTCTTGAATAAAAATTTTCACCCCTTTATATATATATATATATAACATGTAAGAATCTATTTTTTAAATTAAAACTAAATCTAAAATTAGAAACTATATTCAAACCCTAGAGTTGAGGTAATAGGGATAAATACAAATATAATATTTTTTGAAATACTTTTATACAAATTAAAAAATTATACATACTTGTCTTTGTCTAATAAATCTTTGTACCCTTTCTTAGATAATTGTTGTTCATTTTGTGTTGAATATGCCCATGTAGCCTTGTTTTTCCCTATCCTCTTATTTCTCATTTTCCCATAAAATATTTTTGAAAGATTCCTTTGTCAAATATTTTCTCCTTCCAAAAATCCAAAAATTGTAAATATAATTTCAAAAAAATCATCAAAAAAGTCACCTACAAATAATCAAAATTCAAAAATATTTCTTTTTTTTATTTGCAAAAAAATCATTAAGTTCATTTTAATGTATAATTTTGAATATGTTTAATTTGATTATTATAATAATTTTCTATTTTATAGTGAACATAGGTTTTCCAATAGTAATCAAGGTCTTTATTCCATACACATGGAAAAATAGTAAAATAAGTTTTTTTTTTTGAAAATATATATGTATTGGGTATTGATGTCCTTATTTCAACAAAAGAAGTTAATTAAAATACATACAATAAAAGCTATGTTGTATGGAAGTAACCCATGCCTAAATTATAGTTAATCTCACTTCAAAAAATTATTTTTAAAAACTATGCAAAAAAAAAATGAAAAATATATGTGCGCTAGATATTAATGTTACAAATATATGTTTAAAAATTTATAATTTAGACTTTCCACAAAAAAAGTTATTTTATATGGAAGTAACTTCACTTTTAAAAATATTGTTAACTATAAAAAATAAGTTATTTAAAGTTGTGTGATAAAAAGTCACAAATTATTTCTTAAAATTTTAAAAAATACATTTAAAATCTACACATAAAATCTCAAAAATTACTTCACATTATCTTCAAAATCTTTATGGTTTAGTTGTTATAAGTGTTAGGAAGTAGAAATTTGGTTAATGTTGATTTCAATGTCCCACTTTGGCCAAAATGTGGGACACGCTATTGTGTTATCACTCAGTTGTGCAATGATATTCTTATCAACTTAATAAGATGTCTTATGTGAAGTAGGGTTGTCTTTGGTCTAATGAAAACCTTTAAGACCAATCGTATATTGGGTAATACTATAGCACTTTCAATCTATTCATCTTTGGTTGCAATTTATACTATTGAGGATACATTTGGGATGCCCCCTTAGGTCTAGCTAAGCTTGAAATGAAGGGGAGATTATTTAATCTCAATAATTGGTTCATTATTTTTGTTCTTGATCATAAGTTAGAGGTTTGTTGCTATGATTTTGACATCATTGGTGCTTAGAGTATGACTTGGATTCAAGTATTTGGGAACCTACAACTTTGAGCACCAACAACTTGTATGATGGAAAAAAAAATTAAAGCACATGCAAAATTATTGTATGTGAGACTCTCTTCATATTTTTTCACTAATTTTCACTAATTTCTTTATTTTTAGAAATGTGTGAGATTCTAGATTCAACTACGTATTTTTTTGTTTGACATTAATTTTATGAGTTACATTTGTTATAACTATATGTGTTAATTATATATCATAACACAATATATATGATTTGTTAACATCAACTACTAATAAATATAATTATATTGTTTCATCTAATATAGGAATGCTCCTACTAGACTTTGAAAAGGCATGTGATAGAATTGAGTGGCCTTTCCTATTGATGGCACTAGAAGCCTTTGAGTTCCCAAATGAGTTTTGTAAGATGGTTAATACCTTATTGCAAGATGCAATTGCACAAGTGGATATAAATAAAACAATGACAAAATAATTTTCTCCATAGATCTATAAGGAAGGGATACCTCCTCACCCTTTCCTTGTTTGTAATAGCTTTGATGCTATTTTTTTACCTATTAAGAAACTCTACCTCTAGTCCCAAAATAAGAGGGTTAACTTTGCCCAATGGAGATGACATGATAAACATACATTTCATAGATGATACGACCCCTTTTGTAAACCTAGAAAAATAAAAATTTGATAACCTAATGCAAAAGCTAAATATATTTTGTGATGCTTCTAGGGAAAAGCTATCCAAATTATAATCCATAATGTTAAGTTGGGATTTTTCCCCCTTTAATGGTTTATATTAATTCCAATGGGGAGGACCAAATAAGCAAGTTAGGCACTTGGGCATCCCCTTTGCGGTTAATCCATGCCTGAAAAACATGTGGGAATGGGTTAAAAATAAATTTGAGACCAAATTAGTTAAGTGGAATAAGAATTATTTATCATTAGCGGAGAGAATTCAAGTTTGTCAAAAAATTCTATCTTCTTATATACTCTTTACTACTCTTCAGTGTGGCTATTTTGTAGCTATCAAATTGATGAAATTCAAAGGAAAATAAGGCATTTTCTTTGGTTAGATGGTAAGGTAACAAAAATAAACATGATGTTAAATGGGATTTGTGTTTTTTAGATAAACAAAATGGAGGACTAGGTCTAAAATATCTAAAAAAAAAAGGTATATCCCTTGTTAAATGGATTATTAAAGCAATGGATGGAAATGAACCATAGAAAATACTAGTTATAAATAGCATCCAACAAGCTATCCCTAGAAAGGCAAAAGCTTGGAAAAATTTACCTCTATGTGACTTACTATTAGGGAAATTCCATGTCACACCTACTGAATCCAACATCTTCAAAACCATTTGAAAGCCATGGGAGAAAATTAGAAGTGTAATTAAAAATGATGATAAGGTAGAGAAAGGAAAAAATAAAATTTATTTTTCTAGTTCAATATGGTAGAACTTGGATGATGATTAGGATGGCGTTCGCATGCTCTGCAAGCCAAGCTAGGGTGACCGTGCCCTAGCTCGTTCTCTATGTGTTGCTCGCTTCTGCATTGTGGGGGGGGTTTTTTGAAGCTATCGGGGTTGTGGTGGTGGGGTTTTTTCTTTTCTGGAGGCCTTCTTGCTGCCGTTTGGGTGGCTTGTGGGTGGAAGGGTTTTGATCCTTCCCTTGGGGTCTTTTCTTTTTTTCCATTTCTTGCAAAAGTGTCTTGGGGGTTTGCATGCCTACTGGGGATCTTGTTTTTTGCTATGCAGGGTGGGGAAACATCTGGGGCTAGCCCCAAATTGGATTTCCAATCAGCATTTGGTTCGAAGCCTTCAGCGCATGGAGTGAATGTTTTTGATAATATGTTGTTTTCTTCAGAGATGGAGATGAATAATCTAGGATCGGTTAGTGGTTCCCGAATAACGAAGATTAATGGGTGTTTGGAAAGATGCAAAGAGCGACGAAGTTGATTATCCCGATGGAAATGCTTGCAGATGATATTGAATACTATTCAAGGCACTCTTTTTATTGCAAGTTCATGGGTTTGAGAGTCTCGCTGCAATTTTTGGAATCCTGGGCTCAGCGGACTTGGATGCCGGAGGGGGAGATGGAGATTAGGCTCCTTGCGAACAACTTTTTTATGGTCTCTTTTGATTGCATGGCAGATTGAAATAAGGTCTTCGAGGGTGGCCCCTATTTTTATAACCAGGTGGGTTTGTTTATCAAGCCATGGCATCCTGGCTTCAACCCGACTGAGGCAATATTGAGTCGGATCCCAGTTTGGGTTCGGTTGCCATGGTTTCCAGTTGAGTGTTGGCGGGATGACGTGTTGCATTTGGTGGCTTCAATGCTCGGTAAACCTGTTGGGTCTTCACAACAGACACAGTATAAAAAGGTAATGACTTTTGCTTGTATCTGTGTAGAAATTGATTTAAGCAAGCCACTGCCAGATTCTGTTGAAGTGAGTGCTGGATCATATACTTGGGTGCAACAACTAGATTACGAAACCCTACCTTTTCGGTGTCGTCTTTGTCATGAATATGGTCACTTGCAGCGTAGGTGCCCTAGGGCTAAGCCTGTGGTGCCCCAACCTTATCAGCCTTCTCGTAATCCACCTAGGGCTGATAATGGTAAGGAGCCTATTATGAGTGATGGTAATGGAGATGATGGTTATGTCCCTGTCAAGGCTCGCAATAGGAATCAGGGCCAAAAGCGGACCTTGAGGGAGAGGCAGGATGATGAAACTTTTAATAGGTTTGAGGTGCTAGATGATCTCAGCTAGGAGGAAGTGAATCTGGGGTTGCTGAACTTGGATCAGGGAACTTTGGGTACAAGACAGGATGGGCCACCATTGGAGGCCATGCAGGTTGTGCAGGAGATTGGGGTTGGGAAGATGGATACGGATCAATAATTGATTGTCCAAACTGAACAAGAATCTTCTATTGGAGCTTCAAAGAGTGGTGGAGGTGGTTCCCCATTGCCCCTGAAAGGAGGAAAGGATGTGGGGAAGAGCTCTTTGGCCTCCTCTCGTTTGGGTATTCAGCAAAATGAATTGAAGAAAGGGGTTGGTGACAGGACTTCCAAGCTGGGAAGGAAAAAGGATATGGAGAAGATTAAATTAACTGGGGAAACTTTGGTGGAGTCAGGGTCAGTCAAGACTCTGGATTCACATTTTTCATGCCCCCAGAAATGATTGTTCTCTCATAGAATGTAAGGGGCTTGAACAGTGGCCCTCGCCAAAAAGTTGTTTGTGATTTGGTTAGGAATCATTCTCTGGATGTTCTTTTTCTTCAGGAGACTAAATTATCTGTAGATAATATGTTGGCCATGGCTCCTAAGTTGTGGAAATATGGTGAATTCCAGTGTGTGGGGGCTCTTGGTGCTTCCGGAGGGGTGGCTTGCTTTTGGAACCCTCAGAAGATTTTCCCTCTCTGGTGGATGTCCTCTAGATCCTCTATATCCCTACTCGCCTCTTGGTATGAGACTGGTGAGTGTATTCTCCTCTCTAATGTGTATGCTCCTGTTGAGTTTCTAGGTAAACAACTTCTATGGTCCCATCTTCATTTTGTTCGTAGCTTAGCTCCTTACCATCCATGGGTTATGGCTGGCGATTTTAATGCTATTGTGGAGTTGTCTGAGAAAAGAGGTGGAATTCCTAGGTTGGAGCCTTCTGCTCTGTTATTCAGAGATAGCATTTATGAATTAAATCTTATTGATGTTCTGCCAAGTAATGGTCGCTTCACTTGGAATAATAGGAGAATTGGTGAGAGTTGTGTTGCTGAGAGGCTAGATCAATTCTTGGTTTCTTGTTATTGGGTTGGAGACTTATGGTCCACTCGATCTGAAATTCTTGATTGGAGAGGTTCTAATCATTGGCCTATTAAGCTTAGTATTATCTCTGCTCGGGGGCCTCGTTCTCCCTCATTCAAGTTCCAACTTATGTGGTTACGGGATCCTACTCTTCATGAACATGTGGTTGAGTGGTGGCGGATTGGTAGACCAACTTTTGGTACGGCAATGTACACATTCTCCAAGCTTCTTCAGTTTGTCAAATATCAGCTTAAAAGGTGGAATCGACGATGTTTTGGTAATATCTTTCATGCTAAGGTTGCCCCAGGAGGAGTTGAATAATATTACGCGGTTGATTCGTGAGAATGGGGCCTCTAAGGATCTTCTAAGGGAGGAGGCTAAGACTTTGAAAGTGGTTGAGGAATTTGAATTGCGGGAAGAAATCTATTGGAAGCAAAAGGCCCGGGTTGAATGGTTACAGGAAGGTGATAAAAACACCACCTTCTTCTTCAATTTTGTGAAGGACAAGAGGCATGGTAATTCCATTCCTATTCTGGTGAATGATAGGGGTGAACGTCTTGCCTCATTTCAGGAAATCTCTGCTGAGGCATCTCAGTATTTTGCTACTTTATTTAGGGAGGATTCACGAGGGGGATCTGTTGAGGAAGCACAGGTTATTTCTTGTATTCCTTAGTTGGTCTCCAGGGAGGCAAATGAGTATCTGATGAAAGATATCTCTCTTGATGAGCTGGAGGGGATTGTGTTTCAAATGAAGAAGGGTAAAGCTCTTGGTCCCGATGGTTTCCCGATTGAATTTTTTCAGGAATTCTGGGATATCATAAAGTTGGATCTTTTGGTGGTTGTCCTTGAGTCCCAGAGGAATAAACAGATGCTTCGTGCTCTAAATTCCACCTTCCTTGCTCTCATACCCAAGTGTGAAGGGGATGATAGGTTATCTCAGTTCTGACCTATCTCTCTTTGCAATGTGGCTTATAAAATCATTTCTAAGTTATTGGCTAAGAGATTGAAGAAGTGGTTTAAAGTGCTGATTTCAAAGGAACAGAGTGGATTTTTGGCGGGTCGACAGATTCTTGACGGGGTTGTCATTGCTACAGAGACCATCCACTCCATGAACAACTCCCACGAGAAGGCTATGTTCATTAAGCTGGATATGGCTAAGGCTTATGACAGGGTTATATGGTCTTTTTTGCAGAAGATCCTTGTTTCTTTTGGTTTTGGTGAGGAGTGGATCCAATGGGTCATGAGCTGTATCACATCTGTTTCCTTCTCAGTTTTGATAAATGGAGATCATTCTGAAATTTTTGGTACCTTAAGGGGTTTGCGCCAAGGGGATCCTCTTTCTCCGTATCTTTTTTTGCTTCTTGTGGAAGGCCTTGGACATTTGTTGAAAAGAAGGGTGGAGCTTGGCATCATTCAGGGTTGGCGATGGGGTGGAGACTTGCCTCCGCAATCTCATTTGCAGTTTGTTGATGATACTACCCTAATGGGGATGGCTACTGTTAGGGAAGCTACTAACTTGAGGCAGGTGTTGGACATATATCTTGTTGCTTCAGGACAATTGATTAATGAGGAGAAGTCTTCCATATTCTTCTTCAATACGCTGACCCCCATACAAAGAAGAATTGCTAATATCTTAAGGTTTCAGATAGGGGTTCTCCCTTTGACGTATTTGGGTTTCCCAATTTCTATTCGCCATCTTCCCAAGGGTTCTTGGCAGAATATTATTGATAAGCTCCGTGCAAAAGTTAATCATTGGACCCACAGATGGTTGTCTTTTGCGGGGCGGGTTCAGCTTCTCAAGTCGGTGGTGCAGGCTCTCCCTACCTATAGATGTATGCTTCAGGTGGCTTCGATGGGTTTTTTGAGGGAGTTGGATTCTCTTAAAAGGAAGTTCTTATGGGCGGGAAGTTTGTCATCCTCCAAGTGGAGCCTGGTCAGGTGGGATGTTGTGTGTAGCCCAAAGCAATTTGGTGGTCTTGGTCTTCGACAGTCTGCGTTATCTGGAGTGGCTGTGGCTACTAAGCTATTTTGGAGATGGTGTGTGGAACAGGGTCAGCTGTGGGCCAGGATATTATCTCATAAGTATTTCCTGGAGATTCCACGGCAGGATCTTCCTCATTACCCTCTTGAGGGGAAAGGTTCAGTGATTTGGAATACTCTTCAGAAGGGTGCAAAACTTATCAAGGAAGGTTTATTTTGGATTTGTAGATGGGGAACTGAAGCTCTCTTCTGGTCAGATTCTTGGGATGGATTCCCTCCACTTACTTCTCAATTCCCCAACCTACTTCCTTTGTGCCAAAGATTTCTCGAGCCTGGCTGGGCTAGGGTGAGTGACTTCAAGTCTGTTGCTTCTTTTGGTCAGTTGGAGGTAGCTCATTGGAAGGATCTTGCAGTGTGGCTAGATGTGGGACTTGCGGAAGAAAGTGCTGAGCTTCACAAGATTCTTCATAGTAGGAGTTGTAGTTCTCTTCTGGAAGAGGATATTCTTGCTTGGACCCATAATCCTAAGGGGGTTTACTCTGTTGCTTTTGGTTATCAGGTGTTATTGGCTTAGAAGCTAACTGGGGCAGAGGTTCATTGGTGGAAAAGGGTGTGGAATAAACTCTTGTGGCCTAAATGCAACTGCTTTGTTTGGACTTTGGCTTGGAATAGGTGCTTGACCTGGGATAACATTCGTAAACGGGGATTTCAAGGACCTTCAATTTGTGTTTTGTGTGGGGGAGTGGAAGAGGATTCTTCACATTTGTTCTTTCGGTGCCCCTTTGTTGTGCAACTTTGGCATTGGTGGTGGGAGGTGTGGAAGCTTCCCTTGTATTCATGCGTGCTCTTTGGTTGAATTCTGGGATAGTATGGGAAGACCTCCTTCTATGGCTTCCTTTTTGCAGGAAGTTTGGTTCGTGGGCCCTACCTTTCTGCTTTGGCAGATTTGGCTGGAGCGGAACCGCAGAATTTTTCGTGATCAGAAGTTGGTGGGTCGGCAAGTTTGGATGCGTATGCTAGGAATGGTGCAGGAGTCAGTTTTAGCTAAATGTGATGTGGTTTTCCCCTTGGAGAGAGGTGATGCTGAGTTGGTGGCCAGACTGGGTCTTCAAGAAATTCATTCATCTTTTGTCAGTTCTAGGAACTGTAGGCATGGGAAAAAGAGGGTTCAACGGGTTGGAAGGTGGTTACCTCCTCCCAATGGATTTTTAAAGATCAATACTGATGGTTCTTCTAGGGGAAATCCTGGGCCTGCTGGAATTGGTGGGGTTGGCAGGGACTCAGCTGGGTTCGGTGATTTTTCTGTTCTCTATACATGAGGGGGTGAAGACTGTTAACTTCATGGAGGGTCTAGCAATTCTTCATGCTATTGAGAGGGCCCTTGCTTTGGGATGGAGAAAGGTTATATGTGAAGCTGATTCACAGATTTTGATTAATCTCTTGAATGAGCGAAAGATATCTGATATAAATTGGCAGTTGGCTTCGGTGGTTCAGCGGATTCTTCAGGTTAGTTCTCGGATGGAGGAGGCATCCTTTGTTCACATCCCGAGGGAGTGGAATCGTGCTGCCGACTGCTTGGCCAAATGGGCCTCTGAGCATGATAGTGGTTGGAAGGTTGAGGATTGGGATCAGGTTAACCCTGAGCTGCATCTGGATTTAGACCGGTTCTTGGAGGAGGATAGGAGGATACATGGGGATAGTTGATGTTGTTTTATGCTGTGGGGTTTTCGCCTTGTTTTCTGGGGCTGGGTCCCTTGGTTATTATTGTAATGCTCTTTTTTGATTTCTAATAAAGTTTTTACCCCTTTGTTTTCAAAAAAATATGGTAGAACTTGAACCATAAATGGGAGCCTCTTGCCTTACTACAAGGTTTCTTTGCTAAAGCATGGGTAAACAAAGGTATTGATTTTTTTAAGGATATTATTTGTAACTCTCAATTAAAATCTTGGGCTACTCTCAGCATAGAGTATGATCTACCCCATACCCAATGGAGAACATACTCTTTTCTGATAGAGACGTGTAAAAACTTTCATTTCTTTGGTAACTATAACTGTTGTTGTGATAACTTGGCTAGCTACAAATAGATAGATGGATCTTATTTGTCTAAACTAAAACCCAAAACCATTTATAAAGTATTGAATTACACTCAAGATATCATTGGACATCTAAACAAATGCTGGAACATTAGAGATGGAGATAAAAATTGGACAAATATTCTTAGTTGGACTTGGAATAATGTCTTAGAGCCCAAGAAAGCTTCTTTTAACTGGCTACTTATATTGCAAAATGTTCCTTGTTCATTCTTTGCTTCAAACATAGAATTATGTGAGGTATGTAGAAAGCATAAAAATTGTACTCATGTTGTTTTTGAATGTTTCTTTGCAAAAGAAGTCTGAAAAATGTTTTATGTGGACCTGGGGAGTTGAGGAGAAATAGGAAAGGTTAAGTAGCAGGAAATTTTGTTTGGTCTAATATAGGGATTAGATAAATATCTTAATTTATTTTGGCTTTTACACTTTACTAAAATTTTGTGGTTTTTATGAAAAGCAAGAAACAAGGAAATATTTAAAGGTAAAAAGAGAGCACACATTGAGTCTTTTAGAAGACTCATATATTACACTACTTATGTGCAGATAATTGTAATAGTGGCTCGATTTTCAAAGACAATTTCGTAAAGATGCTAAAAGATGGGAATGTAGAAGTCAACAAAGGAGAGATCAAATATGTGAGACATTGGCCATTCAATAAAGATGATAACATCCCTTTTCAAAATAACTACTTGGAATTTTAGAGAAGATATAACAAGAAATACAAGCTAGAAACTTTAAAAAGAGATCTAGGATTATAGGGAGGTCCAAGATTTTTTGTGAACTAGGGTGAAGAACTGGCGGAGGAGGTGGTGAGATGCAATTCAGATATGTCAGCTAGAAATCCACCATTTAGGTGGAATGAACTGGATAACTGTAGTGAAAGTATACATTTTTGAAATGTATATGTATACAACAAAATGTAGTAGCTGTTATGGTATAGTTTTCTATTTTCATACTTTAAATTTATAATAATATCTTGCATGGCATCCTATAATTCTCTGTTATAAATTTTGTGCTATTATAGGTTAAATCATATATGAAAACCATGATGTAAAAGCTCCTTTTTGATATTGCTAAACTATAATTAATATAAAAAAATACCACAACAATGTCAAACCCTCTTATCTTTCTAACCATGCAATTTTTTTTATAATTCAAATCCGTGAATGTTCCAATCTTCTATTACATTTTGGAGTGTCTTCATTTTTCACCAAAATTGTTTGTATGGTTTTTTTAGTTTCATTTTTTATCTACACATTAAAATTTAAAATAAATTACATTTCTATATTCTAGATTCTATTTTATACACATTCAAAAAATATTGATTTTCGATTAGCTTTTCAAAATAAATAAGGGTTGTACACTCAATTCTCATTATGAAATTAGTAAAAAATATTATATTTATAAAAAATTAACACAAATATATCATATACTACATGATATTAGCTAAATTTTTTACTAAAGGGAATATGCAATGTTTTAAAAATCAGCATTTTAGAGGTAGCACATCTAACACAATGTTATATTTTTCTACCAAAAACATGACCAATTTGTGTGTTCCCCCTACTTGACACTCTTAATCTCTACCGTTAAAAAAATAGTTTATAAACTATATTTTGAGCACTACTAATCTTTTTCTTATCTTGAATTGCTTGTTGAAGATCAATTTTTATTAATTTCAAGAAAGTGGCCACTTTTGACCCCCTTTTAGCTCCCATTTCTATGCAATTATCTAAAGATGTTTCATTTGGATTCAAACATAGTAGATAGATTGAACAAGAAGCTTGAGTAGCTCCATATTTTGCTTATTTACAAGACGTATTTGGTTGGCTCTCGTATGTTATTCAACATAGACAAAAGTCTTCACCAAACTAAACACACTCCCACACAATTGTTTGAAAATTTGGATACCATATTTTTTAGTGACTTTTACCAATATCAATATGCACATGATACTTGAATATTTGAACAAGTAATTGTACATGGTCAAAAAATGCCATACATGTTTGTGTTAGGGTTCAGATAGATTGGAGCAATAAACATTAACAATTATATGTAGATTAAATAACCCAAAAATAACAATGAAGAATAGCACAAAAGAGATCGACACAAAATTTTAACGTGGTTCACCCAATATGGGCTACATCCACAGAAACTCATCCACCCAATGATTTTATTATCTAGTGTAAAATAGATTACAATCTCATGAACACACTATCGCAACATACATCCCAACCGCTTATAACAAGCTTTTTTGGAATCTTCTAGAATTAGGATTTTACAATGTCGTTTTTCATTTGACGTGTTAACGGGAAAACTTTGATGTGTCAATGAGAAAAAAACCTTGACGTGTCAACCAAATTTTCTTTTTTGGGGTGATGCCTCGAACCCCTTGATACATTACGAGTGTACAATAATTGCATGATCAGTCGCCACATACCAACAGCTTGGGTGGATAATGTAAAATGCTTCAAGTTGCATATTATAATGAGGCAAATAAGTGAAAATTTTATTTTCATTCTAAATTATATTAGTAGTTGTTATCAAACTGAACAAGACATTTTCTATTTGAATACCATTTATAACAAAGCTTCTTCCAATGAGCCTATCTTTCCATACATGTTAATAAGAATACAAGTATTGATTTGTACAACAAAAATTACTCATTCTCTTGTCTGGAGATACATATATATTAAATGTAATTGATAAAGAGGTCATTCCTATTGATGAGGATCTTGCTAGAGAGGAAAAATCAACATTTTCAAATAGCCTTATGCTAAAAAAAAAATTAGTTGAATTGATTGCTAACAACTGCAACATACAATATGGATTGGTCAATGATTAAGGTGAGATTTAATTTTTTCATGCAAACAACTTGACCAAATTTATAGGATTTGTAATATAAAATTATATAATTATCTCCTACGAGACCTTTCCCTAAGATTTGAATTCAATATCTCTATAATAAGTGGAAGCTTGAGACCAAACATATAGTTATACATTATATTGGAGGGAAATCCTTAATAAGGGATATGCCTAAGCTTACTATATTTAGAACATCAATGATTGCAAGTCAAATGGAAATGAAATGGTTTTAATTAATCTACGAGGAAATGATTTATGGGAAATCATGTCACAATTATCTTAATTACAAAGAAGTGTTGACTTATAAGAAAAATTCATGCCCTAACCAAGGTTGGTTCTTCTTGTATTATTTTGGATTAAAAATAAGTGCAACTATTTTAATCTACAACATTAGATAACTTTAAGATGTGTAATAGATTAAGTGTTTGTATATACTTGAGTCAAACGTTTTCATAAGATTGACATTAAATATGATAGTATTTTCATGTTCTAGTTGCCAATTTACAGTAAAATACACATATTGACCACTCTTTTGATATTTGTCTTTAGGTTTTTCTCATCTATTTGTCTTACATTCAAGTTTGTATGACCCAATCCTCATCTACAATATAAGTATTGTATCCTTCCATTATATTTTCTACACTAAGTACACCTTCTCATTATTTTCATACCTAGTCTAAATTGAACAAGTATTGTTGTTTTTCCAATGCTTTCATTTGATACTCTTATTTTAAATTATTTTAATTTGTTTCCTAACAATTATTCATTTATGGAAGCTAATATCCCACATATCATCCATTTTTATTTGTTTTCAATTATGTTCCCTTCATTTTATGTAATTCTTAGTTCAATTATTGTCTTAGATCACTTGTTGGTCTCCGTGCTTTTACTTTGGTTTAGGTAATGTAGTAATCAAGTCATTACAATGTTCTAAAAAAACCCTTATTTTTATAGGAGTATTTAGTTGGAAATCAAAGTATTGTTTTTGGTTAAGCATTGATGAGTCTTTTCTATCTACATCCATTTAAAACCTTACATCCATAAAATAATACTAAATTTATAAGAAATTGGAATAAAATATTGGGATGTGAAAGAGTGGAGACCTTGACTTGTTAGTTGAGAGCATAAATTCCCTAAAAGCCTCTTCTTTTCTCTAATGAACAAGACAACCAATCCCATTACTAGAGAACATAAATTCCTAAATAACCCCATTTAAGTAATAAATTGGTCATTATATGTATCATCTCCAGATTTAAAATAAACAATGCCAAAGAAACCAAATACTTATGAGGAATGTTAATGCCAAATCGAATGGAAAAATACTTCTCTCTATTGATAAGTGGAGGACATCAATTGAATTAAGGAGGAACCCCTCAGACATCAATTAAATTGAGGAACCCCTCAGGCCATACATTACCATCAATCCATATAATTTTACCTACTAATAAGCCACAAATAACAACCCATGGATATTTTTCTAAGTGTTGTTTCTTCCAAACATGCACTTTTTTATAAAAACAATAAAGAAATTACAAAGAGAAAACTTGCAAGGAAAACTCTTTTATTGTTGTTTTATACCATCATGCTTTGGTGAAGAACTCAATGGGAGAGTTCACATATGTATATATTTAGTTAAGTCATATTTTACATTAAATTCAAAATCCATGGTTTATATGGTCAAAGTTATAATTTAGTTAAATGAAATATTGAAACTAAATGAGGCTTGTAGGCTTTTTTTCACATTCTCAGCAACTCAGATACTTGTCTACTTTTTTATGCTTAATAAACTAGAAGCACAAGTCAAAGAAAAATAATATTTACATGTATGTCACATGTAGAAGCTTGGTGGATGCTTGTAAATAAATAAGTCTTTGACTTGATAAGTTCTCATTTGCTAACATACTCCAAGCCTATGTGAAAATGAGAGCTCTAGAATAGGGTACATCTGTCAAGCATAGATGATAGATGAATTTTGTCATATATTGTAGTTTCAACTATAGTTCAACTCCCAAATTAGTTGTTGGCCTATCAAAGTAGGTCATATTATGAATTGCCGCATGACATGCTTGAACTTTCCATCATATTACCACATTGAACGCAATCCATCCTAGCAAGATATTAGGCTCAACACCATTGGAGGTGACTATGGTGAGAATTATTTCACCCTTGAGTCCATATAGGTTGCAAAGAAGAACGAAATATCCACATAGATATGCAAGCAAGCTCCACTAGGGAGGACCTATGATTCCAAACGATTCACCCATGCACAACATAATAGTAGTGCTAATCACATGTGTTAAACACATTGAATCAAAGATTGATGATTGATTCGAGAGAGGGGCAAGATTTGATGGTGTGTTCACAAGATAAATAAAATATGTGTGATATAAGTTTGCCTGTTGTGCACCACAAATAAAGATGCAACACATAGTTGGCATGCATAGTGTAAGCATGCAAAAATGTAGGCAATTAGTAGGCTAGACCAAAGACCTTGATCAAGACCTAATAGGTGATTTAGGCTAATAGGTAAATATTTGAGACCACTTAAAATAGTTAGCTACTAAGTGCATTAATTTGTAAAAATAAAATACCAAATAGAAACCTGGTCTCATGGAAAGTCATGATTGTAGGAAATGCACAAAATAAAATTATTGAAAATGATTTATAAACTTTCAAGAAAATGGAATTAGTAAGTTGTTCGATGTTTTAGTTGCATGTCATATCCTATTTCTAGTCAATTTAAGTCTGTACACATTAGGTCTATACTTGTATCTTCCCTTTTTTTGTTTGTTGTGTGTTTCCTCCTAAGTATGCTTTTCCTTTCAACTATTTTTTTTCTCTTCTTGTCAGGGTTTCATATCACCATCACATCATACCTTTCATCTTTTGCTCACCTTGTCATTGTATTCATCATACTTCTCCATCCTATCATATGCCCTTTGCTTGACCCTTCACGCCTTGTCCTATAATTGAGTCTTGTAGTATGGTTGACCCTTGATCCTCAATATTTCTTCCAATGTTTCGATTTCACTCCTAACTTCCCAACACATGCATTATTCCTACTAGTCTATTTTTGGTGTCATTACTTTCAAAGTGAAATATTTCTCGCCCATTATCATTGTTTAAATTTGAAGTTATAGGTGTAATTAGTAGCTAACCTATTCTAATTGTGAAGGATATAAATGAGTGAATGTTTTCATCTAGAATTATCATCTACACTTAATCAAATTCCTTTTAGAATTTGTTTTGAGAATTTATGTTCGAGTGTGAGAATCCTAGGATCAAAACCTCGGTGATTTTAGAGGACGATCTCATACATAGTTCATATTTGAGCTTCACTGGACGTAGACTCTAGCCACATTATATTGATCCAAATTACCATTGCTATTGGTATGAATCAATATTGTAGTTAATGAAATTGTAAAACTATTTGAATGTAATACAACAATTATTGTAATAAGAAAGATTAGGATTTACACATGTTATTTGCTAGGTTATTGTTTAGAATGTAATGATAATAATGTGATGTAAACAATGATTAAATATGAGTTCAATAATATATAAGTTAAATACCAACCTTTGATATTATTTGTACCAAATACTTAACATTTGAATAGGGATTAAAATCAATTCAAAGTCAAAATTGCATAATTATTTTGGATTAGGACATTACGTTGCAACTATCTTGGTGGACATATATGCAAAACGCATATTCTTCAACCAAGTTCAAGCTTGTTGAAAAGGAAAAATGAGTTTTGTCAAATATTAAACTTGCAATTTCTTTGGTACACCACTTATACAACTTACAACTAACAATTTGTGCAACTTGTAATTGTAGACAACCAAAAAGATGAATTAAAACTATATAAATTAATTTAATTTAACCTTCTCATTGATCCTATATATATTTTAATTAAACCTAATCAAAAATTAAATTTTCTCCCACCTAATTTCCCTCCAATCAGAAAATGAGATTCATACATTTTCCCAAAAAAAAAAAAAACAAACAAACAAACAAACAAACAAACTCTCAATAAATAAAATTTTTACCCAACACAACTTTCAAAACAAACTACTTAAATAACAATAAAATACACTATAGATACTAATATGCATACCAAACTGCTACTTCTCACCAGCCGGGCTTAACCGACACACTCTAAGCGCTGACTGCTTAGGTGGCCGGGTTCATGTGGGGCCCTCTTAACCCAACTTTTACTTTTTCCGTAACATTTCCTTTAACCCTTTTCGAATCTCTGTTTTCGTAGCACTCCAATGCTACAGTTAACATTTGTTGTTCCTGTTCTTGTAACCGTAGCTATTCGCATTTGCTGTTTCAACTATTTACATTTGTCTGAGGACAACAAACACTTGATCAACTCCTATGAAGGATGGAGTGACTAAGGAATTTTGCATTCCTTAAGTTTTCAACCCCACTCGCCTATTCTCATTCTCTATAACCTGTGATTCCCTGCGTTTCATCATGGTCTGGCATCACCCATGCATCGAGGGGGTTTATTTTTTATCCCGCATTGATTAAGTTATATAGAGTGGGGTGATTGTAGCTATTATGTCGGGAAGAGTTAGTTTCGTTCAAAGCAATAGAAAATAGAATTGCTTTTATTCTATTGGAATATATTACCTAATTGTAATTTTTTTATTAAAAATTTATATCTTAAAATTTAATATTACTATTGTTTAATATTTATAATTTTAATACTTTCTAATGAAATTAATTATATTTAGTGTTTAATAATGTTATTATATTTAATTATTTATTTTAATGAAGAAAAATATTGTTTATTATATTTTATTTAAATAATTTAAGTAAATTTTATAATAGGTTAGAATTTATAAGTTGATTGATATTAAAATTCAATAAATTGAATGTGATATTTACTTCAAAATTAATCGATACGAATATGTTATTGGAGTTGTAGATGTTCATCATTTGAAGTGTTGGAAGTTTTGGGCTTGATTCTATAAATGCTTTTAAATATGCAAACTAAATGCTCTTTGCATTGGTTTAGATATGTGTCTATAAAATAGAACTAGTGTACAAACCAAAACCTACAGTTGCAAGAATTAACTAGCAAAACACTAATTCTTGGAATTCACTCACTTTTATCTTCTAACATATACACCTCAATATGGATTGACAATGTTTAAAAACACCATTACAAAATCTAGTAAACTGTGAGCTTGTGTTATCCTCATTTAGATCCTTACATGATCAGTAAATGTCTCAAAAAAATTCTTTGGTTCATATCCATGTCTAATAAACTGAAGTAGTGTGCAAATATAAACCTATACCTATAAGAATCAACTAGTAAAAAACCGATGCTTAGAATTTAGTTTCATTGATCTTCTAATATATGAACCTCAATAGAGATTGATAATGTTTAGCAATTTTTTTAAGGAATGTACTAAATTGTGAGGGTTTTGTTCTCCTCAATTAGACCCCTAATCAAACCAATTCCACAAGTTAGGAATAATAATTAAAGACAATATATGCTATAAGAAAATGTTATTACATTCCTCTCTATGAAATGCTTTTCTGATAAATCCTTGTTGTCCTAATAATTTTTTATAATTATAAATTCTTGAGTGAATGTCTTTAAATAAAATATAGCATTCAAATCAACATAAACATGCACTAAGTAAGCTCACAATGACTAGTGGGAGGGTGTTGTCAAAATTTAAATTGAATTTAAATTTTAAAAGTGGGGTTCAAAATGACTAGGTCAAGTTTACACTAGTAGATCTTATCCAAGATAGGGTAATTTCATGAGATGAATTCACACAAGAATATGTCACTTGTAGACTTGTTATTGCACAAAGGAAAATCTAGTCAAAGTGTCATAAAATTAATGGAAAAGGGCATTGATGTATCATTAAATTTTAAGCTTAATACTGACCTACTTAACATTAAAGCTTGTAATGATGGCATTTTCACATTAAGAGAAATTAATAGGATCTTGCTAAAAATAATCTCCTATTGACAAACATTATACCAATGTTAACAACTGAAGGTCCTTGTTTTAAGTTGTGGGGGAAAAAAGAGGCTTTAATGAAAGGGTATTTGAGAATTTCTTCAATAAGATCTCTCTATTGAATCTTAACTAAAAGACGATCCTTTTAATGAATCCTTGAATGAGGAGTTGGTGAGAGTCAAGAATGATTTGAGAAAAATGCAAACTAAGAAGACCTCAAGGTTTAAAAGATAGGGCTAAAATGGATTGGCTCAAAAATGGAGATAAAGGTTATAATTTATTTTTTAATTATATAAAGGAGAATAAAGATAAGGAATACATTGGCTCAATTTGAGTGGATAATCAACATATAAATGATCTTTCTTGAGTTATAAATGAATTTCAAGCTTTTTATACAAATATTTTATTTGATGAAGATAACATTGTGGACTATAAAAGAGCCTAAGATCATTGTAGGCAAGTCATCCCTAGGAAAATCAAAGAGGAAGACAATAATTGGTTTGCTAGAGATATCTCTTATGATGAGATTGTATAGGATATTAGAACATTTAAAAATGATAAATCTTTAGGCATAGATGGGCTTCCTACTAAATTTTACAAGAAAAAAGTTGACTAGATTAGTGAAGATCTCTTGTAGGTTTATTCTTAAGCTATTAGCAAAGGCTCCTTGGGAAGATATATTAATAGAGGACTCATCAAGCTTTTCCCAAAGGAGATAGATCTCAAATTATGACAACTTTTAGAAAAATGACAACATCTTAGAGATCAATCCACCCATTGGGTTCTATGATATGGGTATATATAGTGAAAGCTAGAATATCTAGGTTGTTATGGTTTTGAGCACTAAAAATTGTTTATCTATGTAACATTTTTGGTATCTATGCTAGTTTGTAGTCTCCTAGACTTGTTATGCTCTTTTTGAGTGCAATATGTACTATGTAACCTACTTTTTCTTTGGTAATATATAATCAATTCAAAAAAATTGTGCAAAGATTATATTTTTTTATAAAAAAGTTATTTATAATTATTATTCAAAATCATAATTATAAATAACAATTTCTATAAAAAATAATAAGCTTTGCAAAAATTTGAGAAACCTAAACATATTTATATGTGACACAAAGGAATCAAATCTTACATGTTGTAATATAAACCATAATTATATATAACAAATTTTACAAAAAATATTCAGATTTGCACTAATTTGTAAAAGCTAAACATAACAAGATGTAAACTAAAACATCTAGTAGGAAAAAGACAATATACTACCAAAAAAGAAAAAGTCACATACATGAAGTAAAAATATACTATAGATATGTTCCAATATATTACACTTAATCTTTTCTAATCATAAAAGTACAAAATTCTTAAATTTATAATTATAAATAAAAATATGACACTCCCCACATTAATAAGTCCAATTGATTCAAATGTTTAAGTATTAAATCATCTTTAAACTACTTACACTTAACAATCACCAAGTTTGTGAATTTTTAATGAATAATTACTTTCAATCATTCATAAAAAATCATATCTGACATAAAGGAATCCTATCTTATGTATCTAAATTTTTGATATTATTATTTAAGTTCTTGCAAGTCTAATGTGTTATCAATTTGCTTGCAATATGATAAAAAAACATATTGATTATTTATTATTTTTCTTCATATTACAAAGGAAATCACCAAAGTGACCAAACCTTCATTCTCTTTATTCTCTAGTAGTTATGTTTTCTTTTGAACATTTATGTAGTTTATCAATACATAAGGGTGTTGCACATTGATTCAAATAGAGTTTTCATGCTTTTGTGTTGAGTCTGCAAAACATGTGTGTTGTTGTACAGAAATACAACCTCCTTATCACTAAAATATTTAATAATTACTTCACACATGTACATATGAACATATTCAATTTTTTAAAGTTTTGTTCCACCCATAACTAAATTACAATGTTCTAAATAATTAAATTTCTTTCATTGCATAGAGTGATGGGTGCTAATAATCGAAGGATCAATTACATCTAGACTTCAAACTAAACTCAGGCTACTACTAAAGTGTGAATCAAAGTAGAGTATCAACAAAGAAAATTTATGTCCCAAACAATTCCATTATGTTTATGAATACTTTGTCTCACTTTTGAATAACAACTAGGTCAAGAGGCTAGTGATCAATTTATATGAAGATGAGACTTACCCCTAATAAAAAGAATTATTTGAATATGGCTAGAAAGGGAACTTGAACAAAGGAATTGAAAGGGTTAATTTGATGAACCTGTGTAGCATGCAAAACATTAAAATTATAAATTATAATTTAAGAATGTTGGCAATATTATTGCATTTTATTAGAGATATTAGGCTTCCATAGTACTTGTCCGCACTCATCAATCATACTAATAATAATATTTTATTAATGCTAAATAATTTGCATCCTACCATAGTGGGTAGATTTGTTAATGATATACAACTTATATTATGTTTCACATGATTTGTATTCTATATATGTTTTTGTATAGATCAAATGAGAATTTGGATGGTTTTCTTAATAAGTGAAGATATTTAATTTGTCAAATAGGAATTAATATTGAATTGATTCACTTCACATCACAAATACCTTTTATAGACTTTCTAGATTTAGACATTATGATTTATGTATGGTTAGATCTACTACCAATTTTATTAGGATTTGTGTATTGTTATCTCTTGTCATAGGCTATTACTAATTTATTTTATGAGAGCAAATATTCTCTCACTATCCTTTTGATCCACCATTTTTTTTCCTTTTCCCTAAAGAAAGATGATTTATATGTTGATTATCCACTTAGATTGATCCAATGTCTTCCCTAGCCTTTTTCTCCTTTGTATAATTAAAGAAGAAATTAGAACTTTTATCTCTATTTTTTAGCCAATTCATTTTAGCCCTAACTTTTAAACCTTAAATCTTTTTAGTTTACAATTTTCTCAAACTATGCTTGACTCTCACCAACTCCTCAATCAAGAACTCATTAAAAGGACAAATTTTCAGTTGAAATTCAATAGAGAGAAGATCTTATTGAAGAAATTCTCAAATATCCTTCCATTAAAGGCTCTTTTTTACCCCAAAACTTAGAATAGGAACCTCCTACTGTTAACATTGGTATCATGTTTTTCAATAGGAGACATTTTTTTTAGCAAGATCCTATTAATTTCTCTTAATGTGAAAATACCATCATTACAATCTTCAATGTTAAGTAGGTTAGTATTAAACTTAAAATTTAATGATATATCATGCCCTTTTCCATTGATTTTAAGACACTTTGACTAGATTGTCCTTTGTGCAATAACAAGTCTACAAGTGGTATATTCTTGTGTGAATTCATCTCATGATGTTACCCTATCTTGGATAAGATCTACTAGTGCAAAATTGGCCTAATCATTTTGAACCCCAATTTTAAAATTTAAATTCAATTTAAATTTTGACAACACCCTCCCACTAGTCATTGTGAGCTTACCTGATGCATGTTTATGTTGATTTGAATGCTAAATTTTATTTAAAGACATTTACTCAAGAATTTAAAATTATCAAAGATTATTAGGACAACTAGGATTTATCAAAAGAGTATTTTCATTGAGAGGAATGTAATAATATTTTCTCATAACATATATCATGTCTTTAATCATTATTCCTAACTAGTGGAATTGGTTTGATTAGGGGTCTAATTGAGGAGAACGAAGCCCTCACAATTTAGCACATTCCTTAACAAAATTACTAAACATTATCAATCTATATTAGGTTCAAATATTAGAAGATCAACAAAACTAAATTCTAAACATCAATTTTTTACTAGTTGATTCTTATAGGTATAAGTTTATATTTGCACACTAGTTTAGTTTCTTAGACATGGATATGAACTAAAGAATTTTTTTGAGACATTTACTGATCATTCAAGGATCTAAATGAGGATAACACAAGCCTCACAGTTTAGTAGATTTCGTAATGGTGTTTCTAAACATTGTCAATCCATATTGAGGCGTATATGTTAGAAGATAAAAGAGTGAATTCCAAGAATTAGTTTTTTGCTAGTTAATTCTTGCAACTATAGGTTTTGGTTTGTACACTAGTTCTATTTTGTAGACACATATATAAACCAATGCAAAGAGCATTTAATTTGCATATTTTAAAAGCATTTATAGAATCAAGTCCAAAACTTCCAACACTTCAAATGATCAACATCTACAACTCCAATTACATATTTGTATCAATTAATTTTGAAGTAAAGATCACATTCAATTTATTTAATTTTAATATCAATCCACTTATAAATTCTAACCTATTATAAAATTTACTTAAATTATCTAAATAAAACATAATAGAATTATTTAAATAAAACATAATAAACAATATTTTTTTCATTAAAATAAATTATTAAATATAATAACATTATTAAATATATACTTTACATATAGTGATTAAAAATCACTAAATATAATTAATTTCATTAGAAAGTATTAAAATTATAAATATTAAAAGGAATAGTTTTATTCTTCATCCATGGAGCTCTGCAACGGTCATGGCGGAAAGCTACGGCAAGGTAGGTTTCGGAATGGGGGCAGAGGTGGCGAGGGTCCCAATATGAACAACTCAGGGAATCTTGAGCACGTTTGGAGATAGGATCGTTGGGCCCGACCACAGCCCACGGTTTCGTATGGTCGCTTTCCTGAGGGATCAAAACACGGTCATTTTTCAAATAAGGTAGGTCACGGAAGAGGAAGGTTGAAGTTTGGGCAGTACAACAATGAAGAATTTCGCAGGCCTAGGCAACAGAAGGAAACAAAAATGGGTCAGACTGATCGATCGCATGTGGATAGACTCGACTCAAGAAAGTCTTCCAAAACCAGGTTTGGAAGAGGAGGAATGGAATGGAAACAAAAATCGTCTTCGGCTAAGGAATGGGAGGAAGTTAGGGAAGAGAGGTCGAAGGAAGGGAAGGGTACTCTCGGCTCGCCCTGGCCCAATGATGCAAAAAATGGCAGAACCAATGTGGTCATCAGCTCCTCAAAAATGCATGCGAAAGTTTTGCGGTTAGAACAACTAGGCCTGTTTGGTAAATGGTTCGGGAAAGCTCTTAACTGGGATTATTTAGAGAAATGGTGGAAAGAGCGCTGGGGCTCAGATCTGACTCTCAAAATGCTTCAAAATGGTTTTTTCATGGTAATTTGCTCTTCCAGAGAAATCAGAGATCAAATAGTTCGTGGGGTTTGGATCTTAGATGGCTGCGGTTTCTACTTAAGGAAATGGTCAGTGGGTTTTGACCCATTAACACATGTGATGGATTCTCAACAAGATTGGTACAGTTTACCAAATCTTCCTCAAGAATATTGGGCCCCCTCCATTCTTGAGGAAATCGGGAACCATCTGGGCACATTTGTCTGTGCCGAAGAAAGGAGATCAGCAAAGAAAAACCAAACGTATGTGCGCATTTTTGTGGAAAACAATGTAGAAAGGAGGATATGGAGTGAGATTGAACTGATAACAGATTATGGTACCTGGGTTCAAAAGTTAGAACGCGACTCCTTCATGCGCAACAACTTGGTTCGCACTCTGGGTTGCAGGGCAAGCAACAAAGAAGCAGAAAAGTCGGCTTCGCTGGATACCCCTTTGGTGAATCTCCGTAAGTCGGCCAGCATCTTCTCTGATACCCTAATCCATCCAAAGGGTGCTCTTGATAAGCCAGTCTCTTTGGCTACCCGGTCTTCATCTAAAATTAATGAGGACTCTCCGCCCCCAGCCTCCAAGGATGAAGATTTTCATAAGGGGACATCTATTCTGTATACAATGGCTGAAAATGGTGGCAACCAGGCGCACCAAGAAGCTCAAAAGGAGAGGGATCTACAGTTTGAGGAGCTTGAAGACAAAATCTCTGAGACCCTTGAAATCATGGGGGAGAACTGTCTGAATGTAGAGCTGGACTCTTTGATAGAAGTTGGGAAGGAATTGGTGGAATTAGCGGAGGCTGCTAAATTGAAGCCAGGGATTCTGGAGGATGGGATTTGCCCGGATAGGGCAGAGGAACCTTGGGAGCCAGATGATCAAGCCTTGTCAGAATTGCTAAGTCCACAATCAGGCAAAAAATGGAAGCTAACAGAGGAATTGCAGGAAGCAAAATCACGTTTAGGCATACACAGACGGGATATCCTCAAACTAACTCCAGACTGTGGAGATCAAAAAAAGCGGGGTAGAATCCCCAACCAAGAGAAGAGAAAACAAGATGGGGAGGCCAATGGCCAACAAAAAATTGACTCTATGATTAAAGTAGGGAAGGGTGGCGCCCTTCCTGAACAACAATGAAAATCTTAACTTGGAATGTTAGGGGCTTACACGCCCCTAACAAGTGGAGTCTCATCAGATGCCACATTGAAACGTGTCAAGCAGAAATATGTCTTCTTCAAGAAACAAAACTAGGAGGTTCAGCCTTGGAGATTTTTGGAATGAAATTGAAGTTTTGGAAATGGACAGGCTCGGAAGCGGAAGGGGCTTCGGGTGGTTTGTTGATCATTTGGAAACCTCAGTCAGTAGCAATAGAAGTGCTAAATTCGAGCCATCATTGGATAGTTTGCAAGGTAAGAAGCTTAATCTCGAACCTACATTTTAATCTAATAAATGTGTATGGCCCCATGTTGTGTGTTCAGAAAAGAATAGTTTGGCTAGAATTGGGCGGCATTTTGCAAACCCTGTTGCATGATCCCAGTATCTTAGGGGGGGATTTTAATGCCATTCTCAAAATGGAAGACAAGAAAGGGGGCTTCGGTAAAGTCTTGCAGTCCCAAGAGGACTTCTGCAGTTTTGTGGAGAGAAATTCTCTTTTGGAAATTCCTATTAACAATGGTACTTTCACCTGGACTAACCGCAGAAAAGGGTTTGGTAGTATTGCGGAAAAATTAGATCGCTTTTTCTTCAAAGGCAATCTGGGCCAGTTTCCTTTTTCTTTAGAGAGCAAGATCAATTCTGGTACTGGCTCTGATCATTTCCCAGTACAGTTACTCATTGAAGGCGAAAAGGGTCCGTCAAGATGTCCCTTCAAATTTGAAATGATGTGGTTCAAGGATCCTCATATGCTTGTTTTACTCGAACAATGGTGGAAGGAATGCCCAAGTGAAGGTTCAAGCCTATTCAATGTGGTTTCAAAGTTAAAATACCTCAAGCAATGTTTAAAGCACTGGAACAAAGTTTGCTTTAAAAACATCTTTGAAGAGAAAGCGCAAACTGAGGCAGAGTTAGCCTCTTTAGCAGATGAAATAATGAAAAGTGGAATGGACGAAACTTGTTACATTAAAGAACAGGCTCTCAACAAAAAGCTCAATGACTTACTTTCCAAAGAAGAAATCTTCTGGAGGCAAAAATCCAGGGAATTGTGGCTAAAATCAGGGGATAGAAATTCAAATTTTTTTCACAACTCTTCAAGAGCAAGAAGAGAAGTTAACATAATTTCTTGTGTGAAAGGGGGAGACGGTAGTTTGTTGGAGAAAATGGAAGATATTAAGGTCTCAGCGGTAAACTATTTTCAGAATTTGCTCAATGATTGGGATGGTTCAAACGGGCAGGCTCAGAATGCCTTTTTGCAACATATTCTTAAATTGGTATCTCAAACCCAAGCAAGGTCTTTGAATGCAAAATTCACAGAAGGGGAAGTGAAAGAGGCCGTTTTTGGGATGCAGCCGGAAAAAGCCCCTGGTCCGGATGGTTTTCCGGCCGCCTTCCTTTAGAATTGCTGGCATTTTTTGGGCAAGGAAATTTGGGAAGCCATTGAAGACTCTCGTTTGAACAGAAGGGTCTTAAAGGAAGCGAACAACACTTTGATAGCTCTGATCCCCAAGAAAGAGAAACCTGAACATTGGGAAGATTTCCGCCCTATATCGCTATGCAATACAATTTACAAAATTCAGGCCAAAGTGGTTGCCAATAGACTCAAAAAAATTCTTCCCTTCATCATCTCTGAGGAACAAACAGGCTTTGTTCCAGGTCGCTCAATCTTTGATGGTATAATTATTGCCCAAGAAGTTATTCATTCAATTCAAAAAATGAATAAATCGGCTATGCTGTTGAAGTTAGATATAAGGAAAGCCTATGATAAAGTGAATTGGAGATTTCTCTTCAAAGTTATGGAATCCTTTGGCTTTCAGAAGGACTGGTTGAACTGGATCTTTGGCTGGATCTCGAGCCTAAGATATTCTATCTTGATTAAGGGATCCCCGGAAGGCTACTTTACAGCCTCAAGAGGTCTGAGACAGGGGGATCCATTATCCCCTTTCCTGTTCATAATCATGGCTGAAGCTCTAGGAAGATCAATTGAAAACGCAAGGAAGGCCGGTGGGATTCGTGGGCTTCAAGTAACTAGCAACCTTCCAAATATTACTCATCAGCAATTTGCGGACGACACAATGCTCTTTGGTGAAGCTTCGACAAAGGAGGCTAAAACTTATAAAAACCTGCTGGAAGATTATTCCAAGGCTTCTGGGCAAGAAGTAAGCAAGGCCAAATCTGAAGTATTCTTCTTTAACACGAATTGTCCTAGAGAGGTTCAAATTTTACGCATCCTAGGATTCAAATTGGGGCAACTACCATGTAAATTTCTGGGCCTTCCTTTGGACAAAGGCATCAAAAGTAGCAGTGCATGGAGTTCAATGGTGTTCAGATGTAAAGAAAGACTCTCTTCGTGGAAGAATAGATGGCTCTCATGGGCAGGCAGGTTAACTTTGTTGAAATCTGTTATTTCTGCCCTCCCAATATATATGTTGTCATGCTTTCAATTATCCGGTGGAGCGTGCAAAGACTTAAACAAGGTAATGAAAGCTTTCTTCTGGAAAGGAAATTCAGATCAAAAGAAAATCCCTCTCATAAAGTGGCAGAAGGTGTGTGAGCAGCGGGTGAATGATGGGACGGGTTTGAGAAACGCTTCCAGGAAAAATAAGGCTTTGGGGGCTAAACTTGTTTGGTTTATACACTCCAGACCGGATCTTAAGTGGGTAAAGATCATCAGAGAAAAATATCTGACTAATGAACCAAACTATTTCTTCACCGCAAATTCTCTTCCTACTGGGTCTCGAATTTGGAATTTTATCAAAAATTGCAGAGATGTAATTACGAATTTCCTTACTTGGGAAGTGAAGGATGGTAAGGAGGCTTTATTCTGGGAGGATTCGTGGGAAGGTCATTCTGTATTAGCTAATATTCCGAAACTCTCTAGAGTAATGGAGAAGACCAAGCAGTTGTGGGGTTCGAAAGTAAGGGATTACATTGATCTCACGGGGCAGGCGGAGGTTGGTATTTTGAAATGGAAATCTATGAGAGGTCTGAACTTGGGAGACCAGGAAACCATATTATTTGAGAGAATGTTGGCAAGTCGTAGATTATGGGTCAGAAAGGGGGAAGACAGACTGCGTTGGGATGCAGCCCCAAATGGGGAATATTCTGTCAAGATTGGGTACAAGGTGCTTTCTGCATCAATGGAATCAAATTCAGACTTACCTCGTGACCTTTGTTGGAATAAGGTTTGCTTACCGAAAGCAGGAATTTTCACTTGGGCAGCTGCTCAGGGGAGGATTCTCACAGGCGACAGGTTCGTCAAATTGGGTTACCATGGCCCAACCAGATGTCCATTGTGTCATAAGGCAGAGGAGATTGTGAATCATCTTCTCTTGAATTGCACATATACTCAACATATATGGTGTTGGTTACGTTCTAAATTAAGGTGGTCCTCTGCTCTCTCAGACACTCTTCTAGATTGTTTAAATGCTTGGCCATGCCTTGGTCAGTCCATCTTTGGAGATATTTGGAAAATGAGCCCCTCAATTCTTTTATGGGAAGTTTGGAAGGAAAGAAACAGACGTCTTTTTCAGGATAAAGAGCTGTCTATCCCAAGGCTACAGTGCAAGATAGAGACATGCATTGTTGAACTGTTTAATTCTCAATTGCAGGAGGCACAAAAGAATCTTAACTTTACAAAATGGGATGCCTGGATCATGAAACATTGGAGTGGAATCAAACCTCCTCCTGTAGTGTGTTCAAGTGTTGCAGCCTCTGCTGAACAACGTAAAAACACCAAGTGGATCCCTCCCGAACCGGGATGGGAAAAATTAAACTTTGATGGCGCCTCCAAAGGGAATCTGGGTCCATTAGGAGCTGGCTGCATAATTAGATCTAGCACAGGATCGATTTTAGGGGAATTGGCTCAGCCTCTTGAGGTTGGAACAAATAATGCAGCAGAATTTCAAGCTCTTCTTCTTAGTCTTAATCTAAGTAAAGAGTTAGGTATCAAAAACCTGGTAATAGAAGGGGATTCAACAATTGTCATTAATGCTCTAAGGTTAAGGAAGATTCATAATTGGAAATTGGGGGTTTTTTTGGGGGTGGCTTTGGATCAGTTAAGCTATTTCGAGCAAGTCATGATAAATCACACTCTCAGGGAGGGAAATACAGAGGCTGATCTTCTGTCTAATTTGGGTGTTGTTGGTCCTGGTTTCAAAGTATGTCATTGAATGTATCTCTTTGTGGGAGGTTGGGTGGGCTCCCCCCTCGCCCCTCACTTGGGTTGAGGTGGCCAGGGTGGATGTGAGCTGGCAAAAGGAAGTTTTAGTTCCCATGTTTCTTCGGGACTCGGACTGGTGGCATGCAGGGTCCTGTCATCCTGGCGTTGTTAAAGGCACGTCGGGCTTTGGTTCCCTAGTTTAGTTCGTGGTCGTGCCGTGTGGTTCTTCATTTATTGCTTTCATCATGATTTCAAGTTGATGGACGGTGGCGGCAGTTCATTTCATGCCAAGGACATTTGTTTGCTTAGCCATTATTCTGTTCTGTATGCAGCCTGACGGATAATAATTCGGGCTCTCTTATTTAGCTAATGATGTCTTTTCAAAGACATGGGTTTCGTTTGCTTTTGTGTTCTGTGGTTTTGGTGCAGGGAGCGACTGTCATCTGCTCGCTAATGGAGAAAAAATCGATGTCTAAGTTCACAATCCTCATCTCGATGGAAGGTCTGGAATCCTTCGGCGCCGACACCCCAATCTCGTTAGTGGCTAAGGAAAGGAAAATTGCCTTTCGTGAGGTCTCGGATCTGCGTTTAAAGCGCATTATGCTTGTGGATGACCCGGCGACGACGGCAGCTGTGAAGATGGTCCTTGGAAAAGGACATCTTGAAAGGAATGAGTTCGCCCGAGATAACACGAGTATCTCTTCCCGGTTTCTTGTCGTGCTCCTGGATATTGAAACCCCGAAGGCGGAGGCATTGGACTTGATGGTTCGTCTTTTCCGGGATGACCTGCTTGGAGGCATCGAAACAACTCTGAAGGCGGCCTTCATTGGTAAGGGTATTCCGCGGCCTACAGATATTGCTTCTCTTTGGGTGTCAAATGAAGCAGTCAAAGTATTTCCTTTCCTCCTTGATCTCAAAGGACCCCCTTTATCAAGGCATCAGATGCTCGCAGAGGTGGCGGTGGGTTTTCTGAAACGCAAATTGAAGCTGGAGCCGGGGGATGGGTTGGCTTGCTTGGAAGGCTTCATTCAATTCGCAGAGTTGAATGGTTTCTGGTAAATTTGGGTGGTGTTGGAGTCTCGTCTGGTTTTTTGCTTTTGCCATGTTTCTCTTGGTGGCTTTAAACTTATGTTAAATATATTTTGTAATATGCAGGTAACCCTATGTCTACTCTCCTCCTTTCTTCTCTATTGCCTGCTTTTGGAACTGTTCGGAGCTGTGGTTCTCCTCGTTAAGCTATTTTTTGGCTGACTGTGGGCATTATCTAGAAAATTTCCTACTTAGCAGATACTGTAAATCTCTCTTTTATCAATAAAATTCTCACCTTACGGATAAAAAAAAAATAAAAAAAATTATAAATATTAAATAATTGTAATTTTAAGATATAATTTTTTTTAAAAAATATTATTAGTTAATATATGCTAAGAGAATAAAAACAATTCTATATTTTATTTCTTGGAACGAAACAACTCTTCCATATATAATATAGCTACAATCACCCCACTCTATGTAACTTAATCAATGTGGGATAAAAACTAAATCCCCCGATGCATGTGTGACACCAGACCAAATGCAGGGAATTGCAGGTTATGGAGAACGAGAATATGGGAGTGGGGCTAAAAACTTAAGGAATGCAAAATGCCTAAGTCACTCCATCCTTCATAGGAGTTGGTCAAGTGTTTGTTGTTCTCCGACAAGTGTAAATAGTTGAAACGGAAAACGTGAATAGCTACGGTTACAAGAACAAGAACGACAAATGTTAACTACAACACTGGAGTGCTACGGAAATGAAGATTGAAAAAAGGTTAAATAAACGTTAGGAAAAAAAGTAAAAGTTGGGTTCAGAGGGCCCACATGAGCTCGACCACCTAAGCAATCAACGCTTAGGGTGGGGTCCCATGGAGGTGCTTTAGGATCTATTTTTAAGGAGCATGAGGTCTCGTGAAGTCAAAATAAAATTGCTGCAGGATTAATTGAAATTTGTCCCTGAAGAATAGCAGCTCCTACTTTTAGAACTGCAAATTTGAGGAGGTGAAAATGAGGTGGGGCTGGAGATTGCTCCTACAGTTTAGAAATTTTAATTTCCATTTGTCAATCATCTCAACTTTTAAGCTTCCTTAAATTTTGAAGCTTATTTTTTAGGCTGAACTACATTAATAAGTTCATGGGATCACCACCTTTAAAATTTTTCTAAAAATACTCGACAGCAACCTTGAAACTTTTCAGGAAATCCCCCTCCATGAGACTCCACATTAGAGTGTGCCGGTTAAGCCCGGCCCTTTTCACCCGGCGCTGACAAATGCAGAAGCCGTCTACATGAAATCGCGTCCCCCAAATCAAAATACACCTTAAAACAGTCAAAATTTAGATTGTTATTGCAGGTGGAGTGATGCGGGATTCGAACATGAAACTTCACAAGCTGAAAATGCAGAAGCAAATCTTTCAGAGCGTATTTGTAGGAGTGGCGGTGCTTCTGCTGCCTGTGTTGTGTCCACATCTATTCAGTCCGCTTGGAAATGCAATGCCTTCACTTTTCTCGGTATGATTCTGCTTAGGTCTTCGTTTTTCTTTTCAAGCCATTTCAAGTTTCGCGATATTTGAATTCCCGACCTTGGCATATCTTCTGATCTGCGAAATAGATAGTTAATGTAGTGGGTCGAAATCGTCAAACTGGGAGGATATGCCTCCTTTCCTGGAATGAGCTATAGAATAATCACATTACGAATAATCCCAAGGTAAGGCTCTAATCCACTTTTTTTCTTTTCTTTTTTGGGTTAGGGGCACTTAGCTAAGAGGTGCGGTTGCAGTGGGTTAGGTTGTGGTTCGAATCTGTTTCAATATGGAAAATTCTGTAGGATTTAATGCTGGACTACAGCCTTCAGGACCTCTTATCTATGTTAGTACTAAAGAAAAAGAATATACTAATATATCAATTGTAGATTTGCACCCGAAAACTGTTCTCCAGAAAGAATGAGAGAATTATTTTTTGTTTACCAGATGTAGTTGATGCAACCTTATCTTTTATTGCCGACAAAACATCTGATATTTTTTATTTTACATGGACTGCCCAGAACTAGAACCAGAGGACTTCCCATTACTGTGCCGACTTCCCATTACTGTGTCGAGCCACTCTACCAGTGAACTGTCTGGAGTATGAATTGTTCTTTCAATAGCAATCATAGATTTTGCTACCAAAGTTAAAATTCTAGCTTCTTTATTTATTATTAAATGCGAATTGTCAACCTCCTATTAGCATGCTGGGGTACTCTATGACACGCAAGTACTGGCCCCTCTGCAGTTTGGAGTGTTGATTGCCTTTTCAAAAACAGTCACATAAAAGTCTTACTGCCAAGTACTTATTGATTCCGTTCTTCTTTGTACAGTAGAATTTGAACATGAGCTCCAATTAGCCAGGTCCAAGCAGGTACCCGGCCTGAATATTTTAGACCTAAGTTCTTTCCAAAAAGATATCTGCCAAAGCTCTTCTAGATAACACGTGGAACTACACAGGTTATCCAGACGAGCTTTTGCAAACTTAGGAAACTAGCTTTTCCATGTTGAGGAAACAGGGCAAAGCTGTCTTTGATAAACAGAAACAAATTTCTTGCTCAGATATCTCAAATTTGTTAAAGTATTTTTCCGTCAACAAAAAAAGAAGCACTTAGATATCAAAAAACAGGCATGGCTGGAACAGTTTGGTAGGAGAATAGAGAAAATATGATAGCACAATGTTTTTCTGTTAGCTTTGAAACAAAATTCAGTACAACATTGGGTTAACCAGTTTATGGCAAGACAGAAACCCTTTCTCTGGCATGCATCCTTGACAGCAGCCCTCTGCTTTGCGTCCTTTAACTGCATTCCTTGGCTCTGGTTGCATCTTTCTCAACTAATCCTCTTTCTTTATTCTTTCTCTTCTCCTTACTATTTCAGTTAACTAAAGCATAAAAACAACAAGAATCCTGAACTTGTATTGTAACTAACATAATGACTATCCTTATTGCTAATGTAGTTTTTAGTGCCAAATGGCAGACATATCAGTATTACAGAGAAGCACACCATTCTGATGTAACTTTAGAAGAGTGAGATTGTACACAGATAAATTTGAGGTCTTTCATTTTTGGGAGGTTGGATCTTCTATGTTCCTTTGTCTTTGCCAGTTTCTCTGCTCCAAGGAGGAGGCAAATACTTAACTGTAAAGTCGTCAGTATTACAGAAAATTTAAAGGAGTGGAATTTTTTTAGAAGTGAAGATTAGTAGGCGAAACTATTTAGCTCAAAAAGTACGAAAACATAAAAAAACTTGTGTATTTAGGCTAATTCTGAGGACATATGATTTGGCGAATCTAATAACAGGATGTAAATTTAATATAGAAAGTTATCAAACACTATTTGAAAAACTTGTTGATCAACCTATCTATGTTCTCAATTTTTTGTGAAAAATCATTGCCATTAAAAATACTCTGCATGGTGTTCCGTGCTTGAATATCACTATAGGCCAAGCGCTCTATTGTGTTATGCCATTCTAGCCTCACCAAAGCTGCAAAACAAATATATTCTCTTCTCCTTTTCATCCTTAGGTATTGTGTATCAGTTGGCTTGACATTTGAATTGGTGTGAGCTAGTTCTCAATCATGCTCTCAACATCTTCATCTTCAACTTGATTTCCACCCTTATAGAAGCTTTATGATGGTGTTTAGTATTTTTGTTTCCTTCTAATTTCTTTGTCCATGTGGTTAGCTTGATTTTTTTTTTGTTGGAGGGTTTTATATCAAACCCACAGAATCGTTTTAGCTACCTGATATGGTAGCATGAGCCTTATGCTGAGACCTCTTTGGCTGAGGGGTATCCATTCCGCCAAAGTCACCTAGGGCACAATCTTGGCCTCATCCTATAAGGTGTTGGGGCCTTGCACTCACCAAGACTTGATTGCTGGTGGGCTCATTTAGAACCATTCAACTTCACCAGTAGACCAAGGGCCAATTGACTGCCTGAATTTTTCTATTACACACTTCTTGATTTTCTGATTTTATTGACAACATAAATCTCTCTAAGGGCATATTAATCATTGGTATATTTATTTTTATTGCTTGAATAAGTGGTATGTTATCTGCAATCAAGCAAATCTTGTAATGGTGTAGACTTGAGGTGATAAGTGTTCAGTCAGAAAACTTCAAAATTGAAAGCAATAGTGGATAATTTGCTTAGGTGAGCTTGGGAAATACTCTCTAAAATGGGGCCAAAAAGAGTTTAGTTTCATTTCTCAAATTGGAGATGATTAATCTATATAGCATTTTCTTTTTTTTCTTCTATGGGATAAAAATCCAATCAGTTATTAGAGAGCTTCCCTTTCCTTGTAAAATTTACAGTTCTCACTAGAGTATTTCACTTTAGCTGAGAAGGAAGCTAACTCATCACTCTGTTTTAGCCCATGGGATCTAGGATTCATTGAAAACCAATTCTTCTGGCATTAAGGCAACCAACTTACCACACCATCATTGCTGATCCGATTAGGATTTGTTGAAAGCCACCTCTTCTGCTAAGAAGGCAGCCAACTCACAACACCATCACAGATTGGATCTAGGACTCATTGAAAGCTAGCTCTTCCTCTACATCTAGCAAGGTGCACTAACACATTATTTTGCCATGTAAAGAGTATTTTCTGCTATTTGAACCTATGTAAGCATGTTTTAAGTTCCCCAACTTATTGTACTGTACTGTTTGAGTAGGTAAACTTGTAGCTGGTCACTGCACATTCTCATCTTGACCTTTTTGGTTCATAAATGTTTAATTTCCTTCTGAAAAGCCTCTCTAGATATGCTTTTTGTTATTATTTTCCTTTATGCCTTTTTAATTTAAGGGCCTCTCAATGTTAGCAATTTTTCTAGAGGACAAATGTTTCGGATATCAAAAGAGTAGCTTTGCTTACAATTGGGCTGCTTGTTAATCTGGATATGCTTCCTGACGGGGCTTCAGCATTCCCTAGCAAAAGTTTTGGGCAGTGCTTAGGTGTTTCTAGCCAAGTTAGTCTTTTGAGTAACATGTCGTATGATTTTGCAGGAATGGAAAGCACCTAAAGCTAGATATCCTGCTTTACTGGAAGCTGCTTCAAAGTCTCGACTTGTAAGTGTGCAATTTGCTAAACTGTAATTTCTTTGTAAATTAAACTTCCTTAAAGATTTTAATGAGTTCCTGAAAGTGTTTTGGTTCTTTTCACTTACAGTTGGAGGGGGAGCCTTCTGATCTTTGGGACACACTGCCAAATCAAGGCTGGCAACCTTGTACTGAAAGATTCACCTCATCCAGTAAGTATAGTAGGGTGTAAAGTAGTAGGCCTTGTTGAAAAATCTGGAATGCATGATTTGTAAAAAAAGTTGATGTGCATCAATTGACTTATTGATATTTTAGAATTTACAACTGTTGCAATCAAAGGATTACAGACTCGCAGTTGACAATCTTTTAGAGGTTAATGTTTGTGGTTACACTTTATTCCAATATAAGGGCATTGATGTGAAAGACTAATGATAGTGAATATTGCTGCATAACTCTATATAGAACCTCCTGGAAAGACTCAAGGATATGTCCAAGTTTTTCTGGAAGGGGGTCTCAATCAACAACGAATGGGGGTCAGTGTGCTATGCTTGTAGTTAATTTGTTTATTGGTAGTTTAATTTCTATGATTAAACTCTGAAAATAATCTTTGGTCATTTTTGGTCATAAGCTGGAATAATTATGTCACAAAGAGAGTACACCAAAAAATATTGTCATTTGTTTCTTGTTTGTTATGAAGATATGCGATGCTGTTGCTGTTGCCAAAATTTTGAATGCGACATTGGTTGTTCCTCATTTTGATATGAATCCTGTTTGGCGAGATTCGAGGTATTTTATCACTGTTTGTAACTTGTTTCCTTTTACTCTTACAATTATGGTGAACACAAATTTTAAACATTTGTGTGGGGGTGCATGTGCATGTGCACACACGAGTTTATTACAGTTAATGAAGGGAAATGGTCAAGATGAAGTTCATGATGTTTTTGCAGCTCATTTGCAGATATTTTTGATGTGGATCACTTTATACAAACTCTAAAGGATGATGTGACCATAGTGAAAGACTTACCAAGACAATATCGCTGGAGCACTCGGGAATATTATGCAACAGCAATTCGAGATACAAGAGTGAAGACAACACCTGTCCATGCTCCAGCCAACTGGTTTCTAGAGAACGTGCTTCCTGTATTGAAGAGGTAACAAGGAAATATGGAAGGTATTAATGTGTACTGTTCTTCTGTTCATTACTGTAAGAGTATTTGTTTTATGATTGTAAGTTTGTAACCATGCCAATGATTGCAGACCAATGCATTGTCTGGATCTAGCAATAGACAACCTTAGCTGGACGTCATTGGTGACCTTGTCAATAAAAGGAGTTCAGTTTTAACAGAGCCTTAATTTATTAGGAGAAATGTCAAACCAATGCTTGTCTTCTAGTAATCAGACAACCTTGCTAGACATCATTGGCAACCTTGCCAATAAAAGGGGTTCAGTTTTAACAGTCTTAATTTATTAGGAGAAATGTCAAACCAATGCTTGTCTGCATCTAGTAATCAGACAACCTTGCTAGACATCAATGGCAACCTTGCCGATAAAAGGGGTTCAGTTTTAATGGAGCCTTAGTTTTTTAGGAGAAACATTTTGGTACAGCACCAATATCATAGGTTAGCAGATGTGATTTTTCATTAGAGTCCTTATAATGGCTCCTAATTATGAAAATCTAAGTTGCTGAATTGGGTATGTGTATGTGGGTATAGTATGCAGGTATGGCAAATTTTTTTAGGGGGCTGGGTGTGTTTGGGTACATCCATACAAAAAACATATAAAAATCATAAATATATACATATTTGCAGCCTGAAAACAAGAATTGAATTTGGAATACCACATATCATGCGTATGCTAAGCAAAACTACCATAAATATTACAAATTTGAAATACAATCCTAATTCAATATCGATTTGTCAAAACTTGAATGTTATGATAGATATTTTGAATTCATTGTTCATTGGTTCAATATTAAAATAATACATTTAGTAATTAGTGTCATCATGAAGACCAACATTAGCATCATCAGTGACATTATATGATGTGGGTAGATTAGAAGAACCAAATGCAACCCCATTGCCACTTGCACTAAAAATATGGTGGGTATCTGACTCCACAAAAAGTTAAGATTTTGTGGCAGCTGAAAAATCTAAATTAGTTCACTCTAGATCTACATCCCACAATTTCGTGCCCCTTCCTTATATTCATTTTGTCGATGAGTAAGAAGGCACAAGTTGGAATGCACATAAACTAGCTCTTCTGTTTTACTTGCTGCCAATTGGTTGTGTTTCATTGAGTGGATGGAGGAGTATGTACTCCAATTTAACTTAGATGAAGAGGAACTAGGAACCTATTGAAGCAAATTGGGAGAGTTGTATTTATAAAATTATAAATCAAACTTCAAATTTGAGCAAACAATTCAAATTTAGAGAATGCAATAAAAATTAAAAAGCTTACTTGCGATCAAATTTTGATTGCAAGACTTTGGAGGTGTGGTGATGTATGGCCATTGAAGTACAACCAAGTGTGAGCATTCTTCCTATACTTGTCACAGAGAGTGGAAACACTTTGACCATTGGAGGCTTCAAAAACAACAAACTCATGTATAACTTAATCCTACATTTTAGGATTGAGGAAGAGTTTAGTAAGTGCTTTCCTATACCTTTCATTGACTTCTACATCTTTGTATGGTGGCAACCTTGATGGCATATCAAGAATCTCACCATTGTAAAATTTGGGCGTCAATGCAAAGGCAAGAAGATGTATCGGGATGGTTATTTTGTTCCATCGCTCAACACAAATTGTTTGCACTTCCTTCAAGAAAGTTTCTTGAGGAGCTTGCTCCTTTTCATTAATGATGGACTTCATCTTCTCAATTATTGAGTCTATGCCATCGTATACGTCTCTCAAACATGGCTTATCCATGTTAGTATGTCATACTCATGATGGACTTGGTGAAACTAGGACTATATTCCATGTGGTCCCATTAAGTATCTTCTACGATCATATGCTTTACATTTGTTGCTCTATCATTAGTAGATTGCCTCCATAGGGACCAACTTTGGTTGATGCCCATGTATAAGTGGCTTCCGCATCTTAACAAGTTGTCTTAAGACGATTGTGTTGGATGCAAATTGGATCTCAACAACTCATTTAAGAATTAAAAATTCAAAAAGAAAGAAAGCATACATAAGTTGGGAACTTGAGAATTCAACTTGGGAACTACACCTTTATGAAGGTTCGAGGCAACTTGATGGAGTTCTATTTGGTGTATGATCAGTTTTCAAAGAAAAGCTTTTGAAGAATGGATCACAAGAACCCATCTCTTGTGATAGTGAATGGTCCACTTAGCACTCATTACATCTAGGTGATGCTTATAGAGGTGAAGCACTGGGCCTTTTCGGGAGGTCACCCATCCCAATACTACTCCATCTCAAGCGCGCTTAACCACAAAGCTTCCCCAAGGTTAAGCCCACTTAGCTTGGTGGTTAAGCGTGCTTGAGATGGAGTAGTATTGGGATGGGTGACCTCCTGGGAAGGCCCAGTGCTTCACCTTTGTGAGCATCACCTAAATGCAATGAGTGCTAAGTGGACCATTCATTATCATGAGAGATGGGTTCTTGTGAACCACTACTCGTGAAACATGGGTCAATGAGTTTGATTTGTAAAACTACATAGTTTAATCCTGATAGCAATATCACAATTTGACACGCTGTGGAAATACCTCCATATCACAATTTGACACGTTGTGGAAAATACCTCCTACTTATCGAATGGCATATTCTTGGTTTAGGGTTTTTTTTGGTTTGTTATGTTTTGTTTTTAGTGAAATAAGCCTTAAGGAGGGGTATTAGAATAATATTAAATTATTAAAAGATAAGGCTTACAGTTATAAAGCCACTTTAGTGGCAAGTGTTTTCTTTGTTTTTTTTAGATTCGCTTTTTAGTTTTAGTTTTAGTTTGGGAGGTTTCTTCTCCAATTTCTATATAAGGAGATGAACCTCTTTGTAATTATTATCCTATTAATTAATAGAATATTAAAATATTGTGTTCTACTAATTTTTACAAAAAATTGGGGGATGTGATCGAAAGATTGAGATCTTTCTGCATGCTTATAAGGGATGTAATGATGAATTTTTTTCTTTCCTCATTAAAAACAGTCTGCTTGCTTATATTTTGTTTGCTTTGCCCCTTCCCACCTTTTCTCCCTTTACTGTTGATGCTTTTGGTCATTATATCAAACTCTAATTACTAGATAATATTTTTCTTTGTCAACAAGTAGAAGAGGTAAAAGTACTGGCCATTCTGATATATGTGTAGTTGTACTACTGATCAAAGAGAAAATAGACAAATCGACTCATGCTATCTAATAGATCAGGTGGTTTATTGGCTTCTCTATAGCAATGTTTGTAGAAGATCAATCTAAATCTTGTTGCTAGGCTATTTGTTTCTTTTAAGAGTTTCTCAAGATGGCAGTTTGGCATGCAGCCTTCACCATAGCATGGATCATAGTTGGCAGACTTTGACTTGCCAAAAACTCGGTAGACCCAAAATTTGTGACTCAGCAAAAAACTTGGAAACTTAAAAACTTGCTTAAATTTCTTTAATTTTTTTGTAGTTGCAGAATTCAATTATAAAATGTACCCAATGAGTCCATAAATGAGTACAAAAGCGTTTACTATTAAATTTAATTCATTTGAATACAAATTGAGTACAAAATCACATCATCATGCCGAATCCTAATATAATAGATAGTTGACAATGATTATGAATTTATGATGATTGCCTTTGAAAGTCATCATGATAATCCATAAATTACATATGACAAAATATAACATTTTACATCTTCCTTTTCCTTAATCTATTGAAAACTTGGGGAGAGGTTGAGGTTCTAATCCTTGGAGTCTGTTGTGGCTCCTCATTCAGCATAGAAGGTTGGGCTTGTGACTTTGGCTTGACCTCCATCTTGCTAGTAGATGGCAATGACTCCTTTGCCTCATCAATGTCATCCAATCCTATAGCTCCTTATACTGCATCCACATCTTCCATTGCTTGCCTCTCAAAATCAAGAATCTCATCTTTAGTAAACAATGGGGGTTGCTCATCCCGCCCAATCCAATCGCTATAAAGATCGATGCCATCCAAATCATAATTTTCCCTCTACCCTTCTTGTGTGAAGCCAAAGGTTGTATTGTACAAAGACAAGGTTATTGAGGCTTTTGAGTTAATTTGTTCTTCTTTGTGTGGATGGCCTCAAACAAATCCCAATTGTAGTTGCGGTTGGATGCACTACAAGGTTGGTACAAAATGCGAAGGGCTAACCTTTGAAGATTTGGGGTATTTGCACCCTAATCTATCCACCAAGGATCTACAAAATAAAATATTAAAGAGTTAGTAAGCAAACCGTATTTTATCAAATTATCAATAGTTGTAACTTTGAAATTTGTAACTTGTAAGATGCATGTGATGTAAAGGCTCCAATTTTTTATTACCTGGTGATTGAGGGGTTCTTCCTTTGATAGCTAGTTCCGAAGAAAAGAGCTTACCCATGCTAGTCCTATAATTGTGCAATTCTTGAATAATGAGGTCTCTCACCTCAACTTGGGGTGTCATCTTTAGAATGCATGTCGTGAGGCCCTCCTTAATCTCTCCATTAGGATATGAGAAGTTCTCCGAATGGAAACAATTGGGGTTGATTTTGTACCCTATTGCATGGATGGGTTGGTGGAGTTGATTGTTTCAGCTTTGATCAATGATCTCCCAAATGGGATCAAATTTAAGGTTGTCCCCCTTGTAATAGTTTCGGATGGCTCTTTGGCCCTATCCATGGTCTCATAAATGTACTCCATTGGGTTTTGATCCCCATCTACCAAATGGAAACTCTAACCAAGGGGTTTGCCACCTACAATTTTCAAATACAAAAAGATTAAGGTTACAGATTTATAATGAAAGACTAAAACTAAAAATTAAAATATTCAATTTGAATTTAAAATCAAAGTTTTGAGGTTACCTTCACGATCTTCATAGCTCTTTGTGCAAAAACATTATCAAAGACTATCCTTGCAACCCTCTCCTTCAAGCTTCTTTGAATATTATGAGTCTAGCCATGCTTGACTCACAAACATTTGTTTCAATGAAGTCAAGAAACCAATAATGCTTTGCAACGTTAGGAAAATCGTTGCAAACCTTGTGACACTCGATCACATCAACACTTTCCCTTGTGATCTCTCATCAAATTAAGAACCCAAGGGTGATTGTAAATAAATTTTGTTATGCTTCTTGCATCATCCACAACCAGTCTCACCCAATCAAGTTTTCCTATGCCCTCCAAAAGAAGGTCAAGGCAATGTGCTGCTCAAGGGATCCAAAAGAGTGATCGGTGCCTCTCTTCGAGCAATCTCCCAGCCGCTACATATGTTGTTGCATTGTCAGTTATGATTTGAACTACATTTTCTATGCCCACCTCCATGACAACTTCCTCCAACATTAAACTCAATGTTTTTGCATTTTTGTACTTTGTTAGAGGCATCCATTGATATCAAAATAATTACCTCACCATATGAAGCTATCAAAAAGTTGATAATGATGTAGTTCTTACCGTTTGTCCACCCGTATGAAAGAATAGTACAACCATACTTGCACCATTGCTTATGTTGTTCTTCCACTACTAACTTTGCCTCCTTAGTTGCATTTGCGAGCAACCTCCCACTCAAGTCTTTCCAAAAAGGTGCTTGTAGCTTTTTCCTGCTTCAGTCAATGCAATTACCAAATTCTTCCAGTTAGGATTGCTCACCTCATTGAAAGGAAAATTGTTGAAGTGCCAAAAATTGGCACATGCCTAATCTACTTCTTGATGCATCTCCTTGTTTCACACTGTACCTCCCAATGATGGTTGTGCTCCAGGTATGTTTTTAGGTACCAAAAAGCTATGTGGTGTGTGTGTAGGTGCTCTACTTGAAGTAGATGGAGTGGATGCCGATGTGTTTCATATGCGTGGACCGCAAAGGGAGCCCACTATGCCTTCAAATGTTTATTCATACGTTTCTGCTTGCATTGGAGGACCATGACCACTAGCTATGGATGCTGCTATGGATGTCCTTGCCTTCTCCCTTTGCAATTTTTTCTCTTCTACCAATGCAGGGTGTGCATTCATCTCTTGTTTTATCTCTTCTATGGTGTTGGTACAGGGCTTGGCATCACAATGAGTAATGCTTGGAAGATGGTGTTTGAGGTGATTTATGCCTCTGTGATGTAGCTTCTGGCATCTTATGCAAACAACTATCCCAGGTGTTGGACCTTGTACGACATATTTCCAAGCAGGGTTTCTAGCTCTAGTTGGACAAGCGCCTGTAATTGGTGTTGATTGGGTTGAGCTTGAGCTTGAGCCTGATCCAAAGGCATCTCTATTTGCCATTATATCTAAACTATAAGTACAAAGTGAAAATGCAACATTTTAATTTTTAAATAAAAAAAAATTAGCTTAAATTCAACATAAATTACTATATATCAGCATAACTTTAGCCTAAAATTTATATGAATAAATATAAATATGTTTAAATTGGCATAAATTCAATATAACTTAATCATTTTATTCCAAAAAATAGGTTAAGATCAGAAAAATAATTTGTGTATAAAAAAACAGTGAACTAAAAAAAATCAGTATAAAATTATAAATGAACAAAAAATGGTGATGAATCAAATTTTTTGGAAGTAAATTTCAAAATACTACCAAGTTTTAGGAAATTATGATTTTAATATAGCCTACATGCTAGATTAGTTGTTAAAATGAATTTAAATGTTTGAAAAAAAAATGTACTAACCTGCCTTTGCAATTTTCCAAATTTGCTCTTCAAATTCGCTTAAAAATCCTTCCAATCAGCTCAAGTTTTCTCTTCAACTGCTTCTGAGGAAGTGTGAGGGCATTCATGCATTTATAGGCAAAATAGTCGTTTTTGACCCTATCCACGTGTTGGATGCATCCAATAAATTTTTTGTATGGACTCCCTGAGTTTCCTCGATGAGTTTACATGCAAGTATCTTGCCTGTGTGAAAGCACAGGAGTACTCGCTGACTGTGCCAATTATGGCCTAGATAACCATAAGGTAGCCTCCTATTTTAATGGTTTGCCAACCAAGGAGGTGAGTGATTTTGAATCCTCTCAAGAGAGCTAGTCTCAACTTCGTTGTTAGTGCCAAAGGGAAGAAAACTTGCCATGGTAGATATGAAGGATCCTTTTTCACCCCTTAGGATATTATCAACACCTGAAATGCTTGAGTTACCTCAGACACACCATTAAAGTTTAAGTTTCAATTCTTCTCTAGGAGAAGACCACTGCACCACCCACTTAACTTTCATGGTGTTGCTTAACTTGTTAATGGGTGATGTGGTCTAGCATTATTGGAAGAACAATTTTGTATTTGTTTGATCCTAGAACTGGCATTTAACCATTCAATTCCCTAATTGCCAACACTATTTACAAGGGTATCATTGAAGATAAAGGCTAAAGTTGGTCTTTCTTGTTGTGGACCTCAATCATTGTTGTCTCCATTTATATTTGGGATTTTTTTTTTTAAGATTGCAAGAATCAAAATTGGGTAGCCGCTCCCCTATAAATTGCAGTGTGCTTGGTAAACTTTTTTCATGTGACCGGTGACGCTGGTGTGACATGCCCCACGATACCACGGGGATGGTGGGGAGACTAGACCTCGTGACCTCTTGCCTACAACAGGATGCTTTAGCCAATCAAGCTAGGCCCACCGCCCCTTTTATATTTGGGAGTTTTAACAACTCACTTGTATATTTAAATACCATTGAGCCCACATATGGCCCAATTGATCTTCCAGTGGATGACATGGATACAATGGGAGGATGTTTTAGATTGTTCCACAGGACACTACATACACAATAGAAAATATAAGTCAAATACTCTTGACCTTCAATTGTACTTGCACATAAAACACCCTAGTTAGTAATCCAATCCTGACAAGTCTAGGCCAAAGGAGGACCATCTTCAAATTGTTCTTGAAGATAGGTGTCCCGTGAGGTTCATTATTGTAAGGCCTCACTAATTTGGGACTCCAATAACTTAGTCTCTCCATCTAGTCCAGATCAAAATATAATAGTTTTAAACAATTTGGTAATTCTGTGGAGTGCAGTCTATTTTGGACAAGATTCTCAATGTTAGAGTGTAATGCCCCCTATTTAGCTCTACACTCTTTCATTGGGAATTAGCCTAATTCCGGAAACCCGTAGGCTAATCAAAAATGAAAATTAGGGTTTCCTATTTTATAGGAGGTTTTGAAGGCTTGCATGTGAGAGTTTTCGTTGCATGTCTAGTGGAGCTTTCTGGGTTTTTGGAGAGCTTCAGGATGAGGTAACATGCATATTGAGAAGATGACATGCATTTCTCTCTGGTACATTGCATGCAGGAAAGGTTTTTGGGTTTTTCTAGGTTTTCAGAGAGCTTCAAAATGGTGTAACATGCATTTTCATTTGACAACCTTTCCAGGCACTTACTATTTTTAGTAAGTCATGACAACTGCCCGGTTGTGCTCAAATGGTGTTTGGGAACACTTACTATTTATAGCAATTTGCTATTTTTGGTAAGTTCTATTTATGGCAGTGTAATCTTTGCAGCCTTCCTAGAGACTTACTATTTGTAGTAAGTCATGTTTTCTACTCAGTTTGGCTTTCTGTTGAGTTTGAAGTGAACTTACTATTTTTGGCACTTGCTATTTTTAGTAAGTCCATTTTTGGCAGTGGCATCATCGACAGCTCAGCTTAGATCATCATGCTATTTTTGGCAGTCTGGTAGAATCAGTTTTGGGTGTTGGTTTTGGCTTTGGTTTCTATCTCTCCTTTGGACTGAGTTTCAACACTTAGACAAATTTATATTTTGAGTTTGTACCCATGCCTAGTCAATGAACTTCAAGTTGTTTTTAAAATGGGGCCATAAAGTGGACACCTCATTAATGCTTAAAAATGTTTTATTAATGTTTAAATATCTCTTCAAAAATGGGACGACTTGGAGAAGAATATTAAGAGTTTTAAATATTTTAAAATGCATTTTGAGGTGGACGTCCTTTGGAGAAACTGAAGAAGTTTCTTGGCTGGAGTTATAGGTTGATTCATTCGCCCATTTGAGCTTATATATTGATGCTTTGTGAAGAGTTAGGATCTTTTAGAAATTTGATAATGTTATGTTGCTGAACTGAGTTCAGACATTGCTACGGGGGTTGCGTGCCTTCTAGCTTCTTACTACCTTTCTTCGGGCTTGAAACTATGGCTTCCTAGAAGGTGAATGAAGGCCATGCTTCATTCAGGAGTGTGGATAGAGCTCAAATTCTGATTTTCAATTACAGGCAGGTTGCTGGTTTATGTAACAGCCCGATCCTTTGGTAAAATTAAAATTTTCATAATTTGCATCCTTCAAGAATGTAAACGTGTTATCATGACATTGCAATAAAATTTTTCCTCTTCTTTATTGATAATACATGAACATGTTGCTATATCAATTTACAATAAAGATTCTATCTCAATATAATAACTTCACAAGTACATGAAACGAGAATACATACCTTAACTAACATAGCTCCAATGAGCTTTAGAACAAATAGTAGTAAGAAGGTCCAGGAGTCCGTCCTTTCAAATCTTGGTACATCGGCCGCTTGCTGTGGAGGAGAAACATGACTCGGGCGCTTTTCCGCCAACCACGGACTTATAATGCGGTCCCCCGCACGATCATTTTGCTATGAACGACCCTCCCTTCGAAGAAGAGATTGGTGAGGTATCCTTTAACGACTACCAATTGAGCATAGTGTTGTGTTCCTACATAACTAGGTCCTATGCATACGGCATCTCTTGAACTAGTATGTACTTTGGGATTACAATGAACTGACAGTGTAGTCTCAACTAACTCACATCTAAGTGGAAGTTGTACATTTCACTACTTTGGCCAAAGTATTATCATTCAATATTTCAAATGAAGGTCATCTATCATATACACTATTCAGGGCCGATTTGCATTAAGGCTTTCTTACACTACGCGTAGGTTGGTCTATTTGGGGTAGTCCGTACCCTAGACGTCCTACATCAAGCTAACTACTAGAAAGGAGGACGGCTTAACAAGTACTCACAATTATCCCTCCTAAACTAGACATCTTCATCCTAGGAGTTTCATTAACTTGACTAAGTTAATTTACTAACTTGTTGTGATCGGTACCTTATTAAACACCCTCATGTCTTCCCTAGTATTTAATAGCTACATGAAAACATACACTCCTTATATGGAGTTCATAGCAATTCACTCCTATGATCCTAGTGCAAATTACACAATATGCAACCTTGAATCTTAATTCAATTTACTCTCTATGTACAAGTAGACAAGCAATTCACATTATAACTCATTCTTTCTTTCATACAAAAATACAACTATGATTGACTTTCTACCTATGCACAACAGTAAACACAAAGATTCCTTTTCATTTAAATAATCAAGTACGGAGTGGATAGTAGAAGAATATCCCATGCCTGATTTCAAAGCTTTCCTTCGAAAGATGAATTTGTTGCTTGTCTTCTCAGCACCTTAGCTAAAACAAACAACTGGTAAATCCTTTTCAAGCTTCTGCCCTATCTCACACAGATTATTCTCCCAGAATGATGTCATTCTAACTCAGATTTAAACTCTTCTAAGAATGATTTCTCAAACTGTCAATGGACACAGCTAAGTGTAGCTCGGATTAACTGGTAATCCCACAGCACCAATTCTTAGAATTACAATTGACTCTCAGCAAATAAAAACCTCCAAAGTATATGAATGCTCTCAGCATTGTGATTACTTCCAGGACATAGAGATGCTCTCAGGAAATATAGAAACTCTTAGCAAATGATTACTTTCAACTTTCAGAGTTAAAGATCACTCTCAGTAATTAATAACGCTCACAGCAATATGGTTGCTCTGGAAATATGAATATTACTCAGGAAATATGAAAGAACTCTTTGAAAATATGAATTCTCAGAACTGTATTGCTTTGAATGATATATGAATAAACTCCCAGGAGAATAAACAAGAACGAATTCCTCAGCAATACTTGAAAAATCTCTTGCAAAGGAGCAAATTTGACTTCAAGAATGTGTTGGATGAATGAGTAAAGTCGTCATTTATATAGTGTCTCAACCCCAACGTACCTCCTCTTCCCATGGCGTTCAAACTGCCAAGACTGCAAGTTGGAAAGTTTCCAAAGAGATATGTGGTGAAAATCAGAGGCAAGTCGTCCTCTTTTACTGACCACAAACCAAGAATAAATCAACTCTCACATGGCGAATTTGATAAGTCGACAGCTCAAGGCGTCTTCAAATTTTTAGGTTATTTTGAAGCAAATAGTTTGAAAAATTCGTTCCAGATGAGAGGTCAAGATTTATGATGTTCCCACGTCGCCATTTTCGTGGCCTAAAGATCAGTATTTGCGTTATTTTGCAGACCAAGTCGCGGCCCATGCGTGAACTAGACGTGCACGACTTTCTCATGTGTTTATTCGCCATTTCATTTTTACGGGTATGAGTTCAAAAACATATTTTCCTCTTTTCAAATGTTTTCCACTTCTATATAGTTTCAAAAAAGGAATATTTGAATCTTGGCGAAAATGTGAAAATAATATTCGATTTAATTTTGAAGTCATAGTAATTTGATTTCGACTTTTAAATGAAATATTCATTTTGAGAAAAACGTCTCATGTTTCAAATTCGTGATTTCGCTTCAACACTTAGTGAATGTTAAATAAAAATGTTTGTTTAAACTTCATTTGATTTTCAATTTCCATTTTATAAAATATATCTATATATATTTTATTATATTAGAATATATATAATATAGTTTTAATTTACATTATATATTTATGTATAATTATTTAAATTTAATAATTTAAATAATCTCGTATACATATTTATATTTTGTAAAGACTATATTATATACATACTTAATATAATATTAACTAAGTTACCGGTTCGGGTTCGGGGACGGGTTCGGGTACGAGAACCTGGTACGTGGGTACGGGCAAAATTTTTTTAGGGGTTTGGGTACGTATGGGTACGTGTGTATATATATATATTAATAATTTAATATATTATAAATCTATATATATGTATTATATATACAAAAAAATAAGAGAAATATAGAGAATTGTAAAACTAAATCATTTCATAGTATGATACTTGATCATTGATCAATGCCAAATGCCAAAGATAAATATTAAATGCCAATTGATAGTTGAAAAATATTCAAATAAAATTACTGAATTACAAAATGTAGTTCATGAAACATTGAAACATGATTCAATGTTCATTGTTCAAGTGCTCATCAATCATCAAAAGGATTGTCAGAATCATCATGACTTGGATTTTGAGCGGTTTCAACTTCAAAATCATCATCATTTGAACCCAAAGCGGATCCAACACCATGTGATATGTCATCAATATCACCCACATCATCCATAGTGGCTCTAGCAAGATCCTGAATGGTTGCATCCAAGTCAGTAGACTCGGGTGCTACATCCCAAAGCCTCGCTGCCCCCTGCCTGTATTGAGGATCCTTACGTGACAGAAGACGCAAATTGGAATGAATATACACTAAGTCTTCAGCTCTTTTTGCAGCCAACCGGTTACGCTTCACTGAGTGGATAAAGGAGTATGTACTCCAATTCCGTTCAGCGGCAGAAGAGCTTGCAACCTGGAGAGAAAACCAACAAAATTAAAAATAAAATAAAAAAATGCAAGATAAATTCAAGAATGTTAAGTGTTAAATTTTACAATACAAGTGGCAAAAAAAAAAAAAACTTGTGAGAGGATCTTGATTGCAAGAGGTTGGAGGTACATATAATCTTGACCATGGAGGTACCACCATGTAAGAGCATCCATTTTGTATTGGTCTCTAGTAACAGAAGCGGTATGATTTTTTGATTTTCCTGTGACAAACATTCCAAATTCTCTCATGACACTTGCATGCACTTCTGGATCATTGAACATTCTACTAAATGCTGTCTTATACCCATTAGAACTTCAAATCTCTATATGGCGGTATTCTCCCTGGGATAGAAAGTACTTCAGTGGTATAGTACCTCGGAGATAGGGCATATGCAAGGAGGTGCAATGGAGTTGTCATCTTGTTCCAACGATGAAGAACAATTGCTTCCACCCTTTTGTACAAGGTGTCTTCAGGATCATTCTCTTTTTTTTGTATTTCTATTTTTATTTTTTCCAACATTGTGTCCATGCTATCATAGACATCCCCCAAGCATGGTTCATCTGTATCAGCAAACCGAAGCATAGACATGATAGGTTCGGTGAATTCCAATACATAATTCACACGATCCCACCAATCGTCATGCAAGATCAATGCCTTGACCTTTTGGGCCCTCTCTGAATTTGATTGCTTCCATATACCCCATTGGTTGCTAATAACCATTTGACTCAATGCATCTTTCACCTTCACAAGTCGTCTCAGAACAATTGTGTGAGATGCAAACCGGGTCTCGGCAACCTAAGAACATGTTAATAGTAAGTTAATAACACATTTAAAATATGTAAATAATGCAAAAAATTATTTTATTCAATTATGTAAAACATGACATAAATGATAAATGAAACTAAATAAATTAAATTTTAAAATTTACCTTCAACAATTCCAATCTTGAAAAAGTTCTGAAAATTGCTTGTGACATATGGTGGTTTGTCACAAACATCTAGATCTCCTCAGACTCCTGGTATATTTCTTTCACCCACTCTATTTGGTTGCCAATTGCTTGCATCACCAAATTGAGGGAGTGTACGGTGCACGGTGTCCAAAAGATGTGCTCATATCTAGCCTCTACCAAAGCACCTGCAGCCCTGCAAACTTTTGCATTGTCCGTAATTACTTGGACAACATTTTCACTACCCACCATCTCTATGGAGTCAATGAGAATCCTGGAAATGAACTCTGCATCTTTCACTTCCCCTTCACAGTCAACCGCCCTCAAAAACATTGCCCCCTTGGGGGACACTGCAATAACATTAATCAATGGACGGTTTTTGCAATCTTTCCATCCATCGGAAACAATAGATACACCTGTTTCAACCCAAGAATCTCTAATTGGTTTTAGTTGGGCCTCTACATATTTCTTCTCTTTTTGCAATAAGGTGGTACGCACCTTTTCATACCCAGGACTTGTGAAATTAGGAGGTGCACTATTTATTGCTGACACCATGTCCTTCCAATATGGTGATCTCACCAAGTTGAATGGAAGACCATTGGCATAGAGGCAACGTGCAATTTTTTCTTCAGCAATATCTCTTGCCTCCATTTTAAATGCCTTCTCTAATGGACCTCTCTTGCGGGTGGTGGTTTCTGGTTCTTCATCTTCTTCTTCCGTAGAGGGTATAGACAAGAAGGGATGTCTAGAGGGCCTAACTATCTGAGTGGGTAATGTTGTTTTTTTCTTTCCGGAACTATAACTAGTTTGTTTTCCTCTTGCAACCGAATTGTCAGCATCTTCTTGTTCTTTTATAAATGCTGCTATTTGTACAGCAGAAAACCCCTTCTTATTTGGGCCCACACACATATTAATCCCTTTACCACCAGGGCCCATAAAATGAAGTTTCACTCGGTAGTAGGAGCTATTATATTGTACATTGCAAAAATTACACTTCCAAACAAACCCCCCACCTCCAGGAATTTGTGAAATTCGTGTGGTATGTCTCCATAAAGGAGATCCTTTATCAATTTTGAACTTTTGGCTTCCATCCCCACCCACTGAACTTTGACTACTGGCCATTGTTGCAATCTATAAAAAAAATGAAAAAAAATATAATATTTGAAAAACTTATTCACAAACTTGAAAAAATCCATCAAAAACTAAGAAACTTAAAAAAATTCATCAAAAGATTAAAGAATAGGGTTTAAATGCATACCTTGAACACTTAAATCTCCTTTGTAGAAGCTATTTGCCACTCCACAATCGATCTCCTTCAAATGCAATCACCTCCCTTCAAAATGCTAAGATGGAAAGAAAATATGGAGAGAGCAAAATGAGAGGTAAAAATGAAATGTTTTAGTGTTGAAAGGCCTCATATTGGGTCGTTTTAGGGTTAAGAGGCAAACTAGAAATTAAAAAATTGTTTTTTTTTTACTTTTGGGCCCACTTTTTAAGTGCTGGGCCGTGGGTTCTCAGTGGTTCGCCTGGGTACGCGGCTGGTACCCCCGGGTCCGCGTACCTTTGGGCAAGGTACGCACTGGGCACGCACCCTGTGCGTACCCAACACGTACCCACAGGCGAACCCGTATCGGGTTTGCACCCGAATCGGGTTCGAGGCCTGTGGGTACGAATCCGGTAATTTAGAATATTAAATATATAAATATATTTACCTTTACATATATACATGTATTTACATATACATTTTAAATTACATGTACGTATACTGCGAGCCAGTCAGCATACTTTCATTATACGTACCCATGTATATGTATATATGTGTATACGTAGATTCCGAGGTAATATTGTCATAATATATATTCATATTCACATATATATAATAGGTTGGTTGTGGTATGTATACATGTTTATTTACTTGTATATCTCCTTTATGTATACGTGTTCATAAATACATTTATATTGATGCACACGTATGGCATATCCATCTGCTCTCATACGTTTGTATTGACATGAATATACTTATGGACACCTGTACATACCGTATTTATATGTACATATACATATACACATGCCCACCTCCTAACCAATAACATTATTCCACATATGGTTATACTGGCAAACATCACTTATTCACACATTCAGAAGTAGATACGACTCCTAATGATAATAAACAAGCCTATGGATGACTTACCCTTATCTCAACAAATGACTTAGCTTGCTCAATCTATAATATGTGTGTGCATGCCCAATTGGTACTCGTTACTGTTTACCCGACCAAGTTCCTCCCTGAGTGATATCTCTCCTCTGCCTGGAGGTATGAACCTGTTTCCTGCACATCATGACACGACAACGGGAGTCATATGCTCAAAACAAAGAAAAATACATGAAACATTTCAAAAGTTAGATTATTCACAAATCAATAACCTTCTATTCTCCTTTATGCAGTATTTCACCAAGAATAACATCAAATGAAACAACATTCATAGTGAAAACGAGGTACAAGCATCATTAATTCACCTATAGAATTCACATTTACTTTATCTAGTAATGGTAAATTATAACGTCACAATTTGGGATGTAATAGTTTATAATCTGTTTGTATTGCTGATGTCTATGGCTGAAGCGAATTTCTGTTTGTAGCTTCGCCTTTGATTTTTATCTGGTTCTAGGTACTAGCCCATGTTGTTTCTTTGTGGAGGGCGCCCAGTTTTGCAAAGTTTCAAAATTTATTGTTGAGTCTTTGATTTTTAAGAAGAGGTCGACCCTTCTTGGAGGTTGTGTTTGGCTCGAATTTCCTGTTGGAGATGGGACACCATGTTTAGAGGCTTCATTTGATTGCTGTTTGAAGCTTTCCGGAGCTGTATTGAAGGAATTGCGTCCATTTTGGTGAATTCTTACTTTGCTGGTCTGATTTTCTGCACTTGCTGTTCCTAATCAGATTTGTCAATTTTGATGTATTGCTGGTTTGAGCTCAAATTCTATATCATTCTTATATTGTAATTGTTAGAGGTTTATTACTTTAACTCATTGTGGATTTGGAAGCGTATTTCTTTGTATTTGCAGCTGAAAACTATATTTTGTAAAGCTGGTTTAGTAGTACTAACAGCTGATTTTAATTGCTGCATTTTATAAGTTTGTAATTACTCCCACTGAGAAGTGGTTGAGTAAAATAATTTACTTTCAGCACTTGTTAATTCCCCCCCACTGAATAAGTGGCAGAGCGGAATATATTCCCCTCGTTGAATAAGTGGCAGATTGGAATTCATGGTCGGTTATCTGCCTATTTTGTAAATACTTCATTCATGGTCGGCCAGCTGCCTATAGTAGTTTTGTAACTTTCTTTCCAGTTGCTAATGATCCCCGACACCGTATGCTATCACCTCGCCCACATTGGGATCTTGGTGAACATTCTTGGTGAAGGGTTACTTTCTAGCTAGTTTTCTTTGGAGCTAATGCTAATCAGTGGTCTTGTGCTGATATTGTTGTGTTCAAAAATCGAAAAAAATTAAGGGGGAATCTTACATAGAGGTGGATATATCTCAGGTCAGAAAAACATAGCCCGGCCAAGGCCCCATCTTGGGAGAGGAAGACTAGCTAAAACTATGTATTGCCTCCAAAATTCTGAAGGTTATCATCGTAGTGGAGATTTCATGTGTAATTTGATTTATAAGTTATCTTAGATTTAACCATGTCATTTGGAGTTATTTGGAACTATTTGAATTCAACAATGACAAAGCCTCTTGGGAAGGGGTATAATCATAAAAATCTTTTAAAATGATATATCCAGGTTTTGAATTTCTGTGAGCAAACCATTTGCTGAAACCTGTTAAACTTAAAAATCAGGTAAAATTCTAAAGGAAACACCAATTAAATGTAATTCACCTTACTGGAATGAGTCTAATGGTTTCTTTGTGCACATAAAAGCCTCAGCAAGAGAAGGTAAGCTCTGTTTTTATATGCATTATTGCAACTGATGTTGCTTGGGAAGACAATGTGAATGGACTTTGGCAGATGATTCTGTTCATCCTATAAACAAAAGGCTATGAAGTGTCATGAAAGACAAAGTTTTTTTCACAGACAATTTAGTTTCTTGAAAATAGATTGTTTGGAACATCTTTGTAGCTTTATGCTGGTGAGATGATAGATGTGAGTGCTGATGTATTCGAAAGGCTAAGGCATACCTGCCAGTGGATCAACCATTGCACCAGCCTTCAAACTTTTAGTAAGATATAAATCTTAAAATTTTTAGATTGAAAAAAAAACTATTGCTTGATGCTGTATCAGTAAATTAGGAGTTCCTTCAGTTTGATTCACGAAGGCAGTCGCTTCTCAAACAAAGGGTGACACGTGCATCAAGCTCTATTGCTATTTCCCTTGCTGATAACTTCGCTTCTCTGATTGCTGGGTCTTTCATCTGAATTGTTTGGGAGTTTGTGGTATAAGTTCCTTTTTCTTGAAGATTGTCTCTGTTGAATAAGCCATGACCTTTCAGCAGTCATAGTATCCCAGCATTTCATCCCAAAAACTCTCATAATTTTTTTTTTGTAAATACTTTCTTTGGCTTTTGCAATTGATCCATCATCCATCCTCTTGTTAGTGCTAATTGCAAAACCTTTCTCTCTTTCTTCACAAAATTTATCATATGCATTAAGTTCCATTCTCTCTAGAGATCAATTTATGGAGTTTCTCTCATTGTTTTTATTTCTTATTGAGAGGTCAGATATTTCCTTTTTTCCATTAGGGAGCTAATTTATTGATAGATTATGATGAAATGGAGCTTTACATATTTTATAAATGATTGCTGGAGGTATGCTGATGTTGCTTTGCTTCTATGGGAATTTGTTTGAGTAAAATTTTCTTTGGAGGTTCATATAAGTTATTGTAAATTTTCTCATTGAGAGGTTAGATGTTTCCGTTTCTTTCTATTAGGGAGCTAATTTGTTGATAGATTATAATGAAATGGGGCTTTACATATTTTAGTAATAATTGCTGGAGATATGTTGATGTTGCTTTGCTTCTGTGGAAATTTGTTTGATTAAAAATTTCTTTGGAGGTTCATATAAGTTACTGTAGATCATCCAATGGCAAAGGTTATGAAGAATTTCATTCTTCAAGAAGCACTTTAATGAAATATATTGCTTGATTAAATTTGAAATATTGCTATTTGGGTTAGTACTGTATTTGAATTATTGTGTTTGATTTTTGTCTGTCCATGTTATCTTAGTGAAGACATTTTAAGCTTAACAGCTCTGCTGATTGGATTGTGTTTGGTACAGTTACGGAATTGTTGCAATTGCCCCCTTCTCACATCGACTGGCTTTTGATAACATACCCATAGAAATCCAACGATTACGTTGCAAAGTTAATTTTCAGGCTCTAACTTTTGTTCCTTACATTCGTTCTCTTGGAGATGTGCTTGTAAGTCGCCTGAGATCACATTCTCATAGCATCCAAGAAGCAGGTCATAGAAACTTCCAAACAGAACCAAATGGAGAAGCTTATGCAGGGTCTGGAAAATTTGTGGTCCTGCATCTTCGGTTTGACAAGGTATATACATATAGAACTGCTGTTTTGGTAAACTACTTCATGTGTGTGCACATTTGTAATACTGTACTCTCCATTTTTTCATATTTACATGTGCTGTAAATGCTAGGTAGACAATTGATGACAGAATGCTGGCTTCCTTTTTAGTAATACATACCAGCAATGTTTGAAATTACTGGCTGCTTACTTCTACCTTGAGGCCTCTGACATAAATTATGATGTGGGCGAATATAGGAGGCAGTATAGAGTCTTCTCTATGAAATTTGGATAAGGCATATTATTGTCTGTCCTGACTTGAATGTCTAAACAATGGTATCAAAGCCAGATTAGGAGGAAATTGTTCCTCATTTTAGCAATTGTTCTTCAGCATTAGGACTACCAAAAGGTCATTGTTAAATTTTTTTAGTTTATGGAGCTTACCATAGGGGGTAGTGGTGAAGAGTCTCCGACATACAAGGCTCCATATGCTTGTTCATGGAAATCATAAGCCTGATAATGCTATATGTTATTGTGGATAAGGCTCAATGTCATATGCTGCATTTAGGTTGTGCAATAGTATATTATTTCTGTTGTTACACCTGAACCAAAATAGGAGTCAATAAGAAGGGAAGAAATTAATGAGAAATGTGAGATCTAATGCTTTAGCTACACGATGAACTCGCTGAATGTTTGACATATGTAGAATTCAGGAATTGGAACTTTTGGATCTTCAATCGGTTCAAGGCACAATGGACAGATGAGTAAGGTGGCCATAGAGGAATGTTACCAGGCTACCAGCCTTTAAAGAAGCCAGGCCAAATTGAATTTGTAAAGAGCATTTGGATACTCCTTTTTCAGAATATAATTGTTCTTTTCTCAAATTCAAGTCTCAGTGAAAGTATAGCACATTTATTACTAATTTTGTTTTATATGAGGTGTCACAAATCATTTCAAGTAAAATTCAGGGTTTATCTATCAAAGTTTTACAAATCAATGTCAGACCTTGTTTATAACTTGTAAGGTATATCATATTTAAGTTTGCAATCTTCTATGGATGATATAACTTGTAAGGTATATCATAACTGCAAGAGGAGCTTTTTTGATTCCTAACTATAATGTAACAAGTGGGAGAAATCATTGCTCATCTTATTAGGTCAGAAGACTCTATTTTTACAAGGTACTGATCTGTTTGTACTGTTTCCACATGTTAAGCTGAAACAATCTGTTTCCTGGGCTTCAAAATGTTTTTGTATGTTTTCGTGTCAGCACTATTTTCAATATTTATATGTTTAGTTCAAATGTAATTACAAGTAGGCTCTAGAAAATACAATCCTTGTTATAAATGGTAGGATAATAACTATGATAAATTGATTAATCATTTTTGTAAATGAAATTTGTTAGATTGAGTAAATGCATGTTAGAAGCTGTCTCTTTTCTACATGGAAGGTTAACATACAAGGATTGTTATTGAATTTACGCTCATGTTTGGAACATACTTGATAGCATCCTTTGTAGTCCTTTTATATGTTGCCCAGTGATCAAAATTTTAGTACCTTCACAACAGTATTGCTTATGGTCTATGTTATTGGATTCATACCTCAACCAAAATGTTTCTGATACCAATCCCCTGGTTCACCTTTTAAACTTATTGTGTTCTTCAGAATTGTTGCCCTTTGCAGAAATTCAGATAGTGTTTCCCTAACATTTTGGATAGGGCCCAGCATTTTGAGGAAATTTTAAGGGACATATCCATGGCAGATGCCTGCTGAAAGTATAAAAAAACAGAACTAACTTTTTTCTGAGTGGTAAATTCCCTTCCTAGTGGCGTTCACTCTTCAACCAAATTCACCTAGGACTTGTCCCTGGCCTTGTTTGTTGGGGTACATCACACATAGAATTGGATATAGTAATTTACATATTGTGTTCAACGTTAAACATTAAATATTTGTGCATATGAGTATGCAACATATCTTGTGGGTATTTGAAAATGGATCTCCACTATGAAAGGCTTTATATGAGCTACCACTTGAGCTCATAATCAACTTAATCAAAGATTCGAAATCATAAATCATAATTTATAAACCTGATATCTTGATCTATATAGTGTGAAAGCATTGAAAAATGAAAACGTAAAAATATGAAGAACTTGAAAGAAAATAAACAATCAAATCCTAACCAAGTTCATTGTAAACCTCAAGACTGAACTTGCTGTAGTGACTTGCTTATGAATGAATGTGGATGCAACTCAACAGCATAACATTATGGATTTTGATAACACAACTCAACAGAGTAAACTTGCATAAAGACTTGATATATGAAAATAATGAGAGGACAAGCTATTCATAAATTTTTGGAAAAATCAAATGGATGGATGAGGATAAGATTGAAGACCAGGAGTTAAGGAGTTAACTGAACTGATTGTGAAGTCAACTCAAGAAAGTGATGAAGATAACTCAATTGATAATGGAAAATTGCCATTTTGAGCTCCGAGGAGGATAATAATGAATTTTTTAATTTATTAAATGGATAAATGTGTAATGCTCCCTTCTTAGTCCTAGGCATTTTTGTAACCGTTAGCCTACTTTTGGAGACCCGTAGGCTACTTGAATGCGTTTTTAGGGTTTCTAGGATTCTTGGAGGTTTCTCGTTAGCTTTTTAGGGGTTTGTTGCAGGAGTTTGCCAGAAGGGTTTCTAGGTCTTTCTGGGTTTTCTGAGAACCTTGGTGGGCAATCATTGCTATTTTTAGTAAGTCACAATTGCTTCTCAGAATGTGCTTATTTTGAGATTGGAGTCACTTACTATTTTTAGTGGTATGCTATTTTTAGTAAGTGATATTTTTGGCAATGGTCTTGGCAATGGTATTTTTAGTAGTTGGCTTCTCCACCATTCTTGGAGTTCGAAAATGGAAATGTTAGTAACTTAAGTTGTTTTATGTTATCAAGTTGTTTTTTGACCCCCACGCCTAGGAAGCACAACTTAAGTTGTTTTTAAAAGGTGGACTTGAGCTTGGACGCCAAGATGGGTGAGTTAATGTTTTAAAAGTAAATATTATGCATATTCAAAGGTGGAAGCCAAAAGTGAAGAGGTTAAGTGATTTTAATAAAATATTATTTCCCCAAATGTGGCATCCCATTTTGAGAGGGAAAAGCAAATTCAAATTCTTGAGTCTCAAGGCTATATAATGCCCTCACTTGCTATCATTTGTTCATCCTATTTTGATGTAACAAAGTGTTGCCGAAATGTAGATTGGACTCCTTGGGCTTTGAGGACGAAACCCCTCCAAGTTTGTTGATGTTCACTTGCAGCGTCAGAAGTATTCTTCCAGCGATGTCCTTATTTGTAATAAATTAAATAATAGCCTCAAGCTATTTAATTTATGGAGTCTCAAGAGGCGCGATTTTTGTAGAGACACTTCTATTTGTTAAGCAAATAATTATTAATGAAGAGGCACATTTTTCCTAACAAGGCCAACCTGGTTCAAGAGGCACGAATCTCAAGAAAGACGTTTTCTTGCTGTTGGCCGACATGGTGCTGGGAAAAGTCACGTCCTCTCCTCCTTGTATTTATAATCGATGTCATTCTCATTGTACATCATAAAGTTTCAAGTTCAGTTCGATTATATTCATTGAAGTCTAAGTGCGAGTTATCTATAAGTGAAAGCGAATTGTATAAGAGAGCATTTTGTTTGAGGCTGAGTTCTATCAGCATTTGATTTCTGTGTTGCATCACTCTTTGGTGCATATTTTTGGGCCTGCATATCACCCTCTTGTAAGGAGATCATTTTGTGACAATTCAATACATAAGTGATATATTGTTGCTGGGTTTTTCTCCCTCAAGAGGAGGATTTTCCCAGGGCATCTGCTGTGTCTTTGCATCTGATTTGAATTAATTTTCTGTGCATTTATCTGATCATTAAAAATTTACAAAGTCAACTTTAGTTTTGACATTGAAAGATATCTCCTAGCTGAATAGTGTTGTAGCTCCATCTCAGGGGTTGCAGTTGGGCTTATTGTGGTGATGGCTATCTCATTTCTTTCAGTTCTTGCTAGTTTTCATGTCTTGTAGACATATTTTGGTGTGTGTGATGGTTTGCATCTTTGGAGGCTTTTTTGGTGTGTATAATCAAATTTTGTGTTGCTGGTTTGTGACAAGCTGATCAACCCTTTTTGCTCATATTGATCAGAGGAGTTGAAACTATTTTGTGGGTGTTGGTTCAATATCTTCCTCATGCTTGGGCGCCCCTTCTTGCATATTTTGGTGATTTTAGGTGGAGTGTGGGATTTTTAGAGGCTGGTCGACCTACCTAGGACATTGTACCACTTGGTTGGGGGTGTCTTGGGACTTGTGTTAGAATATTTTCAATTTTGTCATTGATGTCAAGGTGTTTGTTTGATTTAGCTACCTGCTTGTCTACTTGAGCTGCTTGAGCTACTTGCCTGTGTGTTGAGCTACTTGGTTGTGTGCTTGAGCTACTTGGCTGCTTGGTTGAACTACCTGGCTGCTTGCTTGAGCTACCTGGTTGTGTGGTTAAGCTTCTTGTCAGCATATAAGCCAAGTCAACATGCCGAGTCAGATTTGTTTGTCAGCATATGTGCCACATCAATCTATGTTGAATTGTCATAGAAGTCGACCTTTTTCAGTTGATTGATTTCTTTATTTGTGGTAGTGTTTGAATTCTTTCTTAAATCTTTGGTGGACTTGTCAAAGGGCGGCTAAATAAAGAGTATCACATTTTTCTTTTATGAATGTTTTTGAGGTGGCTTCTTCTGCATAGTGATGGTTTCTTTTAATGAGGCGGTTCAATATCGACCTAGGCGGCTCTTTACTCATGTCGACTACTATCTTTAATATTGAAGATATTCCTGGTCGAATCTTTTAAAAATGGCACGATTTCTTTATGAGGCGGCTAATTTTCTGTTGAGTTTGGGCGATTTTATGATGTATGGTGGCTTCTATTTGAATGACTTAATATATGCTTTAGTATTCTATCTATTATTAGGTGATGGCTCTAACAACACGAGTCGTGTCTTATTTTTGCCGATGACTTCTGTTATTTCCGTCTTGTCTATCTTTTGCGACGGCTCCTTGATTCCCTCATTCGCAATAGGTCTTTGTGGTGTTAACAGACTGTTATTGTAAAAAAGGAAATCTTTGGTTTAGGCCAGTATTGGCAAAGTGTGATTGAAGTCGTGCCATCTTTATGAGAGACTTTTAGAACGGTTCACAAAATATATTATTTTGTTGTATGCTTCTATCTTCTGTACTAATGTTTTCGTCGGGCAGATGAGAGAATCCTTCTAGTTAGAAGGTGTCGGGCTCCATTTTTATGTGAGCAAAGTGAGTTTTGAATATCTTCAGCATATACGTGTAAGAAGACGTGACTTTTTTAGTTGGAATTAATTTTGGTAGAGATGTGAGAGAGCCAGTGTGAGTTGTAAAAAGGGGGGTCGGGATTTAGTGGACTCTGTGATGGCATTCTTAATAGAGCTGACTATTCATCTGCAAAAGCTTAGAAATTGAAGTCACGTTGTTCTGTGTAAAGGAGGCAAAGTTGTGAAAAAGGAATAAATCGCCTCTATTATCACTTACATGCTGCAATATAAAGAAAATTAGCGATAGATATATTGTAATGTTCATCGTAATGTGTTTTGTGCAACTCAGATAAATAAGTTTGATGCGTTTCTTGTGGGGGGTTGGCTTCTTTGTTTGGTTCGATATTTTTGAAGACATATCTTTTGCAAGTGCAGGTTAATTTATTCTGTGTGGTATAATTTTATGATATTGAGGAAAGAAAGGATAATGGAGCAGCTGCAAGTTCATTGAGTCACATAGGTTTATTGATATACAAGTTGTGTGTTGAAGAGGTGTTCGTTCGCTGCTGAGAAGTAATGACGATGTTTGCTTAAGGGAATGTATTGAAGTCAGTGTGTTCATAAATGTTGAAATGGTGTATCGCTATCTTTCTTCATTTGCTTAGACTGTGTGTTGGGAGATGAGTTGAATCCAAATTGACTAATATTATTTGTCTCTGCTTTCTGTTGAAGATTGCTGACTGCAGACTTGTGAAAGGTTGTTCATGCTATCTGTATAACTATATTTGAGTAGACTGTGTATTACAGTGTGTTTCACACTATTTGGAGACTAGTTTGTTGCCTTTCCAGTTCATCTATTCAAGGGTGTTGTGAATCTGATTAGATATATGTGATTGATTGATCAGAAGAATTTCAGAGTTTGTGATTAAGAGCAGGTTGAAGAAGTTGTGTGTTCTGTATTTAGCGTTCTTTGATTATGAAGTTGGTGCTTTAGTTGGTTCGGAGTTGGTGCTTCGAGGGAGAGTTGGTGCTCTGAGTGGGTTGGTGCTCACTTGTGTAATTGGGTTGGTGTCCTTTGAAGATAATAAAAGCAATATTTTGTCGTGGTTTTTTACTCGAAAGGGTTTTCCACGTAATCTCGATGTTCATGGTGTTTATTTTGTTCATGAATGTTCTTAATGTTTTGATTTTTGATTCATGAGGTTTTTAGTTTTAAAGTTTTTGAAATACTGATTCACCCTCCACTCTCAGTATTTCTTGTGTGCTCTTCATCGTGCTAGTGTTAATCAGACCTTTTTGTGGTGGCTTACTACCTAATTTTGGATGCCTAGCATTGTGGAATCATTTGCAAGTGGTTTGGTGAGATTCCGTTGAGTATTGGAGGAGTTATGATGGTTTGAAGGTTGCTGATTGGGGTTTCGTGCTTGCTGTTCGTGCATATCAGACTGCTGCACCAGTCATGTCAGACCTGATACTCCTTTATCTTTCCATGTTTTATGATGTCTAATCATTCCTATGTTGCAGGGATTGTTTATTGATTCAATGGGCTATCATGTTGACTTGATTTCTCATAATATCTTGTACCGAGCACTCATTGTAACACTAAATTGGTAGTACCAATCAGCGATTTGATTCTTGTTATTTTGGATACTTACCCCACTAAACAAGTGGTGCTCCTGCTGAAAAGTGGTTGAGCTTTGCTTTATGTTACTTTCACTCCCGCTGAATAAGTGGTCGAGTTTCTGATTTACTTTCTTGCTATTGCCCGTTGAACAAGCGGAAGTTGGTTGGCTTGCCACCAAGTGCATTTTCCTTTCTTTGTAATTCCTGCTGAATAAGCAGATGTTTACTTTCATGCACTTGATTATGATTACTCACCCCATTAAAGAAGTGGCAGCATAGAGGATTTCAATATTGTAAGCCAACCACCATATGCTCTCACCTTGCCCATACCCGAATCTGGGTGATCAGAAAGTGGAAGGTGTTCATCTCTAGTTAGTTTGTTATTTCAATAATTGCAAGTTCCTCTTTTCACCTTGCCCACTCTAGAATCTAGGTGATCAAAAAGTGGAGGGTTGCCTATTCAGTTGCTTATCTTTGCATTTTAGCTAATGCTAACAGGTGCAATTTGTGGAAAAAATTGGGGTGGTTATTACAAATGATAGGTAGTTTCTATTAGAAGATAGAGTTAACTGGTGAGATGATAAATACAATTTTCATTTTTTAATTAAAAGTGGATAATTAGCTCACATTAATTAAAATAATAAAATATTATTTAATATGGATAAATAGATAATGGAAAATAGTAATAATTAATGAATAAATGGTAATTGTAACAATTAATGGTAAGTAATATGATAAATGATTAATAGTAAATGATAAATGGTAATAATTTAATGATAATTAATGAATGATTAATTAATGGTATTATTAATAGTTGATGTTTAGTGTCTACATAATGAATTATTAATTTTTGTAATTTCAATGCTGCTTGTGCACATAGCATTGATAGTAGGATTATTTTTTTAATATTCTAATATATTATATATTTTATATACCGACACTTCCATGTTAAAATGTACCTAAGGTCCCAAAAAAATTGGTGTTTCCTGTACTCATGCCTGTTTTTTTTTCCTGGAAATGTAGCTTACGGTGATAACAGAACATATTTCTACACCTGTCAACATCTCTCTACTTGTGTATTTTATCCATTAAATACAGGTTTTGATTTGGATTTTCATGTTTTTCTTTTCTTAACATTCACACCATGGTTGAGCCTTCTTAATCATATCAGTCATGCTGACCTTGTTTTTCATTTTGTATGTTATTGTACATTTCTACTAACAGGGAGCTTATATTTAAAGCTTAATTGACTTAGCTTTGTTTTTATAGTGTGATTCATATAAATTTATTGTCATTTGCAGGATATGGCTGCTCATTCTGCTTGCAATTTTGGAGGTGGTAGAGCAGAGCAATTAGCCCTTGCAAAGTATAGGCAAGTACTTTGGCAAGGACGAGTGCTGAATTCTCAATTTTCTGATGAAGAGCTTCGAAGTCAGGGAAAGTGTCCCTTGACCCCAGAAGAAATTGGATTGTTATTAGCAGCTTTAGGATTTAGCAATAAAACCACACTTTATCTTGCTTCTCATAAGGTAAGCTGTCTTTGTTTGCTCCAAGTAAGTTATTACGCGATTTGATGGCATTTACAATACATATGCATTATTTATAGTGTTTTGTATTTTTTTATTTGAATTTTGGAATAGGTCTATGGGGGGGAAGCAAGAATTTCAATACTGCGGCAATTGTTCCCTTTGATGGAAGACAAAAAGAGTCTTTTAAAAGAGGAGGAACTTGCACAGCTTGAAGGGAAAGCTTCTGTTTCGGCTGCTGTGGATTATTATGTCAGTATGCAGAGTAATATCTTTATTTCAGCATCGCCTGGAAATATGCACAATGCTTTGGTAACCACATACCCCACATTTTATATCATATATGTGTATTCATAGTTTGCATGTTAAAGGATGAGAGATACTCTATGTGTGACACATTTCAAGGTCCATATGCTCTGAACCTGTAAATGGGTTTGAGGGTTAACCTATGTTCAATGGGGGGATGTGTTTCTGGGACAGCAGTATATACACACACACAAACACACAGAAACTCAAATTTTTACAAGTTTAACTATGCATGACATCAAAATCTAAGTTTAGATGCTTATATAATGTTTGAATTTGATATTATTATTAAAATTAAATTGAAGTTTCAAAATGTAATCCACATGGCTGATAGGAGTATGGCTGCATTAAAAACTTGAAATCTGTAGGTGATATGATAGATAGAGCAAATGTAACTTGTAAAATTGATAGATATAACAAATGTACCTTTTAAAATCTGCAGGTGATGTATTTGTATATGTTACATTAGGTATGATAGATATGTTTGCACAATCATATCAAATGCAATTTTTTTAGATGATTTCAGCAATTTGCAAGTGTAGAGAATGCTAACAAATATAATTGAAAACAGGCATATCCAGAGTTCAGTGATGCTAAATGAGACCTCTCCCCAAGGAATAAATTCCTAAATGTTAAAACCAAATTCCATAACACCACAGATGAGTCATATTACTTGAAAAAATATGAATTTTTTCTTTGAGCAGACTGTAGTTATGGAAGTTAAAACCAGATTCCCACACCCCTTTTGTATTTTTTAAAAATCATTGGGAATTTATTTTACCATTGGGGTGCTCTGATGTCCCCTAGATGGTTAAGGGACATCTTAGACGTCCATGGCTGCCCTGGGGATTGTCAGATGTCCTAGTGACATTCTGAGTTTTTGAATGGTGCCCTGGGGATGTTACCAAAAATTCTTTCAGACTGGATGTTCCCTGCGATCCTGAAGTCCTGGAAACAGCTATGGGATAGCGATGGGAGTTTCAGAGGGGGGCCGTGTCTCAATGTAACATAGGGGTTAAACTAATTCTTGTGTAAGAATTGAGGCGTTGTTAGAGTATAATTGTCTTGTTGGATGCAGAAGTGTGATTGACTGCTACATATGGAATGAATGATGATAGAATAGGTAATTTATGCAAAGCATGAAACTCATGATAGGATACAACTCGTCATGCTGCCTCTAGTGGATGCAGGTTGATTGATTACTAAGCTTGTGTTCAGGATCCTTTAATTAGCTGATTCTTACTAACTAAACTTGGCACACAGACTTTAATGTCAATGCTGGGCATGAGGGATCCTTTATGTAGAAATTCATCAATCTGCATATTGATTTCTATATTTACTATTATCAATGACCTCTATAAAGAAGTATTTAGCAATACCATTTTTATTGCAACTGGATGATATCCTGTACATCTTAGTGGTTGCGAACAGGGAATTTCTTGAAAAACTTTGAAAGATAATTTGTTTTCTAAAAACTGAGATATAAAGTTTACAAATACAAATAGAGGTAGGAGACTACATACAATACAAAACCATCATAATAAACACAGCTAAAATGAAAGTATTATCTATGAAAATCTAGTAGTATGATAACAAAAGGCTAGCTATAAAAATTGTGGGCCTATACAAGGCACCCACCAAAATATGGGTTATTAGTTTCAAGGACTTGTGCAAGGAGTTGAAGTGAACATTATAAAGTAAACTGGATAGTCAACCAAGAACATAAAACATCAAATACAGGGATCATCCCCTTTTCACAACATCCCTGGCCTCAAAGGTCTAAAGATCAACAGGTCTTCAAACTGGAAGATTAGGCCCCCCTCTGCCAGCAGGAGTTAGAAGAACAATTGATTGAGGCTCTACAATTCTATCACAAATACTAGACACCTCTAGCATCATATCATCAACCCTTTGAATTATCACCTCTGCTGGCCTGGGAAGAAATCCCCCTTATCTTGAAGTTTGAAGTGGAATATTAGCCAATTCCATATCAGAATTACAGGACAATGAGCATCTGTACTTGGATGCCTCAGTGATGCTTTCATCAGAAGAAACATTGGGAACAACCACTGCTCTAAAAGCTGCCTTTTTCTCTCCATGCTATTTGTTTCTTGTATAAGTGCATTATATGTAGGGCTAGAGTTTGCAACTTGTTCATGAAAGCTGTGAAACATTGTTTGCCAATGAAGATCAATTTTCCCAGCAGTAGCCCCAACATTCTCCTCTCCTCAACAATCAAGAACCCCTGCTCACTAACATCTGCCCCACCAACTGAGTCCTTAGCTGTCCTTTCCTGCTCATCCTCATACCCTTATCACAATTGGAGATTCTAGCTAGGCACTTGCTCCACCCAAAGATACTTACTGAAGTTAACAAGAGGGTTATATTGCAATTATCCCCAAATAATAAATCTTCTTTTAGTGTGTTTTTCACACTCACCATCTTTCGAGTAAACCATGCTACCATAGATGGATTCCTCAGGTCCCTTTTAGTTGTTTTTTTCTCCGAGTTCTGGATTCCTCCTGAATTTGTAGGATCTTCTCCTTCAAATCTAGGATCATACTTGTGATCCACATGTCTCAATATTTGAGCTGTAGGTGTCAACATGCTTGTGAAGCCTTCCTTTGGGCTCCTAGTGCCTTTGTGCCACTCATGGTATGCATTTGTGATTTTGGTTAAGTCCTTAGCCTCCTTTCCGAAAAGCTTTCGTATCTCATCTAGCAATCCTAGAGGCTTCTTTGCTCACGACTGCATGACCCAATATTTGAGTTGCAGGTGTCATGGTGTTTGTGAAGCCTTCCTTTTGGCTCCTAGTGCCTTTGTGCCATTTGCGGCCTCTGTCTGTGATTTGCTCCTAGTATCTCATCTAGCAATCCCAGATGTTTATTTGCTCACCAACCTCATGCTCATGTGGGTTTTGCTCCTCTCTTTTGATAGGTTTTGCAGTCTTATTTGCTCCTTTGGTGACTTAACAAGATCAAGTTCTGGCTAGCCATTTATTGTTTTATCCAGCAATGTTTGTTTTTTCTTTGGAATCACTGTAGTTATTGTGGGCCCCACCACCCATCTGCTCTTCTATTTTTGAAGGTTTATTTTTATTGCTACTACACTAGTATATGCGGGACATTGATTTACAGTATAGTTCTTCTTGCATCACCTCCTCAATGTGCTACTAGGTTTGACTTCACAGTGGGTCCCCCTCTAGTCTAGCTCCTCTGCTCTTGTGAAACTTTTGAAGCTCCCTCCATGTTGGCATTTCTTAGATTGTGCTAACTGTTCATGTCGAAGTGATCTAATGGACCAGAGCTTCTTGCGCTCACATCTGCAAAATGAAGCTGAACCTACTTAAAGATTTTCATGCAAAAATCACCTCTTCTCTTGGTGAGGTCAACACTATTCTTCCTTTGGCCAAGCTTGTTTGACCCCTTTGGTCAAACAATATTAGTCTAATGTGGTTCTTTACCCCTCATGTTTGGCATGATCCTCCACCATTGTAATGACCATTGATCGCAAGCGGTAATTGGAAATTTGTTGTAAAAGTTTGAGATTTGTTCTTTGCTGGATTCCATGGGTGCTTTACATTGTGACACAACAGATGGCACATGCATTCTGATTTAATGAAGGCCATCATGGTGTAATGTCCCCCTTTGTATTTTATTTATTTTCTGTTTTTTTGAAGGAAATGAATCCAAAAAGCAAGTAAAAATTCTGATGACACTTTTCAAGACCCTTCAATTACTAATATCAATCCAAAATTGCAATAAACAACATCAAACTTTGCTGATTTATGTCATAAAAAATCCAAGAATGTTGGATGAAGCCAATTTTGAATTAGGGCAGCCAAATAATCTTCCAATATAATTTATTTGAACAGTATAGCAATTGAAAAATAATGAATGAAGATGCTGGAAAGTACAAATCAGAATTTATGAGATATTTTTGCACTCACAGAATGTTGTACCTTGCTGGAAAGATGCAAGTCAGATATAGATTAGACCTTGCAATGTTTGTAAACAGAAAATAGAGGTTGGTGATTGGTATGGCTGCTGTTTGGAGATGTATGGCTGGCTGTACAATGCTAGAAAAGGCTGTAATCTGCCGGAATTGATACAGATCTGCTGGAAATAGGGTTGAAACAGCAATATATTGTCAAATGTATCCTCCCAATTGTGGTGCTAGTCGGGAACAATTTATTATCAACTTTACTTTTCCAAAGGATTGCACTAGGCTGGAAACATGTAGATTTGCTGATGACAAGTATGGAATAGCAACTAATGTTGCTAAACCCACCCTCTTAATGATGTCTCCCTAACTTATATGGCTGTAGATGTGTATTGCAGCTCAGAATAGTCCTGGAAATACATGCAAAATGCTCAGATCTGATTGATATCCTCCTAGAAATGATGACACTTCACTCCAATAGGCTGGTCGCTTATGTTGGATGACTGAAATAATGTAACCAGAAGCTCATGTGACTGATCTAATACCCTGAATGGCTGAATTTCTCTCTCCCAATGTGGTGTTCAGCTAGAATTGACTGAAACAACTCAGATCCAGCTCTATATGATGCTCAAATATTCTCCAAAAATAAAAAAATCAATACATAAACACTCAATTATACTTTGGCAATGATATGATAATGTTTGCTTGCATAAAACACTGTAGTGGCACTGTAGCAGATTGAAAAAATCTCCAAATCCTCCACAAACCAGCACAGTTGTGATTCCCGAATGGAATCACCCAAGATTGGAAGAAAGGGTTTTTGTCCTTGATCCCAAATCTGGAATCCAAGAGGGTTTTCATCCTCTCAAACCCCAAACAAACCAAGGGTTTTCATCCTTCGATGCCCTAGATTGAACATATTGTCCAAATCTAAAAGTTGGATGCAAAGGATAACTCGAATGATCCTTAAATGAAGATAGATGCCTCCTTGAAATACCTTTTCGAATTGGGCCTGTGGGTTCTAAATTTCCCTCCAAGTATTTAAAAATACTTTTAATTTTTAATTCTATCTATTTATTTTAAGTATTTAAAAATACTTTTATTATAATACTAGTTTCTAGAAACACCTTTTATTTTAATTATAATAATATTAATAGGTTGCCCTTAAAATTAGAGATTATTGGGTCCAACTTAAATAATATTATTAATTATCTTAATTCAAAAAGGGGGACATGACATGTGGCTCTGATTAGTTGTGGTTGAAGTTTCAATTGCTTGGGCATGCCTCTTTTTAACTGCCAATTTGGTATCATCTTGTAGATGTTGCAGTCCTTTTGACATTCATCCTTCCTATTCTTTTATTCTTCATTCTTTGTAAATTTTCCCATGCAACTTAGTTGCAATTGTATAGAGATTTATTGTAGTTGCATAAATATGGGCTCAATCCTCATGTAAATATCTTTTGGTTTTTAATATAAGAACTCCTTTCAGTTTTTGTAATAAATAGGTTAATTGGTCATGATCTATTAGGTTGCAGTGAATGTAAGTGTGTTTTAGCTCATTTGTTCCGTATGACTCACCTTAGAGAATGCTCCCTAGTTCAAAGCTATGAATGTGTATGTGCTTGTTTGCTTATGCCCTTCAAACTGAAGTGAATTATTTGTATGCATTAGAATGTCCTTTGGCCATAGATGCTAGTTAGTTTTGTTCTAGATTTAGGTAGGCTCACGTAATGTAAGGTAGCCCCACCATACACATGCTTATTCACAATGGAGATTTAGGTAGGGTCACCCTTCTTTGGCACTCCACCTTTCTTTTTCTCTAACCCCATCTTTCTCTAATCCTATCGTCCTTAACCTTTTCCTTTAAAGAATTAGCTTAGGGTAGGCTAGTTATTAAACTAGTTTTCCATTTTGCATTGTCCCATAGTTATATCATGTTTACTCTTCTGTCTGATAAATTAAATACATGAATTAATAATAGAGATGACAATGCATACTAGATACATGCGTAAAATATTTCTTTATTCACAAATGAAATTATCAGAGAAGAAGACCAAAGATGGTCAGCCAAGGATTAGAGTTGATCCGACTAGATCATACTACTCTCCTTGACAATACACAATGTATTTAAAGCACCTGATGGTTGCCAAGAAGAACACAATCATTAACCAATTGACGCTTGTAACTACCTGAAGCCGACAACCAATTAATACAAACAATAAATACATAGTAAGATAACCAATATTATCGAAGCATAATAATAGACATTGTATATCGACTACATATCATAGTTGTAGATTAGTTTAGTAGTAGTTGTAGGATAAAAGAGGAAGCCGACCTTCTTTAGATGTTAATGCATTGATTTTCTAAAAATATAGTTTATGCATAGGATTTTGTTTTGTTGGAGCTTCTTAGGTACCATCAAGAGCTGTAGGTGCAATTCATAATTTTGCTTGATTTGACAAGTGGTGGTTGTGGCCTTAAGGCTTGCATACTCTCTATGAGTGTAAGGACCATTGTCTCTCCCCTCTTTTTGAGGTCCTTTCCATCAACACTTGTGGTTGAAAATCCATTACAAACACTTCTAAACTTAGATTCCATATTTTTGAGAAGCAATTCATCTTGCAAAGCAAGCAAAGAAACAATAATGTCCCCTTCAAAGTTAGGAGTTCCAAATTCCCCTTTAGAAACATGATAATTTTGCTCTGTCTGGGTTTGCAAAAGTGGGATCCAAAAGTATGAAGGTGGTTTCTTTGTCTCCCCCCAAAGCAACACTTGATATTGCAGCTTAGATGATTCTTGTCCAAAATCTACCTCCACCACCTAGCATTCAAGCTATTTTCCAACCCCTAAGGCTGCTAACCGTGTTACACTTCCCCTCTTGGGGAAACCGTAAGCTAAATGTCTACCAATTCTTGGTCTTTTAGCATTGTGGAGCTAATGAAGAAGTCTTGAGAAAAGTTATCCATGTGGGAAGCTCTATCCTTGCACGGACAATTCAATCTCCTAAAAGAAGCCTTTAAGTGGTAAAAGAAAAACTAGGTGACAGAAATGGGTAGCTGTAGAAGGTAATGAGGTAAGATCCAAAACTATCCTTTTTATCTTACCATCATAATTAAGGATAAATTGGTTCACAACTATATGATTAATTTTAGAGAAGGCAACACTATTATCCCTAAGTCTATAGCTGATGTTTTTGGTCTCACTTATGAGCCATATGTCAGTCTCACATTATGACATGAACCCACTATAGTGTGAGGGTTTGGATTGATAACAAGGCAATCTTGCCCCATCATGTGGAACCCCTCTTTGCCTCAAAAATCAATGAAGATCTCAAGGCCATGGCATTTGCGTAGAAGATTGTAGATGCCCATGCCGACATCTTAGATCAGAATGATACCCATTGAGTGGCTGATGCAAACAACCCAAATGAAGAAAATACTAGATGGATGGTTGACTATGATTTTCTTGACCAGCAATTTTAAAGTTTTGGCTTCTTTGGTGACTTGGGTCTTGGAAAAGTATTGTGCTAATGAAGAAGCTATTGTGCCTCCTCTGCTCTCCAAAGAGGAGGAATATCAATCGGATGGTATACTTTGGATGTATTTTGATGGTGCCAAACATAGAGTTGGAGCTAGGGCAAGTGTGGCGTTCATTTCCCCTTTAGGGAGTAAATTTCATTCCTTCCAATTGTAGTTCCATTGTATCAATAATGTCGTTGAGTATGAAGCACTGCTCCAAGGATTGCAGATAGCCAAAAAGAGAGGAACCAAGCAACTATTTATCTTTGGAGTTGTTGGGCTTAGTGTAAGGCAAGCTCACTTTATCTATGCCACTAAGCACCCCAAATGAGAGTAAACAAACACCAAGTGAGGGATCTAATCAAAGGATTTGATGTAGTTAATATTAGGCAATCCCACATCTCTAGAATAGGGAGGTTGATTAAATGGCCACAATGAGTGCCAATTTTGATCTTATCTCCATCCTTTTCAATCAATGAATGGACTCCAAGCACAAACTCTATGTTGAGATGGTTGTCCAACTTTGGGTCATTGACAATGACACCCACTAGCAAGTTTTGATAGTAACAAAGATATCATACTCTTCATCTAGAATGAGACTAAGTTCTTGTTTGATTTGGGAGAAAAGCTATCTAAGGCCTATAGTGATTAGATTAGGAAAGCCTTAACAATTTCAGCTCTCATGATAAAGTGAAAAAGGAGCAAAGATCTATTTTAATTAACTATTAAGCTTGAGCTCTATCAAGATTATGGCTGCTTCCTCTAGGACATTTTGATAAAAAATGATGCTTGCTAGCTTTGAAAGAATCTTCGTAACCCTCTTGAGAGTTTGAAGATGTCTAGGCCTAGACTTATGATAATTTCAAAGTGTATAACAAAGATATCATTCAATGCACTAGTGAAGATGACTCCCACACATGTCCTATGCGACAAAAACAATGAGTAGTGAATCCTCTCATCAAGCGAGTGATAAGTAAGGATCTCACCAAGACGATTGAAGCCTTCCCAATTAAGCATGCCACATGGGTCTCTAACCTTGTATCTATCCATGAAAAAAGAATGGTGAAATCTGCCTATGTGTAGACTTTTGTGACTTCAATTGAGTGTCACCAAAGGATTATTATTTTGCCCCCTCAATGGACTAGAGTTTATAGAAAGTAGTCAAACTCGACAAACTATTACTTGTTGGATGGCTTTACTAGTTACAATCAAGTTTGGTTAAAGGATGAGGATGCCTTCAAAGGAATTATTAATGAGTCCTCATGGTCTACCTGAATTATATTATAGTATATTCAAAGACATTTGAGGAACATCTTTCCCACCTTTGGGAAGTGTTAAAGCATTATTAGGAATTTGGCATTTAACTCAATCCAAGGAAATACATTCTCATTGCCCCTAAAGATAAAACTTCTAGGACATGTCTCAAAATATGGTTTAGCAATAGACCCAAGCTACGTGTAGGTAAGTGACCTACCCTTGCCTCACACAAAGAAGAGTCTCCAATTTTAGGAAATTCATTTTTGACTTTGTTGGGCTTGTGGGGCCCATCATGCTACTACTAAAGGATGTCAACTTTTAGTGGACACTCGAAGCAAAAGAGTCATTTTGACTTAGAAAGAAAGACATCATGGAAGCTTTAGTCATTGTTAGTCATGACTTGTCAAAGGATTTCAACCTTTACGCATTTGGTGGGGATTGTATCATAGCAACCTTTCTCACTCAGAAGGATGCAAATGAAGATGAGCATTTTGTATCATTTATGAGTGCTAACCTCAAAGACTACAAGGAGAGATATACTTTTCTAGAAAAGAAAGCATACAATCATGAAATCTTTGAAAAATTTCAAACACCTTGCCCCCCCACAATAAAGTGTAGACATTTTTGATCCACTCCAATGTGAGGGATTACCTTTTTCATGCGGAGATAAGTGAGAAATGAGCGAGTTGGGTCTTGAAAATAATGGAGTATGATATTGAGATCCAACCAAGTATGTGATGATAAGGAACTGGTGGTAGTGGAAGCACCTACTCTATTCACAATTGAGGAGTGGATTTTTGAAACTCAATTATACCTTGAGATGAGACATGTATTGTCAAATCTTGACAAGAAATAGAGACGATGTTTCCACCTTTCTTGTGTTAGCTACTGATTCATTGGAGGAGTTTTGTTTGAGGGAATCCTTGATGAAATCTTATTGAGATGCATCAAACCTAAGCAAGTAGATAGATTAGTGCATGAATTTTATGAAGGATTTATAGGTGTCCACTACTTAGCTATAACCATGATTGCTAAAATAATGTGGGTTGGATACTTTTGGCCTACTATGTTTCACAACACATAAGCTTTTTTGAGCATGTAAACCTTGAAAATGGTTCACCAAAACAAAATTGCCTCCTTTTGTTGAAACCTATCTTGGTGGATGCCCCTTTCAAGCAATGGGGGCTCGACTTTATTGGCATGATCAATCCTCACTCTAGCAATGGACATAAGTGGATGTTGAGTTTGATACACTACTTCACTTGGAATTGAGGTGGTTGCTCGAAAAGATGCCAAGGAAGATTGGGTTGTTGATTTCTAGGAGGAAATTGTGACTCAATTTGATGCCCTTGCTACCATAATATTAGATAATGCAAAAGCATTCATGGGATCAAAATTCATTAAATTCATGTCAAAACACGATATTTATTTGGAGACCTCATCCAAATATTACCCCTAGCGTAGTGGTTTGGCAGAGGATAGTTGCTGTTTGATTTGAAAAGTATCAACGTATCATGAATAGATGGTTTGATTAGTGCACAACTTTGCAAAGATTTGCAGTTGGTGATCCTGTCTTCAAGTGGGATGAAACCAAGCTAAGTCGAGTTTCCATTCTAAGTTTGAGTAGTTGCAAAGTGGACCCACTTAGATCACCACATCTCAAGAAGGAGACATGTTTGAATTATTTGGTATGTTAGGCCTTTACCTTTCTCATCATGATTAATGTTATGTACCTTAATCTTATTCTTAGGAAAGATGACCCATGTGCTTTTTGTATTATATTGTATTATTCGTGTTTCCATTCCCCTTGTCCATATTTCTTTTGTTTTTCCTTCTCTCTCCCTAGTTGTTTTTTCCCTTGTATTTTTGTGTTTCCCCATATTTTCTCTTTTGTGTTTCCATCTTGGCAAGTTTGATGCCTCATTAAAATATTGTGACCCTTTGTGGCACTTTGTATGACATCTGAAATGCCCCCTCTTCCTCTAGCAGGTCTCCCTATGATACATATTCCAATAATCCTTTTCTTGGTCATTTAATTGCAAGGCATATAATGGACATTATTTTTGTCCTACACAAGAAAGGTTATCCTTGAGAAATCTGATTTGATCAATGTGTAACTAAGGATAGTTCCTCTTGATAATGTATCGTCATTTCATGTAGCCTCTCCCTAAATGGTCATCACCTTAATCAGATGACATGTTCATTGTTAGTGGCCATGTGGTTCTTTGAGCTCACTCCCTATCTTCCTCTCCCACTTCACACACTTTTCCAAAATGACCATTGCGTGCATCTTTTCCTTGAGGCATCCTTAATCATGAAAGCCTAGATTAGCATGCCAAAGTTCTTATAAAGTTATTATTATTTTTCTTGTGAAAACACTATCCTTCAAATTCCCTAAGGCATAGTTTGTTTTAAGTGATCACTTGCTACCTTTCTTGTGCAAATGCTTGCTGCCTACAATTATGACCAGCAAACCCCTTCTAAATTTAGGGCCTCTAGAGGAAGATGAACATCCCCTACCTCTTCCTTTTGAATGGAAAGAGAGTGGGAACCCCCAAAGAAATACACTTCATATGTAGAAGATTTGCAGAATGGATAGCCTTCCAGTTCCACTAGAACAATCACCATAGAATGAGCACAAAAGTAGAAGGAACTTGAGTCTCTTGTAGTTGATTTGTTTGATGATATTTGAGACCCCAAGGTCTACTACAAACACTACAATGTTTGAAATGCCATCTTTGGTGCAGCTGAAGAGGATAAGAAACTTCAAGAAATAGCTCTCAACTTGTTCTCCAGAGATAGAAAAAGATGTTGTCAACTCCCTCACGCTTTAGCCGCATTTGGACATCTAACCTCACCTAGGTGCTTCCCAAGTGGGTTCACTCTATACCAAAATTGGTGGAGCTATGTGCTGAATGATTCAATTCTCAAATGCACAAAGTTTAAAATCCTGAAGGTGATGCCATCTTGGACTTGAGCAAAGACATTGTTTGAGCAACATTCTACATCCTGCAACCAAAATGCGATAGTCCAAGATCAAAAGTTTAGAGGGCCACTTTGAAACAAAATAGAGACAAAATTAACAAGGAGTTATACTTGAAAGTGTTTCTTGGCATTTATGACCTTGTGAATACTCCTACTTGCTTGATGCTAGGCATGTTCAAAGAGCCCTATCAACTCATGTTGATCGCTTTGGCCTACATTTATGGTAGGATGATGATCAAACAATGGGAAGACGCTATCTATCAATCATATACACTATAGTTGACGTTCCCTTCAATGCTGTGTAAGAAATAATCTTCATTATAACTAGACAACTCATAGACTTAAAAATACTTAAGTCATTTAGGTTTCCACCCTCCTTGGCTTTACCAAAATGCCTCAACTTTAAGTCGTATGGGTATTGACTTCATTAGTCACGAGGTCCACTTCTAGTCATCAATTGGACTCCCAAGATAAACAACGGGGCTGGCACTTTTTTGAATTTTACCACAAATTTCTTGGCCCCCATGATTACCATCCTCTTAGGTGATGACTTCATTCCTTAGACTTCCCTTGAGATGTACATTTTCTTAATTCTCCTTGAAAAATCATCTTCATTGACTTTTCCAGCCTTCTAGGAGATATGTATTATTTCACCATACAATTAGAGATTCAACTCAATGGGTTTTTGAAACCTATCACATAGTTGCTTGCTTGATGTAAGTTGATAGGACAACATGACATCTTGGACCATGAGTTTGGCTTGAATATAAAGAAATCCTTGATGTAAAAAGTCTCGATGATCCTTCCAAGTTGCGAAACCAAATTGCCACCGTTTCTTCCACGACATGTTATTTGGCCTCTCTTTGCAGCTAAATGATGAACCATGGGGTTATGACCCTTAAAGTATTTTTGTTGCTAGATTAGGCAAGAACAAGGCCTTGGGCTTTGATCATACATTGCACCTTGAAATCTAGGCCCTTCACAATCTTGCAAAGGCCTTTTTTGATTTCCAAAGAAAATCTCAACAATTGACCCTAGTTGTGGACTTTATGAAGCAAACAATTGCTGATTGAGCAACCTAGGTAGTAGAAGAGAATCCTTCCCTAGATATTTTTCACTTCTATTTCTATGAAAAGTACAAGTATGACCTAAAGAACATAAAAGTACATAAGCTTAAAAGATAAAAGTTTGAGTGAATCCAACAATCCATGATGTAGTCTAATAGAAAGATTGAGGCACGGTGGTAGTTCCACTGTGAAGTGAACCTGAACCCACTCACCATATCTATTGAAGAATACCATCTAGATGCACAATTTGACCTCCTCTTTGACCTCTTTAACAAATCGGTCTCTTGGCTTTGGAAATGGACATATTGAACTTTGCCTCGTTGTCTTGATATGTGGAATTGATAGCATGTGCTTGAATTGTCCGTACCGTGAGGAAAGAACACACCAAGAATTTCATGACACATATTGTCTTGATGCAAACATACTTCTTCAAGTAAGATTTACACCTAGCTCTAGTCTTGGAAAACATGAGCAAGAAATAATTGAGCTGCTTTGCCCTACTATGCCAAACCAAAAAGGATGACAAATTGGACTTGGTTCATCCTAGCTTGTCACCTCGAAGGTCCCTGCAACTCCTTGGTTCATCTCCAAAGGCTATCTTGTCCATTCCCTTGCACAACCTTTGTAGAAAACCACTACTCAATTGAAGTCTTTTATGCTAGTAGAGGAAAATCTAGGACACATTCTATCACATCTCGTTTAATTAGCTTATCTTAATCACTTAATTTTTTGATAACGAGCAATTAAGAAAGACAATATGGTTGCACTAATTATTACTTGAAGGGCAATTGAGAATGATTATCATGATGATGATGATTAATTATGTGTTCTATTTCATAAGTGCATCATGAACTGTTGACATTTTCTCATTTTGGAGAGAGAGTATCATCAAGAAGGTTCTAGCAAGTGGAGGTAACCTATCATGATGGAATCACACACATGCACTTAGACTCATGTAGTTAGATTGCATACATGTGTGTGACTGAGGATAGACATTTCAGGTTCCTATATTTGAATAATTGTATTATTTTACAAATGGTTCATATATATAAACTAAATGAGAATGAAATATCTTTATAAAATCTAGGTTAATTAAATGATTGAGTGAGCTTGTGTTAGTATTGGGTCATGAGCCAACTTAGCACAAAAATGTGCTACTTGTTGATATGTAATTATATTCCGGCAATCCGTTGAAATGGGTTCCAAACTAAATGGGATTTGACATGAGAAAGAAAAATAATATTTTTCTTTTGTTTAATTATTATTAATAAATAAATAAATTTAGTACTATTAATAAATAGTATTATATTTAATAAAGATACTATAAGTCTATAAATTATTTAAAGATCGTTTAGAAGGATAAAAAAAAATAAAAAAAAAATATATATATATATATGACAATATTATTATTTTAGTAAAGGCAAGTGCCAAATTTATTTAAAGGTAATAGTAATAAAGCTTCCTCCACGTGCCTTATCAAGGTTTCCACAATTTGCATGAAAGTCTCGTGGCTGAATGTTACCAAAGGTGAGGAATTTGGCTTACGCCTGTCAAGTTGCATTTGTCTAAAAGTTTCTAGGAACAAAAAAAAAAAGGGGGAAGATCTTTTTCATTGTCAAGTAGTCTCCAAGAGAGAGAAACTCGACTGCATAAGATATTTGTGTCTTCACTAGATATTCTTAATCAGAGGTTTCACAGCAATCTCCATCTATTATTCAATTGTAGATCAATCTAGGGTTGCTTCTGTTCCTTATGTTCTTGATGAGTGGATGGCACTTACATCAAGAGTAGGGACCAAATATTGGGTATTGTACAGTTATTGCAAATCTTTTGTGGAGTCAAATATGCATCAGTTCAAGGAAGAGTTGATTGGCTATGCTTTGGATCTTCAAAAAAAATCGATGCATCTTATAGAAGCAGGAATTGCTACTTCAGGAAACATGATTTGGGTTTGGAAAATTCAGTGTGATGATTGCAGGCAATACTTTGTGGTACTTCAACTTAAACCTTAAATGCTGTTATTTGACCATAGTAATTAGTTCGAGTTGCATCATATTTTAGAAGTCGTAGTTTATTTTTATGTATATTTAAAAAAGAAAATTTCTTGTCTCCTCAATAGTGAGATAAGTTGGATATAAATATATTGGTCCTTATCTCTCTTTTTCTGTTTCATATATGTTCATGTCCTGCACATTAGTTTAATTGGGTTGTGGATGAGGGGGTTCTTGCACTGTAGACAAGAGGTGCAGTTTATTAACCAAGGTAGATTTTTATTAAAGACTGGATTCTTTATGATTAATTGCTGTGTTGTAGAAAGCTTGCATTTCAATCTTCTATTTCAGAGAATTGATGTTTTACCTTTCATAAATTCACCTGAAGAAAATTTGTGAGTGTAAATACTAGTGGGATGAGAATGAGAAAATGAGTAATGAACTGGTCATTTTTATGTGCCAATCAACAAAAGAGATTTTCTTTAATAGGTACAAAATAAATTCTATTTGGATATTGGTAACATCTGGAATCTCAGATTTGGACATTATAATTTAGGAATTACCTACACAGTGCAGCCAGCTTTTGGCTATGAGGTTTCCCTTATAGATTCTATGCATAATAAAAATACACTTTCTTTAGTTTTACCTCTTTTACAATATTACAGTTTCAGTATGGGGGATTCAATTGCTTTGAGATCTGACACCACTAGAATAAGAAGTGGTAGACAATGCTGGCATGATTGTACATATAAACACAGTTTAAAATTGGTCTAATTCTGATAGGAATCTAGTGAGCTGAGCTGTAGAGAAAACTGTTCATATGTGCCTGGGTGTGGAACTTGAAGCATTAATTTGAAGGAATACTCAAGACCACTGATCAGTGGTACACAAAAACAAAGCAATTAAACAACTTTTGAAAAGCACAAACTTCAATGGAAACACATAAGAATCACCATGACACAAGTTTTATAAGTGGAAAACCCTAGAAAGGGAAAAACCACTGTATGAGTGCTTGTTGGGTTTGAAGAACCAATCCAATCCTCACAATTTGTTCACAATTAAGTCTCACTGACCAAGTTCTCACTGAATACAGTATGTCTAGGAGCACCAACTACCTATGAAAAACAGGAGCACCAACTCCAATGAGAAATGAAGGACAGATGTACAAAGTACTACTCTGTTTACAATATGCTCTAGATCATCAATTTCCCTTGTTTCACATACAAACATTCAACACTTATCCCTCCTTGCATACATGTATAATAATTTCTTTACAGGAATCCCCTTATCTCAACAAACACAAACATGATTTAAACTGATGTATATATGAACAAAGAATCCTCAACCTCTGCACACACCTTGACTGTAACCTTCTTTGAATGAACAAATAGATGACACAAAAAAACTGTTACACAACCATGTCCCCTATTATGATAAACAACCCTAGACAACGTTAGACTTCAGTCACATGGACATTTGCACATCCAGAGCATTGTTATACAAATTCACACACTATCCTAACTTCCAATCAAACTCCAGTCACCTGTGATCTCATTCAGATCACACTAATCTGTGCAAAGAAAACACATTTCATGAATACAGTCAACAGAGGTACCATATAACCCTTTTTATATTCTGTTATTCAAGTCTCCTTCCCTGTGTATTGTCTTGACAAAAACATAGTATCATAGTCTTCAATCCACTCTCATAGAGCCCATACCACGATTAGAACACCATCAAAGCACCGGCAGAGATCCACATTCCATGGCTGCCTCAATACAGTTACCAAACTGTATGTAACTGAAACAAGGGTGATGACACTCATATGCCTGTCCTCGGGAAGTAACCGTTCTTCAGTTTTAAAAGAGGACCTTTGATCTTCGAAACTCGCCAATCCATCATGTAAATAATGAACATCAATCTTACTGTGGGCGGTAAAATGTAAGTCTTTATGTAATGTCCCCTTTTTGGGATAACCCTAAATCGGCCCTAATCTATTGATTTCGAATGATCACCTTGGAGTTGGGAACGTTTGTAGTGTGAGTAGACCCCCTGCAAAACAGAGTTAGAGAATATTTACAAGATAATATTAATTAAGATGCATATGTATATAAGAAATTCAGGAGGGCATGGTTAGGAATACAACTACCTGTCTGTGACCTGTAAGTATGTTAGTAGTCATCTATAGATAGAGATAATATCATAATAAAATACTTTGAATTTCTTAGATGCTTCAGTTCATTCTTCCTTGGTCATAATGGCCTGATAGGGTGCCCAAGAAACCCTCTATCCTAGGCCCAAGGGCAGTACACCCCCCTTGCCCATGTGGCCCTTGCCATCCATATGGGTGGAGTACCTAGTGAGGCGTCCTATCACCGTTCCCCTGATCAGAACCATTATGACTTAATTATGAAGAGGGTTTGAGGGTACAACCACAGTAGGGTGTCCTGGGCAGTCATTTCCTCTAAGCCCAAGGGCAGTACACCCCCCTTGGCCCATGTGGCTCTTGCCATCCAAATGGGTGGGGTACTTAGAGGGTAATCCACACGCTGTTTCCCCTCCCTGCAGGTCCTCAACTCCTTTATTGTATTTACAATCAGATATTATAAATATCGGTCCTTAATTAATGAACATTATTCCACCATATAAATGCATAGATTCTGATCATATCTATTGAATCAATAATATTACATATTTTATTTACATTAAGTCAAAATATAGATTCAGATCTATGCCATGTACAGTATCATAACTTATTTACTTTAAGTCAAAATATGGATGCAGATATATGCCATGTACAGTATCATATCTTATTTACATTAAATCAAAATATGGATGCAGATATATGCCATGTATAGTACCATTATAATATTATTATTTATCTATTATCTATTTTCTGCAATAAATGGTAATGCACAGATATATATATATATATATAATTTATCTTCTGTAAACCTATGAATTATCTTCTGCCATGAATGACAATGCACACAGCCTTCTACTATTATTTGCATTACAATATATATGTATACAATATCTTAATTACCAATCCGTAGCTTGCAGCCTGTATATAATTACAAAATAGGGTTGCAGACTTACCTTGCTGCTGGAGATTGCCTTCGATGCTGCTGAGTATATCCTTCTTATTTGATTTGCTGTGTCTATTAACCTTTTTTCTGATTGATGCCTTCCTCCCTTGCATTGTTCTCCCTTTATAGCTGTTGAGGAGTCTTCCACCTTTGGACGTGACCCTCCAGAGCAAGCAGCGCTTGGTTTATGGGAGTTGATTCATTATTTGGTTGCTGCTTTACTTTAATCGTGGTTTTATGTTAGTTGGCTATTGTCTCTTCATTAGTATATTTGTTATGTATTATATTTCATACTTTATTTTATTTTATTTTATTTTGTGTGTTGTGTGATATTAATTTATTTATAAGTTATTGCTTTTTTAAGAAAATGAATACAATAGTAACTAGGATCATTTAAATAATAATTGCCCATAGTGAAATTTTAATTATTGTTTGCATTTCAATACATCTAGGGTAAATATTTTCAAGGGACATGACAGTCCTCCCCCCTTAAATTTGCTTGTCCCCAAGCAATCTTAAATTAGGATGATCAAAAATCTCGGGCCCCTCCCAAGTTGCATCCTTGGTGGGTAGTCCTTTCTATTTGATGAGGTATTCTTCAATAGTCTTATTCCTCAGTCTCTTTTCTTGCACATTGAGTATAGTTTCTGGTTCTAAGATCAGTTTGCCTTCATCGTCTAATGGTGGTAGTTCTGGGCATGGAATGATGTGTTGCCCCAACACCTTTTTGAGGCGGGACACATGAAACACATTGTGGATTCTGCTGTTGGTGGGAAGTTCTAATTCGTAGGCCACCTCTCCAATTTTCCTCAATATTTTGTTTGGCCCATAAAACTGGGGCTTAAGCTTCTCGGCTCCATTGGTTTTGATAGATGACTGCTTGTATGGTTGTAGTCTCAAGAAGACCATGTCTCCTATCTCGAACGTTTGTTAAGTTCTTTTCCTATCAGCATATATCTTTTGTTGATTTTGGGCATGATGTAGGTTATCTTTGAGTGAATTCATGATATCCACATTCTGCTAGATGAAATCTTTGGCTCTTGGTGCACGACTCTCTGTTTGGATCAAATCACCAAAGGATGTGGCCTTGTAGCTGTATAGTGCTCGAAAGGGACTCATCCCTATGGACATATGGTGGGTGGTGTTGTAACAATATTCTCCCAAGTGTAACCATTTAATCCATCCGCCCTGTTGCCCGGTGATATAGTTCCTCGAGTACCCTTCCAACCACTTGTTGATGATTTCTGTTTGTCCGTCTGTTTGTGGGTGGTAACTGGTACTTGGGGTTAGTTCTGTCCCTGCTAATTTGAACAACTCTTGCCAAAATATGCTAAGGAAGTGTTGTGACCTAATTCACACCTCGCCCCATTGCAAATGGGGACCCTTGTTGTTTGCCTTTTAGGGTTTTGCTTTCGCGTGCCTCGTTTTGTCTGCTCTCCGTTTGGGGGTTTTAAGTCTGAATTTTGAACGGTCACCCGAATCAAGCAAGTCAATTTTAGCCTGGATCATTGTATAAATGTCACCATCGTGTTTAGAAGGCCTGGTAGACGAAGATTGACTATTGTTTCAGTCAAATCCGACACCTCCAAGTTTTTAGGGTTTCTCACCCTGGGCCCCCTATTTTTTAGGACCTACCTTTTTGGCACTTTTGGGCAATTTTGGGATCCCTATTTTTTAGGGTCTATTTTTAGAAAGTTGCTATTTTTGGAAAATTTCTATTTTTAGAAAGTTTATATTTTTAAAAGGGTCACGAGTTTCAAAAATCCACTCAGAAGTTCGAAAAGATCAACGAAACTCTCAGAAAATTGATTCGAATTTTTTTTGAAATTTTGGTAAAATTCTGGAAAATCACATAAAAAGTTCAAAAAATCTGGAAAATTTGCTTGAAAATGGTGAGAAATCTGGTACAAATCACAGAAAATTCTGGAAAAAGCACAAGTTAGATGAAAAATCGGTCATGAAAACATCAAGAAATGGATAAAAGTCTGAGACACATGTAAAAATCTGAGAAATTCATCTGGGAAATCCATGAGAAATCTGGAAAATTTGAGAAATCTGGACATTCATTCATGGAGAAAACTGAGATATTCGCCTAAGTATAGAGGACCTTCAGCTCACAAGATAATGGTAGAAGCTTCAGCCTGAAAAGAGAAGTCAATGGTGAACACCTTCAGCCAAGCATTTGATCAAGTCCGCCCATGTCAAAGCATTAAATGGCAAAGCAAACTATGAAGTCCGCCCTTGTATGGCTGGGTAAAGGTTGGCAATGGCCAACCAAAGGCTGAAGTCCGCCCACTAAATGAAGCAATGGACAGACACAAGCTGAAGTCCGCCTTGGGTGAGAAATGAAGTGGCTAGGAAGAGGTCAAAGTCCGCCCAGCTAGAGTGGGGAATGGCAATGAAGGAGAGGAAGTCTGCCTTGTCCAATGGCAACAAAGATGAGCAAGTCCGCCCTGTCCATGTGGTGATTGGCAATGAAAGCAAGGAAGTCCACCTTAGTCAAAGATGTCAATGGCAAACAAAAGCATGAAGTCCGCCCTTTGGAAAGAGGAAAATGTCTAAGGCAATGAGGCAATGGTCAACCACAAGCCCAAGTCCGCCCTATGAATGGCAAGGGAATTGACTAAGTCCGCCCAGCCAAAGAGTGAAATGGTCAACCACAAGCTAAAGTCCGCCCCAAGGCAAAGGATAAAATGGCTAAGGCGTAGCCAAGAAAAAATAAAGATGGCAACAAAATGTAGAAAGTCCGCCCAAGGTAAAAGAGAAATTTGGCTAAGGCATAACCAAGGCAAAAGTTGAATGGCAAAGAAATGAGTCAAGTCCGCCATGCTTCGAGGTGAAAAAAATTTAAAATTTTGCCTAAGTATAAACCTTTGGAAAGTATTAAAATATGTCCAAGTATCAAAGTGACTAAAGAAAATTTTCGCCATGGCTAGAAAAATTGTGAAAAAATCAAGCAAATGGCCAAATAAAATCGGACATGGCAAAATAATTTTGGACAAGAGACAATTTATGGCTAGAGAAATGTTGGACATGGCTAGAAATGTTGGACGAGAAATATTAATGGCCAAATAAAATTGGACATGGCCAAATAATTTTGAAAAAACGATTAAAAATCATGGACAAATAAGGTGGACGATGTAAGTTATGGCGAGAAAATTGAAAAAAATAAAGATTCGTCTAAGGCATTGATGAGGAAATATTCGAAAATCAAAAGTAATTCGCCATAAAACGAATGGGTTGGAATGGACACATAAAATAATTATTTTAATTATTTTAATCATTTATTTTCCAACACCCAAAAGGATAAGCCTTGAAAAATTCGAAATTGGAAAGAAAGATAAAGAGCTTTCGTTAGACTAACGTCGAAATTGGAAACTTTCCCGGACAAGATCATTGAAGATAAAACTTGCCATCCGGAAGCAAAGTGAAAGATGAGTTCAAACTCAATTCGAAGGAAACAATGCAAATTTGCTAAAATAATCGATCTTCTCACCTCTATAAGTGATTTCACTTCTCATTTGTGCAATCATTCGATTTTTGAAGAAAGTGTGAGAAGAAAAGGTTGAGAAAATCTGCAGCAAAGTGAAGGAAATATTTTGTTATCAGCTTGCATTGTGATCGTGATCACTTCTCCAAGAAGTCACAAGGCAGATTTGTTTTGTCCATTTCATTTTAACATGAAGTTTCATCGTTATTTTCTTTCCAGCTTGATTTTTTTTGCAAAGTCTGAATTGACAATTAGCTGGAATATCCTTCAAACTGATTTAAATTTCGATTTCTGATTATTCTCTTTGTTTCCTTTTGCAGATCTATTTTCGAAGTAGTCAAGATGAAGTTTGCAAGCAAAGGTGTGCAAACACAATCGAAAATCAAGTCCAAGTGGGAGCACGTTGTAGACACTGATCTTGGCCACGTTGATCTCGAGGACTTCCGGAAGAGAATGTACGGGACTGACGGACGTCTGCCTACACCAATTGCCATGAGAATGATGCGCAATGGAATCGTCCACGCAGCTGGATTTCCACCAGCAAAAGAATGTCCGGAACTGATGGTAGAATGTGCACTACACTACAATGCACGAGACAGACAGATAGAAGCTCCTGACGGAAGAGTCCTTGCCTACTTGTCCGAGCCGGCAATCCAAGAAACTTTTGGGATTCCAGTGTACAACCGAACATCCTACCGCACCAAGCAAGGTGCACTGAAACTTTATCAAAGCCAGCAGGATCTTTGTGCGTCCAACATAAACAAGAATTGGTTACTAAAACCCAAGCCTACTGCAAGCAAGATGCCAAAGAAATTGATCAGAACCCACTTCAAAGAGGAATATGGTGACATCGTTTTGTTACTAAACAGAATTGTAGGCAATGCCCACGGTGCTCCTTTCGAAAACTGGATGTACTATTTTATTGATGAGATAATCACTGGAGTCAAGATGTTCAATTGGTCCAAAATGATTAGTGACAGCTTGCACGAGCAGTTGGTCAACTTTGAGGAGACCAAAACTTTCCACATGAGCTCATACATTGTATATTCACTTGCAAGATATTACAAGTATCCCGGCTTGACCTGCAAAGGCGTGGTTGGCAATGGCCAAGGGCAATTCAAAGCCTACGATTGTTATCCGCAGCTGCAATTGAAAGAGAAGTCTCATTTCCGGAGAGCTCATGACGCATTTTTGATGTATATCACCCGGCTTCTTCAAGGCGGAACGCACCAAAGACTCTCACATGAAGCCAAGAGCCTGATCAGTCGGTATGGATTCTGGTTCATTCAGTATCCTAAGTTCACTTATATCAGAGTCCAAGGATTCTCAGGAAATCCTTACAGACTTCCTATCTATCCGACCAACAAGATGGTATTGCTAGAAGTGCCGAGGCAATTAGAAGCTTATCAGAATATTCAAAGACCAAAGCAAAAGGCGGCTGTCACCTTTCCCTTTTTCATCGGCAACATGGAGGAGTCATGCCCGACAGCACAAGCAGCAGAGGTTGCTCGACTGGAAATTCAACAATATCCATTCATCTCATACAAATCCAGGAACAACTTCGATCCGCTCCATCACATCAAAAATGTGGACGAAGAAAGGTACAAGCATCGGGTCGACTTAGAGGACTTCTGGGCTAACGCAGCAGATGAATATGACGTAAGAAGAAGGTTGTGGTCAAGGTTGCGATTAAGCATGATAAGGGCAACAAAGCTCTTCAAAATACCCGATCAACTACAAGATGATGGAATATACGTGCAGCCAGGCTTCAAAGAAAATGAGCCGCTTTCCCCTACAAAATGGTTTGAACCTGAGATGGGTGATCTTGCCACTTTGATGCGCCCTGTTTTCAAGTACTCTCAGTGGTGGATAGATCGGCAGGTGGAAGTCCTAAGACAGAGAAATGTGCAATTTACCTATGAGTTGATGGGCGATACGGAGTCATGTTCTTCAAACGCCGGTGCATCTCGTGGAGATGGACCAATAGATGCTGCCAACTCAAGAAAGAGGAAAGAAGTTGATAAACCTACAAGACAAGAGATGGATAAAATGGTAGATGAGGGGCCTTCTCGAAAGAAGCACAAGTCTAAACCTCTTCAGTCGGCCACTTCCAGGAACATAGAAGAAATGCTTGCCTTGGATAGAGAATCTTTAGGGAATGCCAGGATCCCTTCTCCAGTTGAAAATGTAGAGCCAATCCAAGTAGAAGATGATGATCAACCCTCTCCAGCAAGCACAGAAATCCTGGAATCGGATAATGATACAGACATTATGGATGGAGAATTCGAGGAAGGAATGATTTCCGCCCTCAAAGGCATCCAAGATGACCCATCTGTCCAAGAAATCCAGGGTATGCAATTGGCCCAAGAAATTCAAAGTATGCCAGAAATCTAGGAAGAGCAGGAAGTTCAGGGCATGCAAGACATCCAAGATCAACAGGAGGACGTAATTGAACAGCCAACAATCCCAGAATGGCTAAAAGAAAGATTGAAAAGAAAGGCGCCAGTAGAAGTTCCTGAGGAGGACAATGACACAGATTTTCTGGCAAGGCTAGAACAAATCGCACCAAGGAAGAAGGCCAAGAAGTTCTCTACCATCCAGAGAGATGAGGCTGGCAATCGCACGGTACAAATTGCAGTACCTACAGCCGACAAGTTCCAAGATGAAATTGCTCCTGACGAATATGCTATCACGACCATCGACATGGGTCCGACAACAAAGGGGCAAGAGGTCGAAGACTTGGACAGTTCTGTGGCCACCATCAAGTCCAGGTTAGAAAAAGAAGTTGCCAAGAAAAAAGAGTATAAGAAAGAAATTCAGCGCCTGAAAGATTACATCCAGCACTTGACCAAGCCACTAAATGAAGGTGAACAAGTGGCGCCTTTACCTCCAAATGCTTTACAAGAACCAGGTGCAAACTTTGAAGAAGAGCTGACAACAGCGAGGGAGGCTAAAGACTGGATGGCTGGAAAGAAAGAAGAGGCATTGGCGTTTGTAGAAAAGTTGGCACAAGTAAACGAGCAGTCTTCCTTTATGCTATCACGAGTTGCAGACCTGGCAGAATCATGGAGTAATCTTGAAGATATTCAAAGCAGGATCATCCCATGTATTCGGGAACTGAAGGGCATCTCAAAGCAAAGATTGATTGAGGACAAGGTTATTGAAGTCGGAGTTGCGTATGACTTCAATGGATGGTATTACGCTTTGATCTCAAGGAGTCCTCGAAAAGGTGAAGCAGGATAGTGGCAGAATTGAAGAGCAAGTGAAGGAAATTCAGGGTAAAATTTATGAAATGGCTGCAAATATGCTCGATAAGGATGTTGTCAGAAAGAAACACTTGCGGCCAAAGATTTTGAAAGAACAAGTACAGAAAATTTTCTCCACCACTGGGCCAATCATGAAGGAAGGCTTCACCAGAGTATTCGACTTCATGGCCATCAGAAGTTCTTTCTTGTTGCAGGAACCAGCATGGGCGACTATTTTTGCAGAGTGTGTCGAGAGCTTGGATTTGCTGGAGTACAATGTCAACGTGCTGCCCGACATTGCCATGGAAGAGGTCGGCTCAATAGTGTCCAGGTTCGCCGAACGGGAGGCTGCACAAGTGGATAAGGATGCCACTCCAGATGTCTAGAGTTCTCTTCAGTTAACTGATTGTGGTTTTGGAAACCCTAATTAGGGTTTAGTTCTGTTTAATCTGGGCCATTGATCTTGAATCAATCTTGGCCGTTCTTTGTAATTTTGAAAAACTATATAAACCCCCCCCCTCACTCTCTCATTTTCATTAGAAGATTAGAATAATTAGAAGGAATAGGAGGGATAGAGAGCTTAGAGATTAAGAAGTTAGAGCAGATTTGAGATAGTTAGAAATAAAGAGAGTTTTTATGAGATTGTTGTGAAAACACTACTTTGATAATGAAGTTCAAACGCATGAGGTGCTTTGAATACTTGATTGTTGAATAGTTGCATGGTCACATATTTTCTTTCTCACTTAGTAAATTTGAATTAAAATGTATGTTAGAAGAATGATAGATTGATAACGGAGATTGGTGAAACCGTGCTCATACTTTCTTTGAGTGGATGATTTCACTCAATGTGCAAAGTTAGACTGAGCTTTCATTGTGGATGCTTAACTTCTGTTTGAATAATTGTTGTTCGATTTGATGGTAATTATTCATTACGTGAAAATCACAAGCACATTCCTAGAAGATTGCACTTGCTCTGCGTAGTTGTCGTTTAGCGTGGCGAAGTAGAGTATTGTTTATTTGGTTTCATTTAGTCTTCGTCTTCTCTTGATTTCTTAGGAATAGTGTAGGATCTCTGAAACCCTTAATCTTTTTTCATTTTTTTATATAAAAAAAAAAAAAATCCAAAATGGTACTGCATTTATGTCTCCGCTTTTCCGAATAACTTGCAAAATCTTAATTGTGCCCGCAGCAAATCACATCCATACCACAGAGCCTATCCGCGTTCATCTTAAACATTGGAATTACCCTATGACCTCACTTGCAATCTTAGCATAGGAAGTAGTTTTTCAAGAGAGAATAGAGCGTCTGTGACACTTTGTTCTAAAATGTTTGTTGTGTCATAAAACACGCACCAACAGGAAGCGACTATCTCGATCGCTTACAATATTCCGTGGTAGGCCATGTAGTCTAGAAATTTCTTTAAAGAATATCTTGACCACTTGGGGAGCTCTAAAGTTTGTGGATATGGCTATAAAATGTGCATACTTGGTCAGGCGGTCTGCTACCACATAAATGCAATCTTTGCCTTGTACTTTAGGCAGCCCTGTTATGAAATCCATGGAGATGCTTTCCCACTTTTTGGTTAGGGATGGGCAGTGGTTGAAGCAGCCCTGCGGGGAATGTGTGTTATTCTTTATTCTTCTGGCATACCATACACTCATTAGTGTGTCTCAATACATCTCCCTTGAGTCTCTTCCATGTGAACCTTTCCCTGATTTGTTTGTATGTTTTGAAGTACCCTTGGTGCCCAGCTAATGGGTTATCATGATAAGTCTTCAAAATTTCCTTCTTTAAAAGTGATTCTGGAGTGATGTAAATTCTATTTTTGTAAAGGATGAGGTCATTCATAACTTGGTATTTCTCATCTTGCACTTTTCCTTCCATTAGGTCACTTGAGAATTTGTCTTTGGCATATTCAATGATTAGAATTGTCTTCCATTTCGTAGATATTGCTACCATTCAACCAAGGTGGGGTCTTCGTGATAAGGCATCTGCTACTATATTGTTTCTACCCTTCATATATTCAATGTCAAAATTGTATGCTTGTAGTTTACTCACCCATTTTTGTTTGTCGTTCAAGTCTTTTTGGCTTAGGAAGAATCTAAGGTTGTTGTGGTTTGTTTTTACAATAAACCTCTTGCAAATTAGGTATTGTCTAAACTTTGCGAGGGCGTGCATAATGGCTAGCATTTCCTTGACATAGACTGAATATGTTTTCTCTATTTCCTTGAGCTTCCTGCTTTTGAAAGCTATGGGGAGCTTGTCTTGCATTAGTACAGCTCCGATGCCTTCTCTCGAGGCATCACAATATAGCTCAAAGGGGGAGTTGAAATTGGGTATTGCTAACACGAGACAGGAACTCATTGCCTCCTTTAATTTCTCAAATGCTGCTTGTGCCTTCTCATTCCAAGAGAACACTTCCTTCTTGGTTAGGTCAGTAAGTGGTGCAGCTAGCCTTGAGAATCCCTTTATGAACCTTCTGTAATAGCTGCATAGTCCTAACAATCCTCTGAGGTGGGTTAAAGTCTTGGGTTTTGGCCAGTTTTTGATTGCTTCAATTTTTTCTTCATCTACTCTAACACCTTGGGCACTAATTTTGTGCCCCAAGTATAAGATCTCCTCCATGCCAAACTCACATTTGGACAACTTGGGAAATAAGGAATGTTCCTCAAGTATACTTAGCACTTCATCTATATGTTTTAAGTGTTCCTCCCATGTTCTGCTATAGATTAATATGTCATCGAAAAAAACCAATAAGAACTTCCTTCGTTGCTTCCTAAAAATGTGGTTCATGCAGGACTGGAAGGTTGTAGGTGCATTAGTTAACCCGAAAGGTAGGACAAAAAATTCAAAATGCCCATAATGGCAGCTGAAAGTTGTCTTTGGTATATCTCCTCCCTTAATTTGATTTGATGGTAACCCGACCTTAAGTCAATTTTTGAAAAATAGACTACCCCATGAAGTTCATCAACTCTAGGAATAGGATACCTATTCTTTATTGTCTTTTGGTTCAAAGACCTATAGTCAATACACATTCTCATGGTGCCATCTTTCTTCTTTGAGAGAACAACTGATGAGGCAAAGGGACTAGAACTGGGTTGAATGTGCCCCATCTCTAATAACTCTTTTATGGTTTTCTCAATCTTTATGGTTTTCTCAATCTCTTCCTTATATTTGTGAGGATGGCGGTAAGGGGTAGTAACAACTGGTTTTGTTCCTTATTCTAGTTCGATGGAATGTTCAAAACCTCTTTTGGGTGGAAGAGCGGGTGGAATGTCACCAAAGACCTTATGCTCTTCTAGGATTGGTTGTATGTCTATGTGGATTGACTTTCCCTTGGGCCTAGGATAGAGGGTTTCTAGGGCACCGTATCAGGCCATTATGACCAAGGAAGAATGAACTAGAGCATCTAAGAAGTTCAATGTATTTTATTATGACATTATCTCTATTCATAAATGACTAACATATTTTATTATGACATTATCTTGATTTTCTTATATATGAATCCTAATTAATATTATCTTGTAAATATTCTCTAACCCCATTTTGGAGGGGCCTACTTACATCCCCAAAACCAAGGTGATCACTTGGAATTGATAAATTAGGGCAGATTTAGGATTGGTTGTATGTCTAGGATCCCACTTGTAATGTCCCCTTTTTGGGATAAACCTAAATCTGCCCTAATCTGTTGATTTCGAATGATCACCTTGGAGTTGGGAACGTTTGTGGTGTGAGTAGACCCCCTGCAAAACAGAGTTAGAGAATATTTACAAGATAATATTAATTAAGATGCATATGTATATAAGAAATTCAAGAGGGCATGGTTAGGAATACAACTACCTGTCTGTGACCTGCAAGTATGTTAGTAGTCATCTATAGAAAGAGATAATATCATAATAAAATACTTTGATGCCTTAGTTCATTCTTCCTTGGTCATAATGGTCTGATAGGGTGCCCAACAAACCCTCTATCTTAGGCCCAAGGGCAGTACACCCCCCTTGGCCCATGTGGCCCTTGCCATCCATATGGGTGGGGTACCTAGTGAGGCGTCCTATCACCGTTCCCCTGATCAGAACCATTATGACTTAATTATGAAGAGGGTTTGAGGGTACAAACACAGTAGGGTGTCCTGGGCAGTCATTTCCTCTAAGCCCAAGGGCAATACATCCCCCTTGGCCCATGTGGCTCTTGCCATCCAAATGGGTGGGGTACTTAGAGGGTGACCCACACGTTGTTTCCCCTCCCTGCAAGTCCTCAACTCCTTTATTGTATTTACAATCAGATATTATAAATATCAATCCTTAATTAATGAACATTATTCCACCATATAAATGCATAGATTCTGATCATATCCATTGAATCAATAATTGTTAAATTATAAGATCAGATTGACATGCACATAAATTAATTCAAAACTTAACACAAGACACAGCAGATACCTTGGGAAAACCCTCCTCTTGAGGGAGAAAAACCCAACCAATAATATCTCTTATATTATTGATTCACAAATGAGAAACTCCTTTACAATAGAGGCTGATAAGTAGGCCAATAACCAGTATCACAAACTGATGTAAGTACAGGACTGGGTGATACAAACTGTCTGGATATCTCTGTCTTATACTCAGATCTCAATCTGCACTTTACACAAACTCGCATTGCTCTTGTATAGTACTGAAGATGAATATGAATGCTAATGAATTTGATGATGAATGGAGTACAAAATGAAGTTGTATTTATACCAAATAAAGGGAGAGACGTGCCTCTTCAAAGAGCATGTCGGCCTTATTAAGAAATAATTTTTTTACTAAACAAGGATCGGCCTTCTCAAAATCGCGCCTCATTATTTAATACGAGTCTCTTCATTAAATGCATATTAAATAATGTTTATCAAAGGAAGTGTCTCTCCATCAAATCGTATATAATAATTAAATAGACAACGACTAGTATTTAATTATTATCTCCATGCGATTTGGGCTGGAAGGATTCGCCTGAAGCTGCTACAAACTTCAACACTCCCTCTCAGCTAGGGAGGATACTTCTAGCTGCACAAGACATATCACCTCAACATGATGTCTACCACAATGGCTACAACCAAATGTGGAAAAGAAGAATATCACCTCATCGTGATAATAGATATCGCCTCAACACAATATCAACCATAATGGCTACAACCATACTATGGTGTGTACAAGTGTTCATCACTTGCGTGATGTTGTCACCTCAAAATGACTTTCACCATGGCTCTCCCAGAGGGTGAAACACAAGTACAAAATGTGTCATGGAGTCACACACATGACATCCACCATGACTTAGCTCAGAGGGTGGAAACAAGGGCTTTCACCGCAAATCTCAAAGAGAAATGCATTAACAAGGGATTTCACCTCGAACTTCTCTCACAGAGAAGAACTCATTAAACAGGCTCACTGATGTTGAGACTCTTTCTCAGTTATGGCTGAATTCTCCACCATACCAAGCTTATCTTGAAAGTACACAAACTTGATTTTGGAGAGAGGCTTGGTGATAATGTCTGTCGTCTGCTCATCAGTGCTAATATACCTCAACTGTATAGCCTTCCGCAATACCATATCTCTAATATGGTGGTACTTGATCTCAACATGCTTGGTTCTGTCATGAAACATAGGATTGATAGAAAGCTTCACACAACTCTGATTATCACAATGAATGATAGTAGGCTCCATTGATTGTCCAAACAATCCTGCAAGGAGCTTACGAAGCCACACTGCTTTCTGAGCTGCCATACAAGCTGCAATATACTCTGCCTCTGTTGTACTCAATGCTACAGATGACTGCTTCCTGTTGCACCAGGATATCATAGCAGAACCCAAACTGAAGCAACAACCAGAGGTGCTCTTCCGATTTGTGACACACCCTGCCCAATCAGAATCAGTATAACCATGTAACTCCAAGTCTGCATTTGAAGAATATCTCAACCCATATCCAACTGTGCCACGCAAGTATCTCAGGATATGTTTAGCTGCAACAAGATGTATCTGTCTCGGCTCACACATGAACTGACTAAGTGCACTCACAGCATAACAGATATCGGTCTAGTGTTAACTAGATACATCAAGGACCTAATCAATTGTGTACAATGTAGGATCCACCAAGTTTGAGTTAGCAGTAGCCTCCTTCAATTTATGTAGGTTGGTCTCCATAGGTGTAGACATGGATTTGCAATCCATCATACCAAATCTCTTAAGTATATCAATGGTGTACTTCCCTTGACTTAGAATCATCTCATCTGGTTTCTGCCAGACTTCTAAGCCAAGGAAGTAATGCATGAGCCCAAGGTCCATCTCAAATTCAGAAGTCAACTCCTTCTTACACTCAAGAATCAGGTGATCTTCTCCAGTAAGAGTCAAATCATCAACATATAAAACCAAAATTAATGCTTCACCATTGATTACCTTGAATTGGAGATTTGAGTCAGCATCATTTTTCAAGAAACCCAAACTAGAAAGGCACCGATCAATCCTTTCGTACCATGCACGAGGAGCCTGCTTAAGACCATACAAGGCCTTCTTCAGCTTGCAAACATGTGACTCCTTCCCATGAACCTCAAATCCATCAAGTTGCTCTATATAAACTTCTTCCTCAATCACTCCATTGAGAAAAGCTGTCTTTACGTCCATTTGGTGAATCTTTCATCCTCTAGATGCAGCAATAGCAATGATGGTTCTGATAGAAGTATAGCGAGCAACAGGGGCAAATGTTTCTTCATAATCAACTCCCTCTTTTTGAGAAAACCCACGAGCCACAAATCTTGCTTTGTACTTTTCAATGCTCCCATCTGCAGCATGCTTTATCTTGAAGAGCCATTTAGAATGTCCCAAACATCATTCTTAAGAATTGACTAATACTCCTCTGCCATAGCATCTCTCCAAACTTGATGACTAGATGTTTCCTCAACACAGGTAGGCTTGGATTCAATAATCTGACTCATTAAGGCAACATAACTGGAGAACTTATGCGGCCTTTTACTTTCTCTGAATGTGCCTCTAGGAGCTGCAAAACTTTCAGCCTCTTGCATAGTACGCCTGGCCCATAAAGGTCTCTTTCTCCCAATAACAATGTCAGTAGGCCCATCAATAGGTTCCAAGGGTCAACAGGATCAATATCTTCTTTTGGTTCTAAAGTCTCCCTCTGAATCTCAGGAGTATGGTCAACTTCCATATCCTAAGGAGACTCTTCATTATCGATCTCCATATGAATGCCCCTGGATCTCCTGAATGCAACGTCTTCCTCGAATGTGACATCCCTACTGATCTCGATCAACTTCTGTCCTGGAATGTATATCCTGAAGGCTTTTGATGTCTCATTGTAGCCAACAAATATTCCCTTCTTGTCAGAAGGCTCCAACTTTGTTCTCTTTTCCTTTGGAACATGAACATAAACAGGACATCCAAAGATCCTCAAATGACTGACTTCAAGTTTCTTTCCTATAAAGGCTTCTTCCAGAGTCATATTCTCCAAGACCTTGTGAGGACTTCTGTTCTGAACATATACAGTCGTCCTGGAAGCTTCTGTCCATAAGAAGGTTTGCAAACCTTGGTCATGGATCATGGCCTTCGCTGCTTCCACGATCGTCCTGTTCTTTCTTTCTGCAACACCATTTTGTTGAGGATTATAGGGGACACATAACTCCCTCTTAATCCCTGCATCAATACAAAAATCCCCAAAGTTGCCAGAGGTGTATTCTCCACCATTATCTGATCTGAGGACCTTGTTTCTTTTACTAGAAATATTCTCTACCAAGGCTTTGAACTCCTTAAACCTTCCTAACACTTCCTCAGACTCTTTAGTTTTCAAAAAATAAATCCAAGTCTTTCTAGAGTGGTCATCAATAAACAAAACATAATACAAGAATCCACTCGAAGACAGAACAGACATAGGTCCACATAAATCAGAATGAATAAGATCTAAAATGCACTTAGATCTATTTTCTCTACTATGGAAAGGAGCTTTTATATTCTTACCTAATGCACAACCTTTGCAAGTTCCTTCATGCTCTTGTTTGAACTTAGGAAGACCCGACACCATCTTCTCCATGATAGGTAAGGCTCGGAAGTGTAGGTGAGCCAATCTCCGATGCCAAAGATCACATAGACTTGAAGAATCATGGACCAACGCTTGTAGAGGACGCGTGCAAAGCTTGTAAAGACTTTCATGTCTAACTCCAATTACTTGAGCATCCTTGAAGCTATAATTCTCCATCCACACAAGTACGTTGCCTTTGGAGAAGGCAACTTGATATCCTTTATCTTCTAAGGCTGAAATTGAAATGAGATTGCGTTTGATTCCTGGAACATAAAGGACATTGCTTAATTGAAGTGTGATGTCGGAATCCAAATGAAGTGTAGAGGTCCCAATCCCTTTTACGAAGTAGCTAGCATCATCTCCAATGATGACTTGTTCGGAAGAATCTCTCTCCACCAAGCTTGATAAGTGCTCCTTAAAACCAATGATGTGTCTAGAAGCACCACTGTCGATCAGCCAAGTGTTGGTGTCGGTAGGTACACTGCTTGACAATGTTGAGTAGATCAAATATTCACTTGAATCCTTTTGCGGAGAAGCATCATCAACATCTGCAACGGTGGCTTGTTACTTAGGTCTAGTTGGACAATGCTTAGCGAAGTGGCCAAACTTATCACACCTAAATCATTGGATCTTGGACAAATCTCTCTTTTTCTTGGAAGGGGGAGCACCATCATTTCCTTTATCTCGATTCCTCTCGAAGAATCCCTTTTTTCCATCTTTTCCCTTCTTCTTCGAAGCTTGGGAGGCGAGAACATGAATATCTTCATTAGATGAACTTTGACCAACGCCTCTAGCCACCAATCTTGACTCTTTTTGAATGCAATCGGCCCTCAAGCGATCAAACTTCAAAAGTTTGGATCTTGCACTAATTCCTTGAATGTAGGACTCCCATGATAATGGCAAACCGTTGAGAGCAAGCATCGTCAAGTCTTTATCATCTACCACATGACCAATTGTAGAGAGCTGATCTCTCAATTCTGAAATCCTCATGAAGTAGGCAATCACTGTTTCTCCTTTCGCTATCTTCACATGGTGAAGTTGTTGCTTCAGCGCAAGTGCCCGGCTAGTGTTGTTGATTTCGTACATCTCCTCCTATGTTTTGAACATCTCCCTTGTAGTCTTCAACTTGGAGACAATCGGAACAATATGGTCTTTGACGGAATCAACAAACAACTTCTTCGCTTTGATGTCTTTCTTCCTCCATTGAAACTTCTCTTCTTCTTCTTCAAGTTCGGGAACTATGGTCTCCACAAACTCAGCCAAATCATTCTCTTCCAATGTGAGCATGATTCTAAACCTCCATGAAGTATAGTTGGATGCTCCCTCGAGTCTATCCTTGATCTTCAATCCGTTCACCATCTTGATTGAGGTAGAGATAGACAAATAATTATGACAGAGAATAGAGTATCGTTGTAGAATCAAATCTGATCACGATCTTCTCAAACCCGTTCTGATACCATGTTAAATTATAAGATCAGATTGACATGCACAAAATTTAATTCAAAACTTAACACAAGACACAGCAGATACCCTGGGAAAACCCTCCTCTTGAGGGAGAAAAACCCAGCCAATAATATCTCTTATATTATTGATTCACAAATGAGAAACTCCTTTACAATAGAGGCTGATAAGTAGGCCAATAACCAGTATCACAAACTGATGTAAATACAGGACTGAGTGATACAAACTGTTTGGATATCTCTGCCTTATACTCAGATCTCAATCTGCACTTTACACAAACTCGCACTGCTCTTGTATAGTACTGAAGATGAATATGAATGCTAATGAATTCGATGATGAATGGAGTACAAAATGAAGTTGTATATATACCAAATAAAGGGAGAGACGCGCCTCTTCAAAGAGCATGTCGGCCTTATTAAGAAATAAATCTTTTACTAAACAAGGAGCCGGCCTTCTCAAAATCGCGCCTCATTATTTAATACGAGTCTCTTCATTAAATGCATATTAAATAATGTTTATCAAAGGAAGTGTCTCTCCATCAAATCGTATATAATAATTAAATAGACAACGGCTAGTATTTAATTATTATCTCCATGCGATCTGGGCTGGAAGGATTCGCCTGAAGTTGCTACGAACTTCAACAATAATATACATATTTTATTTACATTAAGTCAAAATATAGATGCAGATCTATGCCATGTACAGTATCATAACTTATTTACCTTAAATCAAAATATGGACTGCCCTAATTTATCAATTCCAAGTGATCACCTTGGTTTTGGGGATGTGAGTAGGCCCCTCCAAAACGGGGTTAGAGAATATTTACAAGATAATATTAATTAGGATTCATATATAAGAAAATCAAGAGAGCATGGTTAGAGATACAACTACCTGTTTAGACCTGCAAATATGTTAGAAGTCATTTATGAATAGAGATAATGTCATAATAAAATACATTAAACTTCTTAGATGCTCTAGTTCATTCTTCCTTGGTCATAATGGCCTGATACGGTGCCCTAGAAACCCTCTATCCTAGGCCCAAGGGCAGTACACCCCCCTTGGCCCATGTGGCCCTTGCCATCCATATGGGTGGGGTACCTAGTGAGGCATCCTATCACCGTTCCCTTGAGCAGAACCATTATGACTTAATTATGAAGAGGGTTTGAGGGTGCAACTACAGTAGGGTGTCCTGGGCAGTCATTTCCTTTAAGCCCAAGAGCAGTACACCCCTCTTGGCCCATGTGGCCCTTGCCATCCATATGGGTGGGGTACTTAGAGGGTGACCCACACGCTGTTTCCCCTCCAGTAGGCCCCCAATCTCCCCTATCATGGCTAATTGCTTATCATCAGAAAATATGAATATCAGTCCCTAATGTAGGCACAGATCAATAACATAATATGAATAATATAAACACACAGATTCGGATCTCGACTATTAAATCAATGACATAATATGAATATTATTCCATAGTGTAGATACATATTCTGTTTCTTGCATATCAAATAAATGACACAGATTCATCATTGTATTTAGTAAATATAGTTAACTCAGATTTATGCATATGTACAAAGTATCATGACTGATAAATACTAGATCTTCTACAATACTACTATGTATAATTAAAGGCATAACCAGTTCATCTTCAGTTTATATTGTATTTCCTAAATATCAAATGAAAGCGTACTACAGAAATAATTAACATATAAATCACAAAATACAAATTTGCTTATGTAATTGCAGCCCCTAGTTATGTCAGAAACAACAAATACAGATAATAAACATCAATAACAAAATATATTTAATTATTGCAAGCATTATTGTTATTGCATAATCATATATTATTATATATTTATATTCTATATGAATATATATATAAATATATAATAGAGATATATATTCTTGTAAATATTCTCTAACTCTATTTTGCAGGGTCCCACTCACACTATAAACATTCCAAAAACCAAGGTGATCACTTGGAATTGATAAATTAGGGCAGATTTAGGGTCATCCCAAAAAGGGGACATTACAAATGATCCTAGTTACTATTGTATTCATTTTCTTTTATGGTACAAATTTGAAACAGCCGGCTTAATGACGCGTGTGTGTGGTTTTTTCTTTTATGGTACAAATTTGAAACAGCCAGCCTAATGACCAGTTATCGATTTGTCAACTCATCTTGGTTGCATATGGATGCAGCATATATGCCATGTATAGTACCATTATAATATTATTATTTATCTATTATCTATTTTCTGCAATAAATGGTAATGCACAGATTTATATATATATATTATTTATCTTCTGTAAACCTATGAATTATCTTCTGCCATGAATGACAATGCACACAGCCTTCTACTATTATTTGCATTACAATATATATGTATACAATATCTTAATTACCAACCTGTAGCTTGCAGCCTGTATATAATTACAAAATAGGGTTGCAGACTTACCTTGCTACTGGAGATTGCCTTCGATGCTCCTGAGTATATCCTTCTTATTTGATTTGCTGTGTCTATTAACCTTTTTCCTGATTGATGCCTTCCTCCCTTGCATTGTTCTTCCTTTATAGCTGTTGAGGAGTCTTCCACCTTTGGACGTGACCCTCCAGAGCAAGCAGCGCTTGGTTTATGGGAGTCGATTCATTATTTGGTTGCTGCTTTACTTTAATCATGGTTTTATGTTAGTTGGCTATTGTCTCTACATTAGTATGTTTGTTATGTCTTATATTTGATACTTTATTTATTTTATTTTATTTTGTGTGTTGTGTGATATTAATTTATTTATAAGTTATTGCTTTTTTAAGAAAATGAATACAATAGTAACTAGGATCATTTAAATAATAATTGCTCTTTACAATAGTAATTAGAATCATATTTAAATAATAATTGCCCATGGTGAAATTTTAATTATTGTTTGCATTTCGGTACATCTAGGGTAAATATTTTCAAGGGACATGACACTTAAGAGTAGGGGCCAGTTGTCCGATGAGCTTAAGCCCTCAAGTCATCACTAAGCAACTTTCCACCGTGTATAGCCAGTCAACAAGCAAATATAACATAAAGATAACTCTGCATTGATGACCTTCATAAGACATAAACCCTAGGTCTTCAAGGATCTTAGGGTAATGCTTAGTGTTTTATGTTGTAAGATATAGAGATTCAACAACCAAAACCCTAAAAAAAAAATTACCACCATACTATTTTGCCCTCTATCAGTCTCTGAAACAGATAATAAGAAATGGAAACAATGCCAACTTTTTGAAAGGTAGTAAACAATAACAACCCTAATCCTCATAAGAACACCAAGAGAAGTCGAAACAATCTTTGAGAGTGATCATTATGCAACTTTTCGAGGTTCAATTGACAATGCTCAATGACAATGATTCTTCAGGTCCATACTGTAACAGATATTAATAACAATATCTGCCCATATCTCTGCTTTTATCAATCATGCTTTTATGCAAAACTGTTCCACTGAATACTTGATTTATGAAAGATGACAACTTGTGATATGATGAAGGATTGTTGTGAAAAGAAGACTCCATGAATGAACAATAACACTATCAACTCACCATCTCAATATACCTCTGAATGATCAACAATCACTTTGTAATGAAGCAACTCTGTCATAAAGATGACATCAAAGGACAAATACCACTTTTGCATCAACACCATGAAATGAATGAACAAGTACCTTGACATCAATGACAAATGAATGAACAAGACGTTTGACATCAATGACAAACATCAACATAGTTTTGAAATAGCAAGACTGTCTTCTTATCATACTGCTGTTCTGGGAATTTTTGAGCGGTATTGCAGAAAAAACTGCTCTTACATGGTTGGGAGTTTTGGAAAACAATTTTTGGGTTTTGTTCTTCATTTTTCCACCTTTCCAGAACATATTGAAGTTTTGATTTGGACCTGATAACGTGGAAGTTATGGTGGTTTAAATGCTGCCGTGTTTTGCTCCAATCAGCAAATTGAAAAATTGTTAAGTAGCTTATGACGAAATATATGATTCCAATGGGTATTATCATCATATGTGAGGGTATTATCATGAAATGGACTGATTTTAATAATTGGTATTATCCCTTCACTGATTCTAGAAGGATTCTAGATTCAGAAAATAACAAAGGAGGAAAAAGACCTCTTGTCCCTAAATCTACTTATTTTGAATGGAATTAATAATTCGATAATATTGTAGATTGGTTTGCTTGGTGAACTGATCCATAAACATCATTACCTTGGAATATATTATTTAAGCTAAAATTGAAAGACTAGAAGTTAGTTATAGGCTTGTTTGCTGATGTTATTTATATATTTTTGAATGTCTAGTTATCATAGTGAGATGATTGGGACATTTTATGCTGTAAACATTGTTGTTGATTTGTATCCTTAAGCGCATTGCTTGAGTTGATATGCACTCTCTTATGTTACATATGTGATCAATGGATATGCACAATTATTGTGAGAGCATGTAGTTTGCTAGTGATTCACTCAATACCTTGGATTCCATCATACATGTTAGTCACCTACTACTAGATACTTTGTGATGGGTCGGGCTTCTCTAGTGGAGTAGCACGGGGAAGTTAATGCTTCGTGGTAGGGTGGATATCACCTTGATGATGGTCTCTCTTCTGAGAAGGGTTATAATGCAAGTGTTCATATATTTACATATTTGCAAATATTGTCCTTTATAGTTTGAAGCTATGGGAGAGATTGGCTATTGTAATGAATTTTGTCTCATATGGCATCAATCTGATTTGAAAGAGTGGGTATCTGCATTTGCATATCAATGATTTGAGTTTAAAGTTACTTCAAGTATTGTAACTAGACTTGTGTTAATAAGTAGTAGTTGGAGAATCATTTATATGTTAAGAAACTTTTTTTTTTTTTTTTTAACTCAATACTTGACTCCTCCTAGATTAGATCTACATTATCTTCATGTTACTAATTTCCATACTTTGTTAGTGATTAATTGGGTGGTTATTACACATTCTAGCCATGACTCAAGAAGTTGAGGGCTAGGAACAATAATCTTGAAAGGATCCCTATCCTCTAGCTCCAACAGATTAATCGTGAGTGTTGAGAAACAATCCAAAACTCATGAGCGGGAGAAGGCACTAGCAATGATGCAATCAAGTATCAAAAATTGTGGGCAAAGACAAGTGCTTTGCAACAAGAAGTATACCTGATTAGCCAGCTATAATGGAAATGGCCCTAGGGCAACATTCTTTTCAACACATACTAGAGTTTCCCTTTTGTTAAATGTAAATACTATTGATGAAGTAAATGTTACTATCACCCCTATACATAAGTCCTCCCCTCTCCTTGATGTAAATTGCCCTATAGACAAGGCTGCCTCTTATGAGGTCCTTGATGTGCATTCTTCCCTCAATGCCCGAAACCTTTGAAACAATTGTGGAAGCACATTATGATCCCCAAGATATGCTTCTAGTGAAGGAGGAATTCTCTCATTCCCAGCTTGCAGCTGATCCCTGTATTTCTATTCCTTCCCCGGCAGTAGAGGCTCTTTCTTTGACCCTTCTTCAACCGAAGATGAAAATTTCCCAAGAACTCTCTTCTAAACACCTTCAATTCCCCACTCTTGAGAGGCAATGTTTCTCCCTTGAACTCCAACCCACTTGCTCCCAATCTCCCCATTTGTAGGCTTTTGTGAGGACGGAAACATCCATCCTGAATGTGTAGACTCATGAGAAATCATCACTGGATGAACCCCCTTCCCCTCCTTCAGTGATGATATCCTCAAATCAAAACATTGCACCCTTCTCTATGGTTTCATCCGCTACAAAACCATCTTTCATTTATCCCTTCCCTACTCCCACTTGGAATTCACAACCAGGCTCTGCTCTATTTTTCCAGTTTGCATAGCAGTTCAGCTTCCTCCAATTGGAAGCAAAGCAATTTTACAACATTTGACCCATTACAGTATGGCACCAATTAAAACATCAGAACCAGAAGAAGAGTGATTATATTGATTATGTTGGGGGTCCTTAACTCCTTGTTCGTGGCTTGGAAAAAGGTTTTGATAGATCCTGATGTTAGCATTCCAAGGGGTGATAGGCCCCTGACTGCTTGGTGAAGGGTTATCCTAAGGCTGGAGAAACATGTCTATAACTAACTGTTATTGACCCTCAGGCAACTGCTGGAAGAACTTGTTATATTCCTTTCAAGTCTTTGTATTATGGCCTCTTGTTTTATGAATTTTTCTTTTCAAGATTGTAATCACATGGCCTCAGGTAGTTGTCAAAGCAGTTGTTATTAGAGAATTGGCTAAAGTGAGGTTGTTCATTCCCTTGATAATGGTTTATGCATTAAAGCTAATCAACAACGTTCACTGTCATATTTGAATTCATATTTCTCTGATTAGTGCTATCATTGAGGATTGACCACTTGAAGTTCAGCAACATTCTCAACCACACCAAGAACACTGTTACATCCCGATTTTATAGCTACTATTGCATAGGGCAATTGATTGTAATGTTTGAATCTTGATGATGAATAAAACATGGTTGATCTCGTTATTAAGTGAATGAGTCTTGTTTAAATGATGGTTCCATTTGATTGTTACTTCTGAATGATTTAATTCTTGATTAAATGTAGCATACAATTATGGAATAATGTTATTCTAACTTTTTATGATGTTTTATGCAAACTGCTTTGTTATGAGCATATGACTGCCGATGTCATATCATAGTGTGCAGGTTTGAAGACTGTTCCTCCGGACAGAGGAGAGACATCATTCGGGGAGGAACTTGGTCGGGTAAAGAGTAACGATTACCAAATTGAGCATACACACACACATACTATAGATTGAGTAAGCCAAGTCTGTTGTCGAGATAACGGTAAGTCATCCGTAGGCTTGTTTATTGACCATAAGGATTTTGAATTCACTTCTTTATGCTTTAGGGGATGTGATTGTTTAAACGTTAGACTTGCTATACAATAAACCAAGTATGAATGATGTGAATGTTATGTGTTAATGATTGAATGGGAACGCACGTACATCTATACATTGTGAACACGTATTTATATGTACAGACATATCAATACATGTGTACGTTAAGCAGACCGATATGCTCATACACATGTGTCGACATGTATGTACACATACATACGTATATACAGGTGTATATATGTACACATTCCGTCTGATATCTGTAGTGAAAATAATATTTAATAATATTGCCTAGCAAAATTACATAAATATTTATGTATTAATGTATATATTAACAATGTGATTATATTTATGGATATATATACATAAATACATAAATGTAAATGTATTATATATTTATATATTTAAATATATGTATTAATATTAAGGTAATATTTACATATATATAAATATATATATAGATCACGATATAATGTCGGAAAATATATATATTTATATATTTAGAAATATTACACCTAATTAAAATACATATATGATTAAATATATAAATGATTAAGGTTAAAATGTGAAATGTATAAATTAAATTGACACAGAAGAATATTCAATAGAATAAAAATTGAACACAAAGGATTTAAATCCTTTAGCAATAGTGAAATATTTCGATTTTAATCTCATTATGGGAATCGAGCCTTTTGTTTGAGATAATCAAATCAAAGAGAATTCGAATTGTTTTTAATGAACATTTGAAATATTTGAAAAGAGGAAAGAAACGTTTTAATCATGGAAATCGCGTGAGAAAGTCGCGCGCAGAAAGAAAAATGCGTCTGGTTCACGCGTATGCTGCGACCTAGCCTATGAAATAACTGAATGCTAATCTCATGGCTCGAAATGGCGACGTGGAAGCTTTTTAACCTTGACCTAAAATGAATAAGTCATTCATTTAAATACGACTGGCCAAAAGAAAACGTGTGACGTTTTTGAAGATAAGAGTTGAAAAATTCTTCTCTTGTTGACTCTAAGGAGGTCGAATCACCTTCAATTTGATGACTTAAGGTTAAAGAATCCGCCAAATGTCTTTTTGACTGTTTCTGAGCACTGTGTTGTCATTTGGCATGCCTTCATAAGTGGAAATCTGTTGCAATTTGGGCCTATATATACACGCCCTTTCATTCATTGAAAATACACACTTTTGGAGCAATCTGAGTTTACTATTTTTATTCCATATCCATTACATTGTATTGCTTGAGTTTCCTGTATTGTTGAGTTTGATAAATTCAGTGAATTATTTCCAGCATTTACCAGTCACAGTGAATTAAGTCATTTTGAGTTTAAAGTGAGGTATTTGTATAGCTGAGTAGGAATTGAGTGGTGGAAACACGTCTGTGAGAAGAGATATAGGAGCTCACTATAGAGTGAAATACTTTCATAAAAAGAAGCCATATTTAGCTGAAACTAGATGTGAGATAGTTGAGACTACACTGTCAGTTCATTGTGATCCGAGTACTAGATCGAGATTGTGAAATAGCAAGGTTCTAGTTGAGTAGGACACAGCACTATGCTCAGTTGGTAATCGTTAAAGGATACCCTACCAATCTCTTCTTCGAAGGGAGGGCCGTTCATTGCAAAATGATCGTGCGGGGGACCGCATTATAAGTCCGTGGTTGGCGGAAAAGCGCCAGAGTGATGTTTCTCCTCCACAGCGAGCGACCGATGTACCAAGATTTGGAAGGACGGACTCCTGGACCTTCTTACTTCTATTTGTGCAAAAGCTTACGAGCTATGTATGTAACTGTATTACTTTTTATCTTTGATTTATATTTGCAATGAAAATGAAATTCATGAGGAAACATATTGTAACTTGTACGTGTTTATCAATAAAGAAAAGAAGAAATTTTATTGTATTATCTTTGTTATATGTTACTTTTACATGTTTTAAGTGAGAATTGGAAAGTTTTTAATTTACGCAGAATTGGGTCTTAACATGTGGTATCAGAGCTACCAGGTTCTGCACTGAAACCTATGAGCTCATTACGCAACAATGCGTAAACCTTATCAGAAGATAACGGATTGAAAAGTTCTTTGTGCCACTACGGCAAGAGAAAAGAACTTAGAGAAGTGAAAAGGAAAAATGTGATCCTTAGTAACTTATATAAATTGGAACAAGTTAAGAGTTAACCTTAGAAAAGGAACTCCTAAACCAAAAAAAATGTCACCTAGAATTGCGAAAATATATGCAATTAGGTTAGGCAGAAAGGTTAGGATGAATAACCAGGTTATACCTTTATCGAACGGAATAGTTTTGTGACTCCAAGGAATGAGAAGGAATGTGACAACTTTCGATAGATGTAAACTACAGTTATAAAGAGTCAAAAACTTTTGGATTTGGTATAGAACAGCTTTGAGTCTATGAGAATTTAAGAATGAAACAAGGGAATAAATGAACAGAGTTAAGACATCAAAGCCACAACGGAAATTGTCGGATGAGAAACCACTATAACCTAGGAAAAGATAGAGTAAGAGGCTGCACGGAATGTAGCAAGGTAATGTCCGGGATACCAAGAAATGAAGATTGGATGTCTTCATTGGTAGCACATACATACTCTCTCTAGATTCCAGAGGAAAATGATAGAACACGAAACAGATCAATCTGATTATGTTAGTAGAACTAACATAATGTTCTAAGTGGATAAACTCATTAAGTAATCAACGTTTTGGAAAACTTGATTTACAGGATTTTGATTTATGAACAAGTAGTTGCTTAGAATCCTGAAAAGGTATTTCAGTTTAGCAAACAATTACATAAACCATGATCATACTTGAAATGTTCAGTTGAGTGAATGTGTAAAGTATTATAGTCAATGAGCAAAAGTGGTAAACCAAAACTTGAATGAAAATCTTGTGAATGTATGCTTATATGTTTTTCAAAAGATAGTTAAAAGTTTAATTAGGCTAACTTGTATGAAACGTTCAGGTTAAAGTGAACTTTTAAATCATGGTGAAAGTGTATGAGAGGACGAGAAATATTCCTGGAACAAGTCGTGAAGAAGAACAAGAACCAACAGGAATAGAAGCAAAGCTGGAACAAATTCTGGCGAGATTGTCCAATCTTGAAAAGGCAAAAGCAGTTGAGATGCCTATCACCAATAATGAAGAGGAAAGTTCTTCACATGGAGAAGGCATTAATCATAATCATGAAAAGGAGAAATCTCCAACTCTGTCTATTGAGAAGAAGAAAAAACAAGTGTCCATTGAGTTATCAAGGGATATGAAGAAAATATACCCTCCAAAATTTGATGGAAGTGCTGGAGGAGATGAAGCTGAAGTATGGTTAGTACAAATGGAAAAGTACTTTGACATAAGAAATTATGACGAAGTTACTAAAGCAACTTGGGGTGCTTATCAGTTAGCAGGAGAAGCCTCTAACTGGTGGATGAACAAGAAACTGGAATTGGATATAAATTCCTGGAAGCTGACTTGGGAAGAGTTCGTTGAAATTTTCCGCAAGCGGTGGTTGCCACAACTCTATTATGACCAAAAACTTTCTGACTTCCAAGAATTGAGGCAAGGAACCATGTCAGTCAACGAGTACTGGGAGAAATTTACTCGGCTTCTGCGATATGTTCCTATTTATCATAAAGATGAACGATTCCGAATCAGGAAATTCATCTTGGGACTGAACAAAAATATTGGAGGTGAAGTTGATATGCATGGTCCGACCACAATGGATCTTGTGTATGAAAAAGCCATTAAGCGGGAATAGAAGCTTAAGGCAGACTTCAATCAGTATGAAGGAGAAGAACAAAAGAAGGAAACTGAAGTCCCCTACAAGATTGCCCCCAAGAAGGAAGAATTTGCGCAAGATGCAACAAGGAAAAAGGGAAGAGATCTCGCTTCAATGAGAAGGAATTCATAAGAGATTGGAAAAGAGATAACTCCAGGTATAATGACACTAGAAAAGCTAATGAGGGTGATAATAAGATTGGGGAAACCATAGAGAAAAGAGGACCAAGAGCAGGATGCTTTATTTGTAGAGGTAATCATTACGCAAATGAATGCCCTAACAAAACTTCTGGTACCCAGCATGACAATTCACTACCTACTCAAAAGGCCATGTTTCAGCAGAGGAAACACGTTACCATGGGTGATGGACAAGCTGATGTCTAGATTACACCAATCAAACATTCTTGAAACTTTCAAGAGTGTAGAATAAATGTAGAGTCATGTTTTTATGCTTTTGAATAATACCTTAGTTCATCGGGGACGATGATTCCTAAGGGGGGAAGTATGTTACATCCCGATTTTATAGCTACTATTGCATAGGGCAATTGATTGTAATGTTTGAATCTTGATGATGAATAAAACATGGTTGATCTCGTTATTAAGTGAATGAGTCCTGTTTAAATGATGGTTCCATTTGATTGTTACTTCTGAATGATTTAATTCTTGATTAAATGTAGCATACAATTATGGAATAATGTTATTCTAACTTTTTATGATGTTTTATGCAAACTGCTTTGTTATGAGCATATGACTGCCAATGTCATATCATGGTGTGCAGGTTTGAAGACTGTTCCTCCGGACAGAGGAGAGACATCATTCGGGGAGGAACTTGGTCGGGTAAAGAGTAACGATTACCAAATTGAGCATACACACACATACTATAGATTGAGTAAGCCAAGTCTGTTGTCGAGATAACGGTAAGTCATCCATAGGCTTGTTTATTGACCATAAGGATTCTGAATTCACTTCTTTATGCTTTAGGGGATGTGATTGTTTAAACGTTAGACTTGCTATACAATAAACCAAGTATGAATGATGTGAATGTTATGTGTTAATGATTGAATGGGAACGCACGTACATCTATACATTGTGAACACGTATTTATATGTACAGACATATCAATACATGTGTACGTTAAGCAGACGGATATGCTCATACACATGTGTCGACATGTATGTACACATACATACGTATATACATGTGTATATATGTACACATTCCGTCTGATATCTGTAGTGAAAATAATATTTAATAATATTGCCTAGCAAAATTACATAAATATTTATGTATTAATGTATATATTAACAATGTGATTATATTTATGGATATATATACATAAATACATAAATGTAAATGTATTATATATTTATATATTTAAATATATGTATTAATATTAAGGTAATATTTACATATATATAAATATATATATAGATCACGATATAATGTCGGAAAATATATATATTTATATATTTAGAAATATTACACTTAATTAAAATACATATATGATTAAATATATAAATGATTAAGGTTAAAATGTGAAATGTATAAATTAAATTGACACAGAAGAATATTCAATAGAATAAAAATTGAACACAAAGGATTTAAATCCTTTAGCAATAGTGAAATATTTCGATTTTAATCTCATTATGGAAATCGAGCCTTTTGTTTGAGATAATCAAATCAAAGAGAATTCGAATTGTTTTTAATGAACATTTGAAATATTTGAAAAGAGGAAAGAAACGTTTTAATCATGGAAATCACGTGAGAAAGTCGCGCGCAGAAAGAAAAACGCGTCTGGTTCGCGCGTATGCTGCGACCTAGCCTATGAAATAACTGGATGCTAATCTCATGGCTCGAAATGGCGACGTGGAAGCTTTTTAACCTTGACCTAAAATGAATAAGTCATTCATTTAAATACGACTGGCCAAAAGAAAACGTGTGACGTTTTTGAAGATAAGAGTTGAAAAATTCTTCTCTTGCTGACTCTAAGGAGGTCGAATCACCTTCAATTTGATGACTTAAGGTTAAAGAATCCGCCAAATGTCTTTTTGACTATTTCTGAGCACTGTGTTGTCATTTGGCATGCCTTCATAAGTGGAAATCTGTTGCAATTCGGGCCTATATATACACGCCCTTTCATTCATTGAAAATACACACTTTTGGAGCAATCTGAGTTTACTATTTTTATTCCATAGCCATTACATTGTACTGCTTGAGTTTCCTGTATTGTTGAGTTTGATAAATTCAGTGAATTATTTCCAGCATTTACCAGTCACAGTGAATTAAGTCATTTTGAGTTTAAAGTGAGGTATTTGTATAGCTGAGTAGGAATTGAGTGGTGGAAACACGTTTGTGAGAAGAGATATAGGAGCTCACTATAGAGTGAAATACTTTCATAAAAAGAAGCCATATTTAGCTGAAACTCCGGAAGCTTATTTGAAGAAGAATTTAAAAGAGCAAGTTTGGAAGGAGAAGCTTTAAAATCAGGCATGAATCTTCCTATTATATAACTTTTGTTAAAGTGTTGTTTATTTTGCGTCTTGTGATCGTTGCTTTCAATTAGCTTTAATAGGAAAGAACCAATTCGATGAATAAAGCAATGCATTAAAGGAGAAAATGTGTAAAGGATTCAATGATTAGGGGGAAATTGTGAAAAAGGGATTATTTGGGTTAAGAGTTTAAGGGATTAGATTATTTATCTTGCATTAAAAAGAAATAATGGAAAAAGATAAAAGGGAAGGATTTATTTGCATTTTGAATGGTTATTGCATGTTGTGTATGATCTCTATATATGGAGAATACGTAGATGTACTTATTATCTACTAGGATCGAAATGATGGCAGAATCAAGTAAAGTCTTTTAACTTAAGTTAATAGGATAACTGAGACAAGTTAAGTACTCCTAGGATAAAGAATTCCTAGTTAGGAGGATTGATACAAGACACTTGAATACTGTTTTCATTTCTAGTAGGTTCGTATGATTGTAGGATGTCTGGGATGACGGATTCACCCATTGAAGGACAAACCTATGCGTAGAGTAAGGAAGCCTTAAGTCAAATCGGCCCTGAGTAGTGTTTATGATAGATGACCTTCATTCGAAGTACTGAATGAGAATACTTTGGCCAAAGTAGTGAAAGGTACGACATCCACCTAGATGTGAGATAGTTGAGACTACACTGTCAGTTCATTGTGATCCGAGTACTAGATCGAGATTGTGAAATAGCAAGGTTCTAGTTGAGAGGACAAGACTATGCTCATTGGTAATCGTTAAAGGATACCCTACCAATCTCTTCTTCGAAGGGAGGGCCGTTCATTGCAAAATGATCGTGTGGGGGACCGCATTATAAGTCCGTGGTTGGCGGAAAAGCGCCCGAGTGATGTTTCTCCTCCACAGCGAGCGGCCGATGTACCAAGATTTGGAAGGACGGACTCCTGGACCTTCTTACTTCTATTTGTGCAAAAGCTTACGAGCTATGTATGTAACTGTATTACTTTTTATCTTTGATTTATATTTGCAATGAAAATGAAATTCATGAGGAAACATATTGTAACTTGTACGTGTTTATCAATAAAGAAAAGAAGAAATTTTATTGTATTATCTTTGTTATATGTTACTTTTACATGTTTTAAGTGAGAATTGGAAAGTTTTTAATTTACGCAGAATTGGGTCGTTACAAACACTAAATACACATCCAAAAATAGAGTTGAGAGACTATGGGGGCCAAGGCTACAAGATTACTCGATCCATTTTCCTTGCCTATTTTGCTGAACTCCCATATACTTGTCGTCACCACAACTTAACGGATATTAGAAGTACATGTTCATTATCATAATAATGATCAGTGTTCCATGGGGATGCATCCTTGGGGGTCTAGGTGACATCTCCAATGTCTTGGAGAATTGGGAACTCAGAGGGTATGTCCCCTTTATTCAGGACTGGACTGCCTGCAACATTTGGAACATGAAATTAAAAAAATAACTTTTAAAGGAAAAATATGCTAACAAGCCCTAAAGTCTAAAAGGAGAATTGCAATTGCAAATTTCCAATGTGTTTTAAGTTATTTTAATAGCTGTTGTCCCCCCTATTGATACCAAAATTTGAGATTTTTTTTGACATCTAACATCCCTGAAACCTCATCCCTATGTCCCTGCATCCTCTGTCCTGGAAACTCAGAAACATTGATAATAATTGGTAATTCATAACAACTATAACCCATATCATTTCTAACTGTTCAATCACAATTGATAATGCATTAATTAAATTCAAGTCAGTTTTAAATTTTTTGAAGTAAAATCACAGTATCAAAAGTGTTAGTTAATCAACTCCCACATGGGATGTTGTTAAGCTTATTATAAATGTTTTAAGTCTGAGGGATATTATAAATAGTTTGGTGGCCCACATACACTGAAAATCTGTTGATCAATGAGACAGCCAAGCTGGGGTATTTGATAGGTTTAAAAAATATGCTTGAGAATATTTCTCTGGGTTATTTGATGACAGTTTTTAAATATTGTTCAGGAATACTTCTCTATGCATGCATGGTTTTCAATCTCAAAATTTGCACATCTCTCTGCCCTGCAATTTTCATTTATGATAATTATTTTATTTGTTTTATTCTTCTTAGTTAATTGTTCCTATTCTCGCCTATCAGGCAGTTCAACAGTTCTATTATCTATATGATTAAACAAGAAAACTTTTTGCAGGTCTGGAAGAGTTCTTAAATGTCAAATAATGAAAATTTGAAACTATTAAGGGAGTATCGTTAGCACAAAATTCATTATTGCTAAATGGCCACGTACGCTCAAGATTTGTTGATCAATGAGATGACAAGAATGGGGTTTTTGATACCTTTTAAAATTGTCTAAAAATGCTTCTCCAAGCCTGTTTGGTTTTCAATGTTGTGGAATTTTTAACTTATTTCTCTCCATCCTACAGTCTTCATTTATGATAATTATTTGATTCAAATTATTCTTCTTACTGGACTTTTGATATTCTTGCATGACAGACAGCACAACGCTTCTATGATTACCATAAGAAAACAATTCGTCCACACATGATTTTATTGGGTCAATTGTTCCTTAATAGGAGTATTGACTGGTCAGACTTTCAACGAAGTATTAGAATGGGCCATATGCAAAGACAAGGGCAACTCAGGCCACGGAAAGAAAAACAGTCAATATATACGTATCCTGCTCCAGATTGCATGTGCCAAGTGAGTTAGTGGTTTGGGAAAGTGATCAGCTTCTCCAACAAGTATGTTGATCTGGAAACTCGGGTGAATAGCTTGCAGGTCTTCAATTTTTGTCCTATTGGAAATTGATCAGAATTTTCTGCTCAAGGCAATGTACATAATAGGAATGTGGATGCTATGTTTTGAAAACTGTTACAATTATTTGGTACATACTTTGCCTTCTACATAGAAGGTTATTATTCTTTTTTAATCTATTCCATCTTATGTGAAGTCAGTGTGTTATTGCACCTCAATTGTTGTACCTTCCGCGCATTGAAGATGTTAATTGTCCTTTTTTGTGCTGTGGTTTATGTTTTGGAGGTAAATATAATATTTTCTTGTATGTCATTTGAAGGTGGTCTTGATTGCATGAAAAGTAAATGTAAGAAGTACAATGTTAAGCTTTGAATTTCACGTCTGGAATTTTCATATCACTTACATCTTCACAAATGTAAATTTAGTTAGTGCAAAGGCATTTTTTTGTTGACAGCGATTGCATTTTTTTTGGGTTTAACAACCCCCAGATTATTGTAATTGCACTTTGCAGAACAAATGAACAATGTTCCTGGATTATATCAAATCTAGTTTACATATGGCATCTGTAATTGATGTCTTCAATTGAGTTTGCATGCCCTCTTTAGATGGTTTCAGATCTATAGTTCTCTAAGAATGGTTTCCTTATTGAGCATTGAATAATCAACATAGAGAGCAATGCATCATCTTCTTCTTAACTTGGATGATAATCCATTAAATTCATGTATTTGTACCTTAAGATTAAATAGCTCTATAGTGTTCATATGTTAAAATGTTTGAGATCAAGGTTTTGTTTAAGCTAGGAGATCAATAGCCAAATCAAACTTCTGTTTGGAAGGAATTCCTTGTAACTTATTCAAAGAAATTCCTTGAAAGTTAGGTCCTTGTCATTTTTTGAGTAGGAATTATATATTGATACATCTTTGTCTATTTGCTTTTCTTCAATTGCATTTTTTCTTTAAGAGTTAAATTGGTCTCTGAATTCCCTGAACTTTCACTGGTTGGTGTAGATAATCAAGGAACTTCAGGGTTTCCTAAAATATTATACTTGTGTCTCGTGTTTCCAAAGCCAGCTAATTCCTAAGATCACATTATAGGATCCCAATGGAGCTACATTACTTGTGTTTTTAGACAATGCATTTCCAATTTCTTCATACATAGGTATTGATGATCTACATATTTTGTTGCTTTATTCTCATATTGGACATTTTTTGTTTCCTTCTTATAAACTTGTTTATTACACTTTTTCTCAAAACCTTAAAATCCATAGAACAGTCAATGTTCCAGGCGCCCAAAGAATATAGCAACAAGATGACCAAGCAGCATGCCTGGTGTCTTAATAGGTTGTTATTGGTGCTCATGTTATTGTTTACTTACCACAACATGAATATAGTGTTGGGTGTGTTGTCTCTAGTGTTGAGGTTGTTCCTGCTTAGTAGTGTGTGGTCAGTCTAAACAACGATTAGCATAATGATCCACTCTACATTTGCAACAACCACCTCTCATTCATCTCTTTGTTGGAATCTATTTCATACTACCCCCATCTAGATTCCTACAGGGATTTATTATATTCTAACAGTTTGAATAGTTTGATTGTGGCGTTTGGTTTGTGTTACTTTGTTGAAACTTAATTGTTGCCTCCGCCTTTGTGGTTAAACTTCTGAAATATCGAAAAATATTACTGTTGTGGCCCCTTAAGCTTTAGTAGCTTGCATTTTGCTCTCTTATTTAATAGCCTTCTTAATGATCTGATGGTCCGTTAACCTGTTACATATTAATCCTAAAGTTGAAATTGCAATACTGGAATCACTTCTCTCTGATGCTAAGGCATAAGAAACCACGTAAAATTCTCCGAGCATTGAGTGACTACCGTTGCACCTTGTCTCATATTCTAAAATTCCAATATTTTCTTATTAAAATATTTTTTCCGGAGCTAACACTATTAAAAAATTGTAAATATATATCCACCATTTAGTGTTCTATCGTTTCACTTGTAGCTCTAGTTTCTGGTCATCCCTCTTAATGAACAATTCACCGAAAAGAAGATACAGTCACTAAATCGCCTGCCTCCTTTGAGGAGTTCTAGAGCTCAAAATATTTTTTCTTCTCTATATTTCATGCCTTGACATCATCTCCTAGCATTGTGACATTAAACTTTTGAGGATAAATCCTTCTTCAATTCCTTAGCATATTGAATAATGCTCTGTTGTTATCCCCATTACCTTTGGTATTTTCTTGCTTGGAGTAGGCATGTTCCACACCATCCAAATATTATTCATCTACATCCATTTCGAGGATATCCTAATCTCCCAAATATATTATCATTTTCTTATTCATCTCGTTGGCCTTGAATATCATTAAAACCTTAGTCTAATGCAATCACTAGTTTAGGGTTATGACGAACATCATGAGGGTTTCCTTTAAGTTCATTTTCTAATCGTCTTCTTAAGATTGTTATGAGATAAATCAGAGCATTTTCATTATTAACATTAAGGTATTTGTGTTCTCATCTATTGGATATTTTTTTCATTGTTCTCATGGCCCCACCATTCCTCCTAGCTGCCACTCAAAACATTTTTATTATAGGCAAAGAAAAATTAAAGCTAGTGGCCCAAAGACACCCGAGGCACGGTATTCAAATTTGAATTTCTAATACAAAGATGTAATTAAAAAAAAATTAAAAAACAAAATATTAATGACATTTTGTACTTCAAATTATCACTCACAAAATTACACCGATGTAATTATTATGTTAGTAACAAATCCTAATTTGATGCAATGTATCTCTTTGGCTAAGTCTCCATTCAAATAAATGTTTTATTAAAATATTTAATAAAATAAGCTTTCCATTTTATTACAAGAATGCTTTGATTTAAAAAATTATTAATTATATAGTTGACAATTTGCATTGAAGTGAAACATTATAAGTAAAAATATCAAGCAAATTTGAGGTAGGGAGATATTGTATTTTCATCTGGATGAAATCACAATACTGTGTCTCGCTTTTTGCTCAAGATGGACATTTACATCAATAATTTTAATTGAATCTTCATCTTTTGAGACCTATAGCAACCAAATTGTTAAGAATTTGATGATGATGCAAACTAGTGATTTGTGGCAATTTGTGCATAGATTTTAAATATATATGTTGTTTAAAAATTCGAAATAAATCATGATTTTTTCAACATCTCCTTTAATAATTAGTTTTAAACAGGAAACAACATTTTCAAAAAGTAACATTTGTGTCATCCAACATAACTTTTTTTCTATGAAGGATGAAATTCTAATTTTTGAAATATAGATTCTCAACATCAATATGTAGGGCAAGGATATTTTTTCATAATTTTTTGTTACATATTATTTTTTAATTAATTTTTGAAGTCATTGTAACTATAATTTGGACATATGTGTGTGTTGTCCAACCTAACTTGTGTATATATTAAAATCCTTTTTTTTTTGGGTGAAACAAGGACATCAATACTTAGGGAAAAGGGTATTTTTTGAATTTTTTTTACAATAGTTTACTATTTTTCAACCTCTACAAAATAAAGAGTTTGATGTTTACAGAAAAACCTATGTTCAGTAAAAATTGAAAATTGAATACATGATAAAATGAAAACATATCAAAACTATACTTGTTGTAAATCTTGTTTCGAGGGCTACAATCTAGCAAAATATAATTTTTAAATGATTTTATTTAATCTTTCAAAAGACAATTTTTTTTTCCATCATTTTGATAGGTGTGAAGAAGACTCCATTGTGGGTATGGTTTAATACTAGAGGGGTTCTATTGAAGGGGGTTTGATTTAAGGGGTTCTTATCTATTGCTCTTCAATTAAAGCCCTTTAGATGGAACCTCTCAAGGATTGAATCATTAGTTTTTTTCTAAAAATTGTGATATTAGACAAAAAATAGCATGTCCCAAAAGTGAGACACTATTGTGGCAACACCCATCTATATGTGATTATATTGACTCCTATATAGTCATAATACATCCCATTTTACTCCCACTTTACAAAAGATAAGTTCACATCTAACTAAAATGTTAGAGTTTACCATTACATTGACCATAATGATATTCAATCACCAAATCTAAACAATGAACATCTCATACATCTTATTAGTCATGTTCATTGGCTATGTTTGTACCTCAACAATCATAATAATTCCCTCTTCCATGCTTATAAAGTTGGAAGATGGGAGGTTTATTGTCTTTTAGGTGTATAACAGTCAAGTACTTCTTAAGATCCATCATTTTGTAACATTATGATATTGTTCAAAATCTTATTCTAAGTTTAGCTATGGCAATCTTTGGTATCATACAAAATATCTCATATATACCACTTCAAAACATAGTAAAAGTTTTAAGTAGCTTCTCTTTTACACTAGGATTGTGAGCAAATCCCTACATAAATTCTTCAATATGTTACTTTCAAATAAGCACTTGATAAAGGGTCTTACAAAAGTTTATCCAACATAACAAGTGACATATATCATGCATATTGATATACAATATTATATGCTAATAATCCATATTAAAAGTTAAGTATATCTGACATTGATTAGGTAACAAAAAGTAATTATATGAAGCTACACCTCATTGAAGAGTGGTAGTTTAGTCCTACTTTGGTGAGATTAAGAGGGAATCTATATCTAGTCCAAGCTATATGACAATATTAATTCAATCCTTTTATAGATGGCCTCATAAGTATTTCTTACACTTAGCATTAGGTATTCATAATACTTCTATAAAAATTCTAATCATAGGTTCAAGTATACTAAACAAACATTATGGTCATCTTTGAAATTTAAGGTATCTATTTCTTACATTTGAGATCAAAACCCCCTTTCATACTAAGGTGTTAGGTGATTATCATATTCATTAAATACTAAATATCATGCTATGATTCTTAGGGTCCTATAGACATTGATATTAGTATCATAGATATCTTAGCTACCACATTGATCAAGAAAAAAATGTTTTCATGATTTTTCCACGATTTTTTGAGATAGTTGGAATTGGAAAAGTTTCTATGAGACTACTACTCATCCTTCATTGATCAAAACTTAGATTGTCATTAGTAGAGATTGTAATACCAATATGCTCCCATTACATAGAGGAAAATGTTTCAAAAATAACATATTTGATGTTACTTTAATTTATACATACTCTTGATGCACGATTGCTTAAACTATAATAATCAACAAGTCATTGTATTTAGAGAGTTGAGTCAAACAACATCCTTAATTATGATAATTGAGAAAATGAAATTCCTAGTATCTTGATGACATCTTGACATTTGGGAAATATATTTCACATCTAGAATTTATTTTCTAATCCAACACAATAATGTAGATTGCATATATTCATTTTCAAAACAATAATTCAAATCCTTTTTCCACACTATTTCTCTAAAGATAACAATAAAAAACTATAGTTGAATTTGGAAAGGTCACCATGTTCAAGTTAAGATCAAGGAAATAACAATGCACCTACTATGGTGTGCATAGAATTATATCATAGTGGGACACTCTTCTAGAGGGAAATTTTAATTAAATCCTAATATATCATTCCCTTATACCAAGTATGTTCTCTCAATTGAGTTACCAGTTAGAGAAAATGATATCATTAGGATTTGTTCATATTGTATAGTCTATTCCAAGAGTGTCACGATGGTTAGAAAGTATGCCTTGATGTATAACAATCCAATCTTTTCCTAAAATCTATGCACAACAAATACATACTTGATAAATGAAAATTACAATGTGTTAATAATTGTAAGCATAAATTTTTACCATAGTTGGGTTATATCTTACAGGGAAGAGCACAAAATCACACTAGAGTCTCTTGATCAATGAACATGTAGTCATTTTTACCATCCTTCTTGTGCAATGATCGCATCACTCTAATTTATTCAATCCCCATCTTCTCTGAACAAATTCATATTGTGTTTAGCTAAGCAACATTATTACGAAGTATAATAACAATGGCGATAATTTCCAAGATGATAACCTATGATAATAACAAAGATAATTAGGGATGTACATGTCATAGGATGAGGTTTTGATCAATGGCTAGTGCATGCCTGAAATGTGTTGTCATTATATAATGTGGGGAGTTATAGAAATCATATGATGGGATCAAAGATTCATGGCCAATGCACACCCAAAGAGATGAGGTCATTAAACTCTAAGGAATGTTGTTTCATTGGTCCATAGGGAATGAATCAGTAGTGAAGTGAGACCATGGTGAGCTCACAATGTGCACATGAGATCATTGAAGTAGAACAATGTGATCAACAATTGATATGGAGGATCAAAATCCTTGCATAATGTGAAAGTATGAAACACATTTGTCGAAATAATATTGCATGGGCCATTAGACAAAATTGAATATAATGGCCTAGGAGAGAACGAGGAGACCAATTGGAGTATACAACACACCACATATAAGATTATGAGGCCAAATGCTACCATGACTAAGGTCATGAGAGCCGAAGGGTGATAATCAATTATATTAGTCTAGGAAGACCAATAATCTTTGAGAAACATTAAGGGTGGGAGTGGAGGCACGTGAGCAGAAACCAATTGACATGAACATAAAAAAATCTCAAGTAAAGGATACAATAATGAAAATGTAGAGCTCAATCAAGCTATCTAGACCAAGAGTAAATATATTTGATTAGTTATAAATGACCAACAAGTTAGAGCACATGGTGGAGGAAGATTTGGAATAAGATGGAAGTCAACAAGCCATTAGGTCACTCACATTAGTTATTAGTGGAGTGAATAGTGTTCGAGGGCCAAAATGAGGTGGAAGCTAAAAGGGTCGGTCTAGAGATAATTTTAAGGTTTAAATTTAGTGGTCTTGACTCTGAAATGGACTTGGGTGTGTTGGGCGATCAACATTATCCAAAATTATAGTCAAGGCAATGGATTTATTTCACCACATTTTCATCACCATTGAAATATTAATTTTCTTAGCCTCAAGGATCAATCCAACTACTTGGCCTACTTTCCACCTACCGCCCTCATTGTAAAATATACAACTTCATAGGGAGGCAATAAGGTGTAGGGCCATTAAGAAGCCCTTATGAGTTTTAAAAGAGATAATTATCCATATGATCTTCTTAAGGCCAATCATCAGCGAGGTCCCTTCTCAAGTCCCTTCCTTACTCTAAGCTTGGCACATTAATCACCTTGAGCAAATCACACTAGACTCATTAGTCACACCATTGTATACATTCCTATAGGAATTGACCTCTAGGATTAACTATATTTGAATCACTTTTCCACCAAATTTATATTTATCCCATCCCTCATTATCCCCCTCAACGATAGAAATCCCTTAAGTCAATGAGGCTTCAATAATAAGGATTGAGAAGGAAGAGTTGGTACAATTGTCAAGACTTGTGCATAAAAATGTAGTTACATGAAAATCATGTACTTGGGAAAACACAAGAGAAATAATATATTGTTAAAAAATGAATAAAAGTGCTTTGTTTAGAAAATTGAGTACACCCAACCAAAAAGCCTACATAACATATTTAAGATCTATCCATCCCTTCTCATTGTAACACTTTTTGTTCCTAGTTACCATTGTAAAGTACACTTTGTCTTGGTTTCAAGCATGATTAAGAGTTTGATTCACATCATCACTCTATATTTAAATAAAAAAATTCTCAACAAAGTACATCCAAATAGGCTTAGTGAATTATGACGTGGTTTAATAATTACACAATATATCCATCTAGGGATCTATTAAATCTATGAACATTCATCAAATTTTTTGTTGTTGCAAGTATGAGTAGTTGGCGTTGTCATTAATGTCAACAAGCTTATGTTTGTGTTGTCATTGATGTCAACTAGTGATGGTTGAGAAGTTGTGATGATGCTTTGATTAGTTTCATTATGTTGTCATTAGTAAATGTTACTGGTGTCAACCTCTAGTGTTGTTTTGATAAGATTATGTTTGTGGATGTTGTTTAGATGAGTTGCTATGTTGCAGTTGGTTTGGTGATGATGAGGAAGTGGTGAATATGATGAAAATGTGTTTCTGGTGCTTGGTTTCTAAGTGCTTTTAGAAAATTTGAATAAAAAATGAAATAGTGTGTTACAAAGGTGTTCTAGCATATAGAGTGGTGTTTTGGTTTCGCTCTGCATTTCTTCTGTGTTGAAGATTTGCTTGTGCAGTTCAGATATGTTGATCAAAGGTGTTCATAGGTGTTATATCCAAATTTTCTTGGTTTGGATCGTTGTGCATAGAAAGATGTGTTTACCAGTGTGTGAACTGTCTTGGAGTTTTATCTAGAATAAATGGTTTTGCTCCGCATTTCTCTGTAGTTTAGTTTCTGGTCCTGTGGTTTTGGAAGTGTGCTAATAAGGTTTACATCTACCTTCAGTTGATTTTTTTTGTGGTTTGGTGCTCCGTAAGTTGATTTCTTGAGTTAAAGTGTGTGGAAGATTATATGGCTGTAAAATATGAGTTTATTCTTCAAGTGAAAGGTATTGTGAAGGATTTTGTTGGATTTCAAGGTGTTTGTGGAATATTCTAGATTGCGTTCAAGTGTTGTGTGTAGTCCACGAGTCGTCCTTGGATCATAGGAACTGATGAGTCCATTTATTAGTCCATTTCTTGATGTTTTTATGCATGCTTACAAACATTATTAGACAATCCTTTCATACATATTCCTATGCTATGCTATCTTTTTATGCTTATTATACACCTTGGACCTGAATTAGAGTAATTAAAATATAGTTATGATATAGTAGCATTGCATGATTTATATGTGGATATGTATGGAATGTGATTAGAATTATGTGTTTAATCATGGTAGTTAGCTTTGTGTATGTGTTTTGTGGATTAACCTCTTACAACCCAAGAAGACATTGTAGTCGGCAACAACTGAAAGTTGTAGCCTACAACCAAAGGAGGTCTTGGATAGCGAAATTGGGGAAGTATCAAAACAAGCTGAGTGTAATAACTACCATGTGGAGACACCCGATGGAGTTAGTTGTGCATCATTATGACAACTTAATAAGGCATTGACGAAAAAGAATTCCTTTATTGATAGGATTCCATGTGTAGATCTGTTTTGCAAAGTTCTAATCCTATTTGAACTCTTGTTTCTTTCCAGTTGCAATTTGAATAACTCAATATTAATTACACACTCTGATATCTAGGGAGTTGTAGTTAATGATTTCAATTTAGAGTTGTGTTTAGAATAAACTCCCCTGTGCCTATGTATAGCCAGTGGTTAAGTCTTTAATATAATTAAGTTGATTAATCTCACACTGGTGGATTTTGTTATCAATTACTTCTTAGTTTTCAATTGTAATCTACAAACATGTGGATTGTTCGGAATTTTTTTTCTTGAATACAAACTTTTAGCAAGATTTTATGTGATCTTTTGGAATGCATAATGAATGAAGATCAAATTGATAAGGTTATGTGGAATCTAAAGATTTAGATTTGGTTTTAGTTTAAGTGAAGATAGCCACCTGAGTAGGCCACTCAAGGTAACTGTTCTTCACTACATTTGTAGTTGTTTTATTTTTGTTTGGTAATTATTTTTGTTAGCCATTACTTCATAAATTGCATGTAAGTTAAAATAGATTCTTATATTATGATTATAAAAAATGATTGTCCATGTGCATGAATGCATTTAGTTGACTTGTAATACTCCGAAGGATAGATTAGGTTCAGTTATTAGTTTTGAGTTAGTTTCAATAGTTATCTCTTAACAATAGTTTAGCTATAGATTATGCTGTAGGTACCTGTAGCCATTAGCACAAGTTTACTTTCACTGTTATGTATTTATGTGATTTCCCAGTAAGAAGAATACCTTTAATAGGATAACCAAGGTAATCTCAGGATTTTGAAAGCACATATAGTGCTAGTGCCATCACAAGTTTACAAGCCCTAGTTGACAATTTAATGAAGTCTTTGCAATGTTGAGTGGACTGTTCAATTAGGTCATTCCTTTGAATTGTGTGATTTCCACCAAGTTTACAAGACACTAGTTTAGACTCTACAAGAAGCGTGTACTTAAATTTTTGATGGTGTTTAAACAGGTTCAACTAACCTTGGGTGTTAACACTAATTGTGGATTTGTTTCGATGATTGTGGAAGCATGGCGTGGTGTATATGCATGATTTGGGTTCGAGTTAAGATGCAGTGTGGTCTGTTTTCTTTCCTTTCCACCACAGGAATGCTTATGCTGACCTAATTTGAATTTGCACAGTTGAGGTGCATAGCCGACCTTGGAGAATGTTTTCAAGGTTGAAGAAGGTATAAATTAGTGTTGTGTTGATGGAGAATGTGTGAGTAGTGTGTATGATGTGAATTGTAGAGTTGTGAAGTGTAGTGCAAGATTTAATGAGTTAGACTATTGGAAGTAATGAGAAGAAGGTGTCTACAATCTTCAAAAAGGTTGTGAATGTGTTGGTGATGTTGTGGTGGACCTTTTTGTTATATTGAGATGGATTTCCCACTGAAACATTCTTCTTTCTTCTTTCGTAATCTAACAGTAACCCTTTTGTATTTGATGTTGCAATTACTTTATATTGTGAGCTAATCGTCACCGTGGTTTTTCCCTTCTTGGGTTTTCCATGTAAATCTGGTGTTCTATTGTGCAAGGTGTTGATGTGTTTCAGTTTCTGTTATTTTCTTTCATGCTAAATCATTCTAACAGTTTAAAGGTTATTAAAGTTGATGTGGATATGAATGTTAATGAGGGTTTTGATATTTTAATGTACAACTAATTCACCCCCCTCTCAGTTGTCTTGTGCATTTAAAAATTGGTATGAAAGAAAGGTTCCTTGGAAGAAAGCTTAATCGATTGAGGTAGATCTGGGATGGCGTACAAGAGAGACGTTCCTCTGTTTGATGGATCAAATTATGCTTTCTAGAAGACAAGGATGGAAGGTTTCCTGGTATCCCTTGGGTATGGAGTTTGAAAGTCTATTGTGTTTGGATACATTATGCCTACAAATGGTCTGAGTACTGATGATGAGATCAAGGCCTATAAAAACAATGGTAAAGCAAGGTATGCTCTTTTGAGTGGTCTTTCTAATACTGAACTTGTAAAAGTTATGAATCTTAAAATTGCTAATGAGATCAGAAACAGTTGGAAAGCATTTATGAAGGAGATGATAAGGTCAAGCAAGCTAAGATGCAGAATCTAAAGATCATGTTTGAAAATATGTGGATGTCAGAGGATGAAAACATTACAAGCTACATGCACAAGGTGGACAAAGTTGCTAATTCCATTAGAGGGCTTGTTGAAAATCTTGAAGATGATGAGGTGGTAAAGAAGGTACCGAGACTCTGCCTAAAGCTTATAGTCATAAGGTTTCTGCTATTGAGGAATTTCATAATCTAAATAATTATTCTGGAGATCAACTACTTGGCACTTTAATTGCTTTTGAATTAAGAGAGTTTGGTCCAAGTAATGCAAAAGTTGATACTACTTTCAAGGTTGACAAATCAGGAAAGATTGAGGAATCAGATCAGGATGATCTTGATGATGTAGAAGCAAAATTTGTGAGAAGAATGAAAAAGGGTACTGGAAAGTACATAGGTAAGTTACCTTTCAAATGTTTCAGTTGTGAAAAGATAGGTCATTATGCTTCAAGATGTCCAAACATGGCTTTTAATGACAAAATAAAGAAAACAAAAATAAAGCAATTAAGAAAAGTTATTATGTTAGAGAAGATGCCAATATATATATATATAATGATGAATTTGACTATGGGGATAATGAGGATAGTGAATGCTTGTTCGTGGCTATAAAATATGAATCTAAGAGATGTGTGAAGGAAAGTGCCCCGGAAGCAGGTCATAATGCTATGGTGACTACTTTTCTTGCTAGAGAGGAGAAAAAATACTAGATCATAGATAGTGGATGCTCAAATCATATGACCGGTGACAAAAGTAAGTTTGTTAGGCTTGAGAAATATGAAGGAGGTCTAGTTAAGTTTGGTGATGATAAATCTGCTAAGATATGTGGAAAAGGTTCAATCAGTTTTGATGGCAAACATAATATAGATGATGTTATTTATGTTAAGGGTTTAAGGCATAACCTCTTGAGTGTTGGATAAATGTGTAGCAAATGATATAATCTTATGTTTCAAGATGATGGATGTGAGATTATAAAAGGCTCTAGAATTGTGGTTGTTTTTGGAAAAAGGACATATGCAAATGTTTATCAGCTTAAAGGTGATGATGGTCATTGCTTTATGACTCACATTAATGAAAGTTTTCTATGGCATAAAAGGATGTGTCACATCAATTTTGATATCCTAGTAAGAATTAGTTAATTCAAGCTATGAGAGATTTTCCAAATATTACAAAGATCATCAATGATGTTTGCAAGGAATGTCAAATTGGGAAGCAAGCAAGAAGAAGGTTCAAAGTCAAAGAACAATCTACTACCAGATTGTTGGATCTGGTGCATACAGACCTTTGTGGTCCTACCAGAGTAAGAAGTCTTCAAGGTGACAAGTATTTCATGCTATTAATTGATGATTATTCTAGAATGACATGGGTTACTTTTCTCAAATAAAAATCATAAGCTCTAGATAAGTTTAAAGCATTCAAAGTCATGGTTGAGAATGAAATGGATATGAAAATAACGTGTTTGAGGTTTGATAGAGGTGGAGAATTCACCTCCAATGAGTTTAACAGCTTTTGTGAAAATCATGGAATAAAAAGGCATTTATTTTCCCTTAGGACTCCTCAAAAGAATAGAGTGGTTGAAATAAAGAATAGGACTGTTCAGGAAGTTGCAAAAACAATGATGAAAGAGGAAAACCTACTAGAACTCTACTAGAGATAAGCAATTTATACTGTTGTCTACATACTTAACAAAGTTCAAGCAAGAGTAAATAGTGCAAATACTCCCTATGAGTTGTGGTATGGAAGAATTCCTACTGTCGAATATTTTAGAGTGTTTGAAAGAAAATGCTATATCAGAAGAGATGAAGAAAACTTAGGAAAGTTTGATACAAAATCATGAAGGTATTTTCCTTGGATATTCTACAAGAAGCAAAGCTTACTGGTGCTACAACAAGAGGTTGAAGAATATTGTTGAGTGCAAGTGTCAAAGTGGATGAAGACTTATAGAAGAATTATG